>JAGRRH010000017.1:0-1200000 GCA_019154785.2 Nitzschia inconspicua
CCCAGTGTCGACGACATGATAGAGATCTTGACGTATCATGTCGTCCAAGGTATGTATCCAAGCACGTTGATCGAAGATGGGATGGAATTGACAACCGTGTTGGGATCCACCATTCGATTCCGTGTCACAGAAATGGGTGTCATTATGAATGACAGCGTTCGAATCGAAATGTCAGACACCGTGGCCGGGAACGGTATCATACACAAGGTGGGAGGGATCCTGTGGCCATTCCGTATCAGCGTATAAAAAAACAGTGATCTACATAATAATATATGTTGTATATATGGTAATAATATTATGATATGTTTTGTTGGTTTTGATATTTCAGTGTATCGGTTCGTTTCCTATCCATCGCGTTTTAACTTGATCATGCTACGCTCTAACGATACCATACAACGATTTGCTACGGCAAGTTCTACAATGACCAGCCACGAAATTGGTAATGGACTTTGTAGCTCTATCTGCCAACGATCGTGTGAACCGACAACTCAACCGATATATGCAACAATACAACAAGGAATAACTTGGGACAACACAACACGTCATGCAATTGTGTTGAATGGGGGTACAAACATCAAGAGGGAAGATAATAGTTTATTATTGTTTTTCTCAAGATAGTGGTTAAGCTTTCCCATTCGGTACAATAACAACAAATCTATGAAGAAATCAAAGGGAAAAAACCTCGAATTTGGGAAGTCGCACACGCCAAAGAAAAAGATACGGAAATATTTTCGTTCTTTTGCCCATCGTCTACTCGCAGCTATCATAGCTCTCACTACTAGCTACCGGTAGATAGCTGCTCCGGAGTCCGGAGTAGTAGCTATTATCAGACAACTCGATGAGAGACCACTGTTGCTTCTGTCTTACTGTTAGCAACTGGTAGCTACGCTCTGTAGTACTACGGGGGGGGGGGGGGGGGGGGGGGGGGGGGGGTACTCGACTGGATTCGTAAAACTAACTGCAATAACATGTAAATGAGGGGTTAATGGATCATCATGGAAGTCCTTTCGGAAAAAATTCGATCATGACTGTGCGTTCGAGAACTTCTTTAGCCAAAAATGAGATGCGAAAGACCTTGGAATTATCGTCCCAAACCTGTTGAAACATTTGGGGAAGGTCATTTCGAATCTCCTACTGTTCCAGGTCGTGGTTAACTTCACGTCATCTTTTCACATCGACAGAATTCGCAATCGTCATCATCTGCAAGTACGATGATGTCATGAATTCTTGTGCGCAGCCTTATGCAGAGTTCGGTGGTATTGTTTGCATGCACAGGTGCGCCGATCATCGGCGAAGATACTTTTTTGGTGATGATGGGTGACTCATCAACGAAATATTTGGAAAGAGCACTAACAACTGTAAGGAAAATGTAGAAAGAATCATATCGAATCAAGTCGATCTATGTTCTCGCTTTTGATGATAGGACGATCGTCGTCTGAGAATTCACCGGCGATGTCACAAGTTACTTTGCATGAGAAAAAGTCGTCACAAATCACAATTTTACTACACCATTACCATGCGATTCGTCAATACAGCTGCTTCCTCCTTTTTCGTGGCAACGATCTTTCTCGTGTCTTCGCTACCAGTGTATGCTCAATCCGTGTTCGATGTTATTGCAAATGATCGTCAACTTACCATTTTGAGAACTTATCTTGCAACCACGGCAGGATTGGCAAACAAGCTGAGGTCGTCAACCGACATTACCATCTTTGCTCCACCAACCAAGCCTTTGCCAATGTTCTCTCCAACCCAAACGTAGATTTGTCACCAGCTCAGATTGCCCAGATCTTGCGATATCATTTCGTCCCTAGTGGAGAATTCCTTGCATCCGATATTTCCGATGGACTGCAGTTGCGGTCAGCCTTCCAATCCGAGAGATTGACCTTTCAAGTCAATTCCACTGGTGTCTTTGTAAACAATTTTTCTCAAGTCGTACAGCCCAATATGATGGCCAGTAATGGCGTCATCCACAAGATCGGAAACCCCAGCCTTGCCACGCACTATTCTTAATGCCCTATCAGCTCCTACAAGACCTCCGACAACTCCAGCCCCGTGCCCGTCATGCAACCGGTTCCAGCACCAGCGCCAGCCCCCGACGGTCTTGGCAACATTGTCGAAGTGGCGGTATCGTTGGATGGCTTCTCCACATTGGTCGATTTGGTGGTCCTGGCAGAGCTTGACACAGCTTTGGCTACACTTCCTAGTGTCACTGTATTGGCCCCAACCGACGAAGCCTTTGCGGCATTGGATCCATCCTTGGTGGAAGCATTGACCACTCCTGCATACAAGTTTCACTTGCAAGAAATACTGCTGTACCATGCTTTTGAATCGATTTTGCAAGGACCCAACCTGTTGACAGCTTTTCCGTTTTGAGCCCTGAGGGTCTTTTTCTAACAACGTTGAATACAGCCGAAGATCGCGTCCAATTCAGATCACCCGATGGACAATCCTTGGTGTTGAACGACGGCGCTGCCAATGTGGTGGTTGCGGATGTGGCTGCGTCTAATGGTGTCATTCACGCCATTGATGCGGTGTTGTTGCCCAGTTTCTTGCAAGAGACGGTTGCCACAGTGATTGCAAGCGACACTAGTAATTTGTCCACATTGACTTCACTGTTGAACCAAGCTGGACTGGTGGAAGTATTAAGTGGCGACGGGCCCTTCACCGTCTTTGCTCCGATCAACGAGGCATTTGATGTGCTCACAGAACTTCCCGATTTGGATACCTTGACGGATATCTTGACATATCACGTGGTAGCTGGCATGTATCCCAGCACATTGATTGAAGATGGATTGGAATTGACGACCGTTTTGGGATCGACGATTCGATTCAGTGTCACAGAAATGGGCGTGATGATTAATGACAATGTGCCAATCGAAACAACAGACACTGTGGCCGGGAATGGTATCGTTCACAAGATTGGAGGCATTTTTTTACCGTAGAACTATGTCTCTTTGGCATCACTGTAGTGTCGAAAAAAATGAAAGCAGACCTGTTGTTTCGCTGGTAGAAGGTTGCTATTATTTTGTTTTTGGTCTAGCCATATCATAAATTCATAAAGATAAAAATTGCTGATAACTTGAATCTGCACTTGGAGTTGAAAGTACATCGTGCACAAGATTATTGTTCCATGGAGTTTCTAAATTTGACTTGATCGTAGGTCAGGTGAAACAAGATGTCGTACCTTCAAGTGCAGAGGGACGGTACTATTAATTGGAAATATTACTGGTGCTTGGCATGGAAGGCTTCTTTTACACGTACAATCCGCCCTATTGAGTTGCAACAAGTTAAAGATATAAACACACGCGACATTTTATGTGGTTAATCACTACCTTCCCAGCATTGTTTTTGAAAGACCACGCCATATCTGACACTCACTGGTTTTATTTTTTTCTCATTCATGTGATTTTTGCCTTTCCAGTACTGGGTGTTGGGCAGCATGGTACTGAATGGACGAGCTGTTGCATATTTTGCCCTGCCCCCTTTGGGGCTAGGCATTCACAGTCAATAGAGAGGTCAAAACTTGTGAGAAGCCCCAGTTTCATCCGTACTGGAAACGCTCTATGTACGACGTACATCAGTGTTTTTTTCTACTGGACACAGAGAACTTACTGTTATGATGGTGAATGCTTATTGTGGTGAAAGTCGAATCGTCGTCTCCCAGGACCAGATGAGTCAGAGAACGTCAAGTTAGAGGAGCCCCAGTTTCATCCGTACTGGAAACGCTCTATGTACGACGTACATCAGTGTTTTTTCTACTGGACACAGAGAACTTACTGTTATGATGGTGAATGCTTAGGCCTTATTGTGGTGAAAGTCGTATCGTCGTCTCGTCGTCTCGCACGACCAGATGAGTCACAGAACGTCAAGTTACAGTTAAAAATGAGATGCCGAAACTTTTGCAATTTATCATCAAAAACATGCTGGAATGTTTGATGACAGTCACAGTCAGTCAGGACTAGATTCTCCTCTACCTGTAGTAGAGAGAGTAGAGGAGCGAAGCTAATCCACATGGTCGTGGTTGACTTCACATGTGACCACATCGACAAAATCGCAATCGAAAGTCCCTATTTGATGGATTGACGATGATTTGCATGCATATGCATGCACGTATTTTGTGCGCGGTCTTTCGCACGATTAGGGTATCTTCCCATATCCCAAAATTCTCCTTCATAGATATTACTACGTTCTGGAGTAAGTATTGACTGCATACAAGAATAAATTGCAGGTGCGCCGTTCATCAGTGAAGATACTTTTTTGCTGACGATGAGTGACTCATCAACGAAATATATATATGGAAAGAGCATCACGGAAGCAGTAGAAAGAATCATATCGAATCAAGTCGATCTATGTTCTCGCTTTTGAAGATAGGACGATCGTCGTCTGAGAATTGACCACTTTCTTTGGCGATGTCACAATTTACTTTGCATGCAAACAGGTGTCACAAAATACGACAGTGCAATTTTCTTACACCATTACGATGCGATTTTTCAATACAGCTGCTGCCACCTTCGTGGCAACGATCTTTCTCTATTCTCTGTTACCAGTGGACGCACAATCTGTGTTCGATGTTATTTCGAATGATCGTCAACTTACCCTTTTGAGAACTTTCCTTACAACCACGCCAGGATTGGCAAACAAGCTGAGGTCGTCAACCGACATTACCATCTTTGCTCCCACCAACCAAGCCTTTGCCAATGTTCTCTCCAACCCAAACGTAGATTTGTCACCAGCTCAGATTGCCCAGATCTTGCGATATCATTTCGTCCCTAGTGGAGAATTCCTTGCATCCGATATTTCCGATGGACTGCAGTTGCGGTCAGCCTTCCAATCCGAGAGATTGACCTTTCAAGTCAATTCCACTGGTGTCTTTGTAAACAATTTTTCTCAAGTCGTACAGCCCAATATGATGGCCAGTAATGGCGTCATCCACAAGATCGGAAATACCCCAGCCTTGCCACGCACTATTCTTAATGCCCTATCAGCTCCTACAAGACCTCCGACAACTCCAGCCCCCGTGCCCGTCATGCAACCGGTTCCAGCACCAGCGCCAGCCCCCGACGGTCTTGGCAACATTGTCGAAGTGGCGGTATCGTTGGATGGCTTCTCCACATTGGTCGATTTGGTGGTCCTGGCAGAGCTTGACACAGCTTTGGCTACACTTCCTAGTGTCACTGTATTGGCCCAACCGACGAAGCCTTTGCGGCATTGGATCCATCCTTGGTGGAAGCATTGACCACTCCTGCATACAAGTTTCACTTGCAAGAAATACTGCTGTACCATGCTTTTGAATCGATTTTGCAAGGACCCAACCTGTTGGACAGCTTTTCCGTTTTGAGCCCTGAGGGTCTTTTTCTAACAACGTTGAATACAGCCGAAGATCGCGTCCAATTCAGATCACCCGATGGACAATCCTTGGTGTTGAACGACGGCGCTGCCAATGTGGTGGTTGCGGATGTGGCTGCGTCTAATGGTGTCATTCACGCCATTGATGCGGTGTTGTTGCCCAGTTTCTTGCAAGAGACGGTTGCCACAGTGATTGCAAGCGACACTAGTAATTTGTCCACATTGACTTCACTGTTGAACCAAGCTGGACTGGTGGAAGTATTAAGTGGCGACGGGCCCTTCACCGTCTTTGCTCCGATCAACGAGGCATTTGATGTGCTCACAGAACTTCCCGATTTGGATACCTTGACGGATATCTTGACATATCACGTGGTAGCTGGCATGTATCCCAGCACATTGATTGAAGATGGATTGGAATTGACGACCGTTTTGGGATCGACGATTCGATTCAGTGTCACAGAAATGGGCGTGATGATTAATGACAATGTGCCAATCGAAACAACAGACACTGTGGCCGGGAATGGTATCGTTCACAAGATTGGAGGCATTTTGTTGCCATAAAATACATCGTACACAAGAATCTTTTGCTGCCGTGAAGTGTCTGTCTTTTGACATGATCCTATGTGTCGGCTTGAAAAATCATCGTTACTTTTTTTGTACCTTGTTGTGCGATGTATCTTGTAGGAATAGTAACTCTAAATTTGACTACGGTACTTGCTTGCCGTAGTCGTACCTACTGTAAAACTACGAAGGTCACCAAATCTTTTACAATTATTATTAATTGCAAAAACGCAACCATCCTTCATGTTGTACTTGATCTTTTTTTTCGACCCAGGTCATAAATGAAAGGTTGGGGAGAGTTTGATAGGCATTCAGAAAACTGAACGGAAATTTTAACTTGACCTTTCGTTTAACTCATTTCCTACTATCAAGCAGGAAAAGGCATTCCACTTTCTTTTCTCTTCCTTCTCCAAGTTCCTGCACACCCTTTTCGTGGGCCTGATCTACGATTCGTCATCTCATGTCCACCATTGTATTCGATCGTTCTAAAACAAATTCTTTCCTCCGCTTTGATGCATGCCAAAGGAATGAAATCTTTTCTAAAATTGTCCTCAGCATAGTTTCCAATTACACTCTCTCTCACCCTTCCTCTCAAAACGAAACAACCAGCCCATCATTCTATTCTCCTCCCACTATTCGTTTCCCTCAATTCAATATTCCTATCCACCATCATGACGATTCTTGTTTTTCCAAAAGCAACGGCCATCGTCACCGCCACTCTTCTCCTCCTCCATCTTTTGGCATGTACTAGTGCCCAAGATGTCACGTCTCCCACAATAGCACCGTCCTTGCCGCAGTCTCCCTCCGCGAATCATACGGCCAACGAAATTCAACTTGACCAAGACGTCGATGCGACTGCAGCACCAAACAGTGCCAGTGATCCTCCTTTCAGCAATAGTAATGTCACTGACGAGGACGAGATCATGTTGAACCAGGACCTCGACGAGGAGGATCAAGATAGGAACATCACAGTGACGTTAGCTCCGAACAATCCCGATGATCCTCCTCCCAGCGATACTAATGTCACAGACAATGAAATCATCTTGGACAAGGAGCCAGACGACGAGGATCAAGATATGAACGTAACAGTGACACTAGCTCCCACCAATCCCGATAATTCTCCTTCCAGCGATTCCAATGCTACCGATACTGACGATAACGTGTTGGATGAGGACGACAATCCAGACAAGAACGTGACAGTGGCACCAGCTCCCACCATTACTCCTACTTCGATATCGGTAGATTCTCCTACCGACATTCCCATTGATGGAACAGTGACTCCGACCGTAAAAGTGACGACACAAGCCCCAAGTACTTCGATATCGGTAGATTCTCCTACCGACATTCCGATTGACGGAACAGTGACTCCGACCGTAACAGTGACGACACAAGCCCCAAGTACTTCGATATCGGTAGATTCTCCTACCGACATTCCGATTGACGGAACAGTGACTCCGACCGTAACAGTGACGACACAAGCCCCAAGTACTTCTGTAGTGGAAACTCCCAGTTGTGTCCCCGTCGTCATGTACAGTCCAGAGCAATACCCCTACGAAGGATCCATTCCCCGCACGCCCAGTCATCATCATATATGATTGACAATATCATTCGGCCCGCCAGTGAGCCATTGGACCCTGTCAATACGACGATGGCAACTGCTGTGGGTTGCAAGGAAGTGGAGAACCACAGCAACAACACCAATACCACTAAAAACACCGAATTCCTCTCAACCTTTGAGCTTTCCACCGAGTTGAAATCGGAGTCTGTACAAGGTTCATCCTTGACCTTGCATGGCATGGACAGTGTTGCGGAGAGTGCCTACGATACCCTTACCACGACACTTGAACAACATTTCACCGAGTATTTTGACAACTTCTATCCCTCCATCCGCTTTGCTTCGTCCATTGAGGTTGTATCGGTTGATGGAACGCGGAGAAGAGAACTATCGTCGTCGTCATCGTCGTCGTCGTCGTTGCCATTTTTGCGAACCGGACGACGACGGCTATCGTCCTCCGCGGCCGTTACGGTCGTTTACAATCAAGATTTCACGTGGACGCAACCCGTTACCCTCGATGTCGACAAGACACAATTGGCTACCTTGCCATTGCAAGACGAGACCGACCAAGCGCAATTGGTTGCGTCATTACAGAAGGTATCTCCCGAATTCGCAACCCTTCAATCTGTGTCAGCTGTAACACCAGGATTTTAAAAAAAATGTATATTGTATTGTGAATTACTCTTACTATGCAAGTAGGTTTTATTTCAAAGTAACACAAAACCTATACACAAACGAACAAAATGTACATGGCACTCGCTTTCGATGCCACCTGCTATGTTTTTCTTGTTTTCTTTTTCCTCCCTCGAGGGACTTTTGGTTTTAAAACCAACCCATTTGGGACCCGATACTGGCATCGACACTGGGAGCGGCGCTCAATGCACTAACGGTGGAAGTGGCAGTTTGATCGCCACCACTGTCGTAGCTCATGGCTGTTTGAATGGCAGCGGGGAGACGGTACGGACTGACACCCTTGGACTCATCTTCTTCATCGAACTCTTCACTGTCGTCGTCCTTTTTTTCGTCTTTTTGATCTGTGACAATGGTCAAGATGGGTGCCGCCGCCTTGTTCTCGCTGGCAGCCGCTGCAGCAGCTGTCAAGGAAGCCATGGCCGATTCCCTTGCTGCTTCCAACAACAAGGCATCAGTAGTATCATCAAAGTCAGTCTCGGTCGAGTCCTTGGAACCATCCGACCTTAACAGCGATTCCAACTTGTTGCGAGATGCGTTTCCATGGTTGCTTTTCGCAATTGACGCTGCGGCACCAGAGGCCTGGGGTGGGTCCGTCGACTGCTGTTGTTGCAGTTCATCGTGGGATCGTTTCTGGAATACCAAAGCTGCATCATTGGTGTCTTGGATGCCCATCAAGGAACGGAACTTGGCCGAATCGGTCGAACAGACACTCTCTTGGTCCGACAAAGATGCTGTAGTACTGGCGTTGGAGGTAGAGTTGGGCTGCTCGGACGTTGTTCCCCATTTGGGTGATCGTTTCTTACGGGCCGATGCTACGTTGCGGTTGCCAGAGTTATTCGAATGGCGGCTGGAACCAGATTTGCCACTGGAGATACTGGACGAATCCGACACGGAAGCCAAATCTTTTTTGCTGGAAGAATCCTTGAAAGACGATTCCAATGCAGTGGGTAGTGGTAGATTTCGTTGTTGGTCGTCGTCGTCGTCGTCATCATCATCTCCATCCTCGTAATCATCGACATCGGCTTGATCTTCATCTCCATTGGGTACCCAATCGACAAGCGCCTTGCCGTCTGTGTCGGCACCAAGAACACCATCATCGATAATTGCATCGTCTTGATCGTGGTCAGCGACAACGACATCGCCCACGTACACAGGATTTTGGTCGGCAACATCCTCTTGAATCGAGTTTGGTTGGGCCTTGTCGTCCTTGGTAGGGATATCCGCTGTTCCCTTGTCTGTCCGACTCTTTGCGGCTTCACTTTCACTTTCAGATGCGGTCGTCATGAGATCATGCAGGGTATCCAGATCAATAGGTGTAGAGGACGATGTATTGCTACGTTTTTCCGTCTTGGGATCGACCGTCGTGGTGGTAGGTTTGTCAGGAGTAGATGCTGCCACTTCTGCTTGTTTGGCCGCAGCAGCCGCCGCCGCCGCCGCAGCAGCTTCTTGTTCATCGTCATCCTTCCACAATTGTTCAAAGTGTTGTTTCTGTTCCCGTCGAATCAATGAGGCATCATCGGCAATGGTATCGTCGTCGGTAGTTTCACCACCACCACCACCATCGCCTCCCACACCGCCGCCCATCCGGTGATAGGATCGTTGCACATCTCGAATGAGTGAGGCATTATCATCGTTGGTTGGATACAACAAGTGATTGGAGGCATGTGAATCCGTATCCGAATCATGATCATCACCCAAAATGGAAGCACTCATAGGAATGGTTCGGGAGGGAGTCGAAGGAGCAGAAGTAGTAGTGCTAGTAGTAGTAGCAGCAGCAACGGTCAGTGCCTTGTTATTAGTGGCAGCGGTACCTTCGATCAAATCCTTGCCGTACGTGTTGTAATCTTCCTCCAGATACGTGTTGTCGTCCATGCTGGTATCATTGTTGTTATCGTTGGTTTCATATCGTTTCAGGGTATCCATGACCGACCACAACAATCCCCTTTGTTTGGATTGTTCCAACGGTGTTTTGGTAACCATGTTGTTGTTGTTGTTGTTATCTTTCGAATCGACGGATTTGGTGAAGGACGAGACGGTAGTGTTCATGACACTGCGACTGGCAAAGGTGTTGTTATCGTTATTGTAGGTGGCAAGGGAGGTATCGTCGGGAATGTACGAATACAAGGAAGTGCCAGATTCGGAAACAGCATCATCATCATCATCATCATGTTGGTGGTGGTATTGTTGTTGCAATAACCGGTTGGTAATGTTGGTTTTGTTGTATTCCGATGGCAACGGTGGTGGTTCGATTTCTCGATGTCCAAAATCGACGATACTCATTTGCATGTCATCATCATCGTCGTCGTCATGATGATGATGTTCATCCCTAGGTGGTGGCAAGGTTTCCATATCAAATTCCGAAACACCATCCTCGTCACCACCATCACCACCACCGATATCAAATCCAATGATACTGGCAGAAATTTCCGATTCGGCGTAATCTTGGATGATGGGACCGCCGGCTTCTTCCAAATCCAAGGTGGGTGCCGTGCCGATAGCTGGCAAATCGGGATAATCCGGTGGTAGATTTCGATTCCTGTTGTTGTTGTTGCTGTTACTGCGTCGTGTTCGTGGATTGAAGGACCGTAACAATCGACTACTGGCACTACTCGCACTGGACGCGACACTGTGACCACCCAAACTGATACGGGATGACTTTTTGGATTTCGATTGGAGTCGGTTGTTTGGTGGTTTTTGAACATATCCTGGCAAGACCGATTCTTCGTCTACATCTTCATCGTCATCGTCGTCATCACTGTAGTAATACGGATCCTTACATCGACGACGGCACATGATACAATACAAGAAACATACGACGGCAGCAATGGCAGCTGCCACCGATGCGATAATCGCAATGAGGAGTGTAGAAAGGAACTCATCATCGTCGGAAACTTGTGTCGTGGACGTAGTTCCCGACATCATTGTCGTATCGTCCAACTGTTTCGGAACGAGTACGGTCGATACTTCCGTCAGGGTATCATCGTTGCTTCGACGCAGTCGCAACAGGTAGATGGAGAGCGCGTCGGGATTGGTAAAGGCCCGGACGACAATTCGTTGAAGTGCCGACTGGCCATCGTCGATCGTGGTCTCTCGTACCAACAGGGTCTTGACATCGGCAAGACGGACCGATCCCGACATGGTAAACGGCAGTTCAAGTTTCTTCGAATCGACGGGATCGAGTCGTGGCAATCCGGTAGCGATATCGACTGAAATACTATCGACAGACTCTTGACCTAGTTCGGCACGGAGTGCCACCAACAAATGTCGTGTCGTGACGTCCAATAATGTCATCCGATCGACAGCAAAGGATCGGGGTGGTTTGTCCACACCAAAATCAAATCCAATGGTTCGAACGACATGGTCGTCAACGGGACTATCCACAAAGCAAAAGTGTATATACATATGTGCGATGTTTGGGGAAACATTAGACGTGGTAAGACGACAAGGGATCAAGAGAGGAATGACATACACAACACAACACAACACGACACAACACAGTCGGACGTTGACCCAAAAAAAAGTGGTGGTACTCACCTCCACCACCACCACCACCACCATCATTTTGGAATGCATCATCGTCAGTTTTATCATCCATACCACCACCACCATCAGCAGCAACAGCAGCTTGTTTCAAATCACCATATTCCATGGCCCAAATGACACACGGTTCCAAATAATCTGCCACCAGCGTCGAAAGGATGTCTTCAAATACAGTCGCCGTTGTTTCATCATCTCCATCTTCATCTTCTTGTGTTTGTGTTTCCGTTCGCAAGGCATCGACCAATAGTTCAACCAATTCCAAACAAACGTCCGAGTCATCCGGTGACGATTGTGGATCCAATGCGGTAATGTCCCATCGATTGGTATCAACATCACACGGGATGAGATTTTCTGCATTGGACGGATCGTCACATGTATACAAATTTTGGATCGCAATATTGTCTTTGGTAGAAGCCATGGATGGTGGTTGTTGTTGTTGTTGACCAACGACAGTAGTTGTAGTACAACACAACCATAGGCATACGAACCACTTAAAGAACAGTGTCCCAACAAATGACGATGACATGATTGATTGATTGATGGATTGATTGATTGATTGATGGATGGATTGCTTGATGGATGGATGGATTGATAGAGACAGAAGTTCCCTTTCTGTTTTCCGTCTTATATAGGAACAACAAGAAGACCGACAATCCAAACAAACAATTCTCTCTTCTTGTCCTGCTTGGAGAGAGTACAGCAAGATGGTGACACAGTTGCAACAACCGTGTTGGTGCTAGTATCAGAAACAAGTAGTACTCGGAGTAGTAACAACAACAATGTAATACAACTAACTAACTTGTTGTGGATAGAAATCAAATTGTTGTTGTTTGTATTTTGTTGGTTGTTGGTCTCTTCTCTTTCTCTCTATTCCATCCCATCGCGGGTCTTTTGGCACGACAACCACACATACATAATACATACACAGCCACAAGCCACACACACACACGAAGAAGGAAAAAAAAAAGACCCAGTGAAGTTCTGCATATTCCATATGTAGATAATAATATTATTTGAAATAAATATAGAGAAATAAATAATATTCTTCTTTATTTGAACGGGGTCCTTCTTTGGCTTTCCCCTCTAGATATACGGTTGTGCCTGCGCATCAACCGCTAATCGCCATGCCGATTTTGGTCCGATCAACTGAAAATGATTGTGTTGCATATGGTAGTCTACTCAAGTATGATACACGTCGTTTACTGTTGGTAAAAATTCGGCATTTACCCCGCCAAATTGCGGGAATCTTTTATTTTCTCTTTTTATCCAATCGTCCTGCCGTCACACAACATTATTCAGTCAATAAAAATTATTATGAAATGAGGTGTCATTATTCTTAGGCCTTAGATCGAAAAATTCTTTTCATTTTCCTATTCTACTACAGTGAAATGCTGATCCACCCGTAGGAATTAACGGTGGTACTCTATTAAAGTAACTACCGTAGGTACGTACCGGTAGCTGCTAACCAGCTAACCAGTATCACATCATCATATCATACATATATATGCATAGTACTCTTTCTCCTTCATTATCATCACGACCAAAGCTTACAGTTTAAGACGGAAACACAACACAACACAACACAACATGTCGATTACAGTTAGTAACTCTCTACTACTAGAGTATTACTTCGAAGTATAGCAAGTTTACAATCATATACGTACATGATGTGATCCCATCTTGCTGATCAATCAATCAATCATAATATATATATATATATATATATATATATATATATATATATCCGGATGGATTCGGTTCCAACAATGACGTTCTCCCAAGAAAAAAACATATGCAATATGACCGTCACGGCAAGAAAACGTCTCCTACCTATTAGCTAGTCGTTGCTGTTACTGCTCAGATTGTCGGTCAGTAGGACAAGTGGCACGACAGCACGTCACGTCTCCCGACATCTTGCTGGATCCGTTTCGAGACGATCCTATCCTACCAACACTCGTCAAACGTACTCCAACCTTGCCGACCACATCATCTGTCGATATATTCTCAATGACAACTGTGGCAGTTTGGTAGTCATCTCCCTTGCCAATGCCCATTCGACCAATCTCAATACCAACATCGTAGAGAACACCACCTCCCCGCATGTTAACATCGTTACTCAAACGATCGATGCTGTCCAATCCTACCATGAAACTTGTTACGGGAGCTGTTTCTGTAATAACTTTGACATTTTCGACGGCGGTATCCACAAGTTGCAAAAAGATTCCACGAATATCACCCGTGTAAACCTCGGAATCCACCACGGACACTTTGACTTCCAGACCAATCGCATCATTTTCCATGTTGCGTATATTTTCCATGTGGATGTTTACTTCCACTGGAACTTCGGAAGAAGCATCGCTGATAGTAGCATCACAAAAGTCATTCACCTCAATCGTTTCATCATCTGAAACGAATTTCCCGGCACAATCCGTGGCCGTCCACTCACGGTCGATCGTAATGCCTCCCACCTTATCGTCGGTACAATCATCACTGTGCGTCACCGTCACGCTGGAATCACACGAACTATAGGCTGTCCAATCGGAAGATGGCGAGTAATCGTTTCTGTCACAATCACTTGAAACGGTATTGTCCGTGTCAGGTGAAGGTTTCAAGACAAGAGAGTCTTCCTCCTCGCAGGAACAGGTACTACCGGTAGAACAGATCGGCCCAATAATATTCTTTTTAGGTTCCTCACAGGCAAACTCTTGGTTTTGGCCGTTGTTACCGTTATCACTGTTGCCGTTGTTGTTTTTGTTTCCGCTCTTGCCTTTGTCACCGCCAGCTTTGGTTTGGACCAGAACCGTACCGCCATCGGGATCCGTGACACCACTCACAAGAAGTGTCAAGGTTCCACTGTGGACACTTTCCGATTCAGTCTCGTCGTTACACTTGGCGATGTTCTTCTGGTCGTTGTTCAGAGGATTGACAGATTCCCAACCATTGTTCGTTCGGTCGAGAACATCACGACAAGGGTCGCCAACTCCCAAGTCAAGTTCCCCGTCGAAGGGACCTTCACCGTCAAAGGTACACGAGACTGATTCAACAGTTGCGCAATCCGAGTCGAGGATGACGTGCCAATGAGAGAGACTTGGGCTGGGATTATCACCCCGACAATCCTTGAAACCGTAGACATACTTGTACAAGCCATTATCCTGGTCCTCATAGCACAAGAGAGCGTAGCCAATCCCAAAGGAAGTTGGACTAGTGGCACTATATGCGACACTATCGTCGCATATGTTATCCGGAATAGGAGGAATAGGACTGCACGAAGTGATGCTATATTCAACCGGAGTGAGAACACGGATGGCGTCACTATTACCACCACGCAAAGCTCCCGTGGTAGCCGAGACGCCGTTGGATGCCAAAGCAACCAGTGAAAACATGAGATTGGACGAGAGCTTCATTGTTTCGATTCGGACCTGTGGATGGAACAAGGGGAATGCAACAGAGCTGATGATTTGACATGGTACAGTTTGTCCAAAGAAATGCAAGCGCAGCAGACTTACAATGAATGATACGATAGAATTGAATTTTTTGTGTGGGTTTCCCACTTGAGAAAAGTAGCAGCTTCTTGAAAGCTTCGTAGTTTGGAATTTATCGAACGAAAGGGTTTTTTTGGTATGCGTTTTAATTTTTTTGTGAGAGGAACCAAGCGTTGTTCAACCACGAGGATTCGTTCGATGTACGCTCCCTGGATGGATTTGTTGCTACTTCACGAAACATTCTCGTGACAGCTTCATTGTTCGCACCAATGATGTTTCTATCACAGATTGATTTGGAGCATTGGGTGTTCGGGTTGCGGAGCGAAAATGAACTGAAAATAATCAATGAAACCGATCCCACCCATCAATGGATGTATCAATAGAGAGCGGGGCTGGAAACCATCATCCTTTTTCTATACATATATTTCCTGTGTCGTAATGATCAGAAGGATCAGATGCGTCAGTCATGTCGCAGCTATCTAGTAGAGTCTACTTTTTTCCATACCAAAAGAGTTATAACAGTAAATGGAAATCCAGATACTCGGGAATCGCATAAGATTCACAAATGGAACCTTCAGAATCCGAAGCGGAAAGACAAACGCTACAGGACTCTATTGACCAGTATTCCGATCCTCATCGACAGTGAAAATGGATTTCGTATAGAGATACCTTGATCAGATGCTTGTGAACCGTTTTTATTAGGAATTTGACACGAGAAACTGAACAAATAAGATGCTCCCTATTTCGTGTTCTTTATTAGCATACTCACAGTCAATCCTTGCATCCAGTTCCATAATACAAAGTATATCTTTTCGGATTCTTTTTGTCGGATGAGAATTGGAAAAACTTTCTGTCAATTGGAAATTAATTAACGTTCTTCTCTGACTTTTTCGCAGTTCAAACCGAAGCGAAGATTCAATCGAGGTAGTATTTACAGTTAATAGAGGCAAAGTTCGCGCAAGATAATGAACGACTGTGAATTCATCAACAGGTGACACCATGACAACAAATCAATCATCAGAGCGAACTGGCAAAAGAACAATATAAACTACACTGTATCATACCTATCTAATAGAGGGGCAGTCGATGTACTCCACTCTCTACTTCATGTCAAGCCCCCACTTTAAATGCCTATGAACAAGTATACTACTCCGTATGTCACATGGTCATCTTCCCATCCGGCCGTCAAGCTGGACAGACAAGAGAGAGGAGCAGACAACAAATACTGTGTGTAAAGGACGAGACATATTACAGATAAAATATATTATAAAATTGTCATGTTACTGTCGTATTTCCTCCATGAGTGGGTACTTGAAGACACTTAAACGACGACTTCGTTTTTTTTGGGTTGGTTATCACGTTCCAAGTTGTCCACAACAACCCCAAATCAACATTTCGTAAGAGCAATGTGAAGACAACTTTGTTCATTCTCATCCATCATGTTTCAATGACGTTGACTCTTTTTTGGTCATCAACAATGTCGTCTGTCGTCGTCGTCGACGCCTTCAATGTCATCTGTTTTCGAGGAATGCATTTTCTTCCATTGCACTCGATTGATGACATCCATCCATCGAAGACGGATGTGCCCGATCCATCTATATTATTATTCCCGACTCATTCAGTCACACCCTTTCGATATATAACATATTATTTGAATGATCCAGTCCTTCCCAAGATGTTGTTTGTGTCGCAAATGGACACGGGGTGATACGCTCGGACGTGGCTTGACGCAACAACAACAACAACAACAACAATGCTGCTACGGCCACGATATTGGGACTGACCCGCAAGACGTTCCAAAGAGACGATACCACAATCTTGGTCGACGACAACATTCTCCAATCACCGGCGGCAACAACATGCTATCTATCCATTATATTTTCATTAATACGCATCCATCTGGTCCCAAACAACAACAACAACAACAACAAATCGTGGCTGACCAACAATGTACGATGGGTTCCTTCTTGCCCGAACACTCCCAATCGAACAAGATGGGGACACCTCCGACACTACTTTAAAGGAATTTCCAACTGCACAAAAGAACGGCCGAAAAATTGGCTTTTCATAAGGAGATGGTCTCACCAGTGTTCCAAAAGGGAGGGTGCGTCGTGTCGGTCATTCGGATGATGGCGGGAGGATTGGTTACCCTCGTAAAAGAGGTACAAGAAGTACCAAGTTTTGTACAATTCAGGTGACAAATCAACCAAAAACTACAATGGCAGGATCTCCGGGTATTCGCTTCCCCGACGAGTCATACTACATGGGAATGCCATGTTCCGCCACGACGAGGCTACCTAGGTAGTTGGAGTATTCACACTAATCCGTTGAGTGATACGGAGACCGCCGTTGTCAAAATAATCCATGACAGGAAGAACGGTACTGGTACCGTTGCATCTACGGAGTAGGAGGACAACGATCGACGACGTGTTCCCCGGCCCCGCGTCGATCTGGCACTTTTTGTGAACTACTGATCTGTAAATGGATTGTGTTGTTGTGTTGGTAAATTGCCACACACGGAAACTCTTCACCAAATCCCAAGGAATCGGACAAGATGCCACCAGTCGTCCTAGGTGTGATATCGGTCCGTCGAACGTGTCGATACTTGGCGACGATCTCGTCGACTTGTACTTATTAGTAGTTGTACTTGGACAGTTTGACTGTTGTAAACGGGACACAGTCAGCCAGCTTGAGGGATGGAAACATGTATCATTTTATATCTCGACGATAGACAGGTCGTATCGTCATACTGCAAACGAGGGTACTCACAGTCAATGGCTGCCTGTGTAGTATCGGTCCAGAGTGGATACTTGTCGACTAAAGTTCTT
Source organism: Nitzschia inconspicua (assembly GCA_019154785.2). NCBI lineage: Eukaryota > Bacillariophyta > Bacillariophyceae > Bacillariales > Bacillariaceae > Nitzschia > Nitzschia inconspicua. The sequence goes on from JAGRRH010000017.1 coordinate 18,006, forward strand.
GGACATCTTGAGGGATGGAAACATGTATCATTTTATATCTCGACGATAGACAGGTCGTATCGTCATACGGCAAAAGGGTACTCACAGTCAATGGCTGCATAGGGACGACCCGATGACTCGGCCGAAAAGATCGAGAATGACGACTAGCTACTAGGTAGCTAGCTACCTACCGTAGTGGGTTTTGGTATCATCCACGATACTCTAACAGTACACAAAATTCCCATTGTTAGTGTTAGCTTTGTGCGACATGACAGTACAGTCATCAATAAAGAGATTCGTATATATTAGCTAGTATTAGTTTCCTTCGACGGGATGATCGATCACTCCTCCAGCAGTTTCGCTGGAAACTGTATTTTGAAAAGCAAAAGGTGGTCCGAACGAACGAACGAACGAAATGAAAGAGTGAAACGTGGATAGCCTTCGGATACCCAGAGAGTCTCAACACGATCCACGATTTATTTTTACCCCGAGATGTCAATCTTCCTCCATTAGCTAGAATTCCAAATGAAATTATTGCATCCAAGTGACAGCTGCTGGATGATGATGATGATGATGATGAGACTGACGTTGTTGCTTTGACGTCTGTGGTTGTTGGTGTAGAATGGGTGTCAAGAGTTTCGAAAATACCTCCACTACGGGCATCCAACACACATCGTTCTGCTTCTGTAATGTTTGTGGTTGTAACAACAACGACGAAGTGGCATGCTGGTGGTGGTAGTGGCTATTCCAAGGATGTCTCAACCAGTCGAGCAAACTATGCCACGCTTCGTGTTGATTGGATTTGTTGTATGAATTGTTGTTGTTGTTGTTGTTGTTGTTGTTGTAGTCGTCGTCATGGTCGTTCTCCGATATTTCTTGTGCTGCTTGGATGGCAACTTGACGATCCAGGAGTGCCACTTGATGGGCCAACTGTTGACTGTATTGAGTGAAACATTGGTAGGCACATCGGAGACCTTCATCACTGACGAATACTGTTTGTGGTTTCTGCATCAACGATAACAACACCAATCGTTGATAATGCTGTTCCTTCAATACAGCATGCATAGCAACCATACGTGTGGTTTGGATCCGACGATAGCCAAGAGCAGTATAGACTTCCAAACCGCGTAACTCTTGTTGGATCAAAGAAGGGACAATAGCAGTATCATCATCATCATCATCATCATCATCATAAACCAAAGAAGTGGAAGCCAATGAGGCGGAGGATGTTTTGTTGCAGTTGTTGTGGCTGCTGCTTCTACTGCTGCTGGAGTTTTGTCTACTTCTTCTTTTGCTTATTGGATGAAGTTGTTGATACCAGCTATTGTTGTTGCTGCTGGTATAAGAAGTATTTTGCAATCGTCGTACTGTTTGAGTGGCATCGTTCCGTATCGATTCCAGTTCCTGAGAACTATAAAAGGATCGACAGAGTTCTTGACGGGTGTAATCGGAACGAGACAAAACTTCAAAGTGCTGTTCCAACAACTCATCACTGTCATCATCATCATCATCATCATCGGCAAAACGAACTTGCTTTTCGGAAATGCGTGTCAAAGATGAGCTGCTGTCCCAGCTGCTCCTCCTACAGCCAGTAGAAGAAGAGCTGTAGCTGTTACTCTCTTGTTGTCTATAATTGGATCTTGGAGGAGATGCTTCGTGATTATTATTTCTTGGACTGTTGGCAGATGTTGTTGTTGTTGTTGTTGTTGTAAAGACGACAGGTGGAGAAATGGGAGAAGATGAAGGGATCATCATAGAAGGGAGTTCTTGTGAGGAAAGGGCAGTACCATGATAGTGTAACGCCAAACTTTCCAACACCGAAAGGGGTGCCATCATGTGTATTGTGTATAGAAAGAGGATTGTATGCTGTAGCTTGTAAAACAGACAACAGAATGTTTACGACGTAGAGACAATGGATACTTGGTCACTAAATTTGGAATGCAACCAAGCGAAGCAGGTGATCGTGTGAATGGGAGGTTGTTGTATAGGATTCTCTACCAAATCTCTTCTTTGGCGTAAATCCAAGTTCCAGCTTCTTGTTGAGATGATGACAGACACCATGTGATGATGATGATTGCGAATCCTCTGTGGAGAAAAAACCGGTCTTTTTTTATTTAAATTTTATTACACGCGCAGAAATCAAAGAGAGTCGGACCGGAAGGAGGAGAAGGATTCGATTGATGGATGGAGAGAGAGAGAAGCCTCCGGAAGAGAGTCGCCAAAGATCTGAACATCAAAGAATACTCTACGACTACTACAGTAGCTACCTACCGGTAGGTGGTATGATACGGAATTACGGCTTAATAATAAGATAGTTTCGTACTATTATACCATCCTGGACAACTCTCATACCCTATTTTGTCGAATCTTCGCTACTCTCTCTACTAGCTAGATACCGTAGTAGATTGTCTTTTTCGGCTCTTGGCCAACAATTATGGATGATGACTGACTGTGAAGGACTACGACGTACTATAATACAGTAAAACTGAACAATTCTGTTCAAGATCTTGTTGGCATCATCCATTAATAACATCATAACTTCTTATCACAAGCAGGCATTCGACTGTTTCTGTTACTAAAGTAGTAGTGATTCCTCCTCCCCACAGTAGCAGGTACAATGAAACCCAACCAAATCCAAGAAATCGCTGCAACGATGGAAGCTGGAGCGATGGTTGTCGAGATGCTCCTGTCCACGGAGAAGATGAGAAAGGCAAACAACAATCGATTATTGAAGGAAACATCAACAGTCTACTCGACGAAAATTTTGACATGCAGAGGCGTACACTCCATTGTATCAAAAGAGACTATTTGGGCAACACAAGAAGAGGAGACCTCCTATCGCCCCCGTTACTTGGTGCAGAGTTTCAAATGATATTCAAGATCTCTCGTTCTCGTTTTCAAGTGCTCATGGAGGACATTAAGGCATCTGGATGTCGATTCTACCACCCAAAAAACGAATCTACATGTCGATGATCAATGTTCTTTGGAAGCAAAGTTACTTCTACCAGTCAAGACTCTAGCCTGTGGAGTGGCTCCCCATACCTTTTTGACCATGTGGATAAAATTTCTAGCATTCTTGGAGGTCTTGGCAAAACACCAGCCCATCTACTGGACCATTTCACTACTAGTAGAAATGAGCAGGACAGCTGGTATCCGCCATACGAATTGCCGTTGACACACTGCCATCGAGCATGTCACCACAATCAAAACAAGCAAGGTCATCGCATCGAGGCGGCAAGGAAGATCCGAAAGAGCGACGTAACTCCGGCGAATTTCCTCTCTCTTCTCGATATGAGTTTTAGAATCAAGAAGTCTCTTACTGTTAAATAATTTTCAAGATATATTTTAATATCGAAGATTCGATCGAAATTTCAAGATGTTGTTAGTGGATGCTTCAATCGAATTTCAACGAGGAGTGAAAGATGCAAGAAAGAAATTAAATCATTTTCAAGATTTCGTTAGATTTACTGTTAGTTTCGATTGACTGTGAATTTCCTCGAGGAGTGTAAGATGGAAGAAAATACTTACAGTTAAATAAGAGTGTAAGATACAAGAATTTGCTTTAATAAATTTCAAGTTATTGTTACACGAAGTTTCGATCGAATTTACTAAAGAGTGTACGATGCAAGAAGTTGCTTGCATAATTTTCGTAGAAGTTTCGATCGAATTTCATCGAAGAGTATAAGACGCAAGAAGATACTAAAATAATTCTCACATTATCGAAGTTTCGATCGCATTTTCTAGCTAGAAGAGTGTAAGATGAAATAACTTGCTTAACTGTAAATAATGTTCAAGATATTATTGGTTACTCGAAGTTTCGATCGAATTTCTTTTACTCCTTCTGGGTCATCCTCAACTTCATCCTGTTGGCTACAGTTAGATTCAGATGTGACGTACGAGACAAGGGAAGAGTTGGATGCCGGGAAGTCTTTCGGGAACTTCTTCGAAAATTTGGGGGACGTCTTGAGAGACTCGGCGTTGGAAGGTGATTTTTCCCCGTCAATCGAAGTGGCCGCGACAGTTGGAGAACTGTTGGCATTATGGTTGTCCAATCCATCTTGTTGCTACCAATTGGCACTGTCATCTTCCACGTCACTCAAATAGTCGTCGTGATGGTTGTTGAAATCACTGGAGGAAGAGTGGCTCGACGTCAAGGCGGATGAAGAAGCCGAAGAAGCGTGCAATCGAACTTGCGCGACCGAAACAAGAGTAGTTGCTGCAACAAGATGATTGGGAGCTACAAGAATTGGAGTATGAATAGGTTTGCGGGCCGACACTGCCTGGAATCGATTATGCAATCATGGAGTACTTCTTCCTTACGAGGATGAGCGGCCTCGACAGATGGGGAGTAAGAATCCACGGAAGCAGCATCACCATCGGTCGCCAGTGAAAGCTTTTCGATGGGGATTTGAAATCGACGAGAAGAGATTTGCCCTTGTTCAAAACCACAGTTCCAATCAAGTCCCACTGACCCTCGGTGACATGGACGTGATCGTCAAGACGAAAATCATTTAAGTCTTCGTAGAAACTATCGTTGTGCCCATTAGAACAAGGCTGATCCGATGGCGTTTTCAGGAGGAAATTGGTGCTCGAACGGTTAGTTTTCAACATCCTGTCGTTAATCCAGCTGAATGAAAATTCTGCCAAACAGTCAAATGCCAGAGAAAGCGCTTCTCCAGTTTTACGGGCCTTTCGCAAAATGTAAAACCCGGTTTGGTTGGTTGTAATTTTATCGAAATCAACATTCGTGAAGCAATAATACTCCAATTCCTTAAGGAAGATCTCTTTGTTGATGTAAGGAACAAAAAATTGTACTCCATTCTCGTTGGCATTTATTTGTTTCATGGAAGGAAGGAACATCTCTCCTCCATTACGCATGTACCGCAAAACATAATCGAAGAGATGGGAGCAAGAAGTGTTTGTTTTGTTGGAATGTCATCGATTGATTGATTCATTGATTGATTGTTTTTGGATTTCCATGTTCAAATGTTGCCTTGGGTCAAAAAGATAGTGGGTGTCATTCGGATGTGACCGGGAAGACAGATAGCATCCTGTCTCCTTCTTTTTTCGTCATTTTGCTTTTTGGTTACTCTCGCATGCTATTAACAACAACAAGAAAGAAGAAAAAATTAACCGTCAAATCTTCTCCGATATCATCTTGTGGGTATTTCAACGAAATTGGTCGTGCCAATCTCTTATGCTTTCTGTTGTCTCTTTTTACCTCATTGCTTGTAGAAGTGTTGTTCGAACGATGGAGTTTGTTGCTTCCTTTTGTGTGTGTCCCAAGCGACGTACCCCTGCGTATCCAAATGGAAGAGAAAATGGAGGAAACTACATGGCAGCCCCTGATAATCGTCCAATGGACAAGGACCGACAGAATTTCTGAACATTGTTATGCGTGAAGTAGTATAATACTAGCAAAGCGGAAAAGTTGCAGGTAGAAAAGAGATGTTGATGGAAGTGAAGAGACGCATACGAATGTTGGTTGTTGGTGGTTGTGATGAACGTTCAGCCATTGTCTTCATTGTGAGTACCGTACAGTGCTTGTACGTTCGACAGAGCGGTATTGTAGTAATATTATTATCTCTTTCACCCCCTCAATCAATCATCTCTTAACAGTAAGTACGGTGAAAGACGGTTAAGAACTGTTATTCCCACCCCGTTCCCACCCGGAGAGAATTTTCCCTCCCTTGGTGAAAGAGTGTGTACAGTTTAATTACGGTTACGGAAAGGTTATTCCCAAACCCGTTCCCACCCCACGAGGATTTTTCCCACCCCGTTCCCACCCCGCGAGGATTTTTCCACAGTTAACTGTAAGTACAGTTAAAGAACGGTTTTACCCACACCGCCCCAACCCATTCCCACCCCTTGCCCCACAGTTCTTACTACGTGGCGCCTACCTACAGTAGTCATACTGCAGACTGTCAAACAGTGTAATACCCCGGAGTAGTAGCAGTCAATAATAATGAATAGAATATTCGGAGTATAATAGTTGTTAATATATTACCCCACTCACAGTCAATGCCACCCCCAACATTGTTATTTACAGTTAGTATGAACTCCCCTAAACAACAAGCCAATCCATTTAGCAATTACAGTTAGTAGAAGTACATCCCCCATCAAAAGTTTTGCTCTTGTTGGTGGTCAATTCGATCAACCAATCGTCGTCACATTCGCGTCGGTAGTACTATTAGTAGTATTACTGTTGTCGCCATCCAAATCAATCACAAACAGAAACATGACCATCAAAATGGCAGCTGGTAACGCAATCATCAAACAACACAGCGTGTAGTAGATGCACGGATCATCTCGTTGGCCAACGTTAGACGATGACGATTTTTTCTTCTTCATCGAATGGGACACGTCTTTTTCCGATTGGCCGTATTGACTATAATGCGTCCCGCGATCTTCATTAGGACCGTCCTCAAAGGTTATAATCTCCGGGGACGTTTTGAACGAGATTCGTCCCGTATAACTCATTATAGAATCAAACGAGGCCGACGACGAGTCATTAGAAGAAACCCCTGGACTCATCTTTTGGCCGAGGGTGGGACGTTCGACGATAGTTCGTCCTTGTGATTGTCGCTTTCGTTGGAACTGTTCCCGCTCCGCTTGTGCCAACTCAAGCTTGACAGTTTGAATGTCAGAATGTCCCGAAATGTTTTGTTCTATATTACAATCGTCGCCATCTCCCAGTCGCAAGTCGCTGGTCCACACGGAAGATGCGACGTCATCGTCTTCTACTGAAACATCACTCCCCGATTCCCATCCCGAATCATTAATGGAAGAGGAACTGACAGTCGTCTTGTTGTGTATATTATCTTGATTCGATGCCTGGGAAGGAAAGGATGGCAGTCCAGAAGAAGGTCTTCTTCGTTCGTCACTCTTATTGGTCGAAACAGTAGTGTCCACACAAATAATTTCCTCTGCTTTGGGAACCCATGGAATTTTGTCCGAACTGGTACTACTGCTGCATCTGCTACGGATGCTGTTGTTTTCATTGGGAACATCATCTTTTGTGGAAGTGATACGACCAGTGAAATCGATGCGATGCATCCGTGTCATCCGACTGGGCGGTTGCCAATCCGAATCCGATGTCACGACAGATTTGTCGCCGCCATCAGAAGGGTAGGATGAAAATGACGGCAAAAGATCTGGCCGAGTTTGATCTACACCCCTTTGCATAGACGAACGTGTGGTTTTTGCTGGTTCGACCGTTGATGCCGGTGTTCCTCGGACCGGAGGATCGCAACCGATAGGAACGGATCGTGTAGTTTCACAACGTGAATTGGTATCAATACCACTGGGAGGAAGCCACGATCCGCTCTCAACACTTTGATCGCCTCCATCTCTCCACGATGGACGAGAAATTGAATCAACGGAGGAAATTCTTGGACCCTCTGTCGGTATCGGTACTTCCCGATCCTGAAAGTAGTTGTGTCGGACCTTGTCCCAGTAACTGGCAACAGGAGCGGCTGCATTCTGTTGGGATGATATTGGCCGAGCAGTAATGTACGTGTAGCGATAGTCCTTTTCATGATCTTCTGGCTTTCGAATGATGGGGCAGGCAGCTGTCGTTGTGCTGGGCATCTTCCATGTGTCCGATTCATCAAGCTCCAAAACACTGTCTTTGCTTGGAGATTGTTTGGATACGGACTTCACAACAGGTACCCATCCTTGTTCTTCGTCATACGATCCTGGTTGGGCCATTGTTACAGCCAACGTAACAAGATCATCCATTGGACTTTTCTCACAATCCGGTTCGAGACGATCATCTGCCACTTCCATGACGACAGGCATGGGATCTGGTCCGAGTTGCTTGGCAGGTAATAATGGTTGCATCCTCACCTGATCCAAACGTTGCAAGAAGGTCCTATCCACTTCTGACTTGATCTGTTCCCTTCGTTCTGGATCAATCGGTCTGGCAGGATTGACCCAAGAACTGTCATCGGCATTTTGGTTCCGCGTCGGTACTCCCCAGTCCGATGCGGCCGACGATGACTTGACGGACACTACATCGTTGTCCATTGAAGTGTCACCACAAGTTAGCGTCGATGCATCCAGTGATTCCGGATCCAAACTCGGTAGATAATGTGCCTTGACTAGTTCCCAGTTGTCATACTGTGAAATGGTGGGCTTTCGTAACGTCTCATCTGCCCCAAGAGCATGCTTTCTTTCGGGAGGAACATCGGCTACATAAGGACTGCGACACGAAGCCCTGGACGACGATCGCTTTGTAGTTGATTCGTCGTTTTGAGTAGAAAATACCATGGTCTTTTTGTTGCTATACCCTTCGTGCAACGCTCCCTTCGTGTGTGGAGATGGTGTGATGGCCAGTTTCTTCCCAAGTGCTTCAGTTGACGCTCCTGCCTCGTCCGTGGAAGGTTTGTCGGTCCGTTCCATCATCGATTCCGCCATTGGAGATTCGGGAGGTGGTGGAGGAGGTGATGGCGAAGGTAACGTCCCGGAAGTTGTTTCTCGGCCTTTGTGGTTTGTTTTGGGCGTTGTCGGCCGCAACAGCACTTCGGAATGGAAAGTTTTGGCATCACTAGTATTCGTCTTTTCCACTGACGGAGTGGGCCGCAAATCCTCCTTGGTCGCTACCGGCAAACTCGAATGTTTCTTGGGTCGTTCCACTTTTGGTGTAGATCGCAAGTTTTCACGTGCCTTGGCCCAAATCGGTATGTTCTTTGCTGCGATGTCCTTGTCCAAAGTATTGTCGTCGTCGTTGTCGTCGTACTCCTCCCCATTCATGCTCCCTCCCAATGTGCTTTGAATACTGCTATTTTTGTTTTCTTGTAACAAGATAGATCGTGGTGTCGCTGGGATGGGTTGCGGATTTTGATGATGCAGTTGTTGTTGATGGACCGTTGTTGTGCTTTGGTTGTCATTACGATCTTCCTCCTGAGTGGTGGTCATTCCCGAAGCGACGGTGGTGTTGGTACGAGTGGTAATGGTCGGTTCGTCCATCTTTTTGGCAAGCGATCGTAACGATGTCGACACATTTTTCGACAATGCCCGGTCTGACGGCGTTCGGGAATCCCAGGGAACAGTGACGACCACTTCAATCTTACTGTCTTTGCGTTGTACAGGTTTCGGCTGTTGGTGGAGTGATGCAGGGTCCGAACCCATTTTAATATTGTCATCCTTGTCGTGAATCCTTTCCTCCTCCATATCATCTTGTTGGGTTGCAGTTTTCTGGATAGTGTTTGGTTTATGTCGATTCATCATCATCCAAGGTGCAGTGGATTTGACGGATGCTGGTGTTTTTTCAAATTGTTGTTTCTTGGCCATTATACTGCCATTGGTATGATCGCTTTTGATGTTATTATTATTACTATCCGAAAAGGAATTCTCATCATCATTGTTACTACTAGAATCTGTTGTTCCCAGCATACTATTGGCCCGTCGAGATGACGAGTCACGCGACAAAAGTTGTGCCGCATTGAGCGTTGAAGGATGTTGTAGTCCTTGCTGCTGCTGCTGCTGCTGCTTTTGGTGTCGAGTAGTAGCTTTGATGGGATCTTGATACGCATCCAGTAGCGTTCGCAAAAGAGCCTTGGAGGGATACGACAATGCATATTCTTGGGTGTTGTCCCGTTGGATGATATAGGAACTGTGGAGTTTGGTAAACTCGTGAAAGGTCTCTTGTAGCAATGCGACGGCCGTATCAAAGGGATATTCCTTGTCAACGACGACAGCGCAACCTGTTGTATATGCGACGATGTGTACGTGATGGAATCGATCGATACAGAGAGACAGAGAGAGTGACGGCGGCAGAAAAGAGAACAAAGGGTCAGCTGGGACAATTTTCGATGGGAATAAAGACAGACAAATTGAAAATATTCTTGGTATCATGTTCCCCCCCCCCGTTTATTGTGGAATCTTCACTTACATAACGGTTTGGTACCGGTTATCTTGGAAGAAGACGCGCCATAAACCACTACTTGAGGATTGGAATGGTTGTTGTGATTGCTGTTGTGTTTGGAGAGTGGTCGGACTTGGAATCCCATCAATCCTTGTTGTTGTTGCTCGCTTATGGTGGCTCCATTGGAATGTCCGTCCGAAAAGTTGGACTGTTTGGGTGGGGTTGCTTGAATCAGCTTGGTAACGATGGATTCTAAAGTATTGTTGTTGTTGCTGTTGGTGGTGGTGGTGGTGTCGTCGATGATGATGGATGAAGGTTGATCGTATTTGGCCAAACAGAGGGGTTTGGTTGAATGATTGGATACAATCGGAAGAGTGTTTCCCCTGGAGGCGGTGGTACTACCTCCCAAACGATAGATGAACAAAGTGTGAATTGGAGACGATTGAAAGGAAGAGGATGATGTATCGGCAGCAGTACCGATTTGTTTTGTCGTATCGTGATTGGAGATTCGATCCAAACTACTATTCCATGTGGACGTGTTGATGTTTGGTGCGGATAAGGAATTCATTCGTTGGGGTTGTGATGAGGGTTCTCCTCCCGATTGTTTCTGTTTCGTCTGTTTCATCTGACTGATCCAAGGGGGCATAGAAACCTTTCCCAGTATTGGTTGATGAGACGAAGCAGAAGACGACTGTGACTGCATTGTATGGTGACTTTCCGTGGGAAGATTGGAGGACAATTCGTTCGAATGATTGGAGGAAGAATTTCCAGAGATCTCGTTCTCATGTGACTCGTCATGATGTGACCCTGTTTCGTCTTTGTCGCGTTCATTGTCCAAATATGACTGGTCAGAAGAGGCCAGAGATAGCACAACCGGCAACACATCACTCTCCGAATGTGAGTCTTCATATCCACTGGTGTCAGAACCATCTTCTTCTTCTTCTTCTTTGTTCATTCTGTTGTTTTGATGTGACAGAAATCGTGGCATATTTCTCTTAATTCCAATAGCAGCAACAACGACAACAGAAAATAATATTGTTTCATTCAATGGGAGGCAGAAGGGTAGAGAGAGTACGGGACGTTCCTTACAATCTCAATGTCGAGTGTAGATATTTCAAGGCGTAAATCCTCTGTCCAAAGGCTTATTCTTCTTGTCTCTCTCAATCTTCCACACTCTCTACCACTGCTGCTTCTACTTCTACTGAAGAATACCCGGCAAGCAGTACCAGCAATAGCAGAAACAGTTTGGGGTTCTTGTTTATTGTGTAGTTTATAGCAGCAGTAGCAGTAGCAACATCAACAAACACACGTTCGACGTTGGGATCGACAAATTCGTCCTCTATCCTCATTATTGTACTGCGTAGCTACTAGGTAGCTAGGCAGGTACCCCAGCTACGGCAGTAAAGTCCAGTTACCGGTAGGTAGGTAAAAATTATCAATTACTCCCGGAGTAGGTATTAATAATATCTCTCTCTTCATATATGCATTCATTGGATGGGTCGGTTCGGACCCTACGAGAGAATATCCAAGCCTTTTCAGGGGATGACCGCTTCAGCAGAACACAAAAGAACGACACAATAAATCGAAGTATTATTAATTAACCCATTGTTGTTGTGTGGAAAAATTCAAAGAACTAGTAGTGGTAATTATGACTCCGAAGCATAAATATTATTAGTGAACTAAAAAGTGCGATTTATAGCAGGGCCTCATCACCGCATATCCCACTCCTTCTGCGGTTTCGAGGCGTTTCAACCCCTCTCATCGAAACGTCCCCCTCCTTCTGCAAGCAAGGTTTTAAGGCGTTCCCTACCCCTTTTTCCCCCACCCGTCATCGTACCTTCCAACGTCGACATCGATGGTAACACATCTACCGTTGTACTGGTGATTTTGGATACACACACAAAGATTATCTATACATACCAATCACCACTTCAATCGTCTCAAAACCAAGGAAACGAAGAAGAAGGAAAAAAGCGTCAAGAATGATCGAGATCCAACAGCATCGACACGTTCGTTGTTGTAGCGAGACGGCCACCCGGATCTACGGGGCCGATGGATCCCAATTACAGCAACAAGCAACGGGCGGCCGATACAACTTGTCTTGATGGCAAGAGATTACTTGTGTTCGATTCAAATATAATCGGTCCGCACCAAACCACGGGAATCGATGCTGCGTGTGTGTGTGTGTGTTTGTGTGTGTGTGTGTGTGTGTGTGTGTGTGTGTGTGTGTGTGTGTGTGTGTGTGTGTGTGTGTGTGTGTGTGTGTGTGTGTGTGTGTGTGTGTGTGTGTGTGTGTTTGTGTGTGTGTGTGTGTGTGTGTGTGTGTGTGTGTGTGTGTGTGTGTGTGTGTGTGTGTGTGTGTGTGTGTGTGTGTGTGTGTGTGTGTGTGTGTGTGTGTGTGTGTGTGTGTGTGTGTGGTGAGTCGTTTCGGTGTTGGTGACACATGTGAGTGTGCACCGGTACCGACGACGAGAGTATCCTAAAAGTTGTGTGTGTGTGTGTTGTCATCCATCCAAACCATCTTCAAGCACCAATCATCACGTGCTCTATTGGTAAAAGTAAATCACAAATCACTGTTGGAATGAACGATGTTGGTGATGATGTTGGTGATGTTGTCCGTTCTCCTCCGTCGTTGATTGACAGCAGCCGTAATACGCTTTCCGATGCCATTGATCGATTGTCTCGGGATCTATGTTGTCGGGAACAGTTTTTTCTTCGTCACCACATGGCGCTACCATTACAGCCGGGACGTCAACTACGGTAGTCTACTACCGCCAAAACTGAAGAATAATGCCTTGTTTTGCTACTTGGTGACTCGCTCATGGTGAAAGGGACGAATAAGAAGAATAGGAACACACCAACAACATCAAATTATTTATCCTCAGAATAAGACCAAGAAAGAATCCAATGTGACAAAATTCAACGGCCACTGTTGCCTTGTTGTTATAACAACATTGAGAGAAAGAGAGAGAGAGAGAGAGAGAGAGAGAGAGAGGTCTTTGGAGCTTGCAGCTGTCACGAAAATGGAACCACTTCAATTACTTTTTACATGAAAGATATTCTCCCTCATCATCACATGCGTTGTGAAATTCATCATTGTCATAATTTGTATTTGGCCAATGGGTTGTGTACACTGACGCAATATATTGGAGTTGACATCCCACACACACAGACGGTACTAGTGTCTTCCGTTCCACTTGATAATCATCCCTCAATTGGTGGTGGAACAAGCCAGTCCGGTATCTTCCTTGGAGAGTAGATCCCAGCAAACAACTTGAGACGGAGGGGGGGGGGGGGGGGGGGGGACGCCTCTCATGTTTACTGGAATGCTTCGATCGACCAAAGACAAAGGCTTGATCAATGATGAAAACACAATCTTTTTTTTGGGCATGCTCCATCGTTTTGTCGTTTTTTCAGAGTGGCGACCAAACACCACACAACCCCGGCCATCAATAGATACCATCCACAACATCGTTACCACAGACTACCTGTCAATGCGACCGTCAAAGATTCCCCATGTATCCAATGAAACGTCATCAACAAGGATTCGGCATCCACCACTGGTACACCAAGACAACCTCTTGGTACATCCCGTCAAAGACACAAAACCATGATTGTAAACAATAACATCAACAAAAATCGGTAGCCAAAGTGCAACCTAACAATTGCCAGAGAGCTAAAATACTAAAACGAAAGATTAAATACTATAACTTTCTTTAACTTTAAAATCAAATGAATTCGGCAATTAGACCAATAAAATATTTCGCGCCGTTGGATGCATTTTGAACATTCCTGTCTTCTTCATACACATGTTAACAGTCCATAACATTGTGTTATACGTATACCCATATTGGCATTATTATTACATCGTTTGAAGTTTTGAAAAATCATGCATTATTCATGTAAAACTGCTACTCTACTAGTAGCTGAGTGCCAACAGATCCATCTTTGTGTTGGCATGTCGAATCTGAGATATTGGAATTGTGGTAACGGTTTCCGTAAAGCCATTCATCCAGCTAAATCGTTTCGTCTATTATTCTTCATTTGAAAAAAATTTCACTCTGCATCATCTAGTTATCGATGTAGGCTTTCATGGCAGCTTCCACGCCATCATCCACACAAAGCTTGAGAGCATTTTCGAATGCATTTTGAAATTTCTCCTCCTTTCCGAGATCACCATAGATCTCTTCCATGCCCACCCACACCAATGGATCATCGTTTGCGTCCCTTGCCATTTTCGATAAGGTTTCCCACAGTTCGTCCTTAATACGAATCTCACTGCCAGTTTCCGTTTCACCCATGCAATATCTGCACCACATGGCCGAAACAGTGGCCAACCCGGCAACGGACGTGGTATCATCGCCTTGCTGTAAACAAGCTTTTAATGATGGCAAGATGAACTTGGTTTGACGATCGGATCCATTTTCGCAGTTGCGATCGATCCTATCAGCCAACTTGGGATTTTGATATCGCTTTCGAATTGTTGCGTAGTATTCCTTCAAATTTGTATTTGGAACGGGAGGAACCTGTGGAAGTATTTCATTTGCCATCATTTTGTCCAAAAAGTTGGAAATGGTATCATGATCCATGGCCTTATGCACAAACTCAATTTCCAGAAGTGCAGCGGGATAGCACATGGACGCATGACCGGCGTTCAATATGCGCAACTTTGCTTCTTCCCATGGCGTAACATCGTTGACAAACTTTGCTCCAACCTTGTCGAGTGACGGCCTGTCGTTACAAAAATTATTTTCAATGACCCATTGGCGGAACGGTTCACAAAATATCATGGAATGGTCCTCATAGTCCAACTTCACACTCTCTTCCAGCTCTTTGGTTGGTGCGGGGGTGATGCGGTCGACCATCGAACAGGGAAAGGCAACATTTTGATCAATCCAATCTGCCAAATCTTCGTCAAGGAGACGAGCCAACCCAACGGTAGTGTTCCGTGCCACAACACCCTTTTGGGGCAGATTGTCGCATGACATTACAGTAAATGGTTTGAGGTTTTGGTCGCGACGGTGCTTCAAGGCTTGGACGATCAATCCGAAGATGGTTTGGGGATCGTTGGGGTTGTTGGCATCATGTTGAATATCCTCGTTCCTTGGATCAAAGACTCCTGTTGCCGTGTCGATAAAGTAGCCTCCTTCTGTGACAGTCATGCTGGCAATCTTAATATTTTCGTCCAAGAGCATGTCCTTGATGGGTTGATGATCTTTCTTGTAGGGCAAACAAGACAGGATCGACCCAATTATGTGGGTTTCCACTCTCCGTTGGTCCGTTTCCACTAACGTATACAGATTGTCTTGATCATTCAGGGACGGACGAACATCTTCGGTATATGATCCACCTTGTCGGACACTTGCTTCAATAATACCCCATTTTCGATCGGCATCTACGTTTGTTGTTTCAAACAAGTCGTGATAATAAGATGCTTGATGGGCGCGATGGAAGTTACCAGTAGAAAAGTGAAGAATACCAGGTTGGATGGCGTCTCGATCGTATTGTAAACCAGCAGTCGTCATAACGGCCAGTGCCTTTTTCGATAGTAGTTGCATTTCTCCTGTCGATTTGATGTTGTTGCTGCTGCTTGTGGTGAACAGTTTCGCTTTTGCGTCACTATGCTGCATCATGAATCATCCGATGAGATTTTATAATTACTTGTACGATGGGAAGTTTAACGAGAAACGAACTTTTGACTATCCCATCAAGGTGAAAATCATTCTGGGACAGCGACGAGAATGAATCGAATTAGCACAGTCAGTCTCGGAGATGTGAGATGACGTTCAGTAAGAAGTAGTAGCAAAAGAGGCCTTCCCGAAGCGAACAGGAGAGGGGTACAAGTGTTCGCCGATTTCTTGGTATTCCTGAGAAAAAGGTATCTATGATAATATCAACCATCATTCTTCGGGCCAAGGGAATCGGATCCAACATGGGACTTTGTGTCTGTCTGATCCCAAACACAATAACTCGACTTCCTAAAACAGCAACTTCCATCGCTGGGGGGAGAGCAATTCATTCATCCAAAGAAAGAATTCAGCAGGAATAACCCGGGTAGGAAATTAGCGGGAGAACCAACGAACCAACAAGAGCAGCAGGCAGCTTGTTGCTGGAGGAAGATATCAATCAGCACCCCATGGTGGTCATCTTTTCGGCAAATCATCCGCAAGGAAAGAAACCACTACGGTAACCTTGGAACAACAGGGGATCCTATCGGTATTCAATGCAAACTTAGATTCAAGCAGGGTCCGACACGATATTATGATACCAAGATCTCCATGCAATCGAGAACCTGAACGAGGATAACAGAGAAAATGCGTACGACAGTTTGCGTCGTTTTCGACAACCGTATCATACGTAATATTTATTACTACCGGTATGTAGTAGCAGCACTTTTCAATAATGAAAGGGGGATCGAAATTAAGTTTCCCCTCTTTCGAGACAGGTACTAACAGTTAGTACTACAGTCGTCGTAGTAGGTCACCAAACTAACTGTTTTACCTAGCTACTCTACTAGTGTTGAGGTTCCCACCCCTTGTTCAGGAGCATCCGCGAATTCTGACGGTTTTCGATCTAACCCTACCCTTAAATTTCCGATCTTCTATTCTCCAATTTCACGGGACTCGAATTCCTCGAAAGCGTTTTTCCGAAATGGAGACAAAAGTGGAGACAAAGTGGAGACATTTTGTCTCTTGTCTCAAGACACTTTGTCTCTGTCTCAAGACATTTTGTCTCTGTCTCAAGACATTTTGTCTCTGTCTCAACTTTTGTCTCCAATTGGAGACAAAGGCAAACTCCCCCAAAATGCTCTCGTACAACTCCCCGAAAAAAAATTTATAAACTACTGGGTATAACATTAGTAACTGCGTTTACAGAATAATTATCTCCTACCAAGTACAACGATAGTAGAATGATCCATCTTCTCGAAATAATTTTAACAGCCAAATTAATAATAGAGTAACGACAGCATGAACAAACGATATAGTATAATATACTACGTAGTAGTAGTAGTTTCCAAGCTTCTTTGTTGTAGCTAGCTTCAATGCTGTTTATGTTTCAAAAAGTAGGTTGCTCCTTTCTTGTTGCGTTTCTGCTGCCTTCAGACGTCTTGCGACCATTTTTTTCTTTCTTTGTACAGATTATTGCGAAAAGCATCCAATGGACATTGGTCATTGAAACTAGGTAGCAGTTGGACCACTTGCGTTGGAGAGAGTCCTGCTGTTATTCCAGTCTTCACACACATCTTCTCCCATGATCTTTCGAGTAGACCTTCCATCCGAAAATAGCTCGCCACGGGCACTAGTATTTCTTGGAAAGATCTCTTTCTCACAGGCCGGTGGGTCGAATGCGACAAATTCTTTCTCCAAGCAAGTGCTTTCCTCAGGCTCCGAAAGTTTGTTTTGAAACTATTCAGTAAATAAGACTGAAAAAAGATTATCTCTTGTGGATTTGCTCGATTGTCGAATAGTGTGCCATTGAGGACTTATTCATTAGCAAACTACGAAGCTTTGCTTTTGCTTTGATATTTGCACTATCTTCGTGTTTGTTGGATTTATTCAATGAATCATTCGGAACAGTTGTAGGCACTCTTGCTTAAAGCTTGCATCATCCAACGTCCTCTTCCACCACCGCTTGTTCCCCTCCCTTGGCATCGCCCATTGAAATCATTTACTACTGTTCTTTTAAGTACGACTAGTAGGTGTTCCCCATCCCATTGCGACGGTCGATGTAAAAATAAAAGCATAAATCCAACACCGGAAAAAGATCTGAAATGAGAATGATTTAAACCTTCTATGGCCTCTTGATTGGAAGATGGGAAGCCAACAAATGATCGATCGGAGGAAAGGATATCCAAACAATCCTCAACGAAAAATTTCTTTGGTTGCTAGTTGCTGTTTGGTCCTCGTTGAACCACACAAAGACTTGCTTCAGTTTGCGAGTTGCTGTTGGATGCTGCTGGATGTTGGATTCTGTTGGAACTCGATTCCTTCCCTTCCACCTCCTCAGTGGTGGCCACGACCGCCAACAAAGCCTGTAGCTTCCCTATTTATTTCTCTTGAAAGCCTCTTTCACGTGATCTCGCCATTGTTGTAGCGAAAAAAGATGGTTGTTGTCGCTTCATGCTTCATCAGACATGATGTATGTACTCCGTAATTGTTGCAACTGGTTAACTGTAAGTGAGTATTTGGGGGTTCCCCTTTTCCTTCGAGGTGAACGTTGTCTCAACTGGAGACATTTTGTCTCGAGACATTTTGTCTCTGTCTCGAGACATTTTGTCTCTGTCTCAAGACATTTTGTCTCTGTCTCTACTTTTGTCTCCAATTGGAGACAAAATGTCTCAACTGGAGACAAAATGTCTCCACTTTGTCAACGAGGCGAGTAACAAGCGAACTGATGGAACTTGAGTCCCGAGTCATCATTTTTAGGGATTGGGATTAAGTGATATCTTGAATGGTCGCGGATGCTCCAGATGAAAGTGATGCATAGAGGAAGCACACATAAGAGAAAATGCGTACGACAGTTTGCGTCGTTTTCGACAACCGTATCATACGTAATATTTATTACTACCGGTATGTAGTAGCAGCACTTTTCAATAATGAAAGGGGGATCGAAATTAAGTTTCCCCTCTTTCGAGACAGGTACTAACAGTTAGTACTACAGTCGTCGTAGTAGGTCACCAAACTAACTGTTTTACCTAGCTACTCTACTAGTGTTGAGGTTCCCACCCCTTGTTCAGATGAAAGTGATGCATAGAGGAAGCACACATACATGTCCTTTTGGCCGTCATACCACCGCCAAAAACGATTCAATTATGGCATTTTTTGTACAATTCCATTTGTTGCAAGACTTCCATTTGTTGCAAGACATTAGTTGACTGGGAGACAGCGCTTGCCAGCTTCCGCGTCTTCCGGTATTGATTTTCTCGGCCGAGACTTATTGCCAATCGTTTTGGGATGGTAAATGCTACCACCACCTACCCATTCGATTGTTTTCCAACAACCCTGTAGAACGACTCCATATCTGATGTCCTTTTCGCCGTCATACCACCATACTACCACCAAAGTCGATTCCAATTCGGCAATTTCCGTACAATACCCACACCCAAGATGACCGCATCATCGTTCATCGAGCCTCCTACAAAAAGTCTGATGCCTCCTGGAACCAAAATTTCTTTTTTGATAGGAGTGTTATCTCCAGTAGATCTTTGTGATTGTCTCTCGTCTACCGTTATGTCTACGAGCCTCTGAAAAGTAGTGTAAGTAATCCAATATCTTGTATGAACGGTGTTCGTCGCAAGCATCTGAGTAACGTGTTCATCCCAGTCGACTCGTTGGTATCTAACCTTTCGTGACCCTTTTCTTGCTCTCGAAACAACATTGCTCTCACTGGTGGTATTATGAATAGCTCGTCATCACTGGAGGAGGATGAACTACTGGAGGCTGGAGGAGGACGACTTACCGTATTGTTCCAACGAATTTTTTACACAATACAGGATATCCAGAAACGGTGAAAGGCACAACAAAGTACGTCAACGAAAGTCTCTGGACATATCCATGCAATATTGGCAACAACCTGGCGATTGAGGGTTAGGATAGAAAATGTTGCCAGGAACAACAGCAACGAAAACAAGAACTACACAACCAAATCAACCACAAGGAGAGAAAAAGCTCTGTCGATGAAAATGCTATCTTCCAAATGACGTGCTCGTCCAAGCGGATTAGATGGAGAGAGAGAGAGAGAGAGAGAGAGAGAGACGTTTTGAAAATCAGATTGAATACAACAACTTTTACATAAGACATTTCCATCCTCGATGCAACAAAACAAAAAAAATACTTACAGTTAGTATAAATCTTTCATGTTTACGTCAATTCGATTTGTGTCAATGAAGGCACGGCTTTATGCTTGCACGTCCCTGGTCTTCCCTTTTAACGAACTTAATGGAAATTCTCGCAAAATGAACTTTAGTCTCAATGAGACTTGGAGTGCCACTTTCCATCATATCACTCATTAACATCTGGAGTCAAGCATATCCGACATCAAATGTTCCTCGTAGAGTTCGGCATTAGCATATTCCGCACCTTGGAGTCGACTGTCCCCGGCATTCGGATTTCGTACTTCCAAGTCAGTCTCCAATCCCTATGTGTGGTCAGTACCATACTTTCAAACCGCAGCAGCAGGTTGAAAGATAGCATAAAAAAAATTTCTTCCAATGTTATACACAGCCTTTTTGTTGAAAGATTGTTAATTACTTAACTTATGAATGCGACGTAAAAACAACAACTTGATGCTTGAAGAATTTCATTTTTTTTATATTCAGCGTTTTATCAGTTGAAAGATCGTCTATCGTGACGGTGGAACATTTTGTTGAAACGATGGCCACATCAACAGTGTTGGCATGGTATGTACTAAGTATCTGTTGAACAGAGCTTGTGGCGCCAGCAAAAACAAATCCTTTCTCTCAGTATTCTTTGAACTACCGGTGATCGATGATTTGTAAC
The DNA here is from genome assembly GCA_019154785.2 of Nitzschia inconspicua. Lineage (NCBI taxonomy): Eukaryota > Bacillariophyta > Bacillariophyceae > Bacillariales > Bacillariaceae > Nitzschia > Nitzschia inconspicua. The sequence continues at coordinate 38,352 of JAGRRH010000017.1, forward strand.
GTTCATGCCAGAGCTACTAGAATTGTCATCTTGGATAAACAGGAACGTAGTCGTTGCAGTTGTCAGTTATATTTATGTTAGAATCAACTTGACCAATGGAACAGTTTGTGTTGCTGAAATCATGGATTTTTCAAGGAGAACCTTGGATTGTCATCAAATCACCAGAAGATGAACCAAAAATCGTTCGTCAACTACTGCCTGGAAAGCAATAGCGATGGTTGTTGGGTGTAAAGCCGGTATCCATCCTTGGCGGATAATTCATCCATCTGTGGAGGGTTATCGTTGTCGTATCGCAGCACCGTAGATTGATTTCCCCTCCCACCTGCCTAAAACTTTTTCTGAGACTCGATCTGAAGCATTCAATGATCCTGTCTTGTATCTGTGTGGCTATAATGGACAGCTGCGATCTACTGTTTGACTCCGAAGCTTTTGTCTCATCGTGGCAGGCGGATTGTTGATATTGATGTTGCATCATTGAACTCTTCATTCAGCTTTGCAACATGCTCCCCTTACTGTCGATAATGGAGCATCTGCTGTTACAGTTGTTTGGGGTTTTGTCTTTGTCTTTGATGCCTTCCCGGCGAGAATCAAAGCTTTGTTTTGCGACATGGATGTGATAGAACAGTTGTTGTGTTGTGTGGCTACAGTCCTGATTGGCGTATTGCTTTTACCACAGGAAATCTCCATGACAACCATTCACATCGATACTACTTATATTCAAGCTCAAAGATGATGACGGATGATCCGCTAGGTAGCTTAGTTACAGCAACAGTAACAATAGCTAGAACGGCTCCTTTCCTTTCGTCGTATGGAGTACTAGGTAGCAGCTAGCTACGGTAGTAGTTCTTTCATTGTTGTTTGATGAATGATGAACGAAAGTGTAGTTATATTAGGTACCGGTAGTAGTAGGATGTTCTCGTTTTGTTTTGCGGTAAAATGCACTCACATTTTCGAATTTCCAATTTACGGTAGTAGAGACAGTCGTAGCTACTCTACTAGTAGCTAGCTCTACTAGCTAGCTCTCTCTACTAGCTAGAGAGTAGAGTAGAGAGTAGAGAGTAGAAATTCCTAATTTCGACCGAGTATCATACATACACATATACACACAACATGGTACTATTTTACTACAAATACTTACTGTTACTACCTCATACTGGTACATTGAAAGTATGTCGGGCAGAGAGCGAACGAGTAAAAAAACACGCGCTAATAAATTGCTTGGTTCTCCACACTGTATTGACTGTGAGTATGAAAAAAAAAGATTTTCAAAGATCGCATCAATAAAACAAACAAAAATCAAACAAAATGCTTCGCTTCTCTTTCACACAGTCGTATTAGTACCACTTACAGTTAGCACAGTATCTTGCACGATCCTTCTTTCTGGGCTTCCGTTTCCAGTGAAGAAACTACCAAAACCTCGTCACTCTCTTCTTATTATTATTACTTTCATCCCATCCATCATAAAACCAAAATCGAACGACTGTCAAACAAACAAAAACAAATAGAAGCAAAACGCAATAGAAACAGCACAAGTCAAAACACACAAATCATCATCTTTTTTTGTATCTACAAGAAGTCGTACAACACACCACCATCATGTCGTCCGAAGCCCAAAAAACAAAGAAATCCAAAGAAGAATTGGAAAGGGAACAAAAGGAGGCTGCCGAACAGCTATCTCAGATCCTCAAAACGAGTAAACCCAAAAATATTGGACAAGGTCTTGGACGTGGATTGAATAATATCTTGGCTGGTGCCGTGGGTGGAGTCGGAATTGCTGTCATGGCTCCCACGTTGGGACTTGCGGCTGGACTTCGTGGTGGTGGAATCGTTGGTGGAGCCTTTGGATTGACAGCGGGTGCTGTAGTAGGGTAAGAAAACAACAACACACTAACAACGAATACCAGCACATTACATACTGCATGCAAGTATTTGCAGTGCAGTATGTATATCTATATTGATTGTTTGGACCAATTCCTCTCACAAAATTGCATCATGTTGTTTTTGTTGATTGTGTATTTTATAATCAAGTGTGTTGGGTGCTGCTGGATTGATTGTTGGTGGTGCTGTCAGTGGTGTCACACAAATTGTTCGTGGTGTGATTGCCCATCCGGAAGCTATGATGGCACCCCGACAAGGAAAATGGTGGAACGATGCCACCGGTTCGTGGACGTTAACCGACTTGTCCAAAACCAACGTCCCAGACAATGATGATGATATTTTGGGAGACATTGAACGTGGCTTGGACAGTCATGACAACAACAGCAACAACAACAACAACCAACCAGATTCCAGTGGTGAAGTTGTAGATGTCTATTATTACGAAGCGTTGGAAATCGATACTACCGCCGATGATCAGAAAATCAAACGACAATATTACCTAATGGCACGAAAGTATCATCCCGATAAGAATCCGGGCGATGTTGAAGCTGCCGAGAAATTCAAAACGATCGCCGAAGCGTATCAAGTATTGAGTGATCCACAATTGCGAAACAAGTACAACAAGGAAGGACGAGATGGACTTTCCGGTGATAAGACCTCTACCAATGACGGACACAAACCAGATGCGTCTTTGCTGTTGGCATTCTTGTTTGGAAGTGATCAATTTGATGACTACGTTGGTCGATTGGCCACCTCTACCAGTGCCATGTTGGGAGATACACCCAAATTGAGTTTGAAGGATGCTCGGACCTTGCAAGAACGACGTGTCACTCGATTGGCCATCAATATGGTAAACCGTGTATCATCGTGGGTGGCAGGTGACTTTGAAGTAACCGAAAGTAACTGGACGAAAGAAGCCGAAACCTTGAGCAAGGCCAGTTACGGATGGGAACTGTTGCAAGTTATCGGTATGTCGTACGAAGTCACGGCATTACAATTCTTGGGATCTGCCGATTCAGGTTTAGGATTGCCTTCTATTGCCAAATGGGCGGAAGGGAAAAAAGCCAAGAATCGCATGGCCAAAGCTGGAACCAAAAATCAATGGGAAACGATGATGGCCACTGTCGATGCCATGAAGGTCCAAGCACAGTTTCAAGAAAAGTTGCAAGCGGCTAGTTCAGACGATGAAAAACAAGCACTGCAACGTGAAATGCAGGAGGCCACCACTGGCATCATGCTTCGCATCATTTGGACGACGACCACTGTTGATATAATGAGTTCAATTCATGAAGCTTGTCAAATGGTGTTTTTTGATCAAAGTGTCGACAAGGAAACTCGTAAGCTCCGTGCCCAAGCCATCAAGAAATTGGGAGAGATCTTCCAATCGATTTCTGGACCACAATACCCAGACGGTGAAAAGAAGGATGCCAAGGCTTTATTCGAAGAGGCTGCCATGGCCGCCACTCTCGAAACGATCCGTCGCAAGGACGAGGCAACGTATGAGGCTGGTGGATATGATCACCATTGAGTTCACAAATGTTTATTGGACAGTGCACACAATCCGTGGAATCAGCTCTTGATGTTTGCATTGTGTGTGATATCTCTACTACTCCTGGATCTGAATTGAGGGAGCAGACGTTTGTTCCAGCAGCTGGAGAGAGAGAGAGAGAGAGAGAGAGAGAGAGAGAGAGAGAGAGAGAGAGAGAGAGAGAGTCCCCCCAAACCCACACAAACGCATGTAATTAGTTTCATCTCTCCTTTTTGTGTAGATGTTTTCTATAATATAACTACAATGTAATGATCACAACATTTATTAGAACAACCGCTATTTTGATAAACCGATACTAATAGAAATTGTCAGACAAACTTTGCTTTTTCGTTTGTGGTAGAACCGAATTGTTTGGCCATTCGTCGGATTTGGACAGCTCGCAAGCTTGTGTGTAACATAGGATACCCAACTGGTGTTGTTGCTGCAAGAACGAACGAAAGGGACAATCTCGGATGAGTAGGAAGATCGTTTTTTAAACAATCATGTAATATGCTGCTCTGTTCATGGACGGGTGGAGAGACCCCAAAGTATGGCTTTGGAGGTTTTGGGTTGTACTTGGTAGGACATGTTTCGTCACCAAAGTGAACCTCCCCAGAGAGGCATAGCCAATTGAATAATGGGATACGATGACGTTGATGAATCTATCAAAGGAGCATTCATAGTACTGTTTGGGTTGAGGTTGGTTAGCCAGCTAGAGTACGACGGATCTCCAAAATGTCGGAACTTCAAGTCAGTGACCGAACACAAAGGCGACTTTCAGCATGAATAGCCCCTCATAATAATTATATATATGCATTATTGTGAAGAGATAATTCTGCTGCTCCTACGGTAGTTACGGAACAATCTATTTGCATTGATATGACACTTGAATAATTCAAAAGAACGATAAAAAGACTGCTCAGAAACAGGATTCTGCTTAACTGGAAGTAGGAACGGTCTCTTCTTCCACACCCTTCCTATGAAATACTACCCCGATGTTACTCCAGTGTAACAGTAAGTATTATCAGCAAGATCGATTGGATCATTCTCCCTTTGTTCTATGCAGGATAAGTCGATGATGTCTCTTCTTTCATTCGAAGAGACAAGAGGAAGATCTTGAATCTTGAACAATTTTGGCAGAGAGCAGTCATAATAAACCTAGTACCGCCACATGGAGTTAAACAACAACAACAACACTGAAAGAGAAGGTAGAGCAGCAGCCACTGCTTCCACATCCATTGTCGAGGAAGAGACGTATCGTTCATTGACATCGTCTTCTTCTTCCAATAACAGCACGGGGTTGATGATGGCTTCTACAACCACTGTCATGGGCGAAGAAGTCTTGAATGACTCGGTCAACATGAATTTTCGTAGCGTTTCGCCCGCTTTTGACGACCATGATCATGGCGACGACGAGGAGGAGGCAGACTTGGCCGACGGGCAACAAGCCAATCAAGTTGGCAATGGGAACTCTGTCCCTCCTATCTCTCAAATGAATAATATCACAAACACTACCAATAATATCAATCTTGATGCTTCCCGAGAGCCATCGACCATAAACGACAACAGCAGCAGCATCCACAACACGAATTCCATTTGGAGACAACGCCTTCGGTCGTTACGACAGTCTCGCTTTTCTCAATCCGTTACGGATGCTGTCAAGCAAGTCTCTGAAGAAGCCGAAAAGTATTTGGATCCACAAGAGAAAGGAGCAGCTGAATTTGCGAGGCCTGTTTGGGTTACAGCTTTGTTCTGTCAAGTGACGGCCTTTGGGTGGGCGATCGCCATGCGTCGCTACCCAACTTTATTGATCACTGTTCCCCTATTGGTGTTTGGAGTGTTGACGCTCTACGGGATGGTCCACTACAATGCATTATCGACTCGTGGGGAACGATGCTTCACCTTCATGGGATGTGTATCGGTCCTCTCCTTCAACACCATGTTCATGTGGATTGCCACGAGTTCCTGTACTCACTGTGCTTACTATTGGGTCCATGATACCATCTCCTCTTCGTCGACATCCCAGCAATTCATGGTATCTAGTGGACGACGCTACAACAACGACAAGAACAATGACGCCGCCAGTCAAGTACCGTCCTCTTCCAGAGGCTCACGATTGAGTCTCTTGTGGGATTTATTGACAAGTCCGGCCGCGATGGAACCTCACAGTTTGGTGGGTTCCTGTCGTCCTTGTGTCAGTTCGATCGTTCGATTCGTGGATTACTTCTTTCCCCAACAAGATAGTTGGGATGACCACGAATTGGTGTTACAAGAAGAAAACTTGTTCAACATATCCACCTTTCAAACTTCGACTAGTTTGTTCGGTGATTTGGCGGCTTGGTATTTGTATCACAACAACCAAACGAAACGAAAGTATCTCGAACGGTTCAATCGAAAATTTGCTTCGGCTCTATCGGACGAAGGGCATCTCAACGATGATGGATTGGCCCAAGCGTTGACGGAATTCTTATGCTCACCCGCCAGTCGATTTGACAACCCCGATCCCAATCTATACTTGGCCGAACTGAAACGACCACGATTTACGGGTGAGCCGGAATTGAACATTTCCGCAGCTGCCCTCCAATCGATCATGCGAGGAGATCCTCTCCGATCCATGGGCGTTCCCGTCTGTTTCATGCTCCGATTTGCACTCATGGTACCGAAAGATTACGAATTGGAAAACAAACCCATCCAGTATACCCAATTGAAACCATCCATGAACGAACAATCGATGCGATCCAAGGATTATTCCGATGGGTTGCCCTTTTTGATTACACCCGGTCGGGATCAAGATATTGATTATGATTCGGTAGAAATGGACCGTTTTGGAGCCATCATGGATCTTTTTGGTAAGTGCCTAACACTACCCAAGAAAAAAGATGCAAAGGACCCTGCCGATGTTAGAATGTGCGAATGAAAACAGCTCACCAAACGTAACCATTGTTTCTTTTGCTCTGTCAGTTCGTTTACCATTTGAGCAGGATATCCATTTTTTTGATACCAAAGCCGAGTACTATAGTTTTTACAAATGGGAATTCCACGGTACCTTTCAAGATGAATTTTACTTTCCAAGTTGGTATTACCACACGGAACGTGCCGACCAAATGGCCGATTTTCGAGCCAAACGGACCAAAGTTTCGGGGGATCATCTTGCCCTACAAGATCCGTATTCCGACAAGACGTTGGGAGATCGATGCTTCTATGGTGCTGGTCAACGATTCTTAACGCCCATCAAGTTACCTGGGATCGACGAAGATTACGAGTATATTTTTCCTTCGGGACCTTGGAGTTACCTGTCCCAAGAGCATCGTGACACGGAATTTTTCCGATATCCACACAAGCCTCGTTCCAAAGACTTGATGAGAATGATTGACAACTTTTGGCCGAAAGAAGCCAAGCGAAACCGACGACACAAGGACAACTTGGTTCCCCTGGCCCGATATAAGCATCGTATTGCGGAAATTGACTTTGCGATCTTTGCATGTAAGTGCTGCATTTATGTAATGGATGGAATGGTCACTGTTAGAGCATCGTTACGGAACAATGTAAACTCAAGCGATGCCATACTATTTACTTCTTCCTATTTCTTCAGCCTTGCCAGCTCGAGAACCGTTTGAGGCTCCGGGAGAGATTCTATACCTGGATCCAAAATCAAAACTTCCGATGGGGATCTGGAAAAGCAGCACACGGGAAATGATATTACCCAACGAACCAAAGTGGGAGCATGCTAAGTTTTATTACCGAGTGACGGAACGAGCCGCCGTTGCAACACAACATGTCGGTATGTACCAATTGAGTATGGTGGAATTTGCCATTGGCACATCTGGCCTCACATCGTGTCCTTTTCGTTGTCAGCTGAATCCCATTTTGGATGGTCTCAATCCGTGGCCACAGCAGCATGGCAATGTTTCCATCAAGACCATCCCATGCGATCACTCCTAAAACCATTTACTTTGAATGTACACAGTGTCAACAGTGCTGCCTATCACATGTTGGTCCGGGAAGCTGGCATCTTGACGCATGGTAATAGCTTGACAACCGAGGGAGTGATTGGGTAAGAACTCAAATTTCCTGCGTTCGCTTCGTGGATGATCCCTGGGTATGATAACTTCTCAACTCCCTTTACACCTTGGCAGAAGCATGACCACTGTCTGGGCACACTTTAACTTTTCGCAGACCATCCCAGAGCTTTTCGACTCAAGAAAGTTGGATCTTGTCATGGACACGAACGAATTGCCGTTATTCAGCCAAGCCAAACGTCTCAACACTGTCCACCATCGATTCGTAAAGCGGTTTGTCGACCAATGGTATCCCACCGATGACGATTTGCTTAATGATCCCTCGGTCGTTCGCTTTTGGCATCATGTCAATACGTACGGGCGTCACATCGATCCGTGTGTTTGCGGTTTGCCGTCCGATCTCTTCTTCGATGACAACAATGTATGGCCTGGATTTGAAACGACCCGTACATGCAAGGATTTACTGGACACGGTCGGATTTGAATCGAGCAAAAACGAGTATACTCGACGCCGAGACTGGTGTACGAACACGGACCGTTACCAAAAGGCACAAGCAGTTGCGAAAATGGACCAGATCGCCTGTGATGCCAATCCCAAATGCAAAAAGTTGTGGTGGGCACCCGACAGGTGAGTTTCGTGGGTGTGGGTATCGGACCGCAATACAATAGAATCATGTGGTTTCGTTTTATTTTTCCTTCCTCTCACACCGGGTTTCTTGTTTGCTCTCAGTTTGAAACCGGACATGGAATTGCCAGAACTACGCTCCAAGTCACAATTTGTGAACTTTCTTTCGACATTTGTTTGGCATGTGACGGCCGGCCACAAATTAAATTCTGACAATGCAAGTGAATATGGAGTTCTCTGTCGAGTCGATTCATTTACCATCATTGCTCGTATGAGCTCACTTTGTCGTCGTTATTACTTGTTTTTTCTTCTTTTCGTTTCTACCTTGACAGATCCATGCCTTTAGTGATGCCGAATATTCGGGTGTGCGCATGCCGAAGGTTGGACCCGACGGCAATCTCCCTACAATCAGTGAGGTGGGATCGTATGTGTTTGGATCGGCGGTAGGGTTGTTGACATCCGTTCGTTGTCCACCGTTGATGGCCGATTGGATGCCACTGTATTCCCACTTGGTAGCAAGACAGTCCGGTATGAGTTTGGAGGAAAAGGAAAAAATGTTACAATCATTGGAAGGTACGGTCCGAACCTGTTAGTGTGGAAGACAACAATAGAGAAGGTTTGTGTGTCGCTCACCTTTTTGTATTTTGCTGCTGACTGGGACATGATTTTTTCCATCCGATCTTCTTGCTTTTCAACAAAATTACAATAAATATCACCAAAAAAATGCAATATATAGACATTCACAAGGAATATAAATTTGCCTTGTTGGATTTGTCTGTTGACTTTTTGGACGAATCGGCCAGCCGTCCCAACAACCGACAAAGCAACACCATGAATCCAGCTACACACGCATCGTCAGTTAGTGTCTGATAACACAACAACAAAACACACACTGTGACCCCATTGGGAAAAATCAAGTATATTGTTCCATCACCGTTTTTTATTGTAGATGTCCTGTCCACCGTATTATTTGTCAACACAATGTCCCATGGGAAATAATGATTATTTGTTCATCATAATTTGTGATTAAGGGTTGTGAAAAGTATTGACTCTCTCTAGAGATTATTCGTTTTTGTTGTTGCTGTTGTTTTTAGTTGGCAAATATCAGTTTCTTTTTGGATCCGACGGATTCACCATAGTATGCCACCTTGTGTGAATCAAACACATTGGTGAAACCTTGGAGTAATTGCTCATGATACTTGTCGATATCGGCTTGATTAGGATCATCGATTTGTGGCATTGGAATTGGTTTTCCCAAACAAACCGTTACGGCAACATTCCGTTTGGGTGGTCCTAAAAACCAACCCCATCGTCCAAAAAACGGAGTCAAACTCACACCCAACGTCGACGACAAGAATTTTAATATTCCAAAGGGATCGACCCAGACGGTATACATGTCGGAATGTCCAAATCCGTACACGGGAACAATGGATACACCCGCCTTGAGAGCAATTTTAACAATGCCCTTGCGTTTCAAAATACATGCCACTTCTTCCGTATGGGAATGTGTGGCAAACATGCCTTCAATACCATCCAAAATAATTCCCACATTGCGTCGTTGTTGTTCCTGTTTTTGATTTTGTTGCTGTAATGTTTTCAAGATTGGTCCAGCCTTGGCGGGAATATATCCGACACGTGTCATAAAGTACGAAATCAAGGGCAACTGAAAAATGATGGGTGCTGCCGTCCAACTGGTAAGTATCCCATTCCATAACTTGCTCCAAACGGGATAGGCTACAACACCAAAGGGTGCCAAGGCATGGGGGATCAAACAATAGATGACCGGTTGTTTCTTATCCAACGTTTGTAGTTCGGACGGCCAAACGTAACTCGTCGATAGATATTTGGTAGTATTCCGTTCGGTCCAAATGTATTGATTGCTTCGTACATTGTCCTTGGTGATGGTTTGTGGATATTGCTTGGAAAAGCGTGGATAAAAATACAGATATTCGATAGAGGATAACACAACCACATAGAGCGTCACCAACAGTAACACGTATTTGGCAATGATCAGTCCAATTCCTTTCCACAACACCAACAAGAACGGAACACCAAATGGTAATACATTGAAAATCATCCACAGAGAAATTCCGATACATCGTTCGATTTCAACATCCCATGGCAATGTGTCGACAACCTTTCCTAGGGATCCCGAAGGAAATCCATTGGGAGAAAATGATAACGACATCCATGGTTTATTCTTTTTGCAGTCGTCTGGATCGTCCGAAATCCATTTCTCCACGGGAATATCGGAACGATACAATGAATCGGGCAATAACGAAACATTCAATCTGTAGTACGATGCAGTTGTAGTAGTTGTCGTTGTGGCTGTGGCTGTCATGTTCCCTTTGTTATCCTTGTTGTCTTTGGTGGTAGTACGTTTTGTTACTAGTGGACGACGGACGACAGCCGAATGACAGAGTGAATCGTCACTTTATGATTTTCCCAAGGACCATTGTCTCTATCGGTTCCGTCCTTGTTGTGATGATGCATTTGGAACAAAGAAGAAAGCGAGGAAGACGAAGAATCGAATGTCTCTATCATAGATGGGTATTTTACTACTACTACTACATAGTAGTAAATACGTATTGATAGTATGAAGATACTGATAAGTAGTCTGTATTTATGTATGTATGTATGTATGAATGTATAAAGAGGATTGGGTGAGACACTCTATGATACTGACTGAGAGATGTAACTGTAAATAAAATGAAGTGTTTGCGAAGATTTTTTTTTCTCGCTACAGTTTGAAATTCTTTCTGCGGCGTCGAAAGATTCTAAACTGCGTACTATTAAATAAAATCTTTGAATCAAATATTTCATCTTACTACACGGCGTTTTAGATGAAAGATCCGCAATGAATCAAAAGTTACATTGCGCACACAAGAATAACTTTTGCGTACGGAGTAAATTGGTTGTGACTACAAGCCGCATCGGTCGAAATATTTAGAATCGCGCACAAAATTATATAGGTAGAAATTTTGTTGATCATAAAAAGGTTTACACAGTGTTTCGGACGAAAACTTTGTTTTTCTAAGAGAACTCTTCCCTAAATGATTCTTTGAAAGAGAAAATTGTCTTACGAATAGACGGGATCTTCGCGATTATTTAAGAAAAAAATGATTTCTCACTAGACGGCGTTTCAGTTGAAGATCCTTTGATTAAAGCTTCGCAGGCAAAATTACTTACAAATCAAATTGATTGTACTATGGCGTCGAAGAGAATATCTGAAAGATTACTTAAAAATCGCGCACAAAATTATACACGTTATTTTGGACGAAAGTTCTTTTTGTCTTAGAAAGTAAATGTTTTTTTTTAAAAGAAATTTGATTTTCGAAACGAATACACGGGATCTTCGTTCAAAGATCCTCACAGAATTCCATCATACATCGCTCCTGAAAAGAGCCGACATAATTGTTATTGCTCTCTACTCTTCCAATCCGTCACTGAATCATTATATAGAATCGCTTCCAACGAATCAAAGCAAACAAGATTAGTATTTGTTATGAGTAAGAGTAAGATGGATGGCGATAGTTGCGTATGTTTGGTTCTACAAACACTAACTGAACATAATCAACGTCAGTCATCTTCATCAGCACTGTGATCATAGGGTCTTGCTTCTGCTTTTTCGGTGGAGAGAAGATATCCAAATCTAAATTTTATTTGACTTCTTTACTTTTATTTTTCTAGAAAAAGTAGATTGGAAGGTTGTTGTAGAGTGGAAAACATTTTTGTTGATATAGGTTAGGCAGCTCGTTTCTTGGTATTTGTAGAAGTCGTCGTGTTTCCCTTTCCAACAATATTAGAAATGGCATTCCAAGCAGTTCCCAACCAAATCCGTCCAGCAAAGAAAAAGGCTCGGAATAATTGAAAAGCAGCAAAGCAGGCCCATACTTGTTCGACATTCCCACCCATCAGTTTGACCCGGATCAATGCGGGAGGGAGGAGTGCCGTTGTCAACACGTACACTGTTGCCAAATATCCGAGTTCTCGTCGTGCCAACAAAATTCCCTCAGATACTGCCACGGGAGCTGTCAAGAAGGCACCGGCCCATAGATATTTTGCCAACGGTTGGACAGCTGCTTTGACGGCGCCATCCGACGTCAACATTCCACCGAATTTGGCCGGGATAATTGATGCGATACTTGCCACAACCGATGCCATGACGAATCCCAATCCAAGCAATGTGTTTCCAACTGAAAAGGCAGCATTCCACCATGGTTGTACGATTGTATCACGAGATGGTTGATACTTCTTGTCGGACTTGGACTTTTGTGCTATTCGATCCATGGCGGGAGCTAAAAAGGGTGGCATGAATGTCTGAGCGGTTTGACTGACAACTTCCATGAATGGACTTACAAAGAAAAACAGTGATAAGATGATCTGATGTGCGGCCAACGGTGTTGGTTGTCCAGGTACAGCAGCTGCAGAAAAAAAGGCAAAAAGACATTGGTGAGACGCGATACCGTTCATTGTCATTTCCTAAACGGATTGATAGTTTTTTTCTTCTTTTGTTTTTCGTACCTGCCGAATGTGTCATGAATCCAAAGGCTGCCAATTTTCCCAAGATTAATGTCAAGACGGGTGCAGCAAATCCTAAAAAGGTTTTGCCATTGACACTATCGTTGTTCGTTGAGGTTTGTTTGGTAGAGTGCTTGGTCGTTGTTGGTTTCTTCTTTTTCCACATGTGCAACGTTCCATCCCGGACCAATCGTTTTCGTGCGGGTCCCAATAAGGCGATGGTAGCGGCCCATTGTGCGGCTGTGGTAGCAATAGCGGCACCTCGTAATCCCATTCCCAACTGTTTCACTAAGAGGTAATCCCCACAGACATTGACAATCGTCGAATACAAAATCGCCACGAGTGGTGTGACGGAATCTTTCGCACCGAGTAATGCCGCTTGGACGACCCCTAACAACAACGACGTGGGCATGGAAAAGGCTCGAATTTGGACGTAATCGACGGCTGCATCCAACAGACCTGGTGAACTGTCCACTTCGTGGCCTGATATACCCAAAAAAAACAATAGTACACAAAAAAAATTAAAAGCATAGAGAGGGAGCATGATATCCAAACATGAGATTTGCACAAAGAGAACATTTCTGATAAATTGTATTTGTTTCGTGTTTTTTTGGGGGTGTACGTACCGATATACAAGGCAAGGAGTGGTCGTGCAAAGGCCCATAAAAAGAACATCAATCCCAATCCACATCGGAGTGCGATCCGACTGGCGGTTTGTACGACACTTTCTGCCTCGTCACTGTTGGATCCAAACTTGGCACAAGCGGTAGAATACAAGTTGGTCGTAGCGACATTTAAAAATGCAAACAGGTACGTAGCACCATCAAAAAAGGTCGTGGCAGGACCCAAGGCAGCCAAATTCGATGCCGATTCGGAAGGAAGACCGGACAATCCAACAAAGCCCGTATCGACCAAACTCAACAATGGTGATGCGACCCATAATCCGAGACATGGAAGGGCAAAGTTCCGATACTCGGTAAAGGTTGGTAGCGGCGGTGGTGATTTATGTACATTATTATTGACACCACCGCCACGAGGAATCGACGACGGAAGGTTGTCTTGATCATTATCATCATCCACAATATCAAGATTGCCATCGTTCGCCATGTCATTGTCGTCATTTGATGACGCTGATGCTGATGCTGATGCTTTCAATACCTCCAATGGATTGCTTTGTCCTCTGTTGTTGTCAAGATTGTTGTTGTAGTCATTTTTGTGAAGATTGTTGTATTTGTGGTTATTGTTTCTTAGTAACGATGTAACCGAATGGAATGGAACAAACGCATCCGCCGAAACAAGAGCCGTCAACAGTGCCGCTGACAACCATAGCCACGTTACAATCGTCGCAAGAACAAGGTGCATCTTAGATATATATTGTTCTTATTATTATTTGTTCTCGGCGTTGCAGGTGTTCGGGTATGATGCGTCGTAGCAATGAATGGCTGTTGTTGTTGTTGGTTGTTGTTGTTGTGGAATGAAGAAAGTTGAGGGTTAGATTGTGTTCGATGATGTAGAAATAACTACAGTTCAAAAGCAAGGAATCTTCGATCTCTCTTTTGTTGCAAAGGATCGTCAAATAAAATCGATCGGCACGCCAACTCGACACAAACGTATGCGTCGTATCTTTGGTGGAAATAGGGGGAGGGGTTTTAAAAAGGGGTATTCGTATGGTCAGGGGAAAAGAAGAAAAACGAACTATCCACATGAAACGAAACGCTTGCCCGAACGTAAGTAATCCTATTTCATCGCGCATGCCGGTACGACCGTTGCTGTTCGATTGGGCTTCCAACCAATCATGAGGGAGCAGCTGGCGATATAGCGAATGTCTCACGTACGTACTTTGGTGGCCGCTCGCTGATAAAACAACAAAAGAGACGAGATCCATCATCCCCATCATCCATCACTACTGTATCATTTCAGAGAATAGAATTTCGATCCATCAAAAAGAATCGAAAATCCATCACATCGCAGTGAGCATACCCATCAAATCTCTTTGCTCTCTTACTTGCTTGCTATTTCTTGCGTTCGGCGTTTTTGCTGTTACCACACAAAACTTGAATCATCGCTGTACCTTCCTTTTTTTCAGCAACAACAATATCCATCTGTTCGCAACTGTGCTGTGCCGAACCGAACAGTTGTTGTCGGCGTTTCATCCTATACATTCCATTCTGTGTGTTTTGTATTTTACACAAATCTACTTTCCATTTCAACCATGACACGCTATTGTAGTAGAAGTAGTATTACTACTACTGTCATGATGACTGGTCGAAGAACATCACCAAGACAAAATCATGATGATACACAATACAGAAGTAAAAACCAACACAGCAGCAGTCGTCGTCCATTCATCGACATAAGACTATCACTCGTTCTTCCCCTTCTTGTAGCACTGCAGTTAAGATCTACACAATCATCCTACCATTGTCATGCCTTTGTATCAACAACACCTCTGACAAAACTTCCAACAGTCATCACCACGTCGTCATGGTCATCGTCGACAGTGTTGCACTATTCCACCACTAAAATCATGCCAGATATTTCTGAAATGAAGGCAGGAGAGATGAAGAATGAACTCGAATCGTATGGTATTAACACCAAAACCATGTTTGACAAGCGTGATTTTGAAGCGGCACTCATGGAGGCACGCAGAGATTACGAACAAACCTTGAAGGATTGCATGTCCAACAGTCAAGCCTACGAAGACAAGAAAAACAAAAAAAAGCAGCAGCAACAAGAACAAGAACAACAATCGGAACCAACTACCACTGGCACTTCTACTACTTCTACGACCGCCAATGGTAGCACATCGTCCAAAAAGACGTATACGTACGACCGTACCAATCCCTCCCATTTTCATGAACAGGAACGAATGTGGGATATGAACAGTGATTACCAAGCACGAAATGCCCAACCGGGTGGATTCCGTCCGGAACCAGATCCAGTCGGTCCTCGACGACCTCGCAACTTTTATGACGCTATGAACGATGGACCGTATGCTGCTGGCTATGCGTATTCTGGCCGTCCACCGCCACCACCACGGGGCGGTGGCGTCGAAACAGATCCTCTGTTCGATCACGAAGCACAATATGCCCATCGAGGTGCTGGAGGACGACGACGACGGCCACCACCGGCCGGATGGGGACCGCCGCCACCACCACCACCACCTCGGGACGCTCGTCGACCCAGAGATCCGCATCCGCAGTACAATGACCCGGCGGTACAAATGAAGTACCATCAAGCACTCGAATCGAGTTACACCATGAAGGTCGATCAATTGCAAAAGGAACTCAATGACAGAGGAATATCGACCAAATATTGTATGGTATTGGGTGATTTTTGTATCGAATATGCCAAGGCTATTGCCGAAAACAAACCCAAAAAGGAAACGAACCAAAGTAATAATGGATCCTTTGAGGGTGATGACGATTATGATCCATCCTATCGAGATGTCGTCATGGAACCATACGATCCCAACAAGTTCTTTTAGAGATAAATACACACACGCACAAAAGGAACGAAAATGGAATGGGATGGAACGAAAATGAAATGGAATGAGGACCTTGCTACAACTACTTTCTTCCATACCACATCTTGGGATTTTCACACCGTCACATCATAACGCACCATCCTCATCCCTCATAGCAGCATTTCCAGCGCTTTTTTTTCACCACACTACTCATATCATTACTGCCACTAATACTATATCACATTACTGCAACAACAACAACAATCATTATTACTACTAATATTGCATATATTATATTATATACATATCTCATCATATACCCACCAAAGAATCACAAACAATAGATCAACGGCAAAGGAAGTGCAGTCTCTTCCATACGACTCCTCTAGTTTATACGTCGTGCATAGAAGATGCCAATGTACTACATGTTTGCTTTATTCAAAATAGCGGTTGTTCTAACAGTAAGAAGAGAGTCATCCTTGAATTGTAGTTCTAAAAGCAAATACACAAAATTGTGTGTGAACTTTACTGTTAATGATGGTTGTATCCACCAGCCTCATAGGTTGCCTCGTCCTTGCGACGGATCGTTTCGAGAGTGGCGGCCATGGCAGCCTCTTCAAACAAAGCCTTGGCATCCTTCTTTGCACCGTCCGGGTATTGTGGTCCAGGAATCGATTGGAAGATTTCTCCCAATTTCTTGATGGCTTGGGCACGGAGTTTACGAGCTTCCTTGTCAACACTTTGATCAAAAAACACCATTTGACAAGCTTCATGAATGGAACTCATTATATCAACAGTGGTCGTCGTCCAAATAATTCGCAACATGATAGCAGTGGTGGCATTCTCCATTTCACGTTGTAGGGCTTGTTTTTCATCGTCTGAACTAGCCGCTTGCAACTTTTCTTGAAACTGTGCTTGGACCTTCATGGCATCGACAGTGGCCATCATGGTTTCCCATTGATTCTTCGTTCCAGCTTGGGCCATGCGATTCTTGGCTTTTTTCCCTTCCGCCCATTTGGCAATAGAAGGCAATCCTAAACCCGAATCGGCAGATCCCAAGAATTGTAATGCCGTGACTTCGTACGACATACCAATAACTTGCAACAGTTCCCATCCGTAACTAGCCTTGCTCAAGGCTTCGGCTTCTGTCGTCCACTTACTTTCGGTCACTTCAAAGTCACCTGCCACCCACGACGATACACGGTTAGCAATGTTGATGGCCAATCGAGTGGCACGTCGTTCTTGCAAGGTCCGAGCTTCCGTCAAACTCAATTTGGGTGTATCTCCCAACATTGCACTGGTAGAGGTGGCCAATCGACCAACGTAGTCGTAAAATTGATCACTTCCAAACAAAAATGCCAACAACAAAGACGCATCCGGTTTGTGTCCATCATTGGTAGAAGTCTTGTCACCGGAAAGTCCATCTCGTCCCTCTTGGTTGTACTTGGCACGCAATTGTGGATCACTCAATACTTGATACGCTTCGGCGATCGTTTTGAATTTTTCGGCAGCTTCAACATCGCCCGGATTCTTATCGGGATGATACTTTCGTGCCATTAAGTAATACTGTCGTTTGATCTTTTGATCATCGGCGGTAGTATCGACTTCCAACGCTTCGTAATAATAGACATCTACAACTTCACCACTGGAATCTGGTTGTTTGTTGTTGTTGCTGTTGTTGTTGTCATGACTGTCCAAACCACGTTCAATGTCTCCCAATATATCATCATCGTTGTCGGGGACGTTGGTTTTGGACAAGTCGGTTAACGTCCACGAACCGGTAGCATCGTTCCACCATTTTCCTTGTCGGGGTGCCATCATAGCTTCCGGCTGGGCAATCACACCACGAACGATTTGTGTGACACCACTGACAGCACCACCAACAATCAATCCAGCAGCACCCAACACACTTGATTATAAAATACACAATCAACAAAAACAACATGATGCAATTTTGTGAGAGGAATTGGTCCAAACAATCAATATAGATATACATACTGCACTGCAAATACTTGCATGCAGTATGTAATGTGCTGGTATTCGTTGTTAGTGTGTTGTTGTTTTCTTACCCCACTACAGCACCCGCGGTCAATCCAAAGGCTCCGCCGACGATTCCACCGCCACGAAGTCCAGCCGCAAGTCCCAACGTGGGAGCCATGACAGCGATTCCGACTCCACCCACGGCACCAGCCAAGATATTATTCAACCCACGTCCTAGGCCTTGTCCCAGATTTTTGGGTTTACTCGTCTTGAGAATTTGAGACAGTTGTGCGGCAGCCTCCTTTTGTTCCCTTTCCAATTCTTCCTTGGATTTCTTTGGTTTGGGTTCGGACGACATGATGGTGGTGTGTTGTACGACTTGTAATAGATGATGATATAAAAAATGTGTTTTGACTGCGTTGTTTGTTTTGCTTTTTTTGCTACTTGTTTTTGCTTGTGATGACTGTCGTTCGTTTTTGGTTTTTTATGATGGATGGGATGAAAGTAATAACTGTATAAAGAAAGCAACGAGGTACACCGTCCTGGAAAAAAGGAAGCCAAGGAAGAAGGATCGTGCGACTGTATCATAGTACGACTGTACGATAGAGAAGCGAAGCCTCGTATGATTTTTTGGGATCTTCGACAGTTCTTCATCTACCATCTTGACTTGACGTTCCAATTAGCGCGCATGTGTTGGACTACCGGTAGCTACTACGGTAGGTAGTAGAGACGTTCCAATTAGCGCGTATTTGTTTTATTCACTGTTAATAGTGTAATATTATACTTACGTTAATAATACGGTTTTGCAGTTACTCCGCTTGGAAACGTATGATTGCCTCCGTCGCACATACCACCCACAATGTCAATTTTGGGAGAGGAGGAGACATTGACAGTGAATACGGGCAATCAATTTTCCAGCCATGGCCTGCCACCTTTGATCTGCAGCATAAAACAAAATCATAGCCTTCCATGTAGAAAGACCTCCAGCAGCTTCAAGTCGACGTTCCAAAAGAACGCGGGGTGGGTGGGGTGGATCAAGTATTGCTGTCGGACACTAACGTAGCATAGTCCAATTGTTGCACGACCGCATTCAACAGGTTTGTCATGTGGACTTTCAAATCTTCTGCCGTCAACGTTCTGGAACTGCTTTCTTCTCCTATCATGGCACACGAGGTAGAAAAATGACCGTCCATATCGATGAGATACAACCGTCCAGTGGTCGTCAAAATTCCGTGATAATCACACAACATACTTTTGTACGTTTCATCGTGAACGATCCGTTGGGTACGTTCGATTTCTTTGGAAAATTCGTTTTGGAACAAGTGTTGATGATTGGATTGATGGACCTGTCGTACAAAGGCTGGAAGCACTTCTTGCATCTTGATATGTTTTGGACCTAAAAACCCAATGAGGAGATTCGGTTCCGGGACCTTCCATACCTTTTGGATAGTAATGGTAGGAATGGCAGTACCGTTCTGGACTTTATGGAACACGCCGTTCGATGGTTTCAACAGTCCATTCTTGATGTGTGTGTACGCATCCAATACGGTATGTACGTCGGGAGGGATCGGTGATGACAAAATCGAGGGAGGTTCCATCGATACTTGGGGTATACCATACTTTTGTACCAAATCTTGTTCCATCTTGTAGGCATGATTCCGATCGTCCAAATTTTGGTCATCATCGTCGGGAAGTGTCGACAATAGATACCCAACAGAAGAGTTGGACGAAGACGTGAAGAAACATTTATGAAAGCCACAACTGGTAGCATGACCTGTACTCCAATCCATATCCGACCATGGCAAACCTGCATGAGAAACAATCTGTTGTGCCAATACGATACTTTGATCAAAGTTGGTTTTATCATACGTCAGAGTTTGTTGTGGCAACAGTTGTGATATTTGGGATTGATTGCGATACCAAAGAAATCTTTCCACAGTCGACAACGTTGGTTGTCGTTTTTGTTTCTTCATTCCTAGTTGTTTCAAGGTCGCAGTCGATCGCCAAGACATGAATTGGAAGAAAACGAAAGCAACAGAAAGTAGGATGCCAACATGACGGTACTTTTGTTGTTGGTGCTGTTGTCTTGAAGGAAGACCATTGTTTGGATGTCGATTTTGATTCCAAGCCGTAGTAGAAGACGACGACATTTGTAGAGGGTATAACGATCGAAAGGAAAGGGACCGAAAAAGAGAAGATAAAGAAGAAGATCCCACACCCGCGTCATCATCTTCGTTGACAGTCGGAAGAGTTGGAACCATTGCTTTAGATGATCGTTTCGTGAACACGGCCATTAACAAACCAAGATGTTATTGTATGATGATGTTGTGAAGTTGATACACTGTGTTAGTTTGGATATACTTGTTAGTCTGACTGTCTGGACTTCTTCTTCTTTTTATGTGCAGTGGTCGATGTGTTTGTATTGCCTTATACCTTGTTCCTCCTCCTCCTTCCATCACTGTTTCCTTCAAACAAGATCCACCGAAATAAGACCTACTCTAGTAGAGAGTAACTAGAATCAGATCAAAGACACGGTTTTTCATAATGAAAAGGGAACACTATTAACAGTGGTGGTGCTCTCTTTCGTCACTCACAGTTCACAGTCGATCAAGATATGGCGGTGATGACAGATATGGAAAGAGAGTGATGAAGTCGATAGACGGAGCACGACCATCGATAGAGGGCAATTCAAAAATGGGAAGTTTTCTGTTTGAAGAAAATAATTTGTACTTATAATCACAGTAAACTAAATTACCAAGTTCTCCATGGGACGAAGAATCAAGTAAAACAACTACGGTAGAAATGGCGAGGAATTGCCAGGGAATAGTAGACTACGTGCCGGTAGTAGTAGTACGCGACCTTAATACCGTTGCCTACCGGTACGAGAACAGCTACCGTACTTCGAAGTACCTATCGGTACCTACGGTAATTATTGGCAGCTACCGGTACTCTACTGAGGGTATTTAAACAACTACCGGTAGTCTACCATTCCTATTTCCACGTTGATTCGCTCAGCGATGATTTGCAAGCTTGTGAAATCGAACAAGATCGGAAGCAAGACTGACCATGCAAGCAACACACAGTACAACATACCTACCGTAGACAATTTCCCGACACTTCCTACCGTGTGTATGGTACTACGTACAGGTACCGTACTTTAGTAGTACCGGTACTTTGTAACATTTGTTCCCACCCCGATACCTACGGTAGTAGACTACGGTACTCGGAGTAGTATTTGTTCCCACCCCGATCAAATAATTTTCCCACCCCTACTACTCTGCTACTAGTAGAGAGGTAGAGAGAGTCCTACGACGGTACTATTTTAGAGTCGTATTATTGTTTACGTTCGTGTTCCCCCGATCCAATTTTCCCACCCCGATCTGAACGATCAAATTTCTGCGTGTTCCCCCCGATCTGATCGATCATCTTGTTATTATCAATTTTCACACCCCTGCAATTACGTTCGTGTTTACCACTATCTTTATCGATCCAATTTTCCCATCCCTACTACCACCCCGATCTGATCGATCTTAATTTCCCTCCCCGTACTTCTTGCGTGTTCCCTCCCCCTCTACCTAGTAGTAGAGCTATTCTTTATGTTCCGTGTTAAGTGTGAAAGGTGTTCTTAATTGAACTGAAATAACAAGGCTTTCACGACGCTACGTCCTTCTTCTTATAAAACAGAAACAGTATTGTCTGTAACGAATACTTCGTAGAACTTCGTTAACAATCTCCCCCACACTTGATGAGAGAGAGAAGGGTCAGTTTAAACTGTGTGTAAATTACAAATTACATCATCATACATCATGGTTGACTACCGGTACATACCGATCTGGTACTGGTGAACTGTAAGTTGCATTGCAACAATTGCAACCATTCATTTTTTCACTTCATCTCTCCTTCGCACCATCATGAGAATTTTCTTTTTTTTTGATCCGATCGATTCTTTGTAGTCATATCGATAACAGTAGTCTCTCTCATCATCACTACCAGGTTCGAAAGATCTATCATACGAGGTATTTCTCTGTCTCCTTGTTTGTTTTGTTTCCATCGCAAAGAGATAGAGCGAGAGACATAGATAGAAGTAATACCAACGACGTCGGATTAGCGTATTTTGGCATTGTAGCTACTACTATAAACATAAATTCCTGTCCGACTGATCCAACAGAGCTATACAGCCATACACAACAACAACAACAACAACAACAACAACAACAACAACAACAACAACAGTTGGACGCGTTATTACACCTGCAGCCGAACAAAAACAGAACAACCGTATCATCCTTTTGTTTTTTGTTTTTTTTTGGGAGGGGGGGGAGGTGCGATGCCGTGGCCGTTTTGTCCGTCGTGTCAATCGACACTCAAGGTGGATAAGAGTGGTTCCATCGATTGCAACGTGTGTCCGTACCGTTCCAATTTGTCGGATATAGTAGTAGCATCGACAACTTTCGGCCTTCCTTCCTCGGTGACGTATTCTGCCGACCGACCGATTCCGTTATGGGCCAAGACCGATCAGGAACAGGCCGCGTTGAAACGGAGTACCGAACCGACCCGTGCGACCATCGAAGAACCATGCATCAAATGTTCCCATCCCGAAGTGGGATATTACACCGTCCAATTACGTAGCGTCGATGAGGGACAGACAGTCTTTTACGAATGTCCCAATTGCAAACATACCTGGTCCATCAACAATTAAAAGGAACACCAAACAAAACAAAAGACTGGCATGGAATGGAAGACGAGACAAGACAACACAACACAAGACAAAAAGACGGACAATCATGCATACGAGGAGATTTGTAAAGGATCTACCAACATACAAAATATGCCGGGGGGCAGTTGCTTTGCAACCAACGAACACAACATGAACAGCAACAACCACAACTATGGATTGGACGAATGAAATCATGGATAGATAGAAAAGGAAGGACCTACCGACATACAAAAGTTGATGAGTTTTGTTTCTCTTTTTTCACAAAACTCCGACCCCGAAGTTGAGATACGAACCGTTGGCGTACTTTTCTTCTTCTTCTTTTTTCTTTCTTGGCCGAAACAAAAACAGACAGCTGTGTTTAAAGTAACCAAATAGCAATAATCACTACGCTGCTTTCTAGCTAGATACCAAATTTGCCGGCGAAGGAGTGTTAATGCCATGGTGTCCCAGAGGATAATGACATGATCTACTATTATAATAATTTAACTACTGGAGTACGCCACTACCACTATGGTACCGTAGCTAGCAGAGGCACT
This sequence comes from Nitzschia inconspicua, assembly GCA_019154785.2. NCBI lineage: Eukaryota > Bacillariophyta > Bacillariophyceae > Bacillariales > Bacillariaceae > Nitzschia > Nitzschia inconspicua. Next base: position 61,621 of record JAGRRH010000017.1, read on the forward strand.
CTTCACACTACAGTAGTAGATATTAATACTACAGATGGTACTACCGGTAGGTACCTTTACAGTAATACGGCACAGGGATTATACGTCTTGTGATACAAAGTACCGTAGTACGAGGCAATAATCCTAACACTAAAATAACAGTTTCCTATTTTTAAAACGTAGGTGGAGTACAGGTACATACCTACTAGCTACTCCAGTAGTAGATAGATACTGGAGTGCCAGGTATCTTTCTGAACTTCATTAGAGATTTGGACTTTTGTTGAAGATCGAGGGAGCAATGGTCCCAAAAGATACCACCCTCAACCTACACGGTAGTACTCGTAGTAGGACTACGGTACCGTAGTCTGTACCTTATGATACGACTTCACACCGGTACGACGTCGTAATCTCCGAGTACGAGAGAGAGAGAGGAGAGGGACCAGAAACCCCAAAAACACAAACGTTTTAATCATAGTCAATGACACAACAATTCCTTCAACTACTACTACTAGCTACCGGTAGTAGAGTACACTCTTCTCATCGTGAGTCCACACAAAGAAGAAGATAAACAAATAAGATGACGATGACGATGAAACGATTGCGATCGATACATGCCATACAGTATCGACTTGTATTTACACTGTTGCTGCTACTTTCTTGGAGGAATGTCGAAACAAGTCATGCCTATGTGACAACTAAAACAATAACAACACAGAAACATCAACGTTCGTCACATACAACAACCACCAACCCTACAACAACGACAACTTCTACGACTACAACAGTTAATCTCTTTTCGAATGCATTGGAAACCCAAAATGCGATTCAAAATCGAAACAACGACAATGAGAATGATGCATCCAAAACCAAAAAGAGACGAAAACCATGTTTGTGTCCACCAGAAGACGATACAATCATCGAGGAAGAAGAAGATGATGATGATGTTATCGAAAGTCGTCGGGAACTCTTGTTTGCCATGATGGGAACCGTATGGGCCGTTACAACAACAACCACTACCATTACTGCCTTTCCTTTCGCAGCACACGCCACGGCAGGTGTCGATGCGAAGATGGCCTTTCCGGATGTCATTCAGGGGATGAACGATCGCAACACGAAACAATGTTTGGTAGAATCGTTGGGAAATCGGGAATGTTTGGTCTATCGACAAGACGACCCCGACAAGTTATTGTATAAGGGTGCCGATACACAAATTCTGTTACAACGGATTCAAACTACGGTCGATGCGTTACAGAACATCCCCCCGTTGGTAGAAACCAAACAATGGTCCAAAATTACTGGTTTGTTGACGGGACCCATGGGACAATTGAGTGCCACACTCACTCTATTGGTCAAGGGTGCGTCCAATCCAACCGCGGCACAAATCAAGGCCAATGCACTCAAACAGGACGTCTTTGCCATCGGGACTGCCACCACACAACGACAAACGGCCGACATTTTGAAATATCAACGACGTGCCATACAAGATTTGGAGGTTTTCTTACAAAGTTTGTAAACCATTTTTAAAAGAAGAAAATAAAAAAAAAGAAGAAGAAGAAGAAGAAGAAGAAGAAGAAGAAGAAGAAGAAGAAGAAGAAGAAGAAGAAGAAGAAGAAGAAGAAGAAGAAGAAAAAACAGTAACAGGTAAACAATTGAAAAGCGACTCTTTTCAACAAAAAACAGTATTGTGGATCCCCGCAACATGGTATCCAAGTATTCATGCCATGTATCAAAAAGGGACGTATAATTGCGCTCTTCCAAACTTGCATTTCTTACCCATTTATTACGAATGGGGACAAGACCTATGTGCAACAACAACAAAAGGCACCTATTTTTTTGAGGGGGGAGATAAAGTGGGTTAGCATTTACTACTAGCTAGCTAGCTAGCTAGTGTACCCGAAAATTTTCCCATCTGTATTTACAGTTACCAGGAACGGTATTGCATCATTTTTATATATCGTATGCAATTCACATAGGAGACAAACCAAACCAGAAAGTGAGATTGACAGACCGTTTGGTGCCAGGTTGTTGTTTCAATTTGAGGCCGGTCGAACATCGCTGCAGAGTGTCGGTCGGCCTTGTATCGGCATAGACAACATAAAACCCGTGCCGGCAGTGCCTACTTCCCGGACGACGGCGTTGAAGATTTTTGGGAATATTATTGATGTTGTTTTGGACATAGACTGGATAAGATAGGCTTTCAGCCAAGAGACCCCACACACACACGTTGTTTCAGGGATATACATGCCAAACAATCCCGCTTGTGATGCAGATATATCCTTGGTCTGTCCCATAACTTGAAGATTTAAATGAAGGTGTTTTGGTCAAACCCTCCTTGGTCCGATGTATCCTTGGTCTGTCCCATAACTTGAAGATTTAAATGAAGGCATTTTGGTCAATTCGGCGAGATCACCACCCAATCCGAGCAACTTGGCTGCCATAAAAGGGCCAACGATGAGAGCACAACACAAATACTGGGACCAAAAAAAGAGATTCCATCCATGGAGCTTTCGACAAATGCCACTTAACTCTTTTTGGTCATGGAGTATTTTTTGATTCTCGAGTATTTGGCAGCCGATTTGATGGACGGCCTCCACCTAATTTGGATTCAAGGTTCGTCCAGAAGTGGTACTTTCCTTGCTTCCCAAATATCGTTTAGTTTCGTTTAACTTTTGGTGAGATCCATCTCAATACTGAAGATTCGAACCATTCTTGGATGGAATGTAGTTGGGGATGAATTCTTCCAGTTCTGGAAATTCGAGTTTGTATGCCTTGGCCAGTTCGGCGTGAGCACGTCCTAGTTCTTCCACTAACGAAGCGATGAACCAGTTGGATTGCACAATTAGTTGAAGTTTCTGTTCTTCATGGGTCTTCATGGGTCTTCATGGTGGTGGTTGCAAGGAGTAGTACTTTGTGTGATGACTTTCGAAGATTCCGTATCTTGATCAAATAATGTTCTTTTAATGAACGTTTTTCCAAAAAAGGGTCGACGACCAATCTTGGTTGTATCATTGAAGGAATCATCATCCACTTGTGCTGTTGCTACTGACGGACAGTGGATATGGCCTTGACTGTTACTGTCGTCGGAAGATGACGACGACGACGACGAACGAATGAAAGACAACTCACTCGCACTCTGTTTGATGTGACCAAAAGGCCAGGACAGAGAGCAAAGACAATGTGATGGAAATGATGGATGATAGTTGTTGTGAACTGATTGATGATGATTGGGTTGAGAAAATTGCGATGATTCGTTACTGGACTTCATCAAGTCGCGATTGATCAGGAATTGCTTTGGCAAACTTGTTGGCAGAAACCCGACATTCTTCATATGATTGTATTGTTGAGAACCTCATCGAATTGGAAAGCATGCCTGCGTTCAGTCTGGATTTTGTGTGCTTGAAACTTGTATCCATCGGAGGATGCAAAGTCAGCTATGATGGTTTCAACAACGCTGCGATGTCCGGACAAACATTTTGTCAGGAACGTTTCTGTCGCAGCAATGGAGGGATGGAAATCTTCTATGACTTGGACAGAAACTGTATCCTTTGGAAAGATGAAACGATAGTCAAAAGATACAAGTTCATGGATATCCCGGGGAAACGGGCAGTAGAGAATTCGACCATGTTGTGCGCAGCGCTCGTAGTAACAGGGTCCGACTTGTGACACTACATGAACGTGGTTACACACATCAGCGTGGGTTGAGGCCTTGATAGTATGGATTGTTCAAATTTTATAGTGATTTGTCGTCAGAAGCAACTTCCCAAGGCTCGGAAACCTACAAAGTTCCGTTCTGTGCATCCTATCAAGTGATCCATGCCTCTCATCCATCGTGAGGAACTTTTTCTGGCGACTGCAAGATCCCCATTGTATGCATCATCAAGAGAACTGAAAAGATAAGCTTGGTGTGAGGGTAGCAGCGATCTTTTGGTAGGACATTGAAAGTCGGCTCACAGTCAGCAGGTTGATCACGAAAGATGGATACGTATTCCAGTCGTACTACAGAATTTTTCTTTCATTGTGAAGAAAAACCATAGGCGGAATTTGCGCGAGCAAGCAGCAACAATGAAGAAAGTTTTAAGAATTTTGAGGCTTGATGCACTCGCGCCAGCCGAATATTTGAAATGAAAGCGTTGGAATCCAAAAAATCCGAATCGAAAAATGGCGACCAATCCATCCATTTGTCGGTGACATGTGACATCGGCAGGAATCAGAATGAGTACATTTCTGATGAGACGATTATACTTACAGTTAGTCAGTCACCATGTTACCAGATCGACTGCTACCACTTCTTCCGCTGGACCAGTGTCAATCCTCCGACACCAACCATGAAGAAGCTGCCGACGATATTCTTCTTCTTCACAATCGTCTACCGTTCAACAATTTAAACGCACATGAAGCGTATTCCATACGTCTCAAACGAAAAGGAAAGCCCTCGATTCGTTTACGACAAGTTCAAACGGAAGTGCAGTACAATCCCTTGCGACATGGACATGGGCAGGCAAGATTCTTGGCCGAACAGCAAGGCTACGACATGGTGACTACAATAACAACTATGGTGTCCCTCCGTCGCAAATCTCATTTGGCCATGATCGTCATGGTGATTGTCCAGCTCGCCTCTGTGGACACGTACCAACTGTTGCCCATCGGGATGGTCCTTTACGCGGCAGCCTTGCAAATTGCCTGGGAACAGTGGATGGATGAAATTGCGGAAGATCGATTCCTTCAACATCAATTGGCAGAAGTGCAACAACGAAATCACGAGTTGCAATTGGTCATACGCAAAGCGGAATTTGAGTATCATGTCCTAAGAAATCGGTGGGATATCGAGATAGTTCCCGTCCTCGAACCAAACGGACGAGCGACTGTGTATGCCGTACCGTCTTCCAAATCGTTACGACATAACTCTTGGACGCTACCATTGGCGACAGGATGGAACAGTGCAGCATGTCCCAGGCAACAACAGCATAGTCCAACTCCTTCGGCCCAAAGAGCAAGCTAAAAGCTACTAAGCTTTGTCGCTCATATCTTCGATAACAATGTTTCACTCTAAAACTAAGTGGAGCTGTGTTCCTTAAGCTTTGTCACTCATAGTATATCTTTTGTCACTCATATCTTCGATAATGTTTTATTCTAAAACTAAGTGGAGCTGTGTTCCTTCTTAAGCACAACTTGTTCCCAGAAACAACAAGGTTAGCTACCTACAACAGTACCATAACAACCTATAGCAACCACAGACAGGACGACAGAACAGCCATGAAACGACCAACACAAATCTTCGCATCCTCACAACATTACCCAGCATCTCCTCCCTGCAGTGACCTACCAGATTTACTCTTTGCATTGGCTCGCTCCCAGCTAGTAGGGGCCCGATGGGTCAGTCAACTCTAGAACTAGTGTAGGCGGTAGCAAGCCGCAGCAATTCATCATTATTTTCACTGCACCAATACTAGGTAGCTCGTCAACAGTATCACAGCCAGTGTACCTATTCATGACAGCGACGTACGATGCCGTAGAATACCTTTTACCGGCAGTTTGTATGCACACCCATGAAGCGCTTCGTTAGGCCATAATGGCCTGTTCCCCCGTGAGTTCCAATTTCAGAGAGAGTTGATTATTTCGAAAGTACTATTTATTCGTAGAATAGAACACCACGGAAGCATTAAATAACCACATCCTCATTTTGAGATTCCCAGTAGTAAAAATGTCCAAAGCATTCAAGTTGTTGTACATCAAGAACGTAGTATTTTTTAAAATGTTATTTTGTCATTCAACAATTGAAATATCTTCGGCAATTTTCGAGTTCCCTCCCATCCATCGCACCGGCACAATCCTATTTTAATAATGAAACTCTGTATATTAAATAGATGAAGAGAAGTCAGAGAGAATCAGAACATGAGCGGTGTTGGCCATTCGATGTTTCGACTTGAATTGTTATATCTCCAGTTCATTCCCTATGTGCGCGCGGTCGAATTTCTTAGGGTTCAGATGTGAAACGAACGTCCTGTGGACATTTGTTCATTTTCTACGTGAGAGACCTTTCCCGATCCGTGGCCAACGCATATGATACCGGTGCGACGTACGGTACCGTATACGTCGTACACTACAGTACATCACAACAACAACATCCGACATCCAACAGTAGTGCGATCTCAACACTTCACAGTCAGCACAATTTTTTTCTTATCGGAGTTTTCACTACCATCAATCCACCTCTTTTGTAGGTTTTTGTTTGTTTTTGCCTCTACGACAACCCTGCTATCAACGGATAATAAGACACCATATACGATGATGGCCTCTCCTCTCGACGCTCTAGATGACGATCTAGGAGCTGCTGGACTAGTATCCAATCCTTTTCTCATGTTTGGACACGTCGCCATGAGTGGAGACGAATACGTCCGATGCAGTCGGTAGGTTCCATCACTTCTGATATGAATGATAGTTTGTTAATGACCAAGATCGATTGCTGACATCTCTCTTCCCTATTCTTCCAGATGCGGCTTTGGGGGTTGTGATTTGCGAGTTTCCGGATGCGGTTGTACCCTACATGCGTAAGTCAAATTTAGCCCATCCAGCAATCGGTGGATACAGGCAGGATGCAACAGTATCCTTCGAGCTTATATCGTTTTCTACTAGTGATCATCGAAACCTACTGTGTGCTTCCATCAACGTGTGAAGCCAGCGCTACTATCAACATCCCTGCCTGTCTAGGCAGTCATCATCTTTCCAGATGAACCCTGCGTTTCTATTCGTCTCTGTCAGAACGTTACAGTTATTCGGACTGAGAACTGATGGTTGTGATGGTTGTGCTTGATTTTCTCGTTCGCGCGCAAGCGCATGACAAGGGTCCAATTTCTCGATTTCTTTATTCGAAAAAATATCATCGTTTCATATCTTCTTTTTCCCAATTAATGAAAACGCTCAAATTGTGCATCATCTTCACGATCGTCACCTCCAGCCATCTTTAACAAACGCCCTCACCTTCTGTCTCCATTCCCTTGTTACTGTTACATCAACTCTACAGGCGATGCATCGTCTTGCCAACCAATGGAACTACTTTACAAGCCTGTACTTGCTGCAATCGTCCTGCTTCCGGACTTTCTCTCTTTCCCATGTCTTTTCGGGAAATTGATGAGGCCAAAGAGTCCAATACCATCCTTCCAGTAGTCCGTGGCAAGGGACGAAAGCGCAAGGGCGCCCCTAGCGAGACAGAACTCGACTCTCAAGGTGTATACATCTCGGAACGCCGTACCGGTCGTTGGACGACAGAGGAAATGACCTTGTGCGACAAAATGATTGCCAAGTTTGAGTCGGGTGAGTTGCCAATCTCGTCCAACATCAAGCTCAATGAATTCCTCGGTAACATGCTCAAGTCCAAGCAGTCTCGCCTCACCAAAAAGATGAAGAATGCCAAGCTCAGTGCACGAACGTACCAACGTCACGCTGGTGGTATCTTGAACAACAACGAAGCACAAGAGTTCTCCGAGGTGGAAGATTTGTTCTTCCAGTCCATTTCCGACCCACAAGAGCGTGCCGAAATCAAGTTCCATATGCAGAGAGAATGGCGCGAACAATTCAGCTTGTATTGCAACACGATTGGCCAGCCATTGGATGCCGATGCTTGGCTCGACTCTGTCGAAGAAATGGACCGTCGTTCCTCTTTGGCCAAGGATGCTGCTCGAATGGCCAAGAGAAAGTTAATGATGGGCTTTGCTCTTCGCACAGATCGTCGAAATCCTGATCATGGTGTCTTTATTGAAAAGTCCGAGTCCGACGATCGAGTAGCCCAAGGTCCAGATGGATTGGAGACTGACTTTGACGAACAGAAAGAGCTTCTTCAACTTCTGACGGAGGAGGCCAGGCAAAGTGGTATGACTGACATCAACGGAAAGAGCAGCCTTTTGCATTCTGCTCCATTCTTGTCCAAGACCGTGGCCTATATGCAAAGGCATAATGTCCCTTTTGAACACCTGGACATTTGGGTTCCTTCTTTTGTTCCAACGGAGGAGGAAACCCAGATTGGACAACAACAACAACAGCCAACCTGCCGCTTGTGTTTTGCTGGAAGCGCTACTTTGGATGAGACAGTTGCCGAGGATGGCAAGACTAAGAGTCCCATGAGCCCCGAATCCCAATTCAATTTGTATGCATTTGGTGACTACAGCCAAAAATTTTCGTTTGACGTTGGATGTGGGTTACCAGGACGTGTCTATGAGAGTGGCCGTCCAACATGGGAGCAAAGTGTGCAAAACGCGCCACACCACCATTTTGAACGTTGTGGGGGTGCCTTGCAATGGGGAATCAAGACTGTGGTGGGAATACCAATTGCAAGCCCCAACGTTGGCCGAGTGGTCGTCGTATTGTATTCGACTTATGATCGCCCAAAGGATCAAGACCTTGTTAGTCGTCTCTCGGAGGAATTCACTAGAGTGAGTCTAGAGCATTGTGCAACAAATTGGTTACTTTCATGGATCAGCTCTAATGCATTTTGTCTTTTGCTTTTTTTTCGATGCAGCTGATGCCGTCACCAAAGTGGAAGCTGGTTGTGGATGTTGGGGAAGCAGAGCATGCTCCTCCTACCCACGACACGTCGGTTGGTAATGGTTCTGGCGAAGTGTTGGATTCCGGCTCCGAGGCAGGAAAACCTTCTAATGGACGAGACCCTCGTGTTGACGAAGTGGTCTCTCTGCTTGGTGAACTTATGCCATCCGATCCGAATTCAGCTCTTGCACCGTACCTATCTGGCTTTATGTCGTTGCGACTTTTACTATTGAAGCCATCTAAATCGCTGGAAGAAGAAGATCGCGCTCAAACTATGCTTGATTCTTACACTTCTTACGTTCAAGGTGGGCGATCCAAGTCGGACATTGGCATTATGCTTGCCCGCGACTACATGTATCTGTATTTGTCCCAACAAAACAAAAACACTAGCCTTGCAGCAGGTTTTTTTAATGTCGGGCAGGGAAGGACATGCGATCATGCTACGGTCCCTTCTCTGTCCGGTAATCTTTTTGACTTTGATTTTCAGCACTCTCCTATGCTTGGTTCTGTCAGCGTCAACGATGCATTGTCCGTCGTATCCAACAACTAAAAACAAAATGGAACAATTCCACTTCAGTGAGATATGCCACAGCTTTCAAGTTTCTTTATACAATGCGAAGAAAGCCGTTGGTCTTTTATTTTTTTCTCTCGTCGAAGTTTCACATTCCTTTTTCTGCATATTTTTCTTTTACAATTTCAAGCGGTCACAACAATATTACTAATTTTTACTTTTTTTTTAAAAAAAATTACCGCCATTGGGTTTTTTCCCCATCTACGAGATTTTATGGAACATAGATAGTCAGTAATTAATACACCATGGATTTATCCTTGGAAAACGATCTTCGTTGTGTGCGACTTCGGCTAGGTGGGTAAATGCAAATAATATTTATTTCTCCAGCTCCTAACTACCGTAGAACGATGACTCGTTGGACTATGGAAAAGAAAAGAGCAAGTTGTTGCATGACATCCTCGGTGTTGTGATGTTTTGTCGTCAAGCAATAGGCATCAATGCGGCGATTCCGTGAACGCAACTCTAATAGACTGCCAGTTGCCATTATACGACAGGAACAAAAGTCACTGGATCGAAAGAAGAAACTTTCATTTACAGTTTGACCCACAAAAGACCTGCCAAGTTGTGAAAGCTAAGCATAAATGATGCAAGGCCTGGATATTTGCTGCCGTTGGTGGTGATTTTTTTTGGTGGATAGCTTGATCACAAGATAACATCATAATTGGTTCTTTTTTACTCTAGTCTATCATCCCGTTCGAAGATCGGATCTGTCTCTACCCTCGATTCATTGTCCCTCATTGTCCCTCATTGTGTTGGAAGGATTCAATCTAACATTCAGTCTTCTTGTTAGTTGTTCTTCGTCGTCGTTCCGTCTAAGGATATGTGTATGGTGATGAGAACTGCGATGTTTCTCTCATATTATTATCATTTTCAACTGTTGGTTCTGGAAAGCATCTCGACTCGGACTCGCGAGAAGAAGAAATTAACACAGACATCCAAGACACTTGCGTTTTATACAGTTTGTTGTTCCATAATATATAATATATATATATATATATTATAAACTTTGATGATGAAGATGTACATACATACCCGCCGATAGATTCCTTCTTTCATCTCTTGTGAGAAAGTTCGCCGATAGCATTAATAAAATTCTTCGGGAATTATTATGCAGTATTCTCACACGAGATCAAGAACGGAGTTGAGTTGTGCTTTACCATAGCACGATGTTGTCGATGGAGTTCTCCGGAAAGTCGCCTTGCAGGTGTATAATACTACGGTCAAGCCGTTTTTCTCCGGTATTCGAATGCTGTAGAGCAAATATCGTTAGCAACTAGTCAGAATTTTAATTAACATTCATTCTGGTTGATGGTTGACATTGACATTATAACTGTAAGAACACGCGTTTGGTTCCTACGTGAATTTTATCTTTCGGGTACACTAACTGTAAAAGTTGTGTAGGTATCGTCCGTATCACTCCCCACTCCCCATTGATGTTTAAGCTGAAGTTTCCACTATCCCGTGATGAGGTAGACAACATGTCAAACCGACCACACACGAATCCATTTGTTTCCGAGATTGATAAGGCGGGTTGATTTACTGTTAATTTCACAAGTAAGCATTATATTAGAAAAAGGGATGATGTTGAAGCAAAAAATATGATGAAGTATCTTTCTTCGCGTCTCATGTTGTTCGCTCTTTGAAAGATCTTTTTTTTTCGCAGAAAGAGAGAAGAAAATACGTCATGAGAGAGTCATTCATCTTTCAACATCATCATGGAACGAAAACAAAAAGTCGATTCTCTTATTATTTGGTTGTTCTTGAAACAAGAAGCCGGAGAAACGATAAAATGAGATAATACCAAGTATACTTCTCTTGCATGTAATATAATAATAAGTAAGAAAGGATTTTTTATGCAAACGATATTCGACTATAAATAAATCAATACCACAACTTTGAACGGACCGTAGAGCTGCAGAATTGTCTACGGTAGTCGTAGACGATTGTTTTTCTTTACAAGATAGTCATCAATCAAGTCTACTACTACCTACAAGTAGAGTTGCATTTTGGTTGCATCATCATCACCTCGACTCTCTTGCTCCCTGATATGACTTTTTTTCTTTTCTTTCGGCGAGAAATCAAGAGAAGACAAGAGTTACACTTACAGTTAGTGGAGTTGTTGCAGAGACTATTATACATTGTGCGACACAACAACAGTTAGTAAATTGTTTTTGCTGTCTTTCTCCAAAAAGAACCATGTCATCGACCATCAATACACAAACGTTTTGCCCATCGGTTTCTTCCATGGCAGTGTCCACACACTGTCATCCTTCCCGTTTTTCTTGTTGCGACGCTTGCACTCATATCAGTAACAACAGGAGAAACACCAACAGCCACAATGGTAGCAACAGCAACAGCGACAACATGGCGATCGAAATCAACAACTATGCCGTGTCGGAACTCTTTCATGGTCACTACAAAACAGCTTATGAAGCCCTATCGTATGCTGTTTCGTGTTGCACTAACAACAGCCACCATCATCTTTCGGCCATGACTAGTGGATACTACGAAAACCACGATTGCTCTTGTTGTCCCTATCAATACGCTTGGGCGGACTGTACAGAAATCTTGCAATACAATATTGCCAAAGATCCCAAACTCAGTCAGGGGCAATACGCACCCTTTTTGTACATGAAGTTCCTATTGATTTTGCCAATGTCCAGGAATCTGACAGCAGGAACAACTGCAACACCAAACGCCGCTCCGTGTTGCTACAACTGGGTACTCGCCTACAAGTAAGTTTTTGCAGTTACTTTCATATAGACGGAACAGACATTCTCTGTGATCTTTTCCTCACTTGATTATTGTAATTGTGATGGCCTGTTTTCTGGTTTTTCTATTCTCCCCAATTTCAGTCTTGGTGTTGTCACTGCCTTGCTTGGACGGAACATTGACAGGGATGGTCAAAACCTGTTGCGACAATCCCTTCAACTTTTGGATCATGTCCAATCCAGAGTCCAACTCGAATTCGTTCATCAACAAGATCGAACGGTACCATCCAAACACTGGTCGACCTTGCAACTCGCAATTTGGAACAATCAGGCCTGTGTTTGGAGTGAACTCTCCTGTGGGGTTATGCGCGACACCGAACGTCTCGATCGGTTGGTCCAAATGGGCTTGACCTTATCCTCGACGGCTACCGCATCCGTCTTGGATGTCGGCGATCAAGATTGTTTCCATTGGACGGTACAAGTCCTCATGGAAGACAAGTATGCCGCGGCGGCATAATAAAAAGAAGTTTATGTTTTATTTTCCGGTTCTGTTTGGTTATGAAGTGTGAACACCAAGTGATGGAGACAGGATGGAAGTTGTTTGTGTGTGTGTGTGTTGTTGTTGTTGTTGTTGGTAGTGTAAGAAAAAGTTTGATTCCATCCAATCCTGGATCGCATTCGATCACAAAACGAGCACTCTCTTCGATATATATTTTTTCTTGGGGGGGAGAGGATTTTCCAGGAAGTGATGTTTGCAATGATACCATGGATGGAAATTCATTTTTCTGCAACAAGCACAAAAACACACAGCAACTTGTATGTATGTCTTCGGTCACAAATCACCCTTTCTATACACAAAACAGCAACAAGCAAGGATGATATCAACATTGGAAAAGAAAACCGCAAAAACGGAACAAAAAAGAACGTTCTCGTATCATGATGATCAATTTAGTTACACAGTCACCCAACCAGTTCATTATTTTATTCATTCACCATTCATGGGTAAAAGAAGCAATGATGTGTGAGACCATTGGCCGCCACTACGATTGCAATACCCTGGATAATATAGTAATATTAATAATCATTTCTTTTCACGTTACCGTGCTTTAGAGTTATAAGAAACAAGATGACAAAGAACTCTTCTTGCTGTTTAGCATCTTTTTTGTTGTCGTCCCCGTCCATCAACAACAATTAGGCCATATTTGCTTGACTTGACAACAACAACAACAACAACAACGATCAACTGTAAGTTGAATACTCCAGAAGCTATTATGCACCCTCCGCCCACTTTCACCAGATTAAGTTCATGCTTTCCTTGGAGGCGCCAGTGACGAATGATTAATGCAGCTCTCTCTGTATTGCCTCGCGCTCTACTATTGTTGATGCCGCGGTGAACAGTAACGTCTAACGTAGTCTACCTACCTACCGGTAGTGCAATTAGGACGTCCTGGAGTACCGTAGTTGTATAAATTTTATCGTAGAAATACAATCGCGGATAGGTGACCGTGAATGCGGATACGTTAGATGATGATGGTAGATTAATCGTCTGAGTCGCATACTCCGAAAATGCAGAAAAAAAATGGATACGAGTTCTCGTATGCTTCGCCTCCTCCCCGTCTTCTCATCAAATCAACTTTTACTTGTAATTGTGTCAACTACGACTACGTAAATAATAGTACTGCTATTGCTATTATACCCTCTATTTAGCGGTAGCTACTCGATACCTACAACTACCAATTCCTACTCTCGCTACCTCTATCATAGAGAGTATTGATGGTTTCTTGATGTGCAATTTCCTTCCAACATCGTCCCTTCGTTCGTCCACTCCCGAAGGAAAAGGAAATACACGAGAAATACTCTGCTGTACAAAACTCAAATAAAATAAACGGTACACTGATTTCATTTTCTCTCTCTCGCAACCCCTCTTGCTGGCTGTTCCATCAAAGTGACGTCCAGACAGAGCGTGTCCCTATTTCCTGCCACACAACTTTTCTCCTTCATTGGTCAGAGCTACAATAATCAGGAATTCAGCAACAGAATAATGAAAACTCCAAATACAAACAACAGGAAACCATTAATAGGATATGGGGCTATTGAACGAAAGGAAAGTGATATAGAAGAGCACTCAGACATTGTACTCGGAGTAGTTCCAGAAGATGATCACATCGCTCAACCAACACTCAGACTACCGTTAAACTCGACTTCTCCCACCCGACAACACCGCCGATTTTTTCCATCGATTGTGGCTGTGTCTTCGTTTCTGATGGTAGTTGTGCTGGTCCTCAATGGCCGATTCGATATTTTTTCTGGAAACGCCTTTCTCATCAATTCTTCTGCTACACCGGGAACACCGCCGGGCCAAAATTTTCAAGGACAAGATTGGCGTTCATGGGCTCTTGGTGTCCGCGATTATTGGGCCGACAAGCGACAATCTTGGGACGAACAAAAGGCGACCCTTAAAGCAAAGGTACGTAAAACGGGACAACTCCAACGAAAGCTCGGTCTTCTCACTAATAATAATGCTTCGTCGTTCGTTGTCTTGGTTTCAATTCAACTTTTTCATCTCATGTAAAGAACGCCACCAAAGCAGAAATCAAAGAGGCTAAGGCCGGCTTTTGGAATTCGACCCTCAGTGAGTTTGGTGGTGGAGGTGGAGGAAACCCGTGGGCCGCGAAATACAGCCAATATGGTAGTAGCTCCAGCGATGACGATGCCTAACAGATTAATGAACAATCTGCATCACTAACAAGAACAACCCCTTTTTCTGAAGAGCATGTACAGTCGGAGGACCTCTCATTGAAACGACGATTATTGCTCCCAAACTTCATTGTTCAGCGTATATAACAACAATCTTTAATCATCATCTACTACCGGTAGTGAAGCGAGCTCGTAAATGAATGTTGACAGGAATATCATACGCGTCCACTTCATGATGTGAGAATTCGGCTTGTCCCACAAAGGAACTTCTCCGGTTTTACCGTGTTTAGGTGATAATAAGTCGTATTCAACGTCTTACTTTTTTAGAGGGGTTGCAACAATTCACGTCAAGACAATTCCGTCCTAGCATTGTGTGACAGGATCTGATGAATTGTGCTCCAATTTTGCATGGGGGCTTCTAGCCTTAGCAGTGGTACCGAGTAATAGGGTACTGTTTTTGAGCGGAAATCTGTTGAATGATTTGCAGGTCCTGCTTGCTATAGCTTGGGGTGCAAATTGGCAGCAAAACTACCGTACTGCTACCGGTAGACTACTCCGGAGTCCGGTGTAATACGCAGGCCGGTCTCTCTTTCCCGCTACAACATCCGTGAACAATTCTTTTTCGACCTTTGACAGATATTATATTACGGTATTTTAGTAGTACAACGGAATACAACATGTTGAATAGTACATTCCCCCTCCTCGAGCTAGCGCCAATACGACTGGATCATGAAAAGGTGATTCGCATACCATATTCCTCCTAGATGAACAACCACCAACAGATGACACACCAAAGCACCAAGATAATTGATGCCAGTTGTGCTTCAGCAGCAGATTCGTCCTTTTCGGATCTCTTTTCGGACATAGAACCCCTCGATCTCAATCACTTTTCCAAGGATATGATCGATGATGAAACCTTCAATCGCGAAAAAAAACGACATCTTCCTAACCATGATTACTGGGAACTTGTCCAAGTCCAAGAAATATTCAATCCTGCCAGCAATCGATCATTTCAACTAAATGGAAGTGTTTTGCGAAAACAACAGGAAGTCGGCTTCAAACACAGCATCCTCGAATGATGCGTCGTCTGCTTCTGACATTCGACTCCGAAAGTACAATGATTTTCAGTGGGATGACCGATTCCAAAAGCTTTTCTTCTTTTACCAAAAACATGGTTATATGCTGGTCCCTCATTCATACCCTCCCAACCAAAAATTGGCTCAATGGGAAACTAGGCAGAGCCAGCAGTACAAAGAAAAGCACATGGGGCAACATTCTTTTACCTTGGCTTAGGAGCGTGTGAAGCAATTGTTAGAGGTTGGCTTTTGACTCGCACCGTGCTGCTTGGCAGGCCCACAATGAGACTCTTAGGTCCTTTTACGTGGCCAATGGGCATTGTACGATCCAACCAAAGTTTGAGGGCGGGACTTCTTTAAATGTGTGGATCAAGCATCAGTGGCGACAGTACGTGCTTTTGATGAATGGAGAGCAAAGAACCATGACTGAGGAACGAATTACGGCATTGAATTCGATTGGTTTCAACAGGAATCCAAGCCAGTTAGATCGACGAAACAAAGTCTAACAAAACAGGGCGTTGGCTTTTTTATCATTATTTCCATATCCGATTTATATAGATGTTACGAAAGGATCCCAGTTAGTTCTTAACGAATGCTGTTAGCATTATTACTCTCCTCGCAATTGATGACAGTACACACACGAGCCTCGACTGGTAGTCTACCGGTAGGTATTGCCTACGACAGTACGATACTTGTATCTTCTGTCGTTGACTGTGAGTTCGTTGGTGGAGGTGGAGGGAACTCTTGGGCCGCAAAATGTAGCCAATACGGAAGCCTTCCCAGCAGGTGTTTTAATGTCAGTTACGTAGTAGATGGCATAGGAGCTGACATCTCACTGGTCCCGAATCCCCCCTCATAATTCAGGTTAATTGTTGGAGAGATGTTGCATGAGTAATCCCTCCCGATCAGATTTCTACGGTAGACAAACTAATGCGTATTTGACGTCTGCGAACAACAATCAAGTTCATATTCTGGAGAAGCCATTTGCACGTGAAGAATTATCGCAAATGGACCAACAGGAAGAATTTGGTAATCATTTTTGGAATAGAAAAGGGGAAAAAGGAAACGCCAAAGAAGCAATTATCACCGTCTTTTTGAGTAGGTGACCTATAGAGATTTGAAGGAGAAATGCTGATGTAGTGGAAAAATGGTATTGACTGTGACAGAGACAGTAAAAATGAAGGAACGATCGTTTTTACTCTGATTTTTGTCCTTCCTATCCAGAAAATGAGTTTTTCGCTCCTTTAATTCCTCCGAAATATGAAAGGGCAGTATCTTTCCGAGCACTTTTGTTCGCGGACTTATTGTAAACATTCTTTGCTTTGACTGTGAGCAACACCTCAAAGGAAAACAACGCGATCTAACTGTAAATTACACTACTACCTACTATGACATTAGTACGGTAGTCTCTCTTCTCTCTACTAGCTAGAGTAGAGAGAAGCACTCCGGACTCCGGAGTAATAATATTTTTATTTTCTTGATGCTCATCAAGCGCTCCGAATTTCCGTCGACTCACAAAAAGTAATAGAGATTAACTGTAAGTTCGAAACCTTGTCGCCATGAATTTTTCGCCTTTTAGAAATACACATTCCAATGGCGGTCATCCATCACCTCGCCGAGACCTTCAGAGTCTGCTCTCTCTCTTAGATAGAGCAGAACAGATCACAGCATTGGATTCATGTAAGTTCATGGCTAGAACTATGGACTATGACAATTTGAATACCATCACCTTCCTCGAGCCAACACCTATTCGACCAGACCACGAAAGAGCGATGCGACGACAGCATTTGTTAATGAATAACATTCAACAACAACAGATGCCCCAGCACCTGAACAACAAAACAACTCATCCACCATTGTGTCCATCAACAGAGTCTTCGTTTTCAGATCTGTTTCTGAATAATGGCCCCCTCGATCCTCGCGATGACGACATCTTGGCCCCTATCGCAGGGAACTTGTCCAACGAATGTTCCGTGACATTTGAAGTAGAATCTTTCAATATCTCGCTTCTGTTTGGAGAAAAGAGCTCGTGTGCGAATAGTAGAAACGATGGCCTTACGACTGCTTCTAGTATTCAACTCCGAACGTACCATACCTCTCAATGGGGTGGCCGATTCCAAGAGCTTTTATTCTTTTACCAAAAACATGGTCATCTACTGGTACCTCATTCCTACCCTCCCAACCAAAAACTGGCCCAGTGGGTCAAGAGACAGAGACACCAGTACAAGAGGAAGCAGCTGGGGCATCGTTCCACCTTGACTGAGGAACGTGAGAGGCAATTGCTAGAGGTTGGCTTCATCTTTGACTCACACCGTGCTGTTTGGCATTCCCGCTTTGAGACTCTCAAGGCCTTTTACGTGGCCAATGGGCATTGTACGATCCAACCCACGTTGTTAGAGGACGGGCCTTCTTTGAGTCTCTGGATCAAGCACCAGCGGCGACAGTACGTGCTTTTGATGAATGGAGAGAAAAGCACCATGACTGAGGAACGAATTACGGCATTGAATTCGATTGGTTTCAACTGGAATCCACGCCAGTTATATCGAGGCAACAAAGTCTAACAAAACACGACGTTCGTTGGCTCGTTTATCATATCATCCGATATAAATAAATTTCTTAGTAGTTCATGAAAAATTTATTCATGCTGGTGCTCTTTTATGTTCCGTCCAATTCGAAGCGGCACCATTTCACAGATATATTCAAGACGAATGCTGATTTCTTCTTCGACAGCAAGTAGTTTAGCTAGACAGTATTCTACTTCCTCGCAAGTCGCAAGTCGCAAGCGATGACAGGGCGTATCATGAATCATACACACAGCACGATCCTCGATTGTTGCTAGGTACTACCGTACTACAGTACCTACGTTCCTTGTTTCTTTCTACTATCTTCTGTTTTGTACGTACTACTTACTTAGTAGTATGTATGATACGTATACCAACCCTCTTACTCAAACTTGCCTACTATCATACGTATGTGCTCATACTACGGTGATAGTGTTCCGCAGTACTCCGCTCTACCATAGCGTAGTATCGTATTGTAGTATGTTCAACGTTCGGTGTTTTGTATCATATCATACGTACGTCGTTTCTTGTTGGCTGTTCGCTTTGCCACGTCACCAATCAGTACGCCGAACAGCTATGATATGAACCGACTATTTTTGGGGGGGAACTTCATAACTTTAGCATGATGTTGTTTCTGCAGCTCTGCTGTCCCAAGTGTCCATTAACACTACCAGTTTCTATCCAAGAACAACAAGCAACAATCAAAGATTAACAACAATCAAAGAGCAAATGTCTTCGTATCATTCCTTGTCGCATCGCATCCAGTTATTACTGTTGATGATTGTGGGTGGATGTTGCCAATGGCATTATGCGTTTTCTTCGTCGCGACATCCCGTGTCCAAACGATTCCAGCTGGGTAGTGGTGGACATCCCAAGGACAAGTACAATGGAAGATTTTTTTCTACTGCGACAACGGCAACAGCAAGTAGAAGAATTACAGGCCTGTTTTCACCATTGTCATCGTCGCCTCTGGATTCTCCTTCTTCTTCTTCCTCCTCCTCGTTGACCAAGAATGGTACCGAACCTTTACAGGAGGAGACAACAACACCGTCCACTTCATCCATGTCGTCGTTGTTTTCACCGGCTGTGATAAAGGTTGATGGCGTTTTTGACGACGACAAGACCAACTTTTTTCCACTCTCCATTCCGTTCATATCAACAACTGCAACGACAACAGCAACGACAACTACAACTACAACAGTCGTCAACCAAAACCAGGAATCTACTGTTCCACAGTTGTCATCAATTTCTTCGACTACTCCCAAACAATTTCTCTCAAAAGACCGTCTTGATTCTCGATTTGCCGTAGCCATGATGGCATTGGCTGGATATGTGGAAGGATTCTGTCTCTTGCGGTACCATGCCTTTCCCAACATGATGACTGGAAATGCTGTCAAGTTGGTCGAAGCGATGTGTACGTGCAATCCGTACAAAGTTGTGTATTACACCTGTCTTATCGTCCTATACATGATAGGAGCATCCCTATATGTTCAATGGAAGGACTTTGCCATGCAACAACAAACCCAAAACAACAACCAAAAGCATAACAATTTCCAATCGAGACTGACCCGTGGGGTAGCATTCTGGAGCATTTTGACTTTCCTCGCAAGTGACGTATTGTTTCATGGAAGTACCGCCACACGGTTACCCTTGTTAGGAATGGCGTTTGGGATACTCCATTCGTACACCTTGGATACGGTTGGCATCATTCCCTTTGCCATGACTGGACACATGGGCAAAATAGGTATGGCTGTCACCCAAAACCACCTCCTGGAGAAGAAACAGCAACAACCATCTTCTATCTACGATCCCAAGGGATACCGTACCAGTATCAAAGGATTATTCGCATTCCTGGCATCGGCAGGGATAGCCAATGTCGTTTTTGCCATAACACAACATGTGACATGGAAACGATACGTCCCACCGTTCGGTATAACCCTTGCTGTGTTGTATGGACTTCTCTTTCGATGGTACGATCGACAATCCAACAAGTTGCTAAATCAACTACAACAACAACAACAAACGGTACCAAAAGTAGTACCAGTTCTGTAACGATTGTAAAGATGTACAACGATACATGGAAGTTGATTCCTCTTGGAGAGTTTTTTTCTCCCCCTGGGATGATGGTGATAATGAACTACACATTCCCACACACAGTTTTTATCCTTACACTGTATTCGCTCCGAGCATGTACTATTTTGAATCTGGCAGTGGCTGTCCCGTATCCTACAACTGCAATAGTGCTCCACTCATGGCAAAGAAACAACGGAACCGATCGATCCATTTTTGTTTGTTTGTTTGTGATGTTGGAGTGCGTGTGACCCAGTTTTATTTTTGGTATTTTATTATTAATAATATTATTCTTTTTTCTTCCTAGTTTTGTTCCTTATTTTTCTTCTTTCCTTCCTTCATTGACTGTGAGTATAATATGATTGTAGTGGTGTAAAGTCTTCCCGTGTGTGCGAGTAAGAAATAGTACTGTATCATCATTCCTTTGTGAATTCCCTTCCTTCCGTATGACTGCTGCAAGTGTTTTTCGCAAGTCTTTTTTCGGAGTGTGTATTGTAAGAACAACAAGTACCATTCTTGTTTCAGAAGGGTCCCCAGTAGATTTCAAGACAACCGTATTCGGTAAAAAGCATCGAATTGTACACCTCAGTTAGAATTCATCCAGGGGGAGATCCATGGACGAGTTGATGGTAGCAGCAGTGTTGTTGGTGGTATTGGAAGGACACAAATAATAATCATGCAGATGATGGCCATTGTCAATGGTACCAATACTGTTGTCATCGTCAACGTCGTAATCATAATCGTCCTCTTCATCCTCATCTACTATGGGATGGCACACTGGAACCAAAAACAAAGCAAAAACGATACGTAGAAAAAGCAAGACACGATTACGTCAGTCTCAAAAAAAGAGGACAAAAAAGACGCAAGCACTGGTCCACTCTTTTCACTGTGTATACATACATCGAGCTGGAAAAAAAGTGGCCGAATCGTGTAATTTAAAAGCACCCAATGGTGGATGCGGTTTCATGGCCATGGCGATCAAGGGAGGAGAGGAAAGCGGCCGTAGCGGTGGGTTTTGCTTCGGACTACTACCAATCAGGTGGGAAACATCAATGGTATCATCCAACTTTGCCAGATCCTTTAACAACGAGACTGTAGTATAATTGATCGAATGAAAAATTGAAAATCAAAATGAATCAACGGAAGTTGTGAGAACCATGTACAATTTCTCCAAGGCACAATACCATCTCCACCAAACAGAAGCAGTTTGTGTTTGTTGTACACTACGTACCTGTATCTGAGCATGGTACTAAATTCAACGACTCGTAGCTTACAGTACGACTGTCGCGAGCGATGCTGCAACCCCAGTCCAACGATCGATGATACGTCCCATCGTTCGTAGTTGTATCGGAGTTGTTGGAAGAGTGATTGGGTGGTTTCGGAAAGGACTGAACATCCATAGTGCCACCGCGGCCATATTTGATGACAGTCATTCCGTCCACGGCATCATCAAGGTTTTGTGAAGACATCCTTGATGACATCTGTGACAATATGGATGGTAAAGTATACAAGGGCATTTGTGGGGTGGATATCATGGGAGGAGGAGGAGGAGGTAATCGTAGTTTGAATTCCTCCTTCGTAGTTGATGGGGAAGCCGTTTGTGGCAGAGTCCTGATACGGCGAATTTGTGAGGCCAGTGCCATATTGCCACGGACAAACAACTTGTGGGAGTCTAGTATTTCGTAAACACGAAACAGGCAACGTAATACACAAGTGTAAGTCGTACAGTCGTACAGCGCAAACATAAATCAATGGAAGAGCATCACTAGATGGGTCGTTTTTTTTGTCTGGTTTTTAGTCACTCACAGATTCCCTTGATTTTGCCACTGGATTCACGATAGAAGTTGTATAGATTCAATTGCCGTTGAAAGCTCTTGTATTTGGACTGGTTGAAATATCGGACCATCCATGTTTCGGCAAATACTTTGGGCTGAAAGACAGTAAAGTGTCTACCATCGGAATTCCATCCAATAATGTGCTTTTGTCCACTCTCTTCTACTTCTTCCAATAGTTTATAAAGTTTGATGGGAAAGGCGTCTTCGGAAGGAAGATACGATGACAGGGAGGAGGAAGAAGAAGAGGATGAGGACGATTGTTTACGATTCAACAACAACAACGAAGACGACGAGTTGTTGTTGGATGGAGGAAGATTCGTTTCGTCAGGGGAGGAGGATGCCATTATGATGGACAACGACGGCAACAAGGAACTGGAAGTTGTTGTTGACATGATTATGATTCTTTCGTTTTGTATATTTACTACTTGTAGTACTACTTGTAGTAAAGATCTTTTGATACAGAGAGTCTGCCCAAACCACAACAACAACAACAACGCGAGATACGGCAAGATAATAATGTCCGCTCTAGCTCTCTGGTAGCTAGCTAGCAAACGTGTGCGTTTGATGATATGAGAGGTACTTCTTCGAAGAGATGGAAAAGAAAAAGTCCTTCGTTGAATCTACTGGAGTAGCATTTAGGTGAATAGGAACAGTTCATGAAGATGTTAACACCGTTCACTGGGGAGAAGTTGGGATTCTGTGGAAATATCTCGACAACCCGAAGGGGATGATTCTTGATCCAGTTTCAGATATATCGATTAGAAAACATTCCCTCCGTGCGACGTCAGAAAATGTCGGTCTTTATGTATCAGGAATGAAACTACTCCGGAGTACGAAATACTGTGGCATATTGATGAAAATTCAATAGTTTCCGTGTCCCAAGATACCTCCTTGGGGAAGTTCGTTCTAATATCGCCCCGAATGGGGAACGCATCTCGGAAATCACGCATTCCCAAAAAGGCACGTAGTAGGTAGTCGTAGAGGGGGGATTACTCTGCCGCTGGGACAGGGACCTTCGCAGTTGAAGTTTATTATTTTTGGTTCCCCGATTAATAGGAGGGACAAACTCCTAAAATGACCGAAAAAAAGATTCAAACTACGCCTCAATTTGGAGGCATTTCTTCATACTTCCATGTCCAACTTCTTCTTCTATTCAAGAAGCAGTTGCGCCGCCACACGCGCCACAATGGGCGAACCCATGTACTCTCCATTAAAAAAATATTTATACTGTCCGTAAAATTTATTAATCGGACATATTCGATATAGATAACATACCGGTAGTACTCCCCGTAGGACGAATACGATCTTTTTACGTAGTACGTAGTAATTGTTAGTCTACTTGTGTAATACGACTTATCCATGATACACTACACTCGCACCTCTCTACCGTAGAGGTATAGCTAGCTAGCTGCTACCGGTAGCTAGCTAGCAGTGGTATCGCTAACCAAGATCCAGAAAAAAGAGTCCACACCGATGATGTCTTTTTCATGGAGACCCAGGAAAGCGGTGATCATGTACGTAGTATCAATTACTACCTTAATAACGCGACCAAATGACGGCAGCCGGACTGCTATTACTGGCCACAAACCAGCTTGATTGTATGATATCTGTCACCTACCGGGTATCACGTACGTAGTACTATACTCCAGATCGATGGTAGGGATTCAAGCGGTGATCGTCAACCAAAAAGGCTCGTCGGGTGTGTTTATATTTGGGGGGGGGGGGTATTCCACCATCCACGGACAATCTGGACGCATATACCGGTATCATCGTTGTTTACAAAGAAAAAGGTGTAGCACTGTCACTCGATAGGATCTCATAATTCCCTTAATTTATAATGAACTATGCTCTTTCTATCATGTTGTCTGTTGTATAAATCCTCCTCCTTCTGCTGTTATTGGGTAGGTATTAAATCAGCGTGACATGACCCTCCCCAGCAACGACAACATCATCAACACCAATAAGGAAAACATTCCATAAATTGCTGCCGACCTTGTCATTGTATCGTCGCAAATCTAGAATGTCTGAACAAGAACAGCAGCAACATCAAGAACTGTCGGTCAAGGCCGTATACATCCATATAAACAATGAGATTAGTGTTGGAGGAGCAAAATAAATTGTTTTCGCAAGTGCAGGACTGTCTGGTGATATTGACGGATCGGCTGGTACATTTCACCAATGAAGTCTTCGTTACCAACATTTCATCCATGGTGCTGGAATATTATATTCTTTCATTCATCCGATCAGAGAGGCGTTCTTGTTGTTTGTGGCATCTTTGGCTCACTCTCACGTTGTCCTTCTATTGCAGCATCCTTTCCCGTTCAGTGTGGTAATTGATTTATAATTGTTATTTCCTGCGAACCAAAACCGCACAACGTCATACATGGATGCTTTTGTACCTGGAACCCGTTGATGACAAATCAATCAAACTATATACGACATGTTCCGACATGACGACTACTTTGTACATTATATAATGTTAATCTTACATTACAATGCAAACAATATGGAACTCTTGTTCCTCCTTTTTCCTTTCTTTTGCCTCTACTGGAGAGGTGTTACATTGTGTTGGGAGTGTGTGGAAGCCATCGATTTCCGCGTGTCCTGGACAGCATTTTTATTTGCTTCATCTATCAAGCCAGCATGAGCACGATAGCTCCCAAACCAAAAGTGACAACAACGGAAAGGATTCCATTTTCCATGGAGGAAGATCCATCGGAAGACAGTTGAAACGAAGAGGAGGAGGAAGTCCGATCGGAAGTACCAAGTGCAAATTGGATGACATTGTCTTCCTCCTTGGCCGAGACTTTGTCCAAACAGGATGCCTTGGAATCGGTCACATTGGGACAATTTCCTCCACAGCATCCACATACGTCTGTTTCCCAAGCCCGGTCGATAGGAATGCACCTGACGCGTTCGAAGGGTTCTCCTGTGATAGGATGAAAAGTGGTGCGACAGATAAAGGTTCCAACTTTGTTGTTGTAACGACGATCATCATCGTCATCTGCACCCAACCGACAGGCAAATTCCGGCCCACAGGAGGTGAGGTTGGTCCAGTAGGTGTCCCGGTTAAAAAAGTCATCCGGATCACGGCAGTGTACCCCTCCGACATCGTCGGAAGACCAGTCGTGAGAATCGGACGAATGGTCGTCAATGCTGGGAGATTCTTCGTCCGACGACCAAATATCCGGACTTGCATCATCGAGACTTCTGCTGCTGCTGCTGCTGCTGCTGTCGATATTGCCTTGAGCTATATCCAGCTTCAACATTGCGATGATTGTCAACAGTAAGGCTGAAAACTTGAGGAGGGTATTCATGATGATTGATCGATTTCGATTTGTGTTTTTCGGGGGGAATAATCTGTGTTGGGTTTTTGTTCCGAGTTTGGGTCGTTGAATTTTTGTGATACATAAGGGGAAAGTCGATGTTTACTCTTTCTTTTTTACAACCCAATACCCAATGTCATGTCCCATGCTTGCATTCGTTCCAACTGTCGTTGTCCGGAATTTGCTACCACAATAGATTCCTACCGGTACTTCGTTGCTTTGTAGCGTTCCGTGATAGTTTCATGATTCCAAGATGCGGTGATACTTCTTCTTCTCTTTCTTGTTTTGCTTCATCGTCTTGACTGTGAATAGGTACGTTGAAGTAGCGTGCGTCGTAGTGGTGAATAGAGGTGACTGTGAATAGGGACACCAACAAGATGACAGATGACAACTGATGATGACAACCGTGACCCAAGCGAAGGAAAGATAGATTCGATTGGACACAACATTGAACATGGTACTATCATACGTACTACGTACTCGGAGTACCGTAGTTGTGACTTGAAACTTGATCGACTATGTGGAGATGCGTACCTTCGAAAGGTATTAACGTACTGCGTATACTACAATATCTACGAAGCATGAGTCAGCTGGTGGCTTGGCTGGGTATGATACAACCAGGCAGTTGCAGAAGTGACAGTGAACACAACTTTGTCCAGAGCCTAACTATATGTCTATATTTCAAACATGATGCAGGAGTATATCTTTTGTATTGATTTGCGAAATAGCTGTTGGATGGAAACCATTTAGGTGCTTTCTGCTATCCACCAACGATGGTGGAAAGAACGGGGGCGTAAAAAAAGGAAATTCGGTGTATCTTGTTTGTTTTTTGATGCTGCTGGAGAACAAGCAACGTTGCTTTTCTTTCATTGGAACGGCCACCAGCAATTTCAATATTTTTTCTCTCAAGCTAATCAGTAAAAAAAAGGTCCCTGATATTTTCCTGCTTCTTGTGAAGCTTTTGGTGCCAATATTGACACGGAAAGAAAAAATCTCGAATGAGATCGTCCTTGTCGACACGGTGCTGCGTTCTACCAAATGAAGAAAAGTGACGGTGGTGTTCTGACTGGCTGGATTTTGAAATCGAGAGAACAGCTCAAGAGGGAAAGGATCGGGACGTCATTTTTTGTTTTTTCCTATTCCAACTGATCTACGAGAAATTTTGAGTTGTTTCGTTTTGGTAAAAATGCCCTACAAAACACAAAAGTCAATATCTCCAGACAGCACCGTTCAATTGAACTGCTGTAGTGGTACATCGTCTCATCGTCTCTTGAATGTTCTGCAATAAACAAAACTGAGATTCCGAACCGGGGTCGTGAAAAAGTTTGTGGGATTTCGATTCTCATTACAACAGCATGGCTGGGAGGGGAAAGCCTCAATAACCCGACACGAGGGAGGGGAAAACTCTCTCTGCTACGTCGTAACTAGAGTGTAGCTATTAACAGTAAGTAGGTGATGTGTTTATTGTTGTCCAACCCAAAGTCAATAGTATGCTGTTACGTAGTAGTAATGATGATTTAGAGTTGAATATAATATGTTATGATATGATATGACATGATAGGGTTGGGTTGCATCCTGTTTGCGTTTCGCAAAAATATGAATATCTACCAAGGCAGTACGACGTTGGTAGATTACAGCAACGAAAACATCATCAGCACCATCCCTATCATCCAACCACCACGTCCAGTTGTTGCCGGACTTGATGATGTCAAGGTATCGTCACACACCAAAATGTCCGAACAGGAACATCTGGCACTACCAGCCGATCCGGAATATCCATACGAGACGGGATCGATGTTGGAGCAAAATTGTTGACAAGTCGTCTGGCTGGTAATATTCAGTGCATGGTCGGCACATTTCATAATGGGAGTCTTCTTTTCCCAGACTTCGTCTTTGGTCCAGCATTCGAATGTCTTGTTGGATTGTGTTGTGTTGGATGGTGCTGTTGCGGCTGCTGCTGCTGCTGCATCCGAGCCAAAGCAGCGACAGACTGTATTCCGTACAACAAAATGTGGATCTTCGTCCGAATCGGCATAATCGAACACTTCCGTGGCATTGGGCGCGCAAAAGTCCGTACAGGCCACTTGAAGCGATTCGCCCATAAATATTCCGTGATCCTTACAGCTAGGAATTTGGGCATGCGGATCGGTGACAATGTTGAGCTCTCCGACGAAAGTAGTCTGCGCCTGTATCGGTGTTGTGTTGGATGACAGGACGACAAGTGCCGCAACGACCACCACCATCACACCACTCCGAATGCTGCTTGTAGCGGCTCCTCGTCGTCGTGACGATGATGGGCGGGCAGTGGTAGAAGTAGTCGTAGTCGTAGTAGCAGCAGCCATGGGAGAGGTGTAAATACTACAATAGTACGTCATACGGAATCGAATGCAACGGGGGTGGTATGGCACATTTACATTGTCGGATGACAATCAGACCCAACCATGCATGATGAGGATGCAGAAAGAAAGGAAAAAAAAGTTAAGCGAAGGACGATGCTACTACATGACACGATCGATCGATCAAGTTTCGAAATGACTGTTGGTTTTTTTCATTCGATTGCTTTCAAATGTATATTCGAAGTATTTGTTTGTCGTATTCTCTACATCCAAGCAACAACAACAACAACTTATTCATTTTTTTCTTTGCATTGTATTTTTGTACTGTACGAGACATGGTCATCGCGACAATGACCTTTTCATCATCACAAGGTATCATAGGGTCACTTTGACTTTTGTGATGACCTCTGTCATAAACTACGGTGCGTATGATACCGGTGTACGGTACGGTAGTTGACTGTGATAATAACTTCTCTTTTTTGACACACTACTCTCTCTGCTCAAGTATTTCCGACTTCCGACCTAGAGCTACCAGGTACCTACCTAATCATAGCTACCGTAGCTACTAGCTATGATAGCCGCTCGGAGTTCTATCATGCACGGCGTAGTGTGTTCCAAACAGTGAGAGGTCAAAATCCACACTGTGAAAGAACTTTGTACTCCGGTAATTACAAACGTTTTGTTCTTAACTAGAGAGTAAAGCAGAGTACTTATGACGGAATGATCTGTACTATATCGTTTGCGACAGATGTTGACAGTCCTAGCTAGTAGGAACTAGCTTTCCGGTAGTACAACTGAGTAGTAGTAGATAGTTGTGGTGGGGGTTGTATTAATGATGTTACGTGGTACTTTACTGCTGTCGGTAGTACCGCACTCTTATTTCAGTTTTACTGAGTACGGTAGTAGGTTTTGCAGCAACCCTCTCACAAGGGCACGAGCGTCCATTATTACCCCCCTCCTTTTCAATATGATATGTAGTACTAGTACGTAGTATGTGATGTTACGTAGTACTACGTACAACGTATCATATGTTCTCTCTATGATATTGACTGTGTGAATCACGACTCTTCGTTTCTGGTTTGGTTTTTTGGATGTTGAATGTTGGATAAACGTTCATCCGACCAAAGAGGTGATGTTGTTAATGTTATCGGTGGTGTTTGTTGGCGCTTGTTTGGTTGTTGTTTCCCCTTGATGCTGTTGTTCTACTTGTTCTTCGTTTTGTGGTGGTAGGATGATACCGTAACAACCGCACCGCGTTTGCAGTTTGGTCCGTCGTCGTTGTAAAAATTCGATCCATCGAGCATCGTGTTCCTTGCGTGCATACGCAAAGGGAGTGTTCCCCCGTACATCTTCCGCCAGCAACAACCGTGGATCGACGTGATCCAAAAGAAAATCGACGACGGAAATATTGGGCGTCGACGTCCACAGGGCATCATGAAAGATGTTCCGTCCAAAATCGTCGCATCGGTCGGTCTGTACGTGTGCATGGACGATGAGAAATCGAACGACGTTTAAATCTCCCCGACGACAGGCCATGTGTAGGAGCGACTCCCCAAATGGATTACATGCATCCAAGGATTTACCCGATCGATACAATTCATTCAATCGATCCACGTCACCGGCACGGACCGCCTTTACCGATTCGATATCATACGCTTCAATGTCCTTTTCATTCGGTTTTTGAAAGGATACCACCAAAGAGTTGGAAGAAGAAGAAGAAAAAGAGGATTGTATACTTGGGTCGTTCTTGTTGTTGTTGTCTTGTTGTTGTTTGCCAAGAATGGCATGCAACACTCCAAGGGGTGTCGTTGTTGTTGTCGTGCAAGAAGAAGGAGAAGTAGTAGTATTAGTAGTAGGACTAGTTCTACTGATAGTGCCAGTAGTTGTAGAACGAGAAGTTGAACGAGGCTTTTTGCCTTTGGTGTGAAGAGAAATCAATGGTGGCTTGCCTGCAGCAGCAGAAACAATAATGGGAGCCCCAGATAATGTTGTTTTTGTTGGTGGTGGTGCTGTTGTTGTTGTTGTCGCCAACGGAGCAATCGCTATCGGATGATATCCATAGTACTGTTGCTGCAGTTGTTGTTGCAGCATTTGCTGCTGCTGCTGTTGTTCCAGTGGAATTGTTGTTGTTGATGATGATGTTGCTGTTGTGGAATCCATAGTCTTGGATCGACAGGATGCAATTTATATACTGTAACAATATAATTACAGTTGATATGAATGGTGGAGTGAACTACTTTTTTGATTGCAGCAGTTGTTGTTGTTGTTGTTGGTATTATTATCTGTTTCTCATGTCTTCTTGCATCTATTCCAATTCTATGAAAATACTACTTACTACTATTATACACGTGTGTTGGATTGAAAATGATGGATGATGTCAAGATGGAGGAAGGGTACAACTTCAATCTACCAACAACCCAACAACCCAACAACCACCAACAAACAAAGGATACGTATGTGTCAATTCGATTGACGCTGACGGTCGTCCCAAAAAAAAGTAATTTTATCACTTTAGACTCGCAAGCTTGCTTGCTTGCTTTCTTCTTGTGTGTTTCTTCTTCTTCTGTTTTTCCACTCGTTTTCGTTCAAACGACACTGGAACGAAATTCACAGTCACCCAGGACGGAAAAGGGAGTGAGTCAAAAAGCTGAAATTGTGATCAACGTGGCAATCCAATACCACGTCAGGTTGAAGCATCGCAGCTTTTTCCTTCTTCTTATCTTCCATATACACATGATATAAATAATACAATTTTCCCTAATTCGTGGTAGCAATAGCGTTCGTTAAATAAAAAACGACCATATGACAGTACTAAAGTTCTCCAGGTAGTAGTGGTGGGGATGTTATCATAATATTATTACAGTTTAGTTAGGGCAATGCCTTCATCAAACAACAAGTCCTATGTAGGGAAGGTACTGTACCGTCTAAAAAAGTACCGGTAGCTCTTTTAAGGTAGTACGGTAGTTAAGAGCAATTTTTATTAACTGTAACTGTTAAGTTCGCTTTTCATCGGATCCATCGCAGCTCCTCTCCCCAACAACAACAAAAAATGGAGAATGTTGTGAAACCGACATAGAAGAAATAAATAATGTTTATCTTTCCCGGTAACTCCCCCATAGAACGTGCAGTTGTACAGTAGCCAACTCTAACTCTAACCCTATTACGTACCTTGTACCAGAAGTACGTTAGTAGAGAAAGTACCAGATAGTAGAATTACCTACGACGTACGGTACTCTACTAGGTAGGCTAAAAAGTTGAAAATTACTAACGTACAGAATAGATAGAACCAAACAAATATAATAATATATATATATTATAGTGCAATGCATTGGTTAAAGATCGTCTTCTGCGGTCGGTCGTCGTCGTCGTCTGTCTCTCTCTCTCTCTCAGTCGTCTGTTGGTGTTTGGCTAATCCGAAGCATGATTCGAATTCTTCTTCTTCTTGGCCAGGAGTAGTATGATAGGAGTTTGTGAACACTGTATAATACCGTAGCACCAAACAGTTATTATACAATAAAATGCAAAACACAAGAACATCATGCTGGACAACCAAAAAAAGTTTTTGAAGTTCGATTCCGCCTGTGATATCATACAGTTCATGTTTTTTTTTCTTCTTCTTCGATGTTCGCTCTACTATGACAGTAAGAGCTGTGTCGTGCTGCTTCGAAAACGAAATCATATTCCTCCTTCACCTTCCAAGCAAACCAAAAACAGAAAAAGGAGGGCCAGTGGGACAGACATTGAGCTCACCCAACTGTTGCGTGAATAATGCAAGAAGAAACATAATATTCATCTTGAATAGATGATGTGGCAGGGGTGGCAGTCGCCTCGACCCAAACCGTTCAAACATTTCACCAAATAATGTTCCGTATGATTCATTCCCCAATGACAGTCAAACCCGTCTCGTGTGGTGAAGTCAAGGCCAATTCCTCGTTTTTTGGACTTTCATCATTGTTGGTACTGTACTAGTAGTTAGCAAAAGCTGGACAGTCACGGCATTTCGTTCGTACACGACGGACGTGTTTGTGTGTGTGTGTTTTTTTACCCAACGCTCTTGCAGGAAGAAAACTCTTCATTGCCGTTCATCCACTCTATCTCTCTTCCATAATCGGGCGCAGAAGAAAAGGATAGTTCCTGTCAAGGCCAATAAACTGAATGGACGGATACATTCGATCGCTGCGACAACCGCGATGATCCCCCCACCACATACTTTCCACGAGATACGTATCTTTGGAATTGTCACTGACACTTGAGAGACAAATAAAGGTTGTCGTTACAGAATCTACCGTTTCTTGATCCTTTTTTTTGGGGGGGGGGGGGGGAGGCCTTCCAAGAACATGTGGTAAGAGGAGAAAGTAGTTATAAACCGATTGAAGTCCATGAATCGATCTGATAACGATGACGACGATTCCATTCGGTGCTTACTTGCGACAATGTTTACAAGAAGTTGTTGCTTAAATGTTGATACATGGGAGGGTAGTATGGTGGCGGTAGTTTCTGCCCTTGTTGCAGGACGGACAGGTCTCCGGACGGAAAGTGGCTGGGAGAGTGTACGAAAATCGGAATTCAGTCGATGACAGTAGGAATCGATTACCGTCTTCCAAGAAAGGTAGGCGATCAGTACCGTCACACAAATCCCGTTGGCGTTGTTACGTTCCATACAAGTCGTTCCAAATATACCAGATGGGCGCGACTCCGCATTCATTAGCAGTAAAGGATTTTAAAAATAAAACAGCTTCAGGACGACTTGGCATTCCGGAATAGTACTGTTGAAGATTGCTAGTTTGGGGCGTTTGGCAATGGTAGAGCTCATCAAACGAGAGATTGGGAGGTACTTGAAAAAGAAAAGTAGCATTTACGAAGCGGATGCCTTTCAATGTTGGTATTCCTTCCCAGTTGTTGTGGTGCCTTTTGCGTGGTAGCGGCAATCGCACTAGTCGCAAACTTTGAGTTTATTTTGAAGAGCTCACTAAAAAGACCTTGTCAAAGTTGTAGGGGGACGATCCCGGCGTCATTTCCTTGATAATCTTGACAGCCACCTGATTGGATTCCTTTACGGGCATGATCGTGACGTTTTGAAGTGTCGTCCAGTCATTCTTACGTGATGCAGATCGAAAGAGATTCATCATCTCGACCACCTTGATCTTGTCGTTGGACAAAGCGGCGTTTTCGACTCCCGTTTCTAGTAATGCTTGCTTCTTGTACTCGGCCTTCAAATCGGCAATGTTAAAGTACCATGGTTGTTTGCCATTTGCTAACCTCATCTCATCTACGTAGAACAGAGGGACTCTGCCTTTGGTGCTGCTCCACTTGGAGGGGTTGTTGTTTCGTTCCGTGTCGAGTCGCTTCGCATCGATGTTTCCCTCTTCCGAGACCTATACAATACACGTTTGTACGAGTGGACGAAGACAGATTAAAAAAATCAACGGCACGATGGATCAATGAATGGACAGACAGAACGTACCACAATGTCGCCATACGTGTTGAGCTTGATATCTATCATAAAACAAAAAGCAGTATAGTAGTTTCGTGAAAATAGGAAAACAGTTGTTAGGACCATTGGATTCGTTCGAGGCGTCGATTCTGGAAGCAATTCTTCCAACTAGAACTCACCTTTTACCCTTTTCTTCATTGACGGCAGTCCGTTGCTTCGTGGACAATGCCAGTTGCATTGCAATCGACAATGGAACGACACGAATTTGTGCCGCATTCCAGATGTTTGCGGCACCGTTTTGTTTGTCCTTTTCACGAGCGTCCCGTAAGGCCTGTTCGGCAATATTGTACGACAAGAAAAAGTATCCCGTGGCGCCATTCTCTCCGTTGAAGATCATGAAGGGAACACCCGTATCCCCTTGGACAAGAACAAAGGTGGGTATCGTTCCTAAACTCTTCAACACGTCTGCAGCAGAGGATGGTGATCCGGACGAATCGCTTTCGTCGGCAACGGCTGCAGGAGGAGATGTCAACAGTCCAGTAAAAAGCGATGGAAGTGCCGTTGATGCGGTTGCCAAAGATGTCAGGAGCGTCTCTCGTCTTCCGAGAAATCCTTTGGGATGGGATGGCTCGTATTCCGAACTGTTCGCATTGACGCAAAGTCGTGAGGATCCAACTATCGTTCTTTCTCCGGGCCGTCGCTTGCAGTGGTGGCAAGACTGTGA
This sequence comes from Nitzschia inconspicua, assembly GCA_019154785.2. Taxonomy (NCBI): domain Eukaryota; phylum Bacillariophyta; class Bacillariophyceae; order Bacillariales; family Bacillariaceae; genus Nitzschia; species Nitzschia inconspicua. The sequence goes on from JAGRRH010000017.1 coordinate 95,479, forward strand.
ACCGAAATTCCGTCGTTGTTGTAAGAATGGATGAAACGCCAATGTACGAGCCAAAGAAAAAAGGACGACCACCAGACACCAGCCGTGTTTGGAACGACAGGGGTCCATCGTCTTCTTTCTGGTGTGGGAGCTAACTAAAAAGGATGGCGTTGATGGGAAGCGTAGATTGGTACAGGTAATCTGGAGTAACTGCGAATTCAATCGATACGAACGGGAGGTGTTGTGTCGCTGAAGAAGTGAGGGAGATCCCGATTGATGTTAAGTTTTGAAGAGATTCCACTGGTTTGCATGGTTCCATTTGATGTGTGAGGTATCATAGAGTTGTTGAAGAAGATCCGTCGATTCGTCAAAAGATGATCGGAAGATGATTTTCTATTACTATGTACGTAGTATCTACCGTACCTACGATCAGTAGCATGACGTCACGGAAGTCTATGGCCACATGGCCACAACAATCGTACGTGCTTCGTAATACGTAGTACCTCCTTACCTTAGGCGGCGTGGCGGCTTGCTCATCAGGGTGCACTTTTGTTAACCAACTTCTTTTTAAAATACCGGAGTGCCTCTAAAGTACGGTACCGGTAGTACGATCTAATAGGCAAAAGGTCACCCTTCAGGGTGATCAAAATTTCGCGCACTTCGCCACGCGATTTCGATTAACTGTAAAAACGAGGCTGCTGTATCCACCAAACTACGGTAGAGACTCTTGTTTGTAGGCATTTTGACCATGGCGACGCCCACCCCAACAGCCGTGGACAACGTCCCACCTTCCTCTGAGTCCACGGATACCTTCCAGTCCGCGGAACAGCAGGAACTGGAGCCTACTGTTGCCGATGAAGCCACACCGATCCAACTGCGAAGGAGGAGGAACGCTGGTGGTAGGAAACGGCGTGCCACGACAGAATCGATGCCAACGGCAACGACCGGTATGTTGAACGATGAACAGTTTGCTGCGATGAAGAAGAAGAGGAAGGTGGTAACGAGTCGGTTTTGTGGTGACTTGACTAAATACAGACAACATCTTGCTTCGAAAGAGACGACGAAAACAAGAAACAACTGTTTCGTTTGTGGGGAGAAGACGAGGACGCGTTGCGGTCTGTGCAGCGTCCCGCTGCACGGGCACGTCGACCAAGGGAGCGTCAAAGGAAGGAGCTGTTACGTGGATTATCATGACGAGTGCATGTTTGGTTTGTGTCGTAGTGATGCACCATACTTTGGAAGGAAGAAGAATCAGTGGTCCATGCCAACGGATCGCGAAAGGAAATCGAGTACCGACCACTACAGGAGAATGGTATCCGGTGCACCGCCAACGAGATCGAGGACACTGCCACCTCCTAGCGCCGGTAGTCTATCGTCGTTGACAGGAGGATCATCGACTGCAACAACTTCGACAAGAAGAAGTGGGGGATGATCTTTGCCGACACACCATGGTACGCAGCCTCTTCCTCCGGATTCGACGGAGGCAAACAACGTGACAGCAGTATGAACAGACACAACAACAACAAAAGCACCAATTTCACACCCTGACAAGGCACCAAGACTACAGTTGAGTCTCTGTTAACACTACTTTGTGAGAGACGGATGGAAGCAAAAGTGTTGAGGGGACGTCCCGGCATATTTATAACAATAATGTAGTATACTAGTACTACGTATTATACGTACCAAGACCTTCACATAGTTTTTTTTGTTTCCGAGAATCTACAAACGAAAACTCTTCCATTCCCAAACTGTGTTAGAACAGCGGGAGTTCTTTTTTATTCCAGCGTTGGAACTACCGGACCCAATTAGTGACTTGACCGCCGAGAAGATTGTATTGTGTGTATAGATTTGGCTTTTTTAATAATTGTCATTACTATTGATAGAATGGCTTGCCACCTTTTGGAACCAAAAAGAGAATATTGCCCGTGCCGAAGGGCCTCGATTCGACGATACCATGGTACGCCGTACGAGGGACCATGGCCTTTTCGTCGTCCATGATCCTCAATGACTTTGCAAAATGTTGGAACTCGTGAAAGGAATCATATTCGAGTCGAACGTTACCATTTTGGAGTAATGTTTTGGCGTCATCCAAGGAGGATGCCAACGTACTACCATTGACCAAGGCGGTATACTGCTTTTGAAATTCATCTCTCATCAGATAGGACAAGTCGTGTTGTTGCCAATCCACTACGTGCGTATCGAGTTTGACACGTTCCAGAATACTCCCAAACTGATTGGCGGATGCTCCACCTTTTCGACCAAAGTGATACGTCCGACTGACTTCTGGTCGGACGACTTGTCGTCCTTTCCGTTGGGCGGGTTCTCTCATCCAATCGTCCCAGAATCCGTCGGGCCATTTCGGTTCGAGATCGTCCTTCCAAAGACTTCGTGTCATCATCCATCCCAAACCAGGAAAGAAATCGCTTCGTAACAACCGTTCCGAATCTTCTTGAATCAAATGTCCATTGTCGTTAAATGCTGACACGGCATATAGGGTAGGATCCACATCCAACAGTTTGGATGTGGCAGCCATGTACGAGAAAAAGTCCGGTGCGACCTTGATATCTTCTTCCAAAATGATGACCCGTCGTGGCAATGGAAATTTGGCATGATAGTTTGGATAACTCGGTTTGTAATCACCGGGGATGTTTCCATCAAAGACTCGTGTCAGTGCCCATCCAAAATGTTTCGCCAACGCCTTGTAGGCAGCGTTGGGGTCACCACCACCACCACCACCACCCCCACCACGGATATTAGATTTACTTTGTGATATCGGGTTGTCGTGATGTTGTATATGAATGACGGGAATATTTTTAGCGTTGAATTTTGTCTTGAATTCTTCCAAAACGAGATCGATCTCCTTATGATCCGAACCGTCTTCCGAGATGATAATCGGACATCCAACACCTAACCGACAGTTGGGTAAGGCATCGTATACATGTTGCAGGGTTTCCTTCAAATAGTATGCACGATGACACGTGAAAATGAGTAACGGTGAGTCATACACGTCGTCGTCCTTGTTGGATTGAGTGGTAGATATTACCACTTGTTGTTGTTGTTGGGGTTGTTGTTGTTGTGAACCGCCAGTCTGGGAGGAGGATGCGTTGTCTCCATTCCATGTCGGTCGTCCCACCAAAAATTGGTAATAAACAGCAAAAAATCCTGCCATCCATGCCCAAACGACAATCGCTACTGCACATAAGACTTTTCGTTGTTGAAATGCAACAGCAAGTTTTCGATCTGAAGAAGCCAAACTGCTGCTGTTTCTCCTGCTGCTGTTTCCGTTTGTTCGTCTCCGTCGCAGTGTTGGATCATGCTTCAATATGTGAACCATACTGACTAAACGGTAGTACTTCGTATATAGTAGTAGTAGTAGTAGTAGTAGTCGTATCGTAGTATCCACACAGAAAGACACAATTAAGAATGAAAAAAGGGGTTGGACACACGCTGCTATTCGTGTAGAGTATCAACCGAAAAGAAAAAAAAGCTCCCCCCAAGAAAAGACACCACGAACGATGATCCTCTCTAGAGCTAGCTACCTGTAGTACTCGGAGTAGTTGATCAGTTGTGTTTGTTGATCCGAAAACTGATGATGGGAAACGCAGTCGCTTATCCCTTCTCTGCTTCATCCTGTTGATGTTTATGAATCGTCATTGGATGTGTGTGTGTGTGTTTTGTTTTGTTTTGTTTTCGGTGTGAGCAAGCTTTGGATTTTTACAACAACAGAACAAACGGTGGAACAACAACAACAACAACGACAACAACAACACGATACACTCCTGTGAAAGCGCCACTTTACCTTGGTTGCAAGGCCCAGGGGAAAAAGAGGACAGCGGTGAATGTTCGTGCTGAAAGGACAATGAAAGCTGATTGACTCCTTTGAAAACCGCAAGAAACAATATAATAAGAATAATAGTAAATCCACGTCGGTTGTCTAGCTAACTATCATAGCTAGCTACCGGTAGGTAGTTTGTGACACAGTCATTGGGACACCATTGATGAATGGCATGAATGATGTTTCTGTGTTCTGTGTGTATCACATCATACGACGTATTGATCTACGACACACGACAGGCAAGGGAAGTGCATTTTTGCCTGCATGCTCTACGTAGTAGGGTCTTGTCCGCCGTTGGACTGCCGTAGGTACCGTAGCTAGCTAACGGTAGGTACGGTAGACGAATTAGATACCACCTATTCCGCCTACCTAGGTAGGTACGGTATTCCGCGCTACGGAGTATGATACGTATACAAAATTATACTATTAGTGTGGATAATATTTGTATTCATACAACATAATAATAATATCGTTGAAATTGTCACTACTACTACGTACGAACAATTGAGTACGGTACGTACTGAAATCTCTGTCTCTAAAATTGATTGGTTTTAACTGTAAGTTTATGCTCTTTGCGGCGTTGTCTTACTGTTTCTTCTATACGATCATATGTTGGTATCTAGGATGACGTCACGTCATGCAAGTGCGCATACAAAGGTGACAGTTAAAATTGTAGGTGCGCCAATCATCGGCTTTCTGGTGACAATGAAGTGATGATTCACAGTCAATGAAATAGTAGTAGTAGCCAAACCTATTTGGAAAGAGCAGAAAGAATCAAGTCGATTTACAAGCGGAGTCGGGACACGTGCAAATGTGCGCGGCCTTTGGCACGATTGGTATATTGTATTATCATCATCTTCCTTGGATTGCCCCTGGAGTTCAGAGTCGTGTTTGCATACAATGAAAAAGAGGTTAATTGTAGGTGCGCCAATCATCAGCTTTTTGGTGAAGATGAGTGATCCAATGAAGAAATATTTGGAAAGAATCACATACATCGAATCAAGTCGATTTATGTTCTCGCTTCTGATATGTTAATAACGATCGTCGTCTGATACTCACAGTCGACGACTTTGTTTGGCGTTGTCACAATTTCTTTTGTATGTCACAAATCAGAATTTTATTACACCGTTATTACCATGCGATTCTTCAATACAGTTGCTTCCTCCTTTTTCGTGGCAACGATCTTTCTCGTTTCTTCGCTACCAGCGTATGCTCAATCCGTGTTCGATGTTATTTCAAATGATCCTCAACTTACCATTTTGAGAACTTATCTTGCAACCACGCCAGGATTGACAAACAGGCTGAGGTCGTCAACCGACATTACCATCTTTGCTCCGACCAACCAAGCCTTTGCCAATGTTGCCAACGTAGACTTGTCACGAGGGCAGATTGCCCAGATCTTGCGATATCATTTCGTCCCTAGTGGAGAATTTCTTGCATCCGATATTTCTGATGGACTTCAGTTGCGGTCGGCCTTCCAATCCGAGAGATTGAACTTTCAAGTCAATTCCACTGGTGTCTTTGTGAACAATTTTTCTCAAGTCGTGCAGCCCAATATGATGGCCAGTAATGGCGTCATCCACAAGATCGGAAATACCCCAGCCTTGCCACGCACTATTCTTGCTGCCCTCAATCGCTGATTGAAGATGGATTGATATTGACGACCGTTTCCGTGTCACAGAAATGGGCTGGCGTGATGGTTAATGACAATGTGCCAATCGAAACAACCGACGGTGTTGCCGGGAATGGTATCGTTCAAAAGATTGGAGGCACCTTGTTGCAGTAGGAATATGTCTTTTTGGCATCACCGTAGTGTTGAAAAAAATGAAAGCAGACCTGGTGTTGTTTTGTTGGTGGGAGGATGCTATTATTTTAGTATTTGGTATTAGCCATTTCATAAATTAATAAAAAAATTGCTGTTAAATTGTCTTTGAATCTGCACTTGGGAGTTGAAAGTACATCGTGCACAAGATTATTGTTGCCATGGAGTTTCTAATAAAAAAATGGACTTGACTGTGAATGATACGAGTGGTTTGGTACCGGTAGGTAGTTTGATCCATGTTTGGATCATGATGACTGGTACCGGGGAATGCAGGAAATACACTTACGACTAGAGTAAAGTGTGAAAATCACAGTCAATATTCAAGTTTCATGTCTACTACTTTTAATGTCACGCATTTTTGCTTACTTAAAAGAACCAATTAAGTTGAAGGTCTGAAATTTTGGATTTCCATTTTCAATCTTACGTTTGTAATCTGTTCCATATCGAGAAAAAGAAGTCGTTCTATTGTTTGTTCCAGCTACAGACTTCCTAAATTTACCATACTTTTTATTTCAATAGACGAAGCAAGAGAAGCACCACCAGAATAGACATTTACACGCACCACTCTTGTTAGATTGAAAAATGATTTTCATGCAGGATGTCTCATTACAATTTGAAGAACACGAGCAGCAACTTCCTTTCCGCAACTCTTATGACTGTTGGACAGGGCAGAAGAGAAGCTAGTTTAGGCATAGTCGTTGAGCATAGGTATTTTTTGCGAACTGACGTCTCAGACAGTCGTGGTAGATGTTTTTTCTTTCTTCAATTTTGTCGTCTACACGAAGCATGCAAAGGAAAATAATAGCGTTTGATCTCTCTTTTTTCATGGCGCTTCAACTGGCTGCTCGAACCATTCTTGCAAGAATTTAAATAATGGCGAGTATGTTTTGTGAGACAATTATGGGGGCAAACTCTACAACAATACAAGAGCTAGAGCACCTGCCTTTTAGTCTTGCCATGAAGAGAAAAGGCCATTGCCATCGCTAAAATGTAAGTAGTATTTACGCTTAAATTTAAGAATGTATGTATGATGATGACAGTTGATACAAAACAGCGATTGGATCGAATGACATTAGACTGCTACGATAGACACGAAAATTGCTTCCGAGTTTAGGTTGCTGCAAGATTCGTTGAATATTGCTTGGACTAGCTATTACATCATACCACGAATTATTTACTTAGAAGACTGTCTTACTTCCATATAACATTGAATATTTTTTCCACACAACATTTCGCATCAAATTTGATGTGACGTTCATAGAATTTCATATAACATTTTCTGTTGTTTTTTGTGTGGATTTAGCACGGCATATCGCGGTAAAAAAACATAAATTGTCATATAATATTTGATATGAAATGTTGTATGAAAATATTCTAAAAAATTCTAAAATACTTCTAATTATGTTATGTGCCATTCTATATGATATTCCATTTGTTTCTTTTCCCTTCCTCACGACTGAATGAGCGTCTTGTCAGCGAGCAAAGCTGTCAGTGCAAAAATCTAAGTAAATGAAAACGCCAACAAAAAAATGATATCTATCCCCACTGACAACTAATTTTTGTTTGGCGAGATTGTTAACACAATGGCCTTGCTTGTTGCTCTTTGGTAAAATACGTAGTGCTTTACTAGTACTGTCGTGCATGATTCCAAACGTTCCGAGGGTTTTTAGCCTCTATCTTTCATTTACTCGGAGTACAGTCGTAGTCTACCTAGCTAGACTAGACTACCCTCCGTAGCTAGGTGTGCTCTACTTACAGTCGTCGTGCTCCAAAAGTAAGTAGGCAGTAGTGTAATACGGAGAAGGATGGCTGACTAGGAGTACCATGAAAACGCCAACAAAAAAAATGAAATCTATCCCTACTGACAATTAATTTTTGTTTGGCGAGATTGTCAAGTCTTACGTCCGTCAATAGGATGGCCTTGCTTGTTGCTCTTTGGTAAAATGCGTAGTGCTTTACAAGTAGTACATGATTCCAAACGTTCCGAGGGTTTTTAGCCTCCATCTTTCATTTACTCGGAGTACAGTCGTAGTCTACCTACTAGACTACCCTCATATGATGGTTATTCACACTCCCCATCAAAGTAAATAAACGACAGCATGCTAATGAAAAGTCTGTGATTGGAGCTTGGCATGAGACCGTCAACAAAAGGCTAGCTGTAAGAACACTGCAGACATAATAATATTGATCATCATTTCCATCATTGTAATGGAACAGATTAATGACACCACTTCATGATCCTTTTGCTTTTTGTTCCTAAACTATCAGATTATATAGGAAAATGATTCAAACTAAAACTATATTGGACAGGACACTCAAATTAGATAACTTTCACAATTTATGTGTATTTCCTGCATTCCCCCGGGGGAATGCAGGAAATACACTTACGACTAGAGTAAAGTGTGAAAATCACAGTCAATATTCAAGTTTCATGTCTACTACTTTTAATGTCACGCATTATTGCTTACTTAAAAGAACCAATAAAGTTGAAGGTCTGAAATTTTGGATTTCCATTTTCAATCTTACGTTTGTAATCTGTTCCATATCGAGAAAAAGAAGTCGTTCTATTGTTTGTTCCAGCTACAGACTTCCTAAATTTACCATACTTTTTATTTCAATAGACGAAGCAAGAGAAGCACCACCCGAATAGACATTTACACCACTCTTGTTAGATTGAAAAATGATTTTCATGCAGGATGTCTCATTACAATTTGAAGAACACGAGCAGCAACTTCCTTTCCGCAACTCTTATGACTGTTGGACAGGGCAGAAGAGAAGCTAGTTTAGGCATAGTCGTTGAGCATAGGTATTTTTTGCGAACTGACGTCTCAGACAGTCGTGGTAGATGTTTTTCTTTCTTCAATTTTGTCTTCTACACGAAGCATGCAAAGGAAAATAATAGCGTCTGGTCTCTCTTTTTTCATGGCGCTTCAACTGGCTGCTCGAACCATTCTTGCAAGAAGTTAAATAATGGCGAGTATGTTTTGTGAGACAATTATGGGGGCAAACTCTACAACAATACAAGAGCTAGAGCACCTGCCTTTTAGTCTTGCCATGAAGAGAAAAGGCCATTGCCATCGCCAAAATGTCAGTAGTATTTACGCTTAAATTTAAGAATGTATGTATGATGATGATAGTTGATACAAAACAGCGATTGGATCGAACGACATTAGACTGCTACGATAGACACGAAAATTGCTTCCGAGTTTAGGTTGCTGCAAGATTCGTTGAATATTGCTTGGACTAGCTATTACGTCATACCACGAATTATTTACTTAGAAGATTGTCTTACTTCCATATAACATTGAATATTTTTTCCACACAACATTTCGCATCAAATTTGATGTGACGTTCATATAGAATTTCATATAACATTTTCTGTTGTTTTTTGTGTGGATTTAGCACGGCATATCGCGGTAAAAAAACATAAATTGTCATATCATATTTGATATGAAATGTTGTATGAAAATATTCTAAAAAATTCAAAAATACTTCTAATTATGTTATGTGCCATTCTATGATATTCCATTTGTTTCTTTTCCCTTCTTCACGACTGAATGAGCGTCTTGTCAGCGAGCAAAGCTGTCAGTGCAAAAATCTAAGTAAATGAAAACGCCAACAAAAAAATGATATCTATCCCCACTGACAATTAATTTTTGTTTGGCGAGATTGTTAACACAATGGCCTTGCTTGTTGCTCTTTGGTAAAATACGTAGTGCTTTACTACCGTAGTACTGTCGTGCATGATTCCAAACGTTCCGAGGGTTTTTAGCCACTATCTTTCATTTACTCGGAGTACAGTCGTAGTCTACCTACTAGCTAGACTAGACTACCGGTACCCTCCGTAGCTAGGTGTGGTCTACCTACAGTCGTCGTGCTCGAAAAGTAAGTAGGCAGAAGTGTAATACGGAGAAGGATGGCTGACTAGGAGTACCATGAAAACGCCAACAAAAAAATGAAATCTATCCCTACTGACAATTAATTTTTGTTTGGCGAGATTGTCAAGTCGTATGATACGTCCATCAATAGGATGGCCTTGCTTGTTGGTCTTTGGTAAAATACGTAGTGCTTTACTAGAGTAGTACATGATTCCAAACGTTCCGAGGGTTTTTAGCCTCCATCTTTCATAGTACAGTCGTAGTCTACCTACTAGACTACCCTCATATGATGGTTATTCACACTCCCTATCAAGGAAATAAACGACATCATGCTAATGAAATGTCTGTGATTGGAGCTTGGCATGAGACCGTCAACAAAAGGCTAACTGTAAGAACACTGCAGACACAATAATATTGATCATCATTTCCATCATTGTTATGGAAAAGATTAATGACACCACTTCATGATCCTTTTGCTTTTTGTTCCTAAACTATCAGATTATATAGGACAATGATTCAAACTAAAACTATATTGGACAGGACACTCAAATAAGATAACTTTCACAATTTATGTGTATTTCCTGCATTCCCCGGTATCATACGTATGATACTCCGTAGTACGAATATTGAATACGGCCAAACTGAAGATTCATCTACCCGTGGTACTACGTAATACGTAGTACTATTTTTTCAACATCACCGTCTTCGATCTCTCTTCTCTTCTACAACTACAGAGAGTGTGTTGATAATTGGTTGATAATTGTGTCAAAAACGCCAGAGACGAGACGAAGTCTCTGGAAAAATGCCTTGTAACTGTACGAAGGCATACTACCGGTAGCTCTACTCTCTAGTAGAGAGTACCGTAGCTACCGATAGGTTGATTCGCCTCGAATCTTGAGAATCTAATCCTGGTGGATCATAATGATAGAGGAGAATGATTCTCGAACGATTCTGTAACGAGAGTCGTTCATTATTCATTCCCTTCATCATCAGCAATGATACTTGCTTGTAAGTTGTTGACATTTCTGCCAATTGTCCTCCCAATTTCAAGCACGGCGTAACTGGATCTCCTTTGCGCAGTGTTTGAAAGCTTGTCAAAAGTTTCCCAACAACAACAACGATCTACCCCTTTTCATCTCTCTCCATATTCTCAGCATCTCTCTCTCTATATATATATTCTATCCAACCGATATCTCAGAAAAGATGATGAGGATGATAAAATTCTATCGTTCTGTTTTGTTGTTTTTGCTATCTCAAGGATCATTAGACGTTGTTGCTGGACCTATACCCGATGCCTCAATGGCCAAATCACGGACCTTGGAGGAATTTCAAGCGGCCCAAGCACACTATTCGGCAGCACAAAGTGGCGAAGTCGATCCAACGAACAAGTGGCATCAACGAAACCTTCATCGACGAAAACAACAACAACGAAAACTGGAAGACGACGAAGATGACAACAGTATAACTCCGATTGGACCCAAATTGGCAGGAGAATACGACGGTGGAATGCCAGGATTTTACCACGGAGTAGCATCCGGAGATCCATTGCCCAATGCCATTATTTTGTGGTACGTATTGGGCAAATGTACAAAGTGATACACATCATTTGTTATGATGATGATGATGATGATGATGTCGTTTTCTTCTTTTTTCACAAGTTGCATCTCTCAACACATTTTTTTTGCTTTTTTTTTACAGGACCCGATACACTCCCCTTTCCGAGGACGATGTAGTGGACATTGAACTGCGCATGGCCAAGATAGATGATAACCTTCCGATGGACGATCATTTGGATCCCGAACAAAATCCCAACATCAAACGGGCCGTCGTTTCTACGTCGGTACAGGACGACTGGGTCGTTAAAGTGGATGTGCAAGGTTTGGAACCGGCGACCAAATATCTGTTTGCATTTGTTGCGATCACGGATGGTGAAAGTCCTACCACATCCCGTGTGGGCATGACCCGAACGGCACCGGCCGTCGATGACGATACTTTGGAACAAGTCCAATTCGCTGTCTTTTCATGTGCGCACTTTTCGAACGGGTACTTTCATGCCTATGACATTGCTTCGACCTTGTCGGATATTGACTTTTGGATTCATATGGGGGATTATGTACGTTATTCTTGTCGCAAAAGAAGCTATCACAGTATGATTCATGTGTAAAAACATCGTCGTATCTTTGTGGAATTACTTCCATCTCACGGTCCGTTCCATTTGTTTGTCGTTTGTGCTCTACAGATTTACGAATATGGAACGTACTCGACCTATGCTACCGATGCACCAGAACGACATGAATTGACCGATCCAATCTGGGAAATTGTCGATTTGAACGATTACCGTCGTCGCTACGCACAGTATCACACGGATGAAGGACTACTGAATCTTCGTGCTCGAGCACCGCTCTTATCCACTTGGGACGACCACGAAACGACCAATGATTCGCACGGTGATGGCAATCCTGCCACGTCGGGTGCGGAAAACCATCAACCAACATGTCCCGTCAACCGCACCAGTCCCGATGAAGAAAAGGAGGCAGCCAATTGCGATCGTGACGAAGGATCCATCGACGTTCGCATGAATCATGCCGCTCAAGCGTACATGGAATGGATGCCCATCCGAAAGGGCCCCTTCGGGACCATGGGATTCGTCGAAACGGATCTTACACAAGTCATTGAATGGGGCAATCTCGCCACTGTGGTAATGCTCGATACACGTATGACATCACGATCGGCAGAACCAACAGGATCGAGTACCTTTGGCATGTTCGGGCCAGCCTTTGCCACGACCGATGTGTCTCTCTACACCGAAGAACCGTTGGCAAGTCAATTTCAAGAGATTCACACGCAAGTAATGGAAGAAATTAACAATCCCGACTACACAATGATTGGATCACCCAAGGTATCCTTCTTGGAGGAAACCTTTGCGGCATCGAAAGCGGCCGGTAAGCCATGGCAAATATTCGGTTGCGCTACCATGATGGGACCTTCTGTTCTACCCAATCCCAGCACCATGGCTCGATTCGCGTCTTCACCGGAAGCCCAAGCCGCCACCCAAGCATTGATGGATGCGGCTCTCCCAAGCGACGATTTGGCACTGTTCCGCGCGGCTGTTGCCATGTCCCACACCATGACGCCATGGAACCTAGATGACTATAATGGCTTTGGTTACGAAAGAAAGGCCATTTTGGACATGTTTCGCGACAGCGCCAACAATGGAATCATCCTTGGGGGGGACCTCCATGACAATTGGGCATGGGAAATGTACGAAGGTGGAGCTTTTGACGGCAACAAAACCGTGGCGATTAACCTTGGTGCTCCCGGTGTTACCAGTCCTGGGTGGGGGAGCTCCTTCCAACCACTCTTCGCTTCCATCAATGAAATTGTTGGTGGAGATGCAGAAGTATACGAAATGGTCAATGCTGCCTTTGAGGACGCCAATCCTGGTCTTGTGTACGGTGACGTCGGTAAAAAGGGATTCTTTGTTGTTACGTTGCAAAAGGCGGAAGCCAACATTGAATACTATGGAATGTCGCCAACTGAGATCTTGGTGGATTATGAAACGGCCCGGGCCGCTAACGGCGATTCCGTTACTGCAGCGTATTCGTGTGGAGCCCGTCTCATCAGCACTGCTGGGGAGCCGGGTAGTTTGGTAGAAAGCAACGACGGTTGTATTACAATGTTTGAATCCGAGCGACCTGCCCTGTGGGATGTTCCAGTCCCTTTGTCGACATCCATCGACGGTGTTCCAACTATCGAGGGATGTGGTGCCGACGCTTGTATCTTTCAAGACACATCCAAGGAAACCCCTTCTTCTGAGGAAACCCCCTCTTCTGAGGCGACCCCTCCTCCCGAGGAGATTCCTTCTTCTGAGGAAACCCCTCCTCCCGTCGACACTCCTGCGAATACTGGAAATGAGGCGTCTGCTGGAATTTGCTTCTTTGTTGTTGGGATGATACCCTTTGTTGTTATTCTCCTTGCTGGAGGCTTCGTCCTTCTCTAATGTCCTCTAATGAAGAAAGTACGGAGTACAAAAACGTTATCGAGCCCATTTTCGTGGAATTTGGATGTAAATGAAAAAGTAACGAAGAAAGGCGAATGCAACTAAAATGAATCCTATAATATTATTAGTAATAGTAGTTATGTGATGGTTGCCGTGAAGAAGAAGAAAAAGTCCTTTTCCGGCATACACGGTGAAAAAAGAATCGGTTTTGTCCCGGGAACGGTTATAGACATCAGCAGCTGTGCTGTACTGCTTGATTTATAGTAGTGTGTGAAACTCTATTTGACGGTAATGGAGGGAGTGTTGGTGGACGCAATCCGTTCAATGGCCGACCATCGCTCTTCGATAGCTTGCAATTTGCGTTTGGCCTCCTCTTCTTCGCGGAAGTAGTTGGCAGTGCACTTGTCATACAAGACCAAGTCATATTCCATGTACATTTTCAGAACGTTTTGTGCCAATCCTTCGACGGTGGCATTCCAATGGCCACTTGAGTTCTTGTACAAGGGACCATAGATAATTGGTAACACGGCTTGGGCGTTGAGGCGAGACAAACATCCCGAGTTGACCAAATGTTCATTGTTCCACAAGAACAAGGCACGTTCTACGACTTGGAAGTGATCGCTATCGAGGCATCGAGCCAAGTTGGTAAAGAGCATATCACTGACTTGTGCCAGTTGGTCGGCACCCAAAAGTTCCAAAATTTCTTCGAGTTCGTTGAGGAACATGACCTGCTTTCCACTGCATGACCATGGCCAGCATTTGAAGAATCCGTTCAAGATTGGAGTGGCCGTATCGGCATCCTTTTCGACGTATTGGATGATACAGTACGACAGTTGTTGATGGTACAACGCGACGCACTTGGGTTTGTGTAGTGGGATGAGAGCACGGACCAAGAATTGCAAGTGTTCCTTCTTCAGAGGAATCGCAAATCCGTTAATGATACTCCCAAGGATCTCTAACAATTCACCGATACCGTTGTGTCGTTCCGTCTCGTACACGAATCGGTAGAATACATTCGATATGGCGCGACGAATGAACGAACGGTGACTCATGAACTTTCCATAGATTCGATGCAGAATAGTCTTGAGATAATCCCGTTCCCGTGGATCTTCGCTGTCAAACAATTCGACCAGTTGCAGACAGAATTTTTGATCGACATACTTTTTGGCAGCCTTGGCATTGACCTCACTGGAGACGATGAATCGCAAAAAGAACTCGTAGGCGACTTGCAAGTGTGGCCATGCCGGTTCCAAGACTGGTTCGTCTTCCTCTGGATCAAAATCATCTGTAGCGGGTGGCAGGGCCCGGCAGACATTGGCACTGACCATATTCATGAGGTCTCCCATGACAGATTCGGTGAAGATCTTTTGTCCGGCAGGAGTGTTAACATAGTCCACCAGTTCTAGTAAGGTTTGTCGTTTCATATCCTTGCCTCGCTTGTCGGCAGTCGGATCGTCGAAGGAAAAGATGACACTGCACAGTTTCAATTTGAGAATGAAAAGTTCTTCTCGTTTGGCGGGTGGAGCATCTCGTAATGCTGGCAATTCCTTGAGAGCACTACGATCGGCACCTGGTTGTTGGACGTGGACCCGTTCGAGTTCTCCACTTTTGCGTGGCTTGGCTTCCGGTTTGGTTGGTTTAGCGGCGACAAGAGGAGCGGCACTCGCAGGTGCTGGTTGGGCTGGTCGTCGAGCCACACGAGATGCAGCAGCTTTGTCTACAGCTGGTGGTGGAGGAGGATTGGGCGTGGCAGCTTCTTCATTCTGAAAGAAGAATAAAAGGGAAATAAAAAACCACAAAAAGAATGAAATGATATTGTTGGATGAGCAAGGTATACAAAGCGATCGATACGACGGTGGATTGGGGGCATAGGACTATTTCAAAGGCATTCATCCAAATTACGGCTGAAGTGACCTTCTATCACTCATCGGACTGGAGATTTGGGATTTTTTTGTTTGACTTTTGTGCGTGGTTCAAATGAACACACCATACCAGTAGTAGTGTTTTTCGGGGGAAGAACGTCACAGATAACCTCTACAATCATTCTTGAACGATAACTCTCTCGAAGGTATAATTCTTTGAGAGGCCAAGATTGGACCATAGAACTCTCTACGAGATGGACACAACAAACCAACAAGAACAACATCCAAAAGAAATTAATACACTATTGATAGTCACAAGTTGGACTTATCACCTTCGGATTCCATTGGAAAGACGGAGAATGTCTCTCGCCACCAGACAATTAATGACATTGCGATTGAAAACAATCATACACGAAGACAGTATAAAACGGAATCTGGAATTCCCCCAAAATAAAGAACGAAATAAATCAACGAACGACACCACTGTCATCGTACCTTCTTTTTGCCGGTGCCACTGCCTTTGCCCATTTTCAAACGCATCATGGATGTTGCTACAACACAATGGAACCTGCTTTCTGTTGTTCTTGTCACTATCACCGAACACAGAAACAATGTTTTACTTCGCTCTCAAAAGTTTCACCTGTAAAGTTCAGCAATGGAATGTAGAAACACAAGGGTAGCTGTTGTTGTCGGTTTTCGAGTTCGTAGTGGAACAATGCAGTACGTTGTGATGACAAGTCGCTGCAAACACGAGGATGATAGGCCTTATTTACTGTTAATTCGAAGGATTTTTCGACTCTGGGGGGAGGGGAGTTTTATTAGCGAGGGCGAGTTCTCGACGAACGGCCAAGGAAGGCGACCCTCTTGGTTGTACCAGGTACGGAAACACTACGGTAGATTTTATGGGTCGTGGTGTCGTGGATAGTGAGAGCACTTCGTCGAAGTACTACCGTACTGTAGTACGTTCTGGTGTACCTGGTACAGGTACTACATACCGGCACTACCGGTACCGGTATGCACCTGTACCGTACTACGTATCACTCAAACAAACAAGCATAAGTAGTACGGTATACGGTAGTACGGTACGTACTACTGTACATTCAAATCCTGACAACGCGCAACAGCACGTACGACGCCACGGAGACACCATGTCCAACAACACCGCTCCCAATACCTTCTCCTCGCCGGCCGACATCGACGATGCCACTGTCATCACCGGCAAGCTCTACTCCCGCCCGTCTGCAAACCAAAGTATGGAAAGAAATGGTAGTAAAGCTCCGCTTCCAAACCTCCAAACCAGAGATGTCTCCCGTCTCCCATCACCGTCCTCACCGCCGTGAAACAGTTCTTGCAGACCGACCTCAGCATCAAAACTAATGACAACCAAGAACTGCGCACTGTCCAAGCTCCCACCAATGACGCTGAGGCCGGTTTGGAATTTTGTTTCATTGCTGTAAGGACGTTGAATGCCAAATGGGAGACATCTCTAGAGGTTTGGAGATCGTCATCCTTGGCTTGGTAGGGCTGAGCTTTACGACCATTTCCTTCATGTACCTTCGGCTAGTCCACGAGCCTGAAAATTGGTACCACTATCATCATCATAGATGGGAGTGGCCCTACCTACGGATCACCAACGGATTCCTATCGCGCTGAAGAATATGGGAAACGCTCCATTTTTCAAATTTTCTGTTCCTGCTTACGAGAATACTACAGCCTGACTCTGGCACCTATGCACGTACACACTGCAACAACCAAGCCTTGGTAGACTATGTGAATGATACCCGTGAACAATCCCGCCAACAGCAATCTGGGATGTGCTACAGGCGGTTTGTTGTACGACTTTGGCAAAGCTCCTCCCCGCAGACACCATTCCACCACATCAAAGGATCATCAGGAAACAGACAAATTTTTTAACTGAGCAGGCCCCGCGAAACTCAACATTCCAGGCTGCCTGACAAACTAGGCTGTGGAAAATTTACCAGCGTCTTTCCTCCCACAAGGATTACCATGTAGCTCCGATGATGGAGGGCACCCCACTGCTGCCACCTTATCTACAAACAATGGACAAACAGTCTCCTCCAAGAAACAACACCTCACGCACATCCGAGACTATTGCCGCACTAAGGAACTCAAGGCGTACAAAATGCACAAGACTCAAACGTCGGACGCTGCATTTGGAAAAAGTTGGTAGATTGACAGAGCCACGAACGTTCCGTTAACACATTCAAAGACGGCCTGCAAATATATTATTTTTCCTTGTCCAGTTCCTACACGGATGGCTCCCAGTGATGGGACAAAAGTCGTATCCAGATATGACCCTGTTCAAGTACCCCAGTGTTTGTCCATCTCTGCGATGATGAGCCCAATCTTGAAGATTTTATGACATTTTCCTCACATGTCCTAACCAACCCAGAGTGTCGAAAAATGGCATGCGGCCCTAACAAGACATCCATTCGGCACAAGATGTGTGAGTCATTATATTTTGACTACAGATCCAGTATTATCCTCCGCCTCATGTGGGAACACTGCTACGAAAAAATGGTTCACCAGAGAAACAAAGCCCGACTTATGAAAAAAAGAAACGATAATGACCAGGCCCAGCGACGGCTAGCAAAAAAGGCCCTCCGGAGCATTCGGGTCGTCCTCATTTTACGACCTCAAAAAGCCCAACAAGCGTTCCCTCCAACCTCAACGACATTATTTTCGAGACAACACAAGCACAATAGCGAGAACAGCCTCCACGCCATTCCAACACGACCAACAAAACACAACCCCGACAATCAAACAATACACTATATAATATAAATAATATGCTCGGTCATTCACATCACAACACAACACATGACATTTCCCATCCAGCACCAGCAGCAGATGAATTTTTTCCTCCTCGTGTAGGAGGTTTTACGACCATTATACTGCATCCCTGGAGCGTCCTCTCCGGTAACTCCCTGCTGGTGAGTCAAATTTCTTAGATACGGAACTACCGGTAGCTATCATCTACCGTAGTACCTAGTTGGCATACGACAGGATCATCATAGCCGTAAAAGAATAGTACTTCAGTAGATTTTTTTATTACGATAGTACGTATAGGTACGGTAATACCGGTACTACGGTACGTACTGTCGTAGATGTTTTCTTCCACGTGGAGTGAAATGTGTTTTTGTTGTCGTCGACGATAGTCGAAAGAATTATCAATTATTTCATCACTACTACTACTCAATGATAGAGCTATCGTGTATCATAGCTCTCTGCTACCGTAGTTCAGTCATCTCTATTGGACAAACCCAATCACACACAACACTACTACCGTATTACTACTACCGTATTTATTTTTCCCCATGACGACCAGAATGACATTTGAAAAAAGAAAAGGGTCTTGCTAGCTAGCTACTCTAGTAGTAGGAGCAAAACAAACGGGGACCGACTGTTTCTCTCTCTCTCTCTTTTTAAAGAAAACATTTGACAGACAGGCCACGATCGTTCCATCAGATGGTGATGATGACGACGACGATGACGATGATGACGATGACGTTTCGTTTCCAAAAGAAACGACCGAAAAAAGTGTTTTGTCTTGTTTCCGGTTGTCGCACTACAACAACGAAAACAACAACAACAACAACAACAACAACAACAACAACAAGAAGGACTCTACAACTACGGTCCTGGATGGTCGATCTATTGTTGTTGTTGTTGTTGATGTGCCTGTTCTGTTCCATACAGTTTGTTTCGATTGATGGGTTTATCCTGTTACAACAGTTCCAAAAACAACAACAACAACAATATCCACGACGGATCGTTCGGACACGAACACCATTCTGTGATACGGTCGTGATGACTCTTCAAAAGTCTCTCGATAACAACAACAACAACAACAACAACAACAACAACAACCATCGCAACCATCACCACAACAACAATCATCACGATCCTTCCAGTGGTAGTTGTGGTAGTAGTACTAGTAGTAGTAAGAGTGTCTTTCGACCGTTTGCCGACTATTGTATACAAACATTGAATGAAACGGGATGGTTACAACCAATGAAAAATATGCCCCAAGACCTTCAACACAAGGTAGGATCAACGGTACCGTCCTCTCTTTATCATCAACGGCAACCAAACTTGCAGTATCATCATCAGCAGCAACAACAACAACAACAACAGAACGAGTTCGGTACCAATACCACTGTCGTGTCCAATCCTCCAGTGGTACTTTCATTGTTCGACGACTATCGAGTCCATATCACTGTCACGGCATTGGAAGCCAAATCGGATACCACTACTGCCGATACATTCAGTCCCATTCAATATGCCCGCATCGTCCTTATGGAAACATTGCCCAGCAACAGCAGCAGCAACAATGATAACGATACTATCAGCACCATCAACAACACTACCAGCCAGAACCAAGTCTCCTCCTCTCAAGAACCGTATCATGGTTTACATGCACTCAATATTGTATTGTTTCCCAATCAACACACCACGTTACCCATTTGGGGTGTCAGTATGGCAACGACCGTTCCCAACAACGGTAAACTTCCGACCATGATCACCTTGGATGCACAACCCATGACACGTAATGCTACTCGAAACGCTCATTATGCACAGTACTTTCATGATTGGTACATCCGACACGTACACGACAATCCGAATTTGCCATGGGGTGGACCCTTACGGCCGGCCGTACAACTTTTCCTGAGTGATCACGTCTTGTGGAGTAAATTGGGAGCCAACAATCGCGGAGTTACTACGGGTGGCAACCTGGACAGAACGATCGGTACGACCGATAATACCAATGGCAGGGATAATTCAACAACAACAAAAACAGTTGCAACGCTGCCGACACCACTCGAGATCATCCAACGGGATGTATGGGATGCCTATAAAGATCATTTGGCCGTTTATCTCGACATGATACAACGAGAATGTCGTTCTACGGATGCTGCGGCCGTAAATTCGTCTCCTACAAAAACACCAACGTCAACAACAGCATTCGGTACAACTCACACAACAGACACGATTGTTGGTGCTACACCACCGTCCAACAATAGTACACAATCCCATCAGCATCATTCTCCTTCTCCTTCTCCTCCTGATAATCATCATTATCAAGTGGAATATTGTGACTATTGGAGGTACAACGAACCGGAACGGTCCACTCTGACCACGCTGTTTGGGAAGGAATGGACCGACCGGTTGCTGTGGCAAGTCATGTTTCCATTGACTGCTGCCAACAACCAGGATACGAACCACTCCGACCATAATAGTAGTATGATTACATAATTCGTAGACTATGACAATGATAATGATGACACGGATACCATTGATTTACTGCTACAACAAACTCAACGGTACAAAAAAAAGCAAAATGATCCGATCGCTGTCGTCGGCCACGCAACCAAGATTGACGATGACAACTCACCCCACGATTATCGTTCGTCTTCCGTTTGTTTTCACTCTACTCGCTAGCTAGCTAGAGTATTCGTACTCTTTCCCGAACGGATTCGAGGATGGCCTCTTGTCTTCAAGAAAGAGGTGCATTAAAAACAGACAAAACGACGGAACAGTACGTACCGACTCCACACACACACACGGTAGAACTGATACGAAAAAAGAAACCACGACCATCTCTCTATAGATATTTCTCTGCTGCTACTTGACTTGGATTGGTTTCACACTGGGTTTGTTTTTTTGTTCGTGCCAAAATTTTATAGAACCCCCCCCCCCATTATTACTGTTATTACTTGTGGATAAAAAAAACTCTTCATCATCGCTGGTACACTTGCATTTTGATTGACTCATCCATCCATCCATCCATCCATTCAACCCAACCCATCATCGTCAGTAGTCACTGTCAATTCGTTCTTTTTTTTCGTTCGTTCTTTTCTTCTTCCTCTTTTTCTTTTTTCACAACGAGGACGGCATGAGATCGGTTCCGTCCGGTCCAATCACGCCCTTTTGTAATATGATATTTCCGTAGGGTCGTCGTTCGGATGTTTGTACGATGGCAAAGCAGGTACGTGCCTCGTCGTAAAAATCGAATCGATCCAACGTTGAAAGTACGATAGTAGGTGCATGCTTGGTAATGGATGTTTGTGTTTCTGCCTTGACTTGTACCGCCTCGGATGGTAATGCCATTCCAGGAGACGGCGCCATGATTCGAGCTGGCTTTTGGACAAAATGATCCAACGGCAAGACACCGACAATGGCATCGACAGCAACGGGAAGTGATACCGACAACGGTACCAACTTTTGGGACGTCGTTTGGGTACTAACTTGATATGCGGGAAAGTTACAATCACAGATACATATCTTATCCCCGTGACCCATGGATCGCAATATCCACAACAAATCTGCCGTCAGTAACGGATCAATGCCTTTGAGTAGTCCCATGGTCATCAGTGCCAAAATCTCGTGTATCATACGTACCAAACTTTTTGTGTTACAAGGTGGTAAGAAAGTGGTAGACTGGTATGATACTACCGGTACTACTGGTACCGTAATACCTGTAGTCTATGGAACTACGGCAGTCTACCGGAACAGTAAAGTACCATACGAAAGTACCTAGGTAATATCGTACTCCGTGTGGGACATGTTAGTGATGATGATGATGAATAATGGCTCACACCTTGCGGGAGTATGATACCAACGTACTTCGTACTCGGAGTATGACGTATGATGTGAATGAACGATTGGACTTCCAACAAGTACATACGATTGTTACTGTTAATTAGGAGACTTGTTTCTGTTCCATTGGCGCAACATTTCGAACGATGGATGTCAACGGAAACCATTCTGTGTGTGGTACGTGCCGTCGTTGGGAGAATTCGAATCGACGCAAGAGTTGTTTATTGCTCCGACTCTATGTATGATAGAGATGTGGCCGATGTGACCCTTCTTTTTGTTTCCATTGCTTTCATCTATATCATTTTATTGATACTTTCACACAACAACTACACGGAGCATTTGATACTACTACTACGTACTTCCGAGTTTTACAATCATTTTGTGGCATATTATTAATTAATCTTTCTCCCTCCGCTCCGTTTGGATCGTGCTTAAAATTTCATCCGAGAGGGAATGGCGAAGAATATGGCCTTTATCCTTTGCGTAAGCCAATTTTTGGATGACCGTTCAGTCGTTCGTTGGGGACGGAACGATGCGAATGGGTCGTTTCTGGATGGGTGCACTTAGAGCACCTTGTCGATGTTGGTCGAGCCCCGTTTGGCTCACGACTTATGTACGAGATCGGGACTTGCTGCCGACGAGTCTTCCCGCGGCTCGAACAGCAATTTCAAATCAGACTCGCGTCCTCCCATTTGCAAGTCACATAGGGATTCGAAAACCCTCCACAAGAGCGACAACGCGCACCGTCCCCAAATACGCATAAGTGAAAACTACTAACTGGTAGATGGCTCCTTTGGGACTTGCGCCAATTCGACAAAAAAATGAGGATAGTAGTTCTCCGTATTACATCGTTTCCCGCCCACATCAACATGCAATGCACAGTACGGTACGCGACATTCTCACATGAAACAAAATTTTGCGTTGGGCAACGGTTTCCCCAACTGGCTTGTTCCAACAAGACCATTCCAAATATTACACATCATCGTCACAATATTCTTGCAAGAGCTCTCATAAACTTACGCTTGCAGATCGCTCCATCTACCTGGAAAGAAAAAGCAAACGGATTTGACGAATACACAAGTCACAAACAACCGACCAAAGTATTGATCACCAACATGAACAAGCACTCCCTTTTGCTATTGTTGGCGGCAGTCGCATCGTCGCAATGGCCGACAGTCACCGCTGCTTCCAACACCGATGACATGGAAGAACAGCAACCACGCAGCCGTAAACTTGCCGACTTTACGGCTGGCGAGAAGAAGGACCTCGACTGCGACCGTCAACAAGACCGTTTGTTGGTTCCCGGTGAAGACGATCAAGGCCGACGACAACGACACTCACGACGCGGACTATCTTTCGTCCAATCCAGTGCTGGTGCCGAAGGAGCCTATGATGGTGAGGCCGAAACGGGTGAAGGATGTCCAGAGACTAGAGCTGCCATTACCGGCGCATGGACCCAAGTGGGCAATCAACTCGTTTGTGAACCAAACTATGAGTTGGGAGACAACCCATGTGTGGTTGGTTGCGGACATGCACCAGTCCCAAATCCATTCATTACTTATAATCCTGCGCTGGCGGATGAGCAACAAAGACCAGCTCCTTGCCGCGATTACTCTTGTCTCTGTGCGGATTCCGGATGTTCCAAGACGTGGGATGCTGGATGTGTCAAGTGGTACATGCAATGTCAACCAGAAACCCAAGTGTGTGGGTCTCTCTCAGATGCACCTACTCAAGTACAAGACGTCAATATTGGAACCTCTTGTGCTGTTGCTCCTGTCTCCGCCAATACTGATTTGTGCTTTCCTCAGACTTTGATCACACCTTTCCCAACTCAAGCTCCAGTACCTCCCACCCCAGCTCCCACTCTGCCACCAACACCTGCCCCTACCCCAGCTCCCACTCCAGCTCCCACTCTAGAACCAACTGAGGCCCCTACCAAGGCTCCTACAGAACAACCAGTTCAAATCAGCAGCCCAGTCAGGTAAGTAAACTCGCTTCGTGGTCCTTCTAATATCTCTTGATACAATCGTTGACTCACATGGATTCACTCTTCTTTTTGTTCTGGCAGTCCAACTGCACCTGAAACAGAGTCTCCTACCAAGGCACCTACCATAACTCCAACCAAGGCACCTACCGTAACTCCAACCAAGGCTCCAACAGAACAACCAGTACAAATCAGCAGCCCCGTGGCTCCAGTAGGGTGAGTAGACCATCCAATTCTCTCTTGGCAGAATTTCCACATCCATACATCATGTGACTCACATGTCTTGTTGTTTCCCCTTCTTTCTCATTTTACGACTTCAGTGTTGAAGAGTAAGTAGACATTCAATTCTGCTTTTTTTAATTGTGTATTGTTACGGTTTGAGTTGGTCAGACTCACATTCATGAACTCTTTTCTCTCATATTTCTCCACAGAACACCAGCACCCGTTCCGCCACGAGAACCAGCACCAACACCTGCACCAACACCTGCACCAACACCTGCACCTGTTCCGGAAGGAGATGATGATGATGACGACGATGTTCCCCCATGTCCTGAAGGTGATGATGATGATGATGATGATACGATGGCCCCTGCTCCTGGAGGCAAGAAGGCTGGTGGTGATGATGATGATTCAGGAAAGAAGGCACCTGGAGGAGGCAAGAAGGCTGGTGGTGATGATGATGATTCAACTCAAGCAGAGGGAGGCAAGAAGGCTGGTGGAGATGATGATGATTCAACTCAAGCAGAGGGAGGCAAGAAAACTGGTGGTTATGATGATTCAGGAAAGAAGACACCAGGAGGAGGTCAAGTCTCTAATGATGATTGCCCAGATGTTGAGGGGGATGATGATGATGATGACAATGTTACACCCCTGAAGATGATGATGATGACAATGTTACACCCCCTGAAGATGATGATGATGATGACAATGTCACACCAGAAGATGATGATGATGATGATGACAGCACTGTAGGAAAGAAGACCGCTGGAGGTGATGACGATGACAGCACTGTAGGAAAGAAGACCGCTGGAGGTGATGACGATGACAGCACTGTAGTTGGAGGTGATGACGATGACAGCACTGTAGGAAAGAAGACCGCTGGAGGTGATGACGATGACAGCACTGTAGGAAAGAAGACCGCTGGAGGTGATGACGATGACAGCACTGTAGTTGGAGGTGATGACGATGACAGCACTGTAGGAAAGAAGACCGCTGGAGGTGATGACGATGACAGCACTGTAGGAAAGAAGACCGCTGGAGGTGATGACGATGACAGCACTGTAGTTGGAGGTGATGACGATGACAGCACTGTAGGAAAGAAGACCGCTGGAGGTGATGACGATGACAGCACTGTAGGAAAGAAGACCGCTGGAGGTGATGACGATGACAGCACTGTAGTTGGAGGTGATGACGATGACAGCACTGTAGGAAAGAAGACCGCTGGAGGTGATGACGATGACAGCACTGTAGTTGGAGGTGATGACGATGACAGCACTGTAGGAAAGAAGACCGCTGGAGGTGATGACGATGACAGCACTGTAGGAAAGAAGACCGCTGGAGGTGATGACGATGACAGCACTGTAGTTGGAGGTGATGACGATGACAGCACTGTAGGAAAGAAGACCGCTGGAGGTGATGACGATGACAGCACTGTAGTTGGAGGTGATGACGATGACAGCACTGTAGGAAAGAAGACCGCTGGAGGTGATGACGATGACAGCACTGTAGGAAAGAAGACCGCTGGAGGTGATGACGATGACAGCACTGTAGTTGGAGGTGATGACGATGACAGCACTGTAGGAAAGAAGTCTGGTCCTGGAAATGAAGCCCCCCCGGACTCCTCTGGAAAGCCTGCGCCCAAAAACAGTGGGAAGCCTTCGCCCAAAAACAGTGGAAAGCCTGAGCTCAACAACAATGGAAACCCAAAGCCTGGAAAGTCAAGTAGAGGCTCTAGGTCATCCATGTTCATGGCTGGATGGCTGCCATAAAAACCCTTCACATCAAGGATCTTAACGGTACCATTTGCGATGAGGGATATTGGGATCCTTCATTGGGTTTGTCTTCCATTAATAGATCCACTGCCAACAACATGATTTGTGTCATTTCCATGTCTGCTCACTTTCCGTACATCTGTCAGTATTTGTCGGTGTTTATGACAACGACTTGCTTGGAGTGCAATTCACAATGTATCGACTGGGGAAACATGCATGTGCTTTGTGTCCCTCTCATTGTCTGTGTTGTCTCGCACGGTAATAGTGGCATTTATGTCTTCTGTTTTCACACTACCCCCGTATCTGCTACTACCACTACCACCCATAATGAGGAAGGAGCTGAAGTTGGGAATACAACAACATTGGATCGCTTGCGTTTCCTTTCTCTTCCACGTTCCACTCTGTACGTTTTCTAATTAGACCAATACAATCTCGTCATTATTCTATTTTAGTAATACTCCGTACGAAGTAGGAGATTATTCTCATATCAATTCAAACGAAACTCAATAACTTCAGGAGAAACGATTACTATTATTATTGTCATTCCCCCACTCTTTTCGTCAGAGGTGAAACAACCGAAAAGCATAGTATTCTAACTACGGATTATTATTACGGTAATACTTCTTTTGCTCCTACTTGCGTACACAGACGGAAGTCGAAGTTAAGACCACTGTGTGTTTTTAATTGGCGAAACAACAACAATACTCGACGGCTCCTCTCAAATCTTTCCATGTATATTGAGCGCTATCTCGACGGACTGCCAATGGCTCCTGAATTCTGTGGGGTTCTAATATACTTCGACGTGCCATTGATTGTTTTGTTGATACTTTTTCAAGGTGGACGTCCAATCCAAACGGCGAGACATGGCCACTTGTTCCAATGCTTCCAATATTCCTGGCATCATCCCCTTGAGACCACAAAAGTAAATGTGAGCACCGTTCTCGAGACGTTCCAACAACTTGTCGGCCTGTTGTTGCAAGACGTGTTGGACGTAGAGCTTTTCGCCGACCGAATTGGTCATTTCTCGTGAAATGGCATAATCGATTTCCAAATTGTTCTTGTTACTTTTGTTGCTGATTCGTACCATTGCATCAAACTCGGGTTTGTACAATAGTCCTCCCGTGGTGGGGACGCCGAGAATCAACCATGCCGTGCCTTGGAATTGATGTCGTGCAATGGTGTCCTCCATGAATAGACGATGCAAAAAGGCCCGAAAGGGGGCAATACCCGTCCCTGTCGCAACCATGATGATATCCTTGGTGGGGTCTTGTGGCAAGACCATAGTCTTCCCAACGGGTCCGGCTACATCGACCACTTGACCGGCCTGTAGGTCACAAAGAAAGTTGCTGCAGACGCCGGCCTTGGTCGGGTCGACAGCGCCCGTTAGTGGATCAAAGTATTCGGCACGACGGACACACAACGAGACAGTCGTCCCATCCAACAAGTCTC
Organism: Nitzschia inconspicua; assembly: GCA_019154785.2. NCBI lineage: Eukaryota > Bacillariophyta > Bacillariophyceae > Bacillariales > Bacillariaceae > Nitzschia > Nitzschia inconspicua. Next base: position 122,900 of record JAGRRH010000017.1, read on the forward strand.
CGTATCGCGTCGAGGCGATACTGTACAGACGAGGTTTATGCTTTTTACCCGTCTTGGCATCCACTCCTGGTGGGATGACACTCAACGATTGTCCTTCGACGTAGTGAAAGCCGTTTGGCAATCGTAACAATACGTGTTGAATATCACCAGGTGCAGTATCGTCAATGAGTTTGGCCCGTCCCAAAACGGTCGCTTGGACGGGGGCATTGGCTTTGGCAAAGGGTGGTGGGACACTGCCATTGACATCCAACTGTTCCAACCAAGCTTGAGCGTCGATGACATTGACATTGGGTGGTGGGGTTGCTGCTGCTGTAGTAGTGGTGGTAGAAACACTAGTTCCGATTGTTGATGGAGCCGTAGCTGGCAAATATACGAAGGACGTTCCCTGTTGCAATCGATCTTGAAGGGAATGATCTCCACCCAACATTCCCTCCACAGCAGGATCAAACAACAAACAATCCCCGGATGGAACGACCGGAAGTCCAGCACCAGCCTTGACGACACGGTCATTCGTGGGAGCAGCCTTCAAACAGGATGATATTTTGTTACTACTTCGAGTAGCAGAAAGGAGTGAGGATGTCGATATTCGAACAGGGTTGACAAAGGCAACCGTGAAGGAAGCTGAAAGGGATGCTGCTACCACCACCACAAAAAGCGAAACGATCGCTGTCCAAGAGGCAAAGGAAGATGAAGAGGAACGCATCTTGTTCATGAATGGGGGGATACAATGATATATGGCGGATAATGATCTATCTCGAGACCCCAAGATTCTCTTTACTTCTAGGTAAGTAATATTATGTATGATATAAGTACACTTTCAAATGAATGGTTGCTTTGTGGTTTGTGGTTTGATGAGGAACGAGAGGGATCAGTAGTATCACATCATAATACTGTATCATACGTCGTAGATGGGTCGTCCCTCCATCGAACAGCGAATTCTTTTGTTCTTCATCTTCCAATTATCGACAGTATAATGCTGAATCACGATTGTGAATAATTACAAACATAATGTTATTTTTGTATTGTAAGAAAAAAATTTCTTCCCATCAGAATCCTTTTCTACACAGCAGCACAACGACACTTTGAACATCAGACTAAAACACAGACAGATGGCGCATCATTGACAGTGATGTCTTTGAACACAACACCTCCACCAATCAAAGGACAAGGCGAAGCTCGAAAATTGCTTCCTTCCATCATTTGGTATCATACTCGGAGTACGACAACTTGCGTAGGTACCGTCCATGGGGTAGGTACGATAGTACCGTAGTATGATTTGTCAACAACAGTCCTTTTATTTTTTTATTATTATACGTTTAGTACGGTCTTTTAGTAACTGGGAACTATCCAGCCTACTATTTTACTGCTCCGTCTATCGGTATCATACGTCGTAAAGAGAGTAGTCTCAACAGAAAAGAAAATCTATCTACTACGTAGTAAATAATATGATATAATACTACTATGCCAACTAGTAGGTAGCTACTCCGAGTTGCAGCTAGTAGCTACGACCGCCTCTCTAGTAGAGAGGTAGAGTTCCGTGTCGGTAGGAAGAAGTTGAGCTTGGACGGTTCAAGTGAATATTTTTTTTTACTGTAGCTGCTATCGTAAATAGCTACATATTATTAGAAATGTTTGTTTTCGTCACGACAATATCTCCTCTCTCTACTAGCTAGAGGAGAAATCCTCCTTCCCCCCACTACATCCGACCCCCGCCTCATCAAAAGAAGAATTGTGCGACGTAATATCTCATGACGAATCCAAAGGAACAACATAGTATCTGAAAGGCCAGTAACGTCACACACAACGTCCTTTCACTCATGGGTCCCAAAAGACAAAGTGTCAGATTGATAATCGTCATGTTCGGTATCGTCGTGGCATCCAATGGCAATCGATACAATCGTTTCAACCATCCGTACTGATCACTGGCACAATCAAACGTTGAAGGTTCCATCAACTTCGTCTTGGAATTGAAGGCCGGTAACCGATGCCGGGGACACGGTACGATCTTGAATAGTTGTGGTACGGACCATACAAAGTTCAACACTTGTGGGATGAAAAATAAGAGCAAGGTCTTGCTGAAATGTCCCAAAATACCCACCACGGCAAACGTCATCCCGGCAAAGTAACAGTAGGTGTCCCCCACAAAGACAGTGGCGGGGTACCAATTGTGTCGCAACAACCCTAAGGTCGCTCCGACAAAGATCAGTACGATCATGGACGAGAACAGATGATTCTCTTGTGTCGATGATCGAGACGCGATTTCGGTCAAGTTGTGGACCAAGATGGCACATCCGATGATGTACGATTGACCGGCCTCCAACCCGTTGATACCGGCGTAAATGTTGATGGCGTTGGTACAAAAGACGGCCAACAATCCCATATAGACCAAATAGAGTATACCCAAATCGACGGTCGTTCCGTTGGTAGCGACATCAATGCCAATCACTTGGGAGGCAACTTCTCCCAATATTGTCAATTGCGAGTCTTGTACCAACATCCATCGCAATGGAATAGGAACGACAATGGACGTACTGCCATTGTAACAACACAACAGCGGGAGGGATGCTACCGTGGGTAACACCAACTTGTACCTCCAGGGCCAATCCAAGACGTCATCGGTGAACCCCAAAAAGAGCATGAAGCAGATGCTTAACAGTGCGGAATTGACGTCGAGCATCTTAACGGGATGTTGTGTCGCATATCCGACCAGACATAGGATGAGACAGACCAAAAAAACGGTACCGGGAGCGATTCCCAACGCTTCGGGACTGACATTGTTTCGCATAATACCATGAGCAGAGAGAAAGAGAGGAAAAGAGAAAAAACGTCATTGGGTGAGTTATAAAAACAAACACAGATGAGAAAGATGGCTACCTTTGGAAGGGAACCGTGTCTGTCGTCCCATCACGGATCCACGACAATGAGTTTGTCGTCGCTGTCGATTCTGTTGGTTTGGTTTGGTTTTGGTTTCATGGTCGTAAAACGTACATGGGTATTTCGGCCCGGTCCGTTCCTCGTTTTCCCAAATCCTTGCCACAAATTCCCTTTCGTAAGGTATATTGCTGTGTGTCATTCAACCACCCCCAACAACAAGAAGAAAATACCCAAAAAAAAATAAAATGTGTGTTGGAAGGAACGGAAACAAATCAGTACCGAAATAGAGGATAACATCATCTTTTTAAAAATACAAATAAAAAGAAAATCGAACACTTTGGGACGCACCTGTATGTGCGGAACCAACGAATTCGTCATGAGGAAGGCCGACACGGCCAACGTGACATAGGCCAAAAGTTGTGTCTTGGTGGCGGCATCATGATTGGAACGGAAACATTCGTGGCCGAGCATCCAAAGTGGTATACCCAATGGGACCGCGGCGAATCCATAATCCAACCATGTTGTCATTTTCTTTTTGTTGGGGACGTTCTTTGTCACGTTGATAGAAAGTGATTGATCTTGCCGTAGCAACTTTGAAAGATTCCTTCCTTTGACGTTGGATGGAATCTGGAGATGTCGATATCCCTCCAACAAGAATCTTCAACGGCGAATGACAAACAATGACAGCAACAATGGATCGTCGTTGCGATTCAAAACGTATGACGGCTCCTTGTTGTGATTCAAAACGTATGACGGCTCCTTGTCGTGACCCCCGGAGGAAGAAACGGGTCGAGTCGCTGCCGGCAGTAGAGTAGTAGCGACAGGTATGATAATGGTAGTTTATGATACCGGTAGTCTACCGGTAGCTCACCTTCATGAAAGAGTGTATGATACGTTGGAGTACTATGGTAATGTACCGTCGTACTTCGAGTGATACACGGTACTCCGTTAGGCGTTTAGGGGGACACAAAAGAGTGATGACATCATCTATCTCCACATGTTACTACTATTAATAATATATGTAGTATTACTACGTAGCAATAATACAGGTAGGTATTTTATGATACACACTGCGGTATCTCCGACTATCATACCATCTGTCACACATGCACATATGCATCGCAACACCACTTGTGCAATGGCGCACACTTTCCTCTGTCTCTCACTGACAGTCAATGCATTGTGTCCATGGAACAACTACTGACAGTGAGACAGTCATCTATGTACCACTCCCAAGAGACGTAGAACCGCTCGCTAACACTCCCTACTCGCTACAGCCAGGTCGATCCATTCTCTTTACAGTGAACGTCATTCTCTCCTTTTCCTCGGTTCCGAAGGACGACATATGGTAAGGCCTGGCCTTTTTGTTTCGATTTCCAACGAACGCTCACAAATCAATAACCATTCCGTTCCGTACTGTACCTTTGTCATTGCACCATCCAATCATCGGGGTCCTCAAGCTTATCAACGATGTTTCCATTCTCACTGATAATTGTGATATGGACGATCGCAATGTCTCTATCAGTACCTGTCAACGCTCGGCACCATCCAACAGACTCCGACAGTTGTTGTTGTTGTTGTTGTGATCATCATCGACCGTCGTTGCTTCCAGTCAACAACACCAAACAACGCAATCCTACCGCTCCTACAGACCAACATCTGCCACGGCCGACCGGTCTTACTCCGTCACCCTTTTCTTCCTTCCTGCCGACGCCGGCAGTTTCAACACAAAAGATGTCACTGCTGCTGCTTCAAAAGCACATTCGACCCTTCCTTCGGGAATGTACCGCCCCTGTTTGTTCGTCGAAGACGACGAAGAAGACGACGACGAAGTTGCCGATACGACGACGGACCGTTGTTTCGTCGGCGAAACGACTACTACTACTACTTCTTCTTCACAAAAAAAGGGTCGACCGTCCAATCGTTGACACTATGATCGAAAGACAAGGTGGGGTTGTATTTCGACAGTTTCGGGGTGGTGGTGGCGGTGGTACGATACGGGACGCCTCTTTGCCCCGTCCCAAGAACGTATTGGTGTCACTGGTCGTGACGCTTCAGTCACGTATCTTGGATTTGAATCGGTTCGTCGGAAACGATCCGAAACGGTGTTGGACGGTCTTACTTGCTGCCATCGTTTTGGATACAGTGTCCACCGTCACTATGAAACGGGCCCAACAAAAACAGTCGTTGGCCTTGTTACTGTCCGCCTACACGGGGTATTTTCTCAGGTACGTTTTTTCAGTTAATGAGGATAAAGTATTGACCGACAACAAAAAGATGCAGGACAGGAAGGAACAAGGGTCCGATCCTCTCCCTAAAATGACACGCACAACGACAATAAAGAATGGCAACCACGGACGGGAAGAAAGAAAAGAAAAAAAAAAAAGAAGGATCAACAATAATCGGAAAATAATTCGTGTGGACCAGAACACCACACGTCCACTTTCCTGCTGTACTTGCTTCACTCATCATTATTTGGCATGCTTGGTCGTCTTTTTAGTCTTTCCAGTTTGGTCATGGCAATACAAGCCATTGACATCGGCGTGGCATATGCGGTACGTATGACAACAACAACAACAACAAAGACAACAACAAAAGAGTAATACCATTGCACCAACTACCAGCAATCCGAAATAGTTGTGTGTGTGTGTGTGTTTTGTGGGGGGGAGACAAGTGTCCTTTTTGGGTTTCTCACTATCCAAGCTGACTGCTGTCCCTCCACTTCTCTGTTTGTTTGTGTTTTTTTTTCGTTCAGGTCTGGGCAGCCTTGGGAACAGCTGTCGTATCGACCGTCGGGATCATCTGGTTTGGTGAACGAAATGATGCAACCAAAATACTATGTTTATCCATGATCGTCTTGGGAGTGGTGGGACTGGAAATGTCATCCTCTTGAAAACAACAATAATAATCATAGTAATATTACAATAGTAATACGAATAGACTCTCTATATTTCCGGAACAACAACATACCGGTACTTAATATATGTTACAAACAACATACTAATCTCTCTATCAACAGACGACGAGAGAATCGTGCAGTTTGAACTTATACAGTTATAGGAGGAACCGATTGCCGGGGAGGGAAAAATAATATGTTGTACCGCCAGAACCGATAACGGGCCGGAACTGCATCCGAACAAAAAAAAAACGCCGTTCATCGCTTCTTGGAATGTTGTATCATACAACGACGTACACGGTTCAAAATTGTGTTTTCTTCTTCTCTTGCTCTGACCCCCCCCCCAAAAAAATGGTTGTTTTCCACTGTGGTGCCCGCTGGGACACTTTTTTATTTCATTTTGTTTTGTTTTGTTTTGTTTCCATAAGCTTGGTCTCCGTTTTCTGCTTGTTGACATCGAGAGACCTGTCAATGAAATCAAAGAAAGAAGTTCGTCCATTTTTTGTGTCTCTTTTTTTTTATTCCAAAGATGTGATTCGACAAGGAAGATCGCTTGAGGGTTACAGCATCATAAAAAAAAAAACGACGACAGACACTGGATCTGACCAACGATTTCCGGCGACAGACCTGTTTGTGTGGGAATGTCTTAATGTTTCCATCGGATAACTGGTAATATTATTAGTGGGCGTACGTCGTGTACCGCAGTTGGCTTCGAACATCTTTCACACTCTCATCCCGTTGTATCCATGCCTGCCCCGAAGCAAACGAGCAAACAAACAAAACATCATCGACGCATTTTCGAGTCTTGTCTGGTTGGAAGTAGTAACTGTAAAGCTTCTTCTACCATCTCTTCGTAACATCTTTTACCATTTCCGTAATAAATTGTCGTGTAGTATTGATGATGATGATGATTTACATTCTATGTCGAACGAACGAACGCACAACACATTATTACACTGGTTAATGTGGATCATGGACCTGTCAACACGTGGATTGTGTCGAACGAGGGTTTCTCCTGACTGTGAAGGAAGTATTATTATATATATATTAATAACAGTAATTTTATAATAAAATAATTTCACGGTTAACAACAATCATCAGGCCTCGTCATTCGTCATCTGATGATTTCCAAATACTCCGAGTACATTGCATTCCAAAGAGGGATAAACTTCGCCATGTTCGGCGCACTACACCGAGAACTTCCCGACACTACACCGAGAACTTCCCGACATGACAAAGAACTTCACACCTTTCACACATATTCACACATATATTGCCACTGCTACGATACATGGAACTTCCAATAGAGGTGGATTGTGTCCACCGAGTGTGTTCTGCTGAGGTTCATAAAATTCGGTAGATAATTTCGTCCAAATTTTCGGCAACCACGGCCATTGGATTGTTATAATTATTATGCGTGAATCTTATAAAATTCGGCTACTACCGTACTTAGCTTCAGTAGCTACCGTACCACTACTACGGTAGCTATCGTAGTACGCGTGCTATTTTAAGCAGTCATTTTCCGTTCCTCAACAGTTGCCTTTACTCCGTTGCAAACAAAGCTCATTCAAAATTGTCTAAAATGCTGATAGTCATCGACAGGACCAAGCCATGATTGGCAGCAACACCGAAATTTAAGTCGTAACGAAATGCATGTGCTTCAAATTTTCCGGACAAAGAAAAGACAAAAAAAAAATGCTACGTAGCCATTGGTGTGGATTTCACCTCCTCCAAAAAGATTGCCTTTTCCCGGTTCTACTAGAATACACACGTGAGATTTGCTACAGCCTTCCTTTTCTATTTAATGAAGGATGTTGCACCTCGCTTCTACTCACTTTTTATCGTTTCGTTTCTTACGAACCTCCCTGTTCTTTTCAAACGACAAGCAACGACACCGCTCCAACAAACGCCATGACATACTCACTGATGAAGATGCTTTTGAACATCATCGTCGTGCTAGTACTTCTTTCACCGCTCTCGTTGGTCGGTGCCAAGGATCTGCATGTGGACGAGTCGACCCGTGTTTTGAACGACTCTCTCCCCAACCAAAAGAAACGACCTATACAAGCTCTCTTTCAAAAGAAGATCCGTGTAGCAGGTGACTGTCACAACAAACATCGTCTCGTCGTCGACGGGGAAGAAGAGTTCCGTCGACTGGAAAAGCGTGTCAACGGTTTTGGAGATGCCGCCTTCGATGGCGACGCACCCGTCCCCCATGTTCGAGGAGGATCGTCCTTGAAAGGATCGTCTGTGGAAAGTGAAACGAACGGAAACAAATTGCCCAATTTTGGATTCGGAAAGAAGGGATCCACCTCTGGCAAGAAGAACGGAGATCGAGAAAATGGCGATGACGATGATGATGACGACGACTTGACTCTTGGAGATGATCATGACTGCGATGATGACTATGATGACACTGGAGCTCTTGGATCGCCAATGGCTTCTCCTGTAGCCCCTTCTGCTCCGGTGTCTCTTGCTTCCCCTGTATCCCCAGCTGCTCCTCTTGCTTCCTTTGTGGCTGCGCCTCCTGTATCACCTGCTGCTCCTCTTGCTTCCTTTGTGGATGTTCGTGCTGGTGATGATGATGATGACGATGACGATGGACAAGGCAAGAAAGCAGGCAAGGGTGGTAAGGGTGGCAAAGGAGGTGGGTCTGGCAAGAAAGGTGAAGATGATAGTTTCGGCAAGAAGGGTGGAGCTGCACCTGTCCCTGCCACCCCCAAACCAACCCCAATTTCTACCGGTGCACCTGTTACAACTGTTTCTCCCACAGCTGGACGAACTCCAGCACCCACACCTGAGTCAGAACCGACTCAAGAACCCACACCAGAGCCAACTCCTGAACCAACACCAGAACCCACACCAGAGCCAACTCCTGAACCCACACCCGAACCCACACCAGAGCCAACTCCAGAACCAACACCAGAGCCCACACCAGAGCCAACACCTGAACCCACACCAGCACCAACCCCAGAACCAAATTGCCAAAACGATCTTGATTGCATCAATGTTCTCACTTCTGGATGTGGAAGCTGCATAGCAGGCATCTGCAATGCTGCTTCCAATTGCAATAGTGCCTGTTGCCGCTATGAAGGTAACAATTTTGTAAGGTGTACTGGCAATGATAATTGTGGGGCGGCTTTTCTTTGCGTTTCATTGCCTGATTTGGGTACTTGCACTCCAAATGGTGGCATTGTGGTTCCTGCACCAACTCCAGGACCTACTCCTGGACCAGCTGAACCAACTTCGGAGCCCACTCCTGAACCAACACCAGAACCCACACCAGAACCAACTCCAGAACCAACTCCTGAACCAACACCAGAACCAACACCAGAACCAACACCTGAACCAACACCAGAACCAACACCTGATCCAACACCTGAACCAACACCTGAACCAACTCCAGAACCAACACCTGAACCCACACCAGAACCAACTCCAGAACCAACACCAGCACCAACCCCAGAACCAAATTGCCAAAACGATCTTGATTGCATCAATGTTCTCACTTCTGGATGTGGAAGCTGCATAGCAGGCATCTGCAATGCTGCTTCCAATTGCAATAGTGCCTGTTGCCGCTATGAAGGTAACAATTTTGTAAGGTGTACTGGCAATGATAATTGTGGGGCGGCTTTTCTTTGCGTTTCATTGCCTGATTTGGGTACTTGCACTCCAAATGGTGGCATTGTGGTTCCTGCACCAACTCCAGGACCTACTCCTGGACCAGCTGAACCAACTTCGGAGCCCACTCCTGAACCCACACCAGAACCAACTCCAGAACCAACACCTGAACCTACTCCTGAACCAACACCTGAACCCACACCAGAACCAACACCTGATCCAACACCTGAACCAACTCCAGAACCAACACCTGAACCCACACCAGAACCAACTCCAGAACCAACACCAGCACCAACCCCAGAACCAAATTGCCAAAACGATCTTGATTGCATCAATGTTCTCACTTCTGGATGTGGAAGCTGCATAGCAGGCATCTGCAATGCTGCTTCCAATTGCAATAGTGCCTGTTGCCGCTATGAAGGTAACAATTTTGTAAGGTGTACTGGCAATGATAATTGTGGGGCGGCTTTTCTTTGCGTTTCATTGCCTGATTTGGGTACTTGCACTCCAAATGGTGGCATTGTGGTTCCTGCACCAACTCCAGGACCCACTCCTGGACCAGCAGAACCAACTTCGGAGCCCACACCTGAACCCACACCAGAACCAACTCCTGAACCAACACCAGAACCCACACCAGAACCAACTCCTGAACCAACACCAGAACCCACACCAGAACCGACTCCAGAACCGACTCCAGAACCAACTCCTGAACCAACACCAGAACCAACACCTGAACCAACTCCTGAACCAACTCCAGAACCAACACCTGAACCCACACCAGAACCTACTCCTGAACCAACTCCAGAACCAACACCTGAACCTACTCCTGAACCAACTCCCGAACCAACACCAGAACCAACACCAGAACCAACACCTGAACCCACACCAGAACCAACTCCAGAACCAACACCTGAACCTACTCCTGAACCAACACCAGAACCAACACCAGAACCAACTCCTGAACCAACTCCAGAACCAACACCAGAACCAACACCAGCTCCAACACCTCAATGTACGAGAGACATTGATTGCATTGTTTTATGGACAGCTAATGGTCCATGTTATTCTTGCAATGGAGGGACTTGTCAAGCAAGAAGCGGTTGTAATCGCAACTGCTGTGTGTACAATACAAGTGGTGTTTCAAGTTGCCAAGGTGCGGTGACTCTAAATTCTTGTGGTACCGGTAACACTTGCACTCCAACTCCTGGAAACACTTGTTCTGCCACTGGTAGCCCTCCTGGCACTGTATGCACAACTTCCCCTTGCTCAGTACCATGATCATTGAGAAAAAAAGTCAAACAAATAGGTTATGGTGGTGGAGATTAAACAAAACAATTTGGATAAGAATTGTGGAAACAGACACAAACCAATAACAACATGCATGATAAAGTACTACGGAGTAACTATAAAAGTACTATGGTTTTCTGTTTTCGTCTTTTACGTGCTCCTTCAATATGCTGTAAAGTAGTGCGTAGTATTATAATAATACTATTATAATATACGTATTGTCGCGTTTTTCAACTCAACCCCGAAACGACGAAGGCCTTTCGTTTCTCAGCTCAACCCAGAAACGACGGGAGATTTTTGGTCGCGTTTTTCAACTCAACCCCGAAACGACGAAGGCCTCTCGTTTGTCATCAGATCAACCCAAGAACGAGGTGAGATTTTCAAATAATAATAATATAATAATGGTCGCGTTTTTCAACTCCACCCCGAAACGACGAAGGCCTCTCGTTTGTCAGCTCAACCAAGAAATAACCGGAGATTTTTGGTCGCGTTTTTCAACTCAACCCCGAAACGACGACGGTCTATCGTTTGTCAGATCAACCCAAGAACGAGGTGAGATTGATTATTTTCAATTAAAAATATAATAATAATGGTCGCGTTTTTCAACTCCACCCCGAAACGACGAAGGCCTCTCGTTTGTCAGCTCAACCCAGAAAGGACGGAAGATATTTTACAAAACGCTGACGCGGTAATCCCAATCATACCTATCCAACATCAGCACGGCTACAATTTTGAACGCTATCATGAGATAAATGGTTGGATATTCTCTTGCTACATATTTCAAAGAAAATTATGCTAAAGGAGAAAGAATAGTCTAGGCGTACGGAGGAGATTCCTATCATTTGGTCATGAACGTTTGGAATCCCATTTACTGTGGATTAAAAAGGAAACTTTTCCAACAAGAAGGAATAATCTAGGTGTACGGAGGAGATTCCTATCGTTTTTTCTTGGTCGGAAGAGGACAAAACACTGACTCGGTAATCCCAATCATATCTTTCAACATCATAACGGCTCCAATTTTGAACGCTATCATGAGATAACGGTTTTATTTTCTCTTTCTATGTATTTACAAGAAAACTATGCTAAAGGAGAAAGAATAATCCAGGCGTACGGTGGCTATTCGTATCGTTTCGTCTTGGTCGGCAGAGGACAAAACACTGAGATTGTTTGCTGGATTATTTGGGAACTTTAGCAGTAGGTTTTTTGTTAACTACGGAGTACTTGTGAAAGGCCTTTTTTTTCTTAACTAACAGTAAAAGACTCGGTATTCTCGCAAAAAACTGTTGGATCATTGACTGTGAAACTGTCATCATCTGTTCGTTTCACCAAGGATTGCACGAATCCCCTTTTTGTTTGTTGCCAGTAGCCAATCAAGGAATGTTTTGCCTATTATTTCTATTGACTGTGTGAGTGAAACTCGTTTCATTTTTCCATTGTTTTCTGCATTTTTTTGCAGTAGTATTCACAATGATGATTATCGTATCAACATCCAAGTCAGCCTTCGCAAAAACCTACCATAATAATAAGATTATGTCCTTCGAAACCATTGTGGTGGTGGCAGCAGCAACGGTATCGTCGTCTCGTAGCACCATTTCGTTTCTACTCTTTCCCGTAGTATGGGCGTCTACCCCAACATCATCCTCGTCTGCTTTTCCGAGGATTCATCATGGAAAGTCTTCCTTGTCCTCTCATCATCATCATTGTTTTGGTTGTTGTTAGTATCCATCTCATCGGAGCATCGGAGATTACAAGCGATACGAGGTGGTGCTGCTGGTAATGGTGGTAATAATGGACCAAACCTCATCATAAACAATCTTTCTTTTCCTTTTCATCCAACAGCAACAAAGACGACACTACTAATAATGGATAATAGGGCTGTGATTGTCGAATCCATTGATGAACATGAAGAAGAAGAAGACTCTACAATCAGTAAGAAACAAGGTAATTTTACGAACACGATGGTGCACGAAACCTATTTTAGACAACTATTTTCTGTATATCTCATCAGATTTGGATCTGATTGCAACAACCTCGAAGCCAGTGTATCTTTATGATATACTACTGGGTGGAGGTGTATGTATGTATGTGATCAGAATCAAATGAAGTGATCCAGAATCCAGAGGGGGGAACGGCGAGGTAGCGAAGGCGTGTCGATCGCGTGTACTTTAGTAGTATCCAAAAAATCCAAATCCATCAACACATATATATGATCCGTAGCATCACATCCTACTACCGGTAGACTACCGGTACCGGTAGACTATGATACCCGGTAGGTATCCTACACGCATCGCATCGTGTTGTATCGCATTTCATCATCATCATCGTCATCACACCACTCAAACTCTTGTCGTCGGTTTCTCTCTGTCCTGTTTGCCCCCAATCTCCATGGAACGACTGTAATAAAAAACCTATTAGAGCTATAATACCACTACTAACAGTAAAGAACAATAACAAGATTTGCCAGCTACTAGCTAGAGAGAGACTACTTGTATCTTCCGTGTCCTTTTCCTCGGTTAGTTCCGAAGGACGACATTCTACCACTGGAGTATACGTTTTGTTACTGTTACTGTTGTAGTTTCCCAACGCTCCAAAACCAATATTTTTTGTTTTAGTTTTGTATTACTGAGTATTTTATAATATTATCATCAACCAATCATCATGATGTGGTCCTCCTCAAGTTTACTAACTGTAATGATGAAGCATCCATCATTACTGATGATATTAATACTATGGACAATCGTAACAACGTCGTTTCTATCAGTAAGCGCTCGGCAGTATCCAACAGATCCCAGCAATTATCATCAGAATCGAGCATCGTTGATCAACACAACAACTGACACCACCAAACGCTATCCTTCTGCTACTTCTACATTCCAACAACGACATCTGTAACAACAGCCGAACAGTGTTGGTGTTGTTGTTCCGTCACTCTTTTCAGTATGTTCAATACAAAAGTCATCGCTACCATCAAAGCAAATAACTCACTGCCTTCTTTCAAGAGTGTCACCACAACACCCCTGTTTGTTCGATGACTACGACTACGACGTTGCAAATCCAACATCATAAGCATCATCAATAACAACATCAACAACTTCACAACAAAAATAGAGTCACCAACCATCCAATCGTTGACAATAAAAATAATAATAATAATATCATGATGATGATGATCCCAAACAAAACACAAAAACGTATCGTTCTTCTTCTTCTTCTTCTTCTTCTTCTTCTTCTTCTTCTTCATCAGTTACGGGGTGGAAGTACTACCATACACGATGGTACCTCCGTTACTATTATTATTCGTCGCAGCAACAACGTATTGATGTCACTGATCCTGACACTCCAATCACGTATATATTGGAATTGAATCGGTTCATTGGAGACGATCCAAACTAATGTTGGATGGTCTTGTTTGTCGCCATCGCCTTGGATACGATATCCACCGTCACTATGAAACGAGCACAACAAAAAAATGCACAACATTTGACAGGCAACCATGGACGGGTGTGTGTGGGGGGGGGGGAGAGAGAAAAAAAGAAAGAAGGATGAGGCCACAAAAAATCTTTTTGTTTGTCATGGAAACTACCGTAGCTAGTTACATACGAAGGAAGTATCAAAATAAAATACTACGTAATAGTTGTGATTGACTGTGAGAAGTTGCAAGAACTTTCGGTTCGTTGTCTGAGTCGAAGAAACATTCACGACTACTCTCTAGCTAGCTAGAGTAGCTACCGTAGTACTACAGTAAATAAATAATTGTCCGAAACCTACTGTAAATGACAAACGAGGCTTCGTGTTTTACTTCGGAGTATTTTTATGCGAACCCTCGCATGATGCTAGATAGAGTAGCTACCTACCTAGCTAGCTAGGTAGCTACCGGTAGTTTTTCTATCATTGCAAAATCATACATACACCTTATCGTTGCAAGAAATCACTTCCGAGTTCCGAGTGTTTGTTCTGTAATAATAATGTCACGAAACAATGTTCCAGCGGTGTCGTGATTGTTTTGTTTCCTGGATAATCCTTGTACTGAAGAAATAATCGATAATCGTCTCTCCCCTCTTTCCTTTTATCTATTCGCCTCGCTCTGAATCATCATCGTCACCATGCCGGGCCATTTGGTTGGTTTTGTCTTTGAGCTTGTCGTCCTCTCCTGTTCTGTGGCAGCCGTCGTCACGAATTCACTCTTGTTGACCAGCTGTCAGCTTTTGAATTTGTCGTTTGGACAAATCAAGGTGGGGTCCTTGGGTTTGTACAATGCAAACTTTCCTGTGACCAGTGACTTGAACGAGTTTAGCAATGGCAATTGTATTCGCATCGACGACATTCCCAACATTGATTCCTACAAGGATGCAGCCTTTAATTGTGCGCGGGTCGGTGCTGTCATTGCCTTTGTTTTGGGGCTATCGTGTTCGTATTTGGCTTTTTCAAACAGTGTCTACGACCCTTACCCTGCACGCAACGGATCATGGACGTTTGTGGAGGATTGGGACAACTCTTTTTGGGTTTAGTCTATGTGGTCTGGTTGACGGAGGCGTGCAACCAATACCAATGCACCTTTGGCACCGGTGGAACTTACTTGATCTTGACCCAGGTCTTTTGGATGGCCGCCGCAAGCTTCACCCGTTGTATGCGTCCGGGGCGATACGAACGACGCGATGAAATACAAGCACAACGAGCCGCCAAGGAAGAAAAAAAGGAAAAGGAACGCGAGGAAGCGTAAAACGATGCAACAAAAGAACTGCAAAAAAAGCAGAATCTTGTGAAGCAATATTGTTTTTGTTGTCATTGTAAGCAACGTACCCGATGCAATACAACACAATTCAATATGATAGACTACTATACCGTCAACACACTGGATCGTATTGGTTTTTTTTGTATTACTACTAGTGATTACAACTTCAAACCCAAACAACTGCCATACATACCTTGCATCTCTCTTCTGTTGGGAAATAATGTTTTACAACAACGCCATGGCAATGGCCATAAAACCGATAGTAACCGTCGTTCTTGTCCACATATCTTCCTTCGGCATCATCGTGACCGCCGAGGATGAAACAGTGATTGTTGTGGGAGACGACGTTGGACGTGCAATGGGTGACGAGGTGGGTCGAACCGCCGTAGGAAACGGCGTAGGGGTGGGAGGAGGAGTGAACCCTTCTGGGGTGGGTGCGATGGATACGGTCGGAGTAGTGCCACCAATATTCCCATCCAGATCACCGCCTTGAAGACACTGTTCTGTGACACCGGAAATGGTCAACGACCCATCGACGTTGGCACTGACAAAGGGGAAGGACTCGTCGCAGGTACTACCGCCATTAACGGAGATGCCATTGCATTCCTCAGTATCCAAAATGGCGAATCCTTCCACCGAGGAGGCTGCCGTATCGGAAATGGAACCTGCAACGCTGCAGGTGGCCCGATCGGTACATTCAATGGAGGTGATATCGCCGGCAATGTCGACAAAGGTTCCAGAACCACTTCCACTGACCACAATGTCACTGTTTCGTGCCGCGTTGACTTCAACTGTTGCCGTGGCTGCCTCTCGGACAGTGATTTCGAAATCGACATTGTTGGTGGAAAAAACGGCTTGTGCAGTGGCACCGGCCGAAACAACCAAGGACTCGACGTTGGTAAATCCATCCTTGACCTGCAGTTCTTGTCCGCAGCAAATGTTAATGGATTGAAGGCCGGTCGAGGGGAATTGTACAATGACACCGGCCGCGGTAGGGTTCAAGGCGAGGGTATCTGGTAGAAATTTGAAATAAACGAGTCCATCGGTAGGATCAATACCGACTTCGACGAGATCGGGAGGATCGGTCGAAACACTAAAGGTGTTGGATGGTTCGAGTGTGTACATGACTTTGGGCACAGTGACCCGTCCAATACAGATGGAAGGAAAGACGACACCGGTCGGTGTGACATTTCCCAAGTTCGTTTCGACTTCTTCAAAGGCCGCTTCGATAAAAGAAATCGATGTTGCGGCTGCCAGCAGCAACACCATCAGGGAAGAGGATGAAAACTTCATTTTTTTAATTCTGAGTATAATGGAATGAATGATTGCAGCTGGATTTGTTGTTGTTGTTGTTCTTGTAACCGGTGTTGCTCCTGTTGTTACTGTTAGTGGAGTAGCTGACGAGAGAGCCAGTTTGGAAAAAAGGTGATGATGAGGATGAACCTTTTCTACACTACAGCAGTTGTCGACGATTCTCACTCTTTCTGCGGTTTTCTCCTTTTTCTTTGCTTTGTTTTTGCGTTGCTTCAGATTGTTGCTGTTGTTATTACAGTTAATACTCCAAACGATCCACTACTCTAGCTAGCTAGTGGCATCCATCTTTCCCCGCGGTCTCCCTCCAAACTTTCCCGCACTCTACTATTGGCCTTTCTACCTCTACACCACTGAAATGAACGAATTCGGTGATATATTTGTGGTGACCTTGTCGTGCTTCCGAATTCATTCTAACTAAAAGTGTCACCTATGCACGACAGGTGGCCTATCGTGCCAAGGACGGTTAACGCATGACCGGACAAATTTGGGAAGCTGAAATTTCTACCACGGTACTCGAGCACAAAACTCCTGATTGTGAGTACAGCTGGCGCGCGACAGAACAGGAATAATCACTGAAAAAGTAGGTAAAAAAAGGATCTTTCCCTTTCCCCGACGACCCTCAACTGACGTATCATACATGCGGTGACTTCCACTTGGATCACAGAATCCTCACACAGTCAATCCGTTCATCAGAACTGATGATGATGAATTTACATCAAGCAAGTTGTCATCGTTCAATTTATCAGCCTCCTGTCTCCATAATCCTTTCTCGTTGCTGGTTGCTGGTTTACACTGGTACTGTACTGCACACTATCATACACTTCTTGTATCAGTAAGATTGCATCGTATTTGGTGTTGCTGCGGTGTCCACTTTCAAACTCGTATTCCTTCCAAAGATAAGAGTACCAACAACAACAAATCCCATCAACACTTCCCTCCTCCCATTAAAAAAATATTTTCTTTAAAAAAAATGATAAATTTCACCAAACCCATCCAACGGAGGTGGCCATCATCCATCTGCTTTCGAACAATCACTGGTGGTTCCTTTCTACTTCTATTCCTCGTGGCAACCGTATTGAATAATGCAAATCCATCCGAAGCATATTCGATCCGATCCATGACAACTACTACCACTACTAGTAATACGAAATTACATCATCATCAACAACAACACCAACGAAATTCATTTCGATTGCGGAGTCTCGTCGATGACAAGATAGAAACTTCGTCTCAACAAGAAGACGGTGAAATGACAGTATCGTCGTCATCGTCGTCTTTGTCACTTCCTTCCATTCCCTTTGTCACTCAAAGTTACGTCTCGGATCGGTCCAAGGATTTACAACTGGGCGAAGACGCAGCCTTGTTCGACATTCAACAAGAACAGTGGGGTGCCCTGGGTGATCAGGGATGGTTCACTTTTACGGCAGCTGTTGCTGCCATTATGACGGCTGTGGCGGTCTTGTGGGTAGTGCCCTCCACGGGATATTCCGACGATTTCTTGCATGGATTGGAACAAGCCACGAACAACAACCCACATTTGATCACATTAGCATTCGGGATCATCTTTCCGATCGTCCATTCGGGATTGGCATCGTTACGACCGTATGGAGAACAAATTGTGGGTGCTAGAATGTGGCGTGTCATCTTTGCCTTTCCCAGTCTCTGTTTGGCCTATTCTTGGATCACGTACTTTATCGCACATGCCCACGATGGGATCCAGTTTTATGACGTGTCTCATAATCCCACTGCCCATGCCGTGGCGTGGGTCGTGAACTTCCTGTCCTTTTTCTTTCTTTATCCCAGTGTCTTTAATTTGAAAGAGGTGGCAGCGGTCGAACCGCCCACATTGCATTTGTGGGAGACGGGTATCATCCGTATTTCCCGCCATCCTCAGTTTGTGGGACAAGCCATGTGGAGTGCCGCCCATTTGGCCATGGTCGGGACCTCCTTCACGGCATTGACGATGGCACTTTTGGTTGCTCATCATGCCTTTGCCTGTTGGAATGGCGATCGACGGTATCGGAACCAATTCGGAGACGAACTGTGGACGACGGTCGTCAAGGAACGGACCAGTATCGTACCCTTCCAGGCGATTTGGGAAGGCCGACAGGTCCTGCCACCGGACTATTACAAGGAACTCTTACGAGGGCCGTACTTTGTGATTGCAGTCGGAACATTGGTGGCGTATTTGGCTCATCCGTACATGCAAGGTGGTGCGGCTTTGGTCCGAAACACGGGATGGGTCCCCGGTGGCATCTTGGGATGATCCGATACTGCTGCTGCTGCTGCTACTACTGTTGCTTGCTTGTTGTTGCCATGACGGGCAGACCGATCAACCAACAAATGTGTCAACATCGATGAATTGAAGAAACAACCTCGGCCTGATCTCGTAAAATGGCCGCTCTCGTCTATCAACGCCAACATAGTCTTGACACTAAATCAATACAGGTCCTTTTCGTAGTAACAGCCCGTCCTTTTCGATTGGCATCGGTTTTTTTTCTTTCTCCATTTCACACGTGTCCGGGGTAGTGATTTTTTGTAGCAATAAAATACTGTTGTGATACTATTTCTCGGTTGTCGGTACCTTATAAAACCTCCAAAGAAAGAAGTCTACACGGACAGGTTCCCCGGAAAGAGACCGGGTCTGACCAATCAATCAACTACGATACCGTATATTTTTGGAAATACCGAATAGTTTTCATTGGTGATTGTCAATATTTTTTACGGGGTGGATGAACCCCCCGACAACGACCATTTTTTGATGATGGGCTTGGCTTGGCCAAGGGTAATAAACAGAGAGAGAAAGGAATCAGTCCAATACCATCCATTTGTGGATGTCGTAACAGTTCTTATCATTGTTGTGTAGGGTTTCCGGGTTCCACAACACCATTCGTCATCCAGAGTATGATAGTGTCTCCCACTATTACAATCCTCTTTCTCCCACTTCTGCCCCATGTACAATAAAAAATAATAGCAACAATGAATGAAATAAATTAGAAATAATAATAAAATACTACTGACTACCTATTTAGCGTCGTCGAAATCGTACATCGATGTTATTTTGCCACGCGCTTTTTTTTTTGTTTACTGTAATAATCCAACGATACGATATAGACCACCAACCAAAATGGTATTTTGTTTGTTTTTTGTTTTGTTTTTTTGGGGGGGGTGTGGTTGTTTGTTTGTTCCCGAAATCCGGCACTTTCCTTTCTGGCTTTTTTCCTCTCCTAGTAGCTTCTTTTTTGCTACAACAGTATACTACTTCCATTCACTTTCAACGTTCCATTTTTCCAATCATGTGGAAAAGGACTTCGCTTCACTGCTTACTCCCACCAGAGACGGTTGTTGGCCAAGAGAGAATCACCGGCATCGGAGACCTTGTATGGTTCGACGACGATTTCGTGTGGGTATTCCAAGGGAGCCTTGGACCACATACGGATGGTCCATCCGGTTCCTGGAGTTTCAATGACGGCATGGTAGGGTTGGGTAGATCCCTCGCAGTGCAAATCGTAGACCTGTCGGATGGAGTTTGGTCCCTGCAAGACTTCTACCTTGGATTTGGTGGCACGCTTTCCGGTATCCTTGGACCACCACATGATCTGGACCGATTCGACATTGTCGGGGATGGGAAAGGCCTTGACAGCACCAAGTCCACCTTCACTGACGGTACCTTGCATGGTGTGTTTGGGATTGGAATCCCAAACGTCTTGTTGAAAGGCGGCAAGTTCCTTGGTTCGTTGGAAGGAAGGAACCTCGGCACCAAAGATGGCAGGGAATTCGTGAGAACCAGTGGTAGAGATCTTGAGGGCCTTTTGTCCCTTGGGGAAGGCAAGCATGGCCTTGAAGGGAGTTTGGTTTCCATCTTCGAGGTTGATGTCCATCATGTGAAGGAGACGGATAGGACCTTCCCAACTGTAACATTTCGAATAAGAAGAAAAAAACAAGTGGAAAGGAGAGAAAAAGATGGACAGCAGAGAGAGTAAAGAAAGAGAAGAAGGAAGTAGGAAAGAAGGGGGAAAAGGTCAGACACAGTCACACTTGTAGTGAAAATGGCAACAAGTGCAGTACTGCAAATGCTGCTGCTTCCAATACATAATACATCCATATGAATATATATATATACATATATAATACATATTGTACGGCACTGTACTGTGATGTGAATGGTGACTGTTACACTTACAGTTCAACCTTGCACTTCAATGGACGTCCATTGGTCTCAACGACGTATTGAAGACGTTCGGTTTCGGGAGGGATATCCCATGTTCGGACGGTACCTCCACCTTCAATTCGCTTCATGGGGATATCCAAAGGGAAGAACTCTCCTCCCATGGGACCACCAGCGGCTGGTGGCATTTGATAGGATTGTCCCATGGGGTTGTAAGAGGATTGATGCAAGGCAGTGCTACTGAGAGTTGCCTTGGACGATGACGGGGCAAAACCCGACACCGAAGTTGTAACGGCGGCCAACGCCAAAAGAATACTGCTTCCAAACTTCATGGTTTTGTATATGAGTGTGTGGGTCGGTGAGAGGTGGATGTATTTAGACTAGGTAGAGAAAGAAGTGAAAGATGGAGAGAGTCAAAGTGTTGTACAACAGCAGTACTGGTACGAGTAGTAGCAACAGAAGGAGCAACAGTACTCTAATGAAAACGCAACTATCAGTAGTGCGTAGCGAGGTCAACACTGAACCAACAACAAGAGGAAGTGAAGCTTGTCGCTACTACGTCTTGTTGATTGTTGATGATGGCTGGTGTTGATCGTCGTTCCGATGATGTGATATCAAAACTAACGCACTGATCCCTTGTACAAGTTCTACTACGTTTGACGTACGATAGTAGTGCTTTGAAAACGCTGCCTTGCAATACTACTACTACACAAAAAGAGAGAGACGATCCAGATGGGCTATTTATTTTTCGTCGTTTGAAAAGATCGTAGAGGAGGAAAGGAGACGTACGTCATTGAATGGAAACGTCTGATTGGTTGTTCCGATAGTCTGGCCTTGGCTGCTCGTCATTGTTTCGGCGGATCCTCTACTCCTCATGCGGCAGCAATCTAACCTTATTTCGAATAATTGCTTTAATTCATTTCTAATGACCGTGCTTTAGGGGTCTCTGGTTCCTCGTCCCGCGCTCTCTCCCCACTCGATGCGATTTATTTTGAAAAAATTAGTACGTACGTACGTACGCACTGCAACCACCTCACGGAAAAAAGGCGGGTGGTGCGATTGAATGAGAGTGCGACCGCCACACTCGTGATTCATATATTTTTGAAAAAAAAAACAACAAACATGATTCATTTGGAAGGACTGATTCGACTCATTATCCAGCCATCCACCAGTAGTAGCAGTCAAAAAACTTTGTCAACTTTTACAGTTATTTTCTTCGTTCCGACCGACCATTCGTTTTTGTGGTTTTTTGTGGGGCGAATCTTCTGCTGAGACCTCTTGTCGTGTACCCCTTTGCTCTTCTGTTTCCAATCTCTCTTTCCGTTCTGCTCTTTTCATACATGATTACATTCAACATCATCCCTGAAGAGAGAGAGAGAGAGAGAGAGAGAAACAACAAAGTTCTCCAAAAACGAAAAGGAAAAGAAAGAAACGTCAAACAATTATTATTTACAGTTAATCAATCAATCAAGTTTCCCAAGTCCAAGAATGAATGTGAATGTGAATCTGTGATTAATTGAATGAATGGTTCGAGTGATATCCATTGGGCCGTTGTTGATACTCCTTACGTTGGTTGGGACGTCCTCCATCATGATGGTCTTGGCATCCACTTACACATCCAAAACAATGTCATCATCCTCATCATTGATAGCGTCATTATCCTTAAAAGATCTCATTCGAACAATATCTCAACAATCTCCCAAACAATGGCCAACGCCTTGTTGTAACCTTATCCGACAGTCTTCCAAAGGAACGGTCCTTTCTAACATATCTCCGCGGATTCAAGGCAACAACAACAGTAACAAAAACAATTACAACAGCAATTATCATAATCATCATCATCATCATCATCATCATCATCATCATCACTCCTTTGCGAGACTACATCAACAAGAAAGAAGGAATTTCGCAACAACAGTATCATCATCTTCGTCATCGTCATCGTCCGACTCTGACATTCAGCATCATGATCAGCAACGATACCAACGCAAGTATTGTGCGTATCTGGCAGTGGGATCCAACCTAGGAGACTCGTTCCAAAACATCCATCGTGGACTTGTCAAACTCTGTGATCCCAGCTTTTCTCCAGAAACCTACATGCCAACCCATTGGATCAAATCGTCCTTTCTTTATCGGACCAAACCAATGTACGTGACCGATCAACCCGACTTTTGGAATGGTGCCGTAGAAATCAATACCGATATTGAACCACACACTTTGTTACGACGACTCAAACAAATCGAACAATCCATGGGACGGACCATCACAACAACAGCATCAACAACATCAACCGCAACCACAACTTATAACCAACAACCAACCAGAAACGGACCCCGACCGTTGGATCTAGATATATTATTGCTGTACAATCAAAACCAAATTCAAAACACGAATACGACTGGTGCTCGCGTAGCAGCAACAAAAACAAACATAGCAACAATCACAACACAAACGAACAACACCGGCCAAGAACAACGATCTCCGATTTGTATCGATTCCAAAGATTTGATTGTACCACATCCAAGGATCCAAGAACGAGAATTCGTGTTACGACCACTGATAGATGTAGCAGGACGACAAGTTATCTTGCCAACTCACTCCAACAACAACAACACTACCATTGGAGAATTTTTGGATGGTATCATATCGGATTCCTCCAGTGATGCAGCGGCAGTACGGATCCTTCCACTCCCCCATGGCCGATGTCTCATGTTTGATCAAACCATCATTATGGGGATATTGAATGTAACACCCGATTCCTTTAGTGATGGTGGCAGTTCCTGGACTGACAATGTAGATGCTGCCGTCGATCGTGCCATGACCATGATCCAGGAGGGAGCGACCATTATTGATATTGGTGGAGAATCTACTCGACCGGGAGCATTGGAAGAAAGTGTCGAGGAACAAATCCGACGGACCGTTCCAGTTATCAAACGTCTCAAAGAAAGAGCAGAAATAGATGTCGTCGTGTCCATTGATACCCGGCATGCTGCAGTGGCACGAGCTGCCGTCCAAGCCGGAGCCGATATCATCAACGATGTTTCGGGAGGGACCTTCGATCCAGATATGTTATCTACCATGGCCGAATTACAAGTACCTGTCGTATTAATGCACATGCGTGGTACTCCCGAAACGATGCAAAGCATGACCAAATATGAGGACCAAGGTGGTGTCGTACACGGCGTTGTCAATGAACTCCTCGAACGATCCAAAGCCGCAGAAAAGGCGGGAATACCAAATTGGATGCAAATTCTGGACCTTGGTATCGGCTTTGCCAAGGACCTGGAGGGAAATTTGTCCTTGCTCAAACATTACACCGAGATACAATCGAGGTTGAACAATGTCCCGCTTGTCCTCGGGACCAGCAGAAAAGGGTTTATCGGCAAAATCAGTGGCGAGGACGTTGCCGCAAACAGAGATTATGGAACGGTAGGGTCATGCATTGCCGCTCTTTGCTTGGGCAGAGGAAACCAGGTAACAACAGCAAGTGGCAAAGGTGGTGGTACAGTGTCATCCCTGGGCTGCCACATTCTGCGAGTTCATAATGTCAAAGCGGCCAAGCATGCCGCATCTATCATGGATGCCATTGTGAGGGCTGACTGATTGCCTACGGTGGATAGATACTCTTACTTTTACGGTAGCTTTTAGTTCAAGCAGATACCGATAGATTACACACACTAGTCTAATACACATCAATTCAACATCATTGCTAGGTAGGTACCTAGATTCTACTACATCCTACTACCGGTACGTAGTACTACAGTAGTACTCGGAGTAGAAGACAAGAGCAAAAGTCGAAGATGGGACGATCAATCTGTCGTACAACTACCTAGAGACTACCCGTAGTACCTACGGTAGGTACTACCGCTCAACGTTCTACGGTAATGCTATGGATTAGGTACCTATTACCCGTAGGTATCATACGTACTACGGAGTTTACGTTCAGGTAGGTATCGGTACTTTACGACTGAAAGAGCTACCGGTAGTGGTAATACGTACGGCACATAGCAACCGGTAGTTGAGAAATAATGAGGCTTGTTCTCATTTTTTTCGCTTGGCGCACGCGTTGAGATCCCTCATTCCATTTTTTCTGTGAGAGGTGCTCCGCGATGGTTTGTTGTCACACCTTCTGCCAAAACATCCATCCAACAGAAGAGAGACAAGCAGCAACGATCAAGGTATCCCAAAACAATCAGTACTAGCTAGTACAAGGTTGGCGCAGCTGCCATCTCCCACAGTCAAAGACAACAGGAAAAAGAAAGAGGGACACTATCCATCATCCGTTCTATCGTCGGCAGAATGAAGCCATTGGCCGGCCAAAGACCGACCGCAATGGCGACTTGGATAACAGTCGTTCTCTGTACTACCACTAGCTCTGCGGTCTATGCTTTGCGATACTCTCCGAGTCATCAAAACAGTGTTCTGCAGCATCGGCAACATGGTACTGTAGATTTGCCACACAGTATCGAGGAAGACTCTACAGCAGCCTCCTCTCGTATTCTTCAAGACATTGAAGAAACAGAGCAACAAGTCGAGGACGTCTTTCGACGACTCAAGCAAACGTATACTAGCAGCAGCAGCAGCAGCAACAGTTTCTTGGAGCAACAACTGCAACATGCCTATGCGACCTCGGATGCTGGTTCCAAGCACACGAACTACTATCAGACAGATGTTGCTATACCCCAAGTCCATGGCAAGGCACCACCCAATGGGAAAGATGCAAATGCAACTGACGGATACGATGAGGGCTATTACTCTTATTATGGTGATAGCAAGTACTATCACGGTAACGATTACAACAAGAGCAGCAAGAGCTCCAAGTCCGACAACAACACGAGGTCCAAGAAACACAAGAAAGAGAAAAAGCATCGGGGTACGTGCGTGCAGAGGAGCAAAAGCCACTTGAATGTCGAGTATTTCTGCTAGAAATTGTGAAACGTTGAATTGTTGTTTGGAACTGTACTGACGTATTCTTTCCTTATCTACTATTCTCGACCTTTTGCTGGAGGACAGGTGAAACCAAGAACATAGACAAGAAACTAGCCAAAGATGGCTATTTTGAAGATGACATGTGGAATGCCGGTGTCGATCCAGAAGATTCATCCTGGCATTACAATGATTGGGCGTGGGAGTATGACCAAGAATGGCTGGACGAAGAAGTGGCGTATCATGAAGCGGAGGGTTCGTTGTCACAAAACGGTACTCACCGGGCCGGACCGCCTGGATACTTCACCTCCACGGTTGACATTGACAAAATGATTGCGGACAACAACTTTACCGATGATAACTTTGAGGGAGATGAATTGGGACTTCAAGGACGCAGCTTCGGCAGTTTTGAAGACGTTGAGGCAGAAGGTACCGACATGGGCAGCGTTTTCAATAACCGTAATGGTATCAAGACCAAACAGTTGCAGTTGCCCGACCAAGCATTTCTTCCACTAATGGATTATGACGGCTCTGCCATTCGATTTAAATTCAACTTTCCCAAGGTAGAGCATCGCGTCTATTCGGGACCCGTCCTACTCAAGGCTCATTCGGCATACGATTTGAGCGAACTGGATCCGGAAATCTTTGCCGTCTTGCAATCCGTATTGACACCGTATCTACAAGCGGAAGTGGGCAGCACTCTACAGGCCTACACATTGGAAGTCGATTACAGTGCTGGTACGGACGAGGTGGCCCCAGGGATGGTAGTGACCAATCTTGAGGTGACGGTGGTACTCAAAATTTTGAGCAACTCCATCGAATCTCTAACGTCCATCGATCACACGAGAGCCTCGCAATGGGTTCGAGACTTCTTCTCTGGACCGGAATTGTACGAGTTTATTGCAGCGTTGGGAAACAACAATATTCCCGTCAATGAAATTGTATTCATGGAACAATCATTTAAGTCACCCATGAACACCGGTGGTCAGGTGGTGGCAGGGATCCAAGGAAGTAACTCAGGTGGAGGAGGAACAGGCCAAATCAAATATTCCAATAGTGGCGGCAATAATACGGGTGCTGTGGTTGGAATCACTCTTGCCACTCTTGCTGTAGGAGCTGTCTTGTTCCTGCATTTCACTGGCCGTCTGCCATCAAAAGATAGATTCTATCGCTTCGGGCGGTCAGTACGAGATTCCCTTAGCAGTGGAACGCGTAGTTGCGATGATGGAGATGACTTTGACCTGGCCGATATACACAATGTAGAAGAAGGAAAAAGAAAAGGACGCAATCGTACCTGGTCGGGAACCTTCCGAAGATTTCCTACTGGTGGCATTCGACCGGCTGCCATTCAAAAGGAACCGGCACGATCAGAAGATTACCTGGGAGATAGCAGCAGTAAGGGTGCTTCATCTCGCAGCGATTCTAGTAAGGAATCTTCGAGCAAAGATTCCAGTAAAGACTCTTCTAGTCAGAAGAAAAGTACCCAACGATTGAGCCAACAATCTGCCGTGTATGACGATTATTCTTTCAGTGTGGACGGCGATTACAATGTGGATGGCGATTACGGCCCCACTACCCCCAAAACACCAAGAACACCAAAAACGCCAAATCGTCGACAGAGCAACAATATCTTGTCACCGAAAAGCACATCGCCATCGGGTCACGATGAATTTAGCATGCCAGAAGAGTACGATACAGTAGCGGAAGACCAAGCCAGCTTGTACAGCAAATGGAGTCAAAGCGTGAATTTCTCTCGATTTGGAAAACAGCAACCACCACCCCATTCGGTAACAGGGTCGTCCTTTGGTATGAGTCCGTTGCTATCATCGCCCCGACGGGTGACGCCGTCAGACATTGCATCACCCCATCGGACGACTGCAGGTGGCGGATTGGGCGACGAATGGTCCTTGGCCAGTTTTGATGTGAAATCCCCTTCGGCCCGTCAAATGTACCGTGATTTCAATGGATCTGCCGCCGGATCTGTTGCCACCACGTCGTCTGAGGGTCGAGGCGAAAAACAAAGTCCCTCAACGTGGAGTAAATGGGGCCTCGCCATGCCCAAATTCACTTAAAAGAGGAGGAACAACAGGAAGCCGTTACCCGCTAGGATTCACAATCATATGTAATATCTCGTAAGAAAGTAAAATAGTCGAGTATAGTAATCTCATAGGGATATTGTTGATGATATGTTTAGGTAGAATCAGTGCCTTTTCCATGTTACACGAATTATTTACGTCGTACATAATGATGCGTGCTCTACTGTCAAAAACAGTCACTATTGAATGTGAACAAATGATCGTTGTAGGATAAAGTTTCACTAGAATTCATAACAAATGATGTCCATCAATACTTTTTGGAAAAACGAGAGGAGCCATTTGACAAGAGAGTCAGTATGATTCTGCTCCATCCTCGCCTGATTTACCGTTGTTTGTCCTGTTCTTTCTGTTCCTTGGTCCACAATCGTCCTGATTCGGTCCGATACGATCCTTTGATCCGTCCGGTATCATAATCCAATCGCAACTGTCGTCCACCGACCAGCACTGGTTTTTGTGCCGTGGCCTTGGCGACTCGTTTCAAATCGTCCATGGAATCAAAGTCGACGTAGGCAAATCCTTTGGATTGTCTGGTTACAGAATTACGGGCAATTCGCACGCTGCTTTCTTGGAGTGGAACTTGCATCTTGGAGGCAGATACTAATCTGTTAAAGGCGTCAGCAATTTCTTGTGCCGTTGCCGAATAGGGCAAGTTGTTCACAAAGAGAGTATGGCATCCTTCCGGTGGTTCCAAGGACAAGGTACTATTGGATCTTGCTCCAGAACCACCTGTACCAGCGATTTCTTTGGCCGGTTGAATGGTCAAGTATCGTTTTCCCAAATGCTGTCCCGACAGAGCAAGTGCCTTTTGATAGGCGTCGGTGGAAGCGAATCGGACATGACCAAACCCACGGAGTCGTCCCGTATCTTGCCATGTGGGCAATCTCATTTCCACAATGTCATCGGCCTTCAATTTCGAGAGAAAGAAACCCTCTAAATCGTCCCGAGTGGCATCAAAGGGAATGCCTTCCACAAAGACAGTATTGGACACTGCATCCTGTGGAGAAACAGTACTGTCGGCAGTGTTGTCTCCTTCCCCATCATCTTCGGTCGCCGCGGAAGCAGTCTTTCGTTTTCGCTTTCGTTTTCGTTTTTTCTTGCCAGTCTCATTGCCAGGTTCATCTTCTTCATCTTCTGCTTCGATTGGTTCTTTATCCGCAGCAACAACAGGAGCCGCGATGTTGTCAGATTTTTCTTTCGCTTCGTCGGAATTGTCTCGATCCACCACATCGACAACAACATTTTCTTCCTCACTCTCCTTCTGTCGTCGCTCTTTCTTGTGTTTCTTTTTCTTATGTTTCTTGTCTACAGAAGGGGAGGTCATGGCGGGTGATACAAGTACCGTTGTTCAACAGCAGTAGTGGCAGCAGTAGCAGTAGCAGTCAAAGTAGTTTTGTTGTTATGCAACCAACAGACTTTGGACGAAGTTTGGGTGAATGATGAAGATACGATACACATCTTTTTTCGATTGGTTGTGGCGACATGTTTATTACTGTCAGAAAACCATGGGTGGTGGTGCGAAAGACAGACCCTGAAAGTCCGTTCGCTGCTACGGAGCATTACCTATGATACTACGGTACGTACGTTGAGTCTACTTTCACGTAGTCGTATCATACGTACGACGTAGGACGGAAATGGCCGTTAATATTGGATACCTCATTTTTTCGTTACTCAGCTATAGCGAGCCGGCCCTTTCACTGCCACAACTATTTCCCACTCCTTGATCTGCTCGGAGAGGAAAAAGAAACAACACAAAGAAATCGTGCAAACAAGGACCTCATCAGTGTGTACTGGACGTTGCTTTCTGCTACCCACGTCTCTTGCTGTATTGCCACTCTGCCACTCTACCGTAGCTAGAACCTACCTCATAGTAATCAGCAGCAACATCTTTGATTTGCTCGCATTCATTAAACGGCTCGACCATGAGCTACCGTCCAAACAAGCGACAGTACGTCGAGGAAGACGACACGGTCACTTCCTCCAAACTAGGAATGAACGCCAGTTACATTCATCATCTCCACAGTCATCATGCAAACGTTTCGAAGAATTACGAAGGGGACGACGATTACACCGATGATATCTTTGCCAAACACTTGAAAACATCCGCAAAAGCATCCGCAGCAGGAGGGTCGTCCAAGGATCGGTTCAGCAACCACAGCAGCAAGAGTCGACACAGTCACAACAGTACCAGTAAGCACTCTTCCAACTCGAACAACTCGTCATCTCATCGTAGCTCCAGCCATCGCTCGCGACAGCCCAGCAACGCTTCTCTGGAAAACAGCTACACCCAGGCCATGAACCGAGTCTCTCGCGGTGGAGATTACTACTATTATGATCCTCAAAAGGCCCGAAGCTTTGACGCCCACGAGCGTTCCAGTCGTTCCAACCATGGCCGTGGGCGTAGCCACAGCAACAGTCTAGGAGACGCATCGCGTCGTAAGGAATCCACTTCTTCCCTTCGTACCATCTCCCAACACTCCTCGTCGGTTCGCAACAGCACCAGCACCAATGGAGAGGCGTCCCTTCCGTCCGTCCCCAAAAAGGGCGTCAGCTCCAAAGATCCGTCGGAAGAGACCATTGCACTCTTTGGTGCATTTGGTGTTACAGGACATTATTTCTTACAACTGGCGATGGAGGCCGGATACAAGGTCCGAGCGTTGGTATTGCCCGGAATCACCCTTGACGACGTGTCTCCCGCCAGTGACAATTTGCGATTGATCACCGGCTCGTTTGACGAGGCTGAAAAGATCCGTCGCGTCGTCAAGAATGCGTCGTACGTTGTGTGCTTGTTGAACGATTGTGACAAGTCCCTCACTCAGTTGAAAAAGCAACAGGAAGATGCTCGAACTTGTGCCGCTAATTTGGAAAACATGCCGCCCATCTTGAACCATCAGGATGACAAGAAGGATATGGTTGCGGCCGGTTCGAACTTGAAGTTCATGCAAACCCTATTGCCTATTTTGGAAGAGCTTGACACCTGCCGAGTTTTGTTGTATCAGGTACGTCAATCGCAGTCTGGCCGTTGTTTGCATATACAGGATGTATAAATGACTTACCAGCTTGTGTCCGTTGGTTTCTTGTTTGATAGGCCTCATCGGTTGCCCGAGATGACAAGGGCACCACTCCCGTCATGGGAAAGGTCGTCAAAAAGTTGGCAGTCTCCAAGAACACTCGCGAGGCTTTGAGAGAACAGGACAAAATCGTCAAGCACATTGTCAACACAACGAAGCATACCTCAATGAATTTCATCGTGACTCGTCCCAACAGCGACTCCTTGATTTGGGATCGTCCATCTCGAAAGAAGTTGTCGGCATCCAAGTCGGTATGTATATGTCTCGATACATCTTTTGTATGTGCTATGTACAGCAGCAAACGTCCCGCTCACTGGAATGATCTGCGTTTCATGAACTTGTTCTTTACAGCAACCGGGTCCATTCCCAATCACTAATGTCGATCTTGCCGAATTCACACTCGGTGCGTTGCGCATGGATAAGATCTACAATACATGTCCCTACGTCGTCCAAGATGGTCTTTAGAAACACTTGTGCAGCAGAATACTTTTGGGTATTTCGCGCCTATGAATCATAGAGAAGGAAAAGCTACTACGAATACGGAGTACAAACTACAAAACTACATTTCAACGTCAATAATCATTCCAAGTAGATGATGCTCTATTATTATTCCCACCTCTCGTCAAACATTCGTTCCATGGATCGTACAGTATCTTCCACAAAGGCGTCCATAAAGTCTTCTTCTTGTTGTTGATTTTGTTGCAAGATGGACGTTGGTAGTTGTTGTTGGTTGGGTGACGTCGATGGCAACCGTAGATTAGGAATATTGGTCTGGAAATAGGTTGATTCTTGTCGACGGATTTGTGGTGGTTGACCCAGGAAGGAGTTGTCGTTGTTATTGTTGGAGGTGCCAGGATTCTCCACGATGGAACTGGAATATGAATACGAATAGTAATATACATTTTTGCTGTTGTTGCCATGATGGCCCAATACCAACAGGGTCGACAGGAGGAGCAATACTGCTAGAATGGTGGAAGCCAATACTTTTGGAGATTTCCGCAAGGACCGGATAAGGTTGGACAATGGCGGTGTCGTCAACATTTGTTTCGTAGACGATGTTGTTGCGGGTTGTAGTTCGGTTTGTTGTGGTTGTCGTCGTCGTCGTCGTCCCCCGTAACGTCCGACGGAATATTTCTTTCGATTTTCAGGTGGTAGTAGATCCGAAGTACTATCACGTTCACGATCGTCGTCGTCGTCGTCATTACTTGTTTGAAAGACCGTGGTTCGATAATGTTGTTGTTGTTGTTGTTGTTGTTGTTGTTGTTGTAGTGTCTTCCGTGAAAAGTAATAATGATACGATCTCTCAACGGAGGACGATTGCTGGGAGGTGAAGCGAACAAACGGTGATGCAACGGTCGTGAACGCACCGCTCTTCGTCTTTGAGGAAAACGCTGTCAACACTGTTATTACCATCCATAGGAAGAGTGTTCTTCGTGACAATAAATGCAACAACCCAATCTTTTTCCGACGAGGACGACGACACCGCGTGGTGTCCAGTTTCCTTCGTCGCCAAGACGATGATCCAACAAGACGAAACAGAAACATCCTGGCTCGATTCTTCTCCTCCTTCTTTGTCCTGTTTCCTGTTGTCGTTATTAGAATCCCATTCATGTTTCCCATCTTGATAATACTACTACACTGCCATAGTAGTAGAAACAAAGTACCGGTTAATGTTTGGTTTGTGTATATTTATGTAGTGCTTAGTAAATCAAACAAGATTGGGAGGAGTGACGAGATGACGAGCGAGGTTGTTGTTGTTGTTGTTATTGTTGTGTTGTTTGGGCATCACACGTCAAATCACTTCGACCGATAGAATTCCATCGAAAGAAGGGAACAAGATACTACTACTACCTACTAGGGTAGCTACGGTAGTAGAACGTACCGGAGTACCGCACTATGACACCAGTCTCGTGGCATCAAGTTGCGAACATACCAACTGCAAGGTACCCGGAGTACGACGTATGTAAAAAGATTTTACAGTTACACTGTTACTATTAATAATATTTTCATATTACTAACTGTAAAGTAATAGCTAGCTAGCTAGGTAGTACCGGTACACGAAAGTGCCTGCCACTCTAGCTAGGGGAGGCTGTGTGTGTGTGTGTGTGTGTGTGTGTGTGTGTGTGTGTGTGTGTTTGTGCAGGACTTGCTGTCATACGACGTCCGATAGAGACAATAAAGTCTGTTTTGATGAGCAGAGAACTCACAGTCAAATCATTCCGTAGTAGGCTGTAGCGACCTGTTTCCACCGGCGATTCCGCATTTTCAAGACGTTGGCTCAACCGCCTATTATTAGTACGCCAAAAAAAGGAGCTAAAAAATCGTGTCAGAATGGTCTTTTTCTTTCCCAGTGACCACAACATTTGAATAAAAAGGAGAGAGAGACGCAATCGTTGTTCCGATTCTTGGACACCACTGGGAGACAGGAAGTAGCTTCTACCACCGCTGGGACGAATTCTCTTCCGAAACACTGACTGATAGGATAATCGTCTATGAATTCTTCCTTCTTATGCTCTGAAAAATAAACCTGGTGGGTTCAGCGGAGAATTGTCACTCACAAAACTGCAGTTTGCCGCCAAAGTGTACCGTTGAACCATCCGCAGAAGTGGGCACAAACGTGGTCGGCTTGGCCACCAGAAAGAGGTACACTACATCATACGGGGCCTTGGCCAATACCAGTGGCCACAATTTCTTTTTGTATTCTTCTTCCCTATCATCGTATTGTTTCGTTGCTTCTCCTGTTGTTGCTGCCGCATCATCTTGTCTTTTCTTCTTTGGAATTCTTAAAGGATACCAATGTTGTTGTTGTTGTTGTCGTCGTTGCTGTTGTCGCTTTAGTTTCCTTTTATAGCGGAACAGTAAGTATCGGCCGTGTCGATTGGCGTTCGTCCAAACTCGGCAGGTTCGGTCCGTCTTGGTAGAAATCTCGGAATTCCGTTCGAGTCTCGCTCGACGGAGTGTAACATTCCCCTCTCGTAAGACTGTCACCAACGCTAATCCCGTATCATTTCCAACGTAGTTGTTGGCCAAATCCAAACTTTGCAAGGTATCGTTCTATCGCAAAGCGTTGGCAATAGCTACACCACCGACATTGGTGATACGGTTGGAATTCAAGTTCAAAATTTCAAGACGTGTTGTTCGTGTTGTTGCTATCGTCGAATTGTTGTTGTGGTTGGACAATGCTTCGGCAAGGGACACTGCCGTCGTATCCGTCAGTTGATTGTGATCCAAATGCAATTCCACCAAGGAAGAAACGACGCATTGTAACGACGAAGCATCGATCAACCGGTTGTAGGACAAGTACAATTTGGATAATTGAGGATGCTGTCGCACGGCCATGGCCAATGGAAGCAGTATGGCCGCACATTGACCTCCTCCTGTTTGTCCATTTGCTGTCACAGAGAGGGACGAGGTCAAATTCAAAACTTGAATGGAGGTATTCTCTCTCAGGGCTTCGGCCAACAAAACAATCATGGGTAGCGATAACCGTCGAATGTTCAGATTCAAGTTTTGGATCCGACAATGTTCGTCGTCCCGTATTCGATGACATTGTTCGTGGAACCATTCAGGAATTGGATCAGCAGGGACAACACCGTCCTCCTCGTTGTTGTTGATAATGATGCGGACGTTGTCATCGTTGTTCATTTTGTTTTGCTGCGGCTAGTAGAGTGCATCAAAATTACGGCGTCCGGCAGTATTTCCCCCCTTCGATTTTTGGTTTGTGCTGTTGTATTGTGTAGTTCGTGGTGTGCTTTTTCCTTCTCCAGAGAGGATAGTCCTGTTGTCAATGTAAACTGTTAAAGATTTGGTTGGCGTCGACTACTAGTTGTAAACAAGGAAACTGTTCCACGGTAGTTCTAATACTTTCCATGACACAAGTCTGCTTTCTGACCCAACACATCAACACAGAATTCTTTTCGGGCTTGATGAAGAGGACACGATCAGGCCTCTCTGGCCTCCTCATCATAAAGTCACAACACCGCATCTCGTCGTTTTGACTGAAAAGATACTAGAATAAGGATAAGGACAAAGATACACCTAACAACGTTGACCGTTATTTTTGACGGCACATCATTGGAAAACATCAGTATCCCCAACCAACCCATAGTTCTAATTACTCACCATTCGAAACCAAGAAATGAGATGTTTTCGAGGCTGTCGGGTGATTTTCAAATCCATTTTTACGTATCATATATAACAGTACCAACCCGTCCTACGTTCCCCCCGTCGCTCTCTTCCATGCAACGTACCAGTAGTATCGTGTCAAATGGACATTCCAAAGTACATGCCCACAAAAAAATATAAACTGCCGTACCGTCTCCTTTGGTAGTACAAACACCCTACTTCAAGTTCCGAACACAAACTCATCTTCATCACCATGACAGAACCAACAGCTTCTCCCGATGTGGAATCCTCCGGCGATTATGTCGAAGCTTCCTCCACCACAGCCCCACGCAAATCCATGACGTTTTTGGGCGTTTGTGATTTCCGCATTGCCACCATCTTTGTCAATGGAATCAACATTTCCATGATCTTGATCAGTGTCTTGGTCGCTGCCATTCGTTCACCTCTATTTTTCAAGGCGATTTTTGGAACGTTGGCACTTGGCTTACCTGGACTCGTTTTGAGTGGCTTGGGATTGTACGGTGCCCACAAATTTGAACTGTGGGCCATGTATTTGGCCACAGCCGGGTTCTTGGTCGCTGTCATTCTGGACGGAATCCTAATGAACTGGTTGGGTTTTGTTGTTACACTTATTGTACTGATCCCACATGCAATTCTGACCCATGAAATGCGATCTGGTATCATGACCCAAGACACGTATGACATCGAAGAATTCATCATTCCTCAAGGCCGAGACTTGGTCGACAAGGCTCACAGATACATGGCACCCAACACGCCTGCGGTGACAGAGTAAGAAAGCTACTGACTGATATATTGTTGTCATGTCCAAAAAGTGACGAACAAAACGAATCTATTCATAGCTTTTTGCTGTTAAGCATCTTTCAAAATTCTTCGTCGCTCGTGAATTGGTGCAACTCTGTTTGTTGGTGTTATCGATAATCGATACTACTACGTAGTATATAATATTTTCAGATCGTTGATGTATGATCTTTCATTTTTAAAAAAATCGAGTCTCTTGATCTATGTAGTGCTTGGGTCGGTCGAAATCCGGTCGGCTTTGGAATGCTATCAAAGTATCTTGTCACTTCTATGCGAGTGAGGCACAAGGTCATGAATAGAATTGATTACATTATAATATGATAAATATTTTACAATGTGTACGTAAAAATTGTTGTTCCTGCATGCATACCGAGTCGGTTTTGAATTATACGTAGTAGAAAACATTATACACGTTTTACGGAAGTTTGTCTCCGAATATCCCTTCTTGCCCAACGAAGTTGCTAGTATGGAGAGAGTCCCCTCCATTGCACCTTTCATTCATCTCTTTTTCTCTCCTGTTACTATTACACATCTCCAGTGGATCTGTCGGAAGCCTCTTTGCTCAACAAGGCGTCGTCTTGTTTCGTTAC
Source organism: Nitzschia inconspicua (assembly GCA_019154785.2). Taxonomy (NCBI): domain Eukaryota; phylum Bacillariophyta; class Bacillariophyceae; order Bacillariales; family Bacillariaceae; genus Nitzschia; species Nitzschia inconspicua. The sequence continues at coordinate 159,416 of JAGRRH010000017.1, forward strand.
GATCCCGTCCATCATTTGGCAAATCAAAAACATTTGTGTCACTATAATGCAACAACACACAATCACGCCGGTGATATAAAAGGCAACGACGCCATAGATGAATGCCAGAATGGCAAAACCAATGGTACTGATATACGTCAACGTCAAGTTGACGCGGAGAGCACCCATAATTCCTGCCACCGACAACAAGCAGCTCGGGACCAAGTGTCCCCATTCGTTCTCCCATATGCTGACGCCAACGATGAGAAATAACAGTATCATGCCAATGTTAAAGACGTTCGAAAGGACCACCAATACTCTCATGTTACAGATCATTTCCCAGCAGGACGGCCTTTTGTCGGAATCACGTCCTCGGAACCATCGTCGTCGTCCTCGTCTCGAGTTGTTGTCGTCACCACCTCCTTGATCGTTACTGTTACTGCGACGAAAGATGGAAAACAGAGCCATGATCCAGTGCGATTTTTTGTAATTGTTTGGACGTTGCCAGTGTAAGGAAAGAAACGATGGACGTTGAAGATTATTCGAAGAAATCTGGGCTGCTGTTTGGTTGGAGCAGAGAGCAGCAGAGCAACAACACGTACTACTAGAGTGGCAAGTCGCCGCTGCCGTCGTTGTCTATCTGTCGAGCTGGGTAGCGGCAGCACGTGGATCAGTGAGTTGCTGCCGTCAAAGTCTATGGAAGAAGATCTTCCGGAGACGATCAATCATCATTAACTACTACTACCACTACTGCTACAACAGAAGGTGGTACTAATAACAGATGTGACCGTCGCGGGTCGAAACGTCGAAACTCCCAAAAATGTGAGAGTTGCTGCAGTCATTCATGGAAAATGCCATCGGTGCGCGGAGCGGATCTCCCCAAAAGATATGCCCTGTATGTCTCCTTGACCCACACATAGACACATTTATCATTTATCAAGGGTGCACGAACCAAAGAGCAAGAAGATTTTTCCTGTGTTGTCACAACTGAAATTGTCTTGTTGTCTCAACGGCAGAAGTCTGGGTCCAAAGTGCACCTGTATGTCATGGTTGTCTTTTGCGATCCTCTCCGTTGCTAGTACTACTGTAGTAGCATAGGTAGTGCAGAGTAGTTTCTCGTTCTTCGGCTGCCTCCTTTATAGAGTCTGTAAGTAGCATCCCATCAGCAAATACTAAGGAAAAAGAGTATGCTGCTAGCGTGTGTAGCATCGTTGGTTCTGGCTGCCCAGCATTTGAACTGCAATTCATGTCAGCCGAGGCAACGTAGATAGCTAAGACCAAACGAACGGATCCTATCCAAAGAGATAGACGGTTTGTAATGAACTATGGGAGTAGTAGCTACGGTAGTGTTTCGTTTGACATAATAGTAGATACCGAAATAAAGCAATCTTGTGTATAGTAGGTATCTATAAATTTGACAGCACTAGCTAGAGGGTGATGATGAGAGGATGAAATACGAATGATGTTTTTCATCCTTTTCACGTTTTTTTTTCTTGCCATATGCCATTCTATTGGTGCAAACTTTCTCAAAAGAAACGATCAAAAAAAAAAAGAGGGAAAGCGTCGTCGCTGTTTCGTCTCATCTTTCTCGTTTTTCTTTGCTCATGTCTTCTTCTTCTTTTTCTTCTTCTTCTTCGGTACTACAAACGACGGCGATCAACAACGCTGTTCGGGTTCGTCTCGTCGGTCTTGGCGAGCACTTCTGGCGCTCTTGGTGCTGGTAATGCTCATGGCATTGGATGCCGTCCGTGTCAAATCTTGCACGACTTCTTTCGTTGTTTCGCCGACGTCACTCGCGTACGAATGGGCCCGTTGGAGGACTTCTTCCCCCATCTCGTCCATATACCGGTGTTGATCGTAATTCTGTGGTGTCATGATGCCCTTTTTCATTTCGCAAATAAAGAAAATGTGACAGTAGAAAATGGTCGCCAACAGGACCAAACCTATCATGTGATCTTCGGACAGGTACAGTACCAACAGACCGATCAGTCCCAACGTCGAAACGAACATGGCCGTCAAGTTGAAATGTAATGCTCCCACCACACCCAATCCGGAAAAGATGATTGCCAGTAGACAAAGGAGGGGTGGTTCCGAGACGTAGAATCGATGGACCATTTCGAACAGTTCCAAGAGTAATGAAAAGATCATATGCAAGACATTGAGTAGGATTGTGGCAATGCGCATGTCACAGAACCAACAAAAGAGGGTTGCGTTAGGAGTCGAAGCACGTCGGTTGGATCGACCGAACGACCAACGAGACGAACGGTTGTTGGGGTTGCTGTTGTTGTTTTTGCTCGTCGAAGAAGACGACAAAGGTTTGGAGGAGGATGTGGTTGCGCCGACCGCCAATGGCTTTTTGGTGGTGACAGGGATGGTTTGAGTCATATCATCTTCGTCCGAATCTGTCAACGGTTCTTGCGATGCTGCTGTTCGTCCCGATGACGATCGAGTAAAGGGATTCCGAAAGAACGGCATTGTGGTATATGTCGAAGTCTGTTGTTGTTGTTGTTGTTGTTGTTGTTGTTGTTGTTGTTGTTGTGGTGGTGGTGGTTGCAGTATTGGGGAACAAACAAACAACAATAATGATGATAGTAAAGGTGGTATGTGGAGATTGTGACGATGCGAACGAGTGTGAAAAAGGTTCCACTCTCCTATTATTAGTAGAAAGCAGGTTTCCGTTCCTTTTTTAATTTTTTTGTACCTCTGTTGCGTTGCTTCTTGTCGTTGTACGACGTACTACAACACCAAGCAAGCAGCATGTTGTCCTCCTCGTTGCTGCTTGTGCGTCTCATCGATCTGTTCCGGTCGCTCCTTGGTGTTTTCTACATACTTCTTTCGAAATTTTCAACGAACTTTCTGCCGTGGAGAGAAAGAGCATGTTTGTGGGATGACAGATATATGGAGAGGTGCGCCAAGTTCGAAGGAAAAGAATACTACTCTCTCTAGTAGCTAGCTAACTATGTAGAGTAGCTCTAGTAGTAAAAAGTAATCTCTGACCATTATTTTTTTTGTGGGATGTGTACGACGTATAAAATATTGTCGCTGATTGTATAAAATGATTCCAAGGTCCGTGTCTGAAAGAAGAAAGATGATACACGTTGTGCATAATAAAAAATTAGAAGGGGGTGTTTAAGTTCTTTGATATTTTGATATTTCCTCTTATTGCAGTACTACGTCATCTTCCATTCTTTTTTGCGATATAGTATTCGTCACGACGGATTTTATTAATACTCTCCGAATAGTTCGCATCAAGATGTGATTAAGTAAAAAAATGGAGATTTAAGCAACTACTTTTAGATAGTTACCTCTACTGACGTTGCACGAATGGCCGTGCTACGGAGTTACAACAAAATACCGGTTTGATGACGAGATTTGATGGATCGTGCAAGTTTTTCGAGAAGAGTCGCGCGCTTCCTACTACCGGTAGTTACGGTACACTTACAGTTACTACTGTTAATGTGTACGTATGATGATACATGATTCTCTGATGTTTTTTTTCCCAACACGAGATCGTACTACGGAAATACAATACAATCAATCAATCATCATCACCATCGTCATCATCGAGATGGATGACTCTGTTCCACAAGAGTTCGTTTTTGCAGAGAGAGTCAAGTAGAGAGAATCTGTTTACAGTTGCGAACTGACGACCACCCATGAACCGTTTGAATATGCTTCGAACGGTAGCCATGGTTTTGGCATTCACCTCCGTAGCTGTATGGAGATGGTGTCTGATAGAACTACTACCGGTAGTGAGTACCGGTAGTAGTAGCGCTACGACTCGGAGTAACAATAGAGAGGAATCAGTGGCGCCCCCTTTTCATCCCCAATTATTGTTGTTGTCGCACAACACTACTACTGCAACCACTACTTCTACTTCTTCGAAATCCTCCCTGTGGGACTCTTGGTGGCACTTTTGTAGGAAAACCACTGTACGTAACGTTGAAAGCGAGTCTCTACAAGAAGAGTATGAGTGGATCCAACAAGACCTGATCAATTATTTACAGACATATCGACAAAAAGAAGAAGAAGTACAAGGTGTGGTATTCTCAACGAACGGGGATCTTGATGATACTAGTATTGATGTTGTTGGTGTTGCTGAGGGGGAAAGGAAGGAGAGGAGTGACTATGACATTCGTCGTACTACTCCACCCCCTCCTACCTCTATCATTCTTCCAGATTTTGCTTCTGCTTTAAGAGTAGTACAAAAACAAAGAAGGAACCTTGATAGTGATCATCAAGAGGAACAGGAAGAACATCATCATCATCAAGAAGAACAAGAACAAGAACAACTGCAACTCATAGTTGATCAACACAGCCGTCTCCTCGATGATGACGATAAAAATCGTGAAGGGGATACCGCACACTTGGAAATCGATTGTAACGACGTCAATTTTGATTACGAAGGAGATCAACTGGAAGCCTGCAAAGAACAGCAAGCCACATCTAGTCCGACACCGGCCGAAACCGATTTGTCAACAATCTTTCCCGCCTTGGGAAGTAATAATGGTTCTGATTCCGGAGATATCGAGTTTGGTCCTTCTGTCAACACGATGAATCCGACCGAATTCGTCGCCGATGATGCCTTTGGGGGTGGTCCTGGCCATGGTTCCGATGATGGAGGTATCCCTCCGTTGCCTCCCATTACCATCGCCAATGGCATTCGCTTGCATGTCAGCATGGCCATTATCCATCTGGAGAACCTCACACACGAAAACACCGATACCATCGTCACCATGTGCTTGCGAACTATCTCCAGGGTGTTGAATCGATATTCCCATGTCGTTTATGTGAGAGATTATCTCCGTACACCGGAACGCCGGCAGCAACTTCACGGAGACCTTGCAGTGTTTGAAGATGAAGAGAAACAACCATCTTATGATGACGACGACGACGACGATGATGATGACATTCGCAAACTGCAACTGATCAACTTGGAACGGAACCTCCGTCAAAGAAACAGCAACATTGACGACACGAACAATGAGAGCAACAACAACAGCAACAGCAAGGATCGTCAACGTACCCTGGGTAATCATGATACCGGTACCAACACCACCAACAAACAAGTCAAGTTGATTCTGAACAATGTTCACATACAAGAATCGCCCTACATGAAGAACTGGTACGTTATTTATGCGGATTATGCCGTCTATTGGATGGACTCTGGTCGGCCCATCCTTCAATCGCAAGTCCTGTGGGAAATCAACAAGGGATGTGACGATGTTTTGGACATTAGTTTGCATCGGGACGACTACTGGGATCTCTTGACTAGTCTACACTTTGGACAGGACCTCGTCTTGCGCAGACCCGACATCGAACAACCGTACGGGTCCTATGAAAAGGGATTGGCCGATTGCCAAGATCTGGGCGATGAATACGATTTGGATCCGTTTCTACCGGGTAACGTTGGCAGCGGCGGCGGACCACCGTCGATGGAAATTCAAGACGAAGAACCGTCCACCAACGGAACGGCAGCAACCTACCCATACGTGATTGCCACCGCCGCTTCGGAAATCGTATGGGGAACACGAGAATGGATGGGACTGGCCTTGTTCTTGTCGACAATGGTTTTTGCAGTGTCGTTACTGTTGATTGCTACCGTACTGCATGAACGACAACGGAAACAAGAACTGTGGGGTGTCAACCTGACGGAAGCCGGTGTCAACGACTTTTTGGGAGTGGGATGGAGGTACACCCAAGAGGAAGCCAGAGCTGCGGCGGCGATGGCGTCGTTGGAAAATGACAACGACAACAACAACGAAGAAGAAGACGATGACAATGACACGCCGCAGCTGTTTTTGCAAGTCTACGACAAGGGTCGTCTGGGATACAATGACGACAATTCTATGTTACAGGGAGGAATCGAGCGGTTGAATCCGTTTGGTGGTGACGAGACGGTGGATCCACCCAATTCTTCTACGGCTCCCACCACCATGACTCCTCCCCAATAACATTTATATATACATATACATATATATATATACACACACACACGATAGCTTGACGTTTTAACAGGAACTAACTGATTGTGGCTTATGGTATTTGGATTTGGCCGCCCCTCAGGCTTGACTTTACAGCGGTGATCAGAAAGTATCTTGTAGGCAAATCTCAACGACGGAAATGAACACTGGATTGGGATCTAATAGGTACCATCTTTTCGCGGAAAAAGAGAAGTAAGATCAATCGTTGTACGATAAATCATGAGATCGAGTGGAAATTCTTTTGCGATAATTGGCTACTACTAATAAACCCACCACCCAATGTCGTCCTCCATCCTCCCATGGAGGACCGCTACTACTATTATTAGGCGGCGGCGCAGGCACTTCAAAGATTGCTCATTTTTTTTTGACTGAGAGTCTTCCAATGTCTTTTGATACTTGTATCCTTGGGGTTCCCCGTTTTACAATAAGTCTCACACTACTACTGCAGCAGCCATAGAAAAACTTCCAGCAGTAGAATCCATCCAGCAAGAAAACGGTGCATGTGAGAGAACTGCCAACAATTATTTTTTGTCGTTTGGCTATCGCGCGCCAGGCGGTAATTTTTGATCCAATGACAAATGAGAATTTCAAATTGAGTGTGACACTGTTGTGAGTTTTACTGTTAATTTCGGGACATGTCAATTTGGGGACTTCTTCTGTACATTTTTTCACCGCTCATCTCCGTTTGACTCCCCCCCCCCTCTTCAGATTGAATTCTGAAAAAATCGAAGGAATCTGTGTTCTTGCAGCAAAAACGACGACAACAGTTTCTGTTTCTGCTGCATGGAACTCTGGGTGTCATTTACTCCGAGTACTTTGTTGTTTGAAGAGTTGATGGTTCCCACAGTGCCCGTATCGATCGTCCAAACAATCCACTTACTCTACCATGGCTGATTCTACACCCACAACTACCACAGTTCCACCACCGACACCGGCAGACGATGAAAAGAAAGAGTCGGATGGGAATACTCCTTCGACTGCAGCTGCCAAACAAACCTTGAAGGATCTCATTCACATTACCACTCCAGGTCCCGATGCAGACAGCCATGTTTTAATGGAAGGATCTATAGAAGATGGTGATGATTGGGAGACCATTGCCTCTTTGGAAAAACATCCGATGCAAAAGGCGGTGGAGGATATCACCCAATCGGTCCGTGGGGGCTTTGAAACACACGTGGCACCGAAAGTGGACGAATTCGTTTCCAATACACAATACTTGTTAGATACGCATGTCGTACCGCATTTCCAGGGTGTCAAAGAGCACAGTTCGAGAGCCGTTCAAGGAATTCAAGAAAACACTGGCAAGGCCGTGAAGGAACTGCAAGAAAACACGTCCAAGGTTGTCAAAGGAGTACAGGAACATAGTTCGAGAGCAGTACAAGGCATTCAACAACATTCAAGTAAGGCTGTGAAGGGAATGCAAGAAAATACAGCCAAAGTATGGCAGGCCACGGAACAGACCACCAAGGAATTTCATGACACACACGTCAAACCAAAGGTCGAAAAGGTCATTTCGGAATCTACCAGGGCACTGGAAACGACGGCATCATGCTTGCAAACTACCTTTCAACAATATCGTCACGCCGTTATTCAAAATCGACCCTTTTATTGGAACACGGCACCGGAATTGTTTGATGAAACCATCCAGCCATGGTATTTGGTCTTGGAGGAAGGAACGGCTCGTAGTTTTGGACAGGTCGTCTTTTGTAATAACCCCTTTACGGGTATTTTGGTGTGGTTGGCAATTTTGGTGGCATCGCCCCTCGCGGCGTTGTGCAGTGCCACTTCCGTCATCATGGTGAGAAATACAACAGGCAAACGCCGGTGTTTAGCGAGAGAGTTGAAACGACTGTGACGAAACAATGATCCAACCATCTCTCTTTTTTTTTTTTTTGTTAATCGATTTTACAGACCAATCTGACGGGATTGTACTTGGATATGGACCGTGCCAAGCTTCGTCAGGGACTGCTTGCCTCCAACAGTGTTCTAGTCGGCACCAGTTTGGTCGATTACTTTGCCTTTGATTTTAGCATGGGTGGTGGATGGGCCGTCCAAGTATTTTTGAGTATTCTCTTGGCACCCATGACCCTGTTGGTGACGTTGTGGTTGCAACATAAGGTCCTTTCGACGTCGACTCCTGTCCTGCTGTTGCCCTTTAACATTGTCATGCTCGCCGTCTTGTTGAGTGCCAAGGTGTGGGATGCCACCATGATCACTCAAGTGGACTTTGCGGACGAAAGTACGATCGACGAGACAACAACTGCCGATAGCACGGAACGATACTCTGGATACAAGGCAGTCTTGAACGGCGTGGCACGTATTTTTCTGGTCGATGGAGCGGTGGCTGGTGTCATGATCTTGATTGGAATGTTCATGTGCAGTCGCATCTTGACACTAGCCGTGGTGGGAGGAGCATTCATATCGAGCTTGTTGAGTTGGGCCGTATTTGATGTTCCCACGTCGTATTTGAATGGAGGATATGCGGGCTTCAACCCTGCCTTGGCCATGGCTGGTATCTTTTTCTACCTGGTACCGTCTTGGAAGTTGACTGGATTGGCATTCTTTTGGTTGATTTTGACAATGATTGCTACGGGCGCTGTCTTTGTCCTATTGGATACCATGTACGTAAAAAGGACATTTGCAATTTCATCAAGAACCGTTTTCACTGTTGTCTAATGTCTTGTTGTATTTCTTTTCTCTTGTTGTATTTCTTTTTTTCTTCTACAGCGACATTCCTGTCGCCATGTCATTTGGGTTTTGCTTTGCCTTGTTGCCCCTCTTGTCATTGGATCCCGAGACTGTCTTTGGTAGTGGGCATACTTTGATCAAGCGAATTCCCGAAGAAGATCTGTCATGTCCGGAAGAATATTTGGACAAGATTGCTCCACCTCCTGTCATGAAGGAAATGGACGAGGAAGGAAAAGACGACAATGATGTTGAAGCTGGTGATGACAACATCAAAACGGAGGAGATGTTGGTGAGTTAGTTGGGAGAAACGTTGCGTACATCTATGGTTTTGCTTTTGCTTTTTCTCACGTGCATTTTCCCATTTTCTGTAGGACGTTCCAAAGGAAACGACTCCACTCTTGTCCAGTCAGGCATGAAGCCACTGTGGTCGTCGAGTGTATTTTTTTTGGGTTCTCTTTTTTTTCTGCTTTTTCTTTTCTGGTTGTGTTATAGCAGTACAACATGGTTTGATTATTTTTACACAAATATACAATTATATGATGATGATGATGATGACGACGACAACGATGATGCCAGTGACAAGTCGACGGATTGGGTGGGTGGGTGAGATGGATGAATGTGTACATATTATAACTTTTATTATATACAATTACTCCATGTATGATTAGCAGAAACTATTTCAAAAACACCGAAACTTGCAAAATGCTGGTGTGGCAGGATACACTCTGGTGGTGTTGTTGTTGTCCATATTATTATCATTACAAATCGTGGAGTACTTCATCTGGACTGTGTTCTGTTTGTTGTTGTTGTTGTTGTTGTTGTTGTTGTTGTTGTTGTTGTTGTTATCGTTGTTATCGTTATCGTTGTTGTTATTGTTTAGCATCAATATATATATATATATATATATATTTTACTTTTTTTGCCACGGCCATCCGGTTCCGATTCGTCCCCGAGGATCGTCCGGATCTTGGATATCGATCCACGATTGTCCCTCCTGCTGGTATCTGCCGTTGGATTGTCCGGTGAAGTCTTGGAGTTCCCGTAACCGTCGTTTCCCTTCCGTGACGGCTCGTTGAATCAAGAACGGATCGTGTGATTGATTTTGTTGTGATTGATTTTGGTTTTGTTGTTGTTGTTGTGACAGTGACAATTGTTGTCGATGTGCCTTGAACTCGCGTCGAACTTGTGCTTTCAGTTCGTCTTGGTTATGTGGCACCGTATGACGAATGGCCCGAAAAAAGTCACGATACATGGTCAATACCGTAAACCGATGTACGAATTCCTTGTACGATGGAATCGTACCACCATCGACACGTTCTTCCAACAACAACAACCGTCGTCGTCGTCGTTGTAGTTTTGTTGTGGTACCTGTTGTGTGATTATTATTATTATTAGTAGTAGTAGTAGTGTTGGTAGTGTTGGTAGTATTGGTAGTATTAGTAGTAATACGACTGCGACGCGATCGATTGGATTTGGATTGTAATGACGACGACGACGAAGAAGAAGAAGTGTCTATCTCCGGTTTGTCATTTTCTTGTTGTTGTTGTTGATGTTGTTGTTGTTTTGGTAGATTGTTATGAGAATGATGATCAACATGGACACTTCTTCGATTCTGATTGGTGGTTGTAATGATACAATGATGATAATACGGAAAGGATGATTTGACGTTTTGGAAAGTTGAAGAATTCGTCATCATTCGAATGTTGTTGTTGTTGTTGTTGTTGTCACTGAGGAAGATGGAGGAGGATACCAAACACAAACTACGGGATGGGATAACAGTGATCGTCGGAATACCCTTTCTCGTCATCCCAATAAAAGTAGCAGTTGTTGTGTTAATAGTAGTAATACTAGTACTAATACACCAGGCACCACTACCGGTACTTTGTCGTCTCAGTAGTACACCAAACATACGGTAAACTAACTGTAATTTGGGTCGAAAGACTGCTGGTAGTGTGGTGGAAATGGATTGGTTGGCAACAGAAACAGAAAGGAATCAACGGGGGTCAGTCCTTCTCAGGAGACGTATCATACGTAGTAAGAATTATAATAGAGAGGTAATTATATTATAACAGTAAGGTTGTTGCCGGAGGAGGTAATTATTATAACAGTAAGGTTGTTGCTGGAGGAGGTCCGTTGAAGAGAGATGATGATGATGATGATGTCGTGATGAGTTGATCCTTCTTCTATGACTGACGACGTTGGTGTGTTATTGACTACGGTAGGTAGGTAGGTACCGTAGTACTTCGTACTACGGTATCGTACATACCTACTACGGTATCAGTCTGACCGTCTGAAGTAGGATCCAACAAGTCAAAGATCCAACATGGTCTCATCACAACCATGACTTTGATCAACCAAAGAAGAGCAAATCCAAAGACGACACGCTGTTTGGGTTTTGACGAAGAAAGTACTCCGTAGTAGTCATCATTTTGTTGTATGATACTACAGTATTTATAATACTCGGAGTACATGTTAGGCCTTTTATATTTTATTATGACAGTTGTTATTTTATAAAATATAAAATAATACAAGTTACTATTGTTTCCTTTTGTGGTGTAGCGGTGATATGATAGCCAACCATCCAAAGTGTTGGTCAAGAAGAGACACGCAACAAGAACAATAATGTACAAATCAATACATACAATGAATATCGGGAGTAGACCTTCTACATCCTTACACCGCCGTATCATCTCCTTGTCGCAACCGACGCAGCAACAAAGCGTCCGACATTACTGTTATTACTACAACTATAACGTCAACCAACAACAACGACAACAACAACAACAAGGGCAAGTCCCAACATTCCATGTCCAACCATCGTCTATCTTGTCGTTGACAAGACGCAATCTTCTCTCCAAACGATACTTTTCATCGTCATCGTCACAGTCACCCGATACAACTCCCACCACCAACAACAGTCAAGTATCTATTGATAACAACAACAACAACAACAACAACAACAACAACAACAACAACAACAACAATATTGATATCCCCTTTTATACGGCTCCCATGGCTGGATTGATATCACGATTAAAGATCATTTCCATCACGACCTGTGTCATCAGTGTCGGAGTATTACCGGCATTGGTCACGATCAAAAATGGATGCCTACCAACGTTCCAACAATGTACCATGGGTGGTGTTGCGTTCTTGGGTGCCACCGGATCGACATTGGCCTTGGACTTTGTTTTTGGCCCGTACGTGTTGGATATGAAATGGATACAGCGGGAGAAGAGCAACACAACAACAACAACAACAACAACAACAACAACAACGAATACAATAACAAATATTGATAGTACTGATATCGTCACAACAACCACGACCAATCTCGACCATGATACTACTCCGAGTACTACTACTACAACATTCCCATCACAACAACTCATTCAAGCAACGACTCGGAGTGTATTTGGATGGAAGAATACGTACATTATTGATCCCTTGTGGAAGGATACTACAACTACAACTGCTGCTGCCATCGAACCCTATACTGGAGTACGGCCCTTTGCCAACTTTTCTGTCCAGGGAGTGCCATTGTACGTCCATACGGAATTGTTGGATGACACCATACGACAAATCTTGTTGTTGCATCCTCCACAGAACGATAAAGATGACGACGTCAACGCATCGTCGACACCAACAACCTTGCACGATCGAGAGGGTCTTTTCCTCTCCAAAAAGAAAAACGACAACAAGGACGACGACTTTTGGTAGTAGTCCGTAATACACAAAAAACTCGACACGACACACAAAGTGTGTCCATCTCCACAAATAATAATAATATTATTTTCAAATTATCGTCTATTTCCTTTATAACAGTAGTATCTCTAGTAAGCGAGTGGTAATGATTGACGGCCATTATTTACTTTTCGTTTGACCGATAGTATTCCATTTGGACAAGAAATGAAACCGAAAAAAAGGTCGAACGTGATAGAGATACTCTTCCTCTCTTCAGGATGGCCGTTTACTGTTAGTAAAAAAAAAAGAGAGAATCATACCAAGCAATGGTAGGTCAGGACCGATGAAAGTATCAGGATCCATTGCGGAACAGTTTTCACGTATGGAGTGAATGCTGTCGAGGAAAGGTCGTCCGTGCTGTTGCTGCTTGTGTTGCCACCACCACCACCACTTGCATGATCCGCACCATCTTCATCTGTACCATCACCACCATCTTCGGTCGTTCCTTCGCATCCTGGAATGACCATATCTTATTGATGCTCGCCGTTCGGATATAAGAGGCGAGAATGTGTTCGGAATGATCGCGAATCGATGGAAGGACGCAACATCAGAATTTGCCAGAGCCGACCTCGAGAAAGTGTGGGATAAAGTAGCGAAAACAAAAGCTACCCTTTCTTCTAGTATCCAAAACTGGGAACGTAGCGGACAAAGGGACGGATGTCGGATCGATGAAGACGATGGCGACGAAGAAGAGCCTGGAGGTGGAAGTCGGGATAGTTCAGTGGAGGGAGTGGCAAAACGCGAGAAAATACCAGCGGGGTCGTTCCGGAGGGCGACAAGGAACATTCGATTGCCCTCCGAACACGTTCACAGTGCTCACCTCGATAAATGCAGTCTCTAGAGAGTCAAGTGGAACAGAACCAGATTCGTTTCTTGTTGTTTGGACGGCATGGAGTACGCACCCTTCGGCGGCCATCCGGAGTAAGAATCTTATTCGTCCGACATGAAGCATTGATGACGAATTAAACGAATAGTCCGAAGTAATCATAGTACAACAGACCATCTTATAACTACGACGCACCAAAAGCTCTGCTACGGGCTAGCAGGAAATCAATCAAGTTTTAGTAGTCTACGTAGACCCCTCTATTAATTGGTTGGTCTACGACGTGAGTAGTTATTCGAAGTATTATTGCAAGTAAAGAAAACCCGAGAAACGTGTTTCATTGATAACATAATAACAAGCCATAAAATCGGGCATTAGTAGATTTCTTTGTTCATCACTGGATGCAATCGATCTTCGATCATTCAAGCCCCTTCTACTAGTAGAAGTATTATCCCTGATGATGATAGATTCATCATCATTGCTCAGGTCTATTTATCAACCTTTCACCAAGTTAGCGGAATAGGAATTTTTCCATTGAGAATCGAAAGAGAATTCCCACATCAGCTTTTTAATGCGAGAGAAGGGATAAAGGAGGGAAAATGCTGCATTCTATGATATATATGAAGGAAGGTCTCTTGATAACTGCTAACTTTCTCTCGTTAGAAGAATCCGATCGAATACTACATATATTGAAAGAGTAAATAGACAAGCCCGAACTCAATGCGTAGTAGAAGATTATAGTAGCCCATTTGGAGGCGGACTCATTAACGAATACGACAGTAATCGTGAAAAATGAGATGTTGAACGAACCCAGGTTGGGATCGACTCTTCAATTTATCTAATCAGATACCCAAAGTTAAATATGGATAGCCGCAATGTCAATTCATCGAAACCAATCCGAAAAATTATTGTCCCGTTTCGCAGTTTTATCCTACCCTGTCACATTAGCATTGCCTCTCTGGTTTTCCTCAATTTTTTCCGTGCGTAAATTCCCAACCTCATATTTACCCGTCGCCAGAAACAAATGGAATCGTCCAGGCCTCCAATCTTTCCGGTTTAAGGCCACAAGATAAACCCTTCTCTCTCGTTACATTTCCACGCTACTCACACAGGCTGTGATCATGATCTCCAATCCAGCAGCCGAATATCAACAGAACCGACCCATGACATGCCATCGTGAGTCGTCCCTCAAGAAGAACGAAAATCGGGTCCATTTGGGAACGAACTACATTCCAGGACACAATGCTGTGATATGTGGCCGCGGCAAGGCTTGTACGGCCTCTCCGGGAAACAAGAAGCTCCGAGCGTACATCGGCTCATTTGCCAAGTCCTACGGATCTGCTACCAACAAGGAACAGAAATCAAAGATTGTCAGTGCAATCATTTCGCTGATCGAAGAACCGGAAGGTGGCGCTTTTGTAAAGTTTGAGGAGTCCACATGGTGGAAGGTCGATGAAGCATATGCACGAGAAAAGATCGGAAATCTCTTCCGCGATGTCCTTCATACCAAATACCGTTCTTCCTCCAAGGCCAAGCAAGCACGCAAGCACAGGGTTGCAACTGGATCTCTTGGATTTGTTGACGAGATTCAGTCCATTGTCACCAAGCTTTCCATGGATCGGTCCTACTCCTCGTGCAGCTCTTCTTCGGCCAGTACAATGTTGCATATGAACAATAGCAATTGGACTATGGATTTTGCAGGCAGTCATGGAGCATGCAGACAGTCTTCCGTTGGCATTCCATCCATGCCCTCTATGGTCTTTGGCATGAGAGGTTGCTACAATAATGCCATTCCTCCTATGTCTCAACTTCCAATTGATCGGAGAGGCATACTGTTGAACTACTGCAACGAAGCCCTCAACATCACTTGTACTAATCCTAAGCTCATGTCCTGGGCCGAGATTTACCACCCAAACGCAGCTGACATGGGTACTTTCAACAGTGTTGTTGTACCTTTTACAACCTCTTGCGAGAACGCAGTTGCGACCACCACACCTTATAAGAGCAGCAGAAGCTTTGACTTGAAAGCTTCTACGGCCTCCTCCAAGGTCTCTGAAGATAGAGATGGGATGGAAAAGGACGATGATGACGACGAAGTGTCCATTGCCACCTTTGCTGAGGATGACGACATCTTTAGTGACTTTTTGGTGGAAAATGTGGAAGAACTTTCTCGAAGACTCCATGGGGCACCGATTGGGAGTAAGCGCACACAGGGTACTTTCATAACACTGTAAGAAAAGCGCCTTGCTTGATTACTTTAGTCGTAGGCGTTTTCCATTGTATAGGCCACTCCCTCTAGTAGTTCGAATTCCTTTCCATTTAAGGAGCGTGGTTAAAACACCCGGAGTGAGGTCAATCCCAAGGGAGCTTGGCTTTAGGAAGAACCCATTGAAAGAAAGGCACCAACGAATTCTTTTAAAAGATTGCATCAT
This sequence comes from Nitzschia inconspicua, assembly GCA_019154785.2. Classification (NCBI taxonomy): domain Eukaryota; phylum Bacillariophyta; class Bacillariophyceae; order Bacillariales; family Bacillariaceae; genus Nitzschia; species Nitzschia inconspicua. Next base: position 175,066 of record JAGRRH010000017.1, read on the forward strand.
TTTTCGATGAACCGAGTGGCACAGTATCCAGCTGCTGCTCATTACTGCTCTCACTGGCCCAACGTTAATTCCCGAAACGATCGTACACACTGTCTATTCTATTCCTCATTCAACCAAAATACATTATCTTCTACCTAGATTCTTGTTATACTCTGTTGGCCACAAATTTCTTGTCCACTTCTTTTTTTTTTGTAAGCTTACATTGTGTCGATTACTGTTGTATTTCAATTGTTGTTGTTGCCATTTCTCTTGATTCTTCTTGTTTGATGCTTCTGTTACATGCCCGATAGGCAGATATAGTGTTCGGCTACGTTGGCTTGTTCTGCGAGTCCCCCGACAAAGTCACGTCCCATGGAATCGGTAAAGCTACGTACCCAATGAAGTAACAGGACATCTTTGTCGCAAATGTCCTGTGACTTTCGTTTTTTGTTTTTGGGTGTTGGTCGTCGTGACTTTAGTGTTGCCGTCGTCGTTGTCGATGCTGTTATTTGTTGGACATTGTTTCCGTCGTCATCGTAGTATGTGGACAGTTGTTGGTCCATGGCATTCCATAACAACTGTCGCAACTCGTCGTGCGATAGATCATTGGAGTGATGGTTACGACTTCTACCTCGACGAAGCCGATGATGATGATGTTGTGTGAGTGAGTGTCCTCCCGATTGGAGCGTAGGATTGTGAGTAACAATTTTCCAGATCAAAGCAAAGAGGTCGGATAGTTGTACCACCATGGTCTGGACGGTATCGCATCGTGTGGCATACAACGAGGCATCGTGAATGGGAACGACGACGTTGTCTACTTGGCTCATGATACCAATAAGGTAATCACGTTGCAAAGTCCATACTTGAGAGATGACATTTGCGACGACTTGTAATGCGGCCTTGGATCCATAGGCCCGAATATCTTGGAGGAGTCCCAATGACACTGTCGGAGTATTAATCGGTGATGGACATTTGTTCATCTTTGATTGATCATCATCATCCTCATCTTCCGATGAGGAGGAGGAGGACGACGACAACGAATCTTGGTCCTTGTCATTGTTGTGGTTGGAGTCTTCTGTGTTGGTATCCTGTCGGTTCTGTCTCAACTGTTCTTGTTCGTAATCGAACGATGTCGAAAGTAATGTCAAGAGGGCCTGAAGACTACACGACTGCATCCGGAGCTTATCGACGGCCTGTTTTTGTTGACCAATGTCATGACTGCGGTCGTTGTTGGTACTGTTGGTACTGTTGTTATTGTTGTTATTGCTGGGTTCCATCTTGACAATACCACCACCACCATCATTTACACTGTCGTCGTCGTAGTCGTTCTCATAATCGACCTCATCGTCGGACACTGGGCGTTTCTTTTGTCGTTTCTTTCTCGACGACCGAGTACTGTCAGTGTTCGTACCATCGTCCATGGTGGTGGTGGTGGTGATGACGATATCGTCCAATATGGTCTTCCACCAACCGTGTGGTGCCGCGTCGTTCCAACGTTGGACCATGATATGGGGGAAGTTTCGTACTACAGTTTCGAACCATTCCATGGTACGACACAACCGTGGACCGTCCCAAAAAAAGGTGGGCGACGTCCCGTGTGAATGTTCCGTGGTGTGTGGTCCCCAGGTCAACAAATGGAGGGTATCTTGACACAGTTTCAGTGATGGTACCTGTTGTGGCAGATGCAAGGTCATGTTCAGAAAGATAGATCCCATGTTCGGCATGGATCCGTTGAGTTGTTTCCAATACAGTTGTCCCATGGACAAGTTCATGTCTCGAAGTGGAACGACCAACGTCGAAACAGGTAACGTTGGGGTACGAGGAGGAGGGACAGTAAATGTGTTGCTGTTGTTGTCGTTGTCGTTGTTGGTAGCCTTCTTTTTCTCATGGACAACAGATAATTCGTGATGATTATTTTCTGTACCCGTACCATCACCACCACCACCACCACCACCACCACCACCCCAGGTTGGATTCCAAAAGGTGGGTGGTAACGACAACATGGATCCTGTGGTTGTGATACCATCGTCACTGTTTTCTTGGTCTTGCACTTTGGAGGATACGTTGTTGTTGTTGTTGTTGTTGTTTTGGTCTTGGCTTGTTTGGACGTTAGTTTGTTTGGTGGTGTCATTCTTCGTCTTGATTTGGTTGTTGCGGGTATCCTTCGTTTTCCTCCAACAAGGTGGTTCTTCGACGACTTGAAAGGAATATTGAAATATTGGCTTGCTGTTGCCGTTGCTGTCGTTCTTTTGTAGACGATGTATATGCAAGAGATCATTGCACTTCAGTTGAACGGTCTGTTGGGGTAAAATCGGTTCCGTCGTTTCATCACTGGAAGAAGAGGCAGACGACGACGACGACGAAGATGACGACGACGGTGACACGACCGTTTTGCAAACATGCAACGGTACTCGATCGGAACTGTTGGGTTGATGTCGAATAAGCGTGATGGACCGTTCGGAAATGTGTTTTACCTGAAGACATTTGCGAGATATTTTGGGGTTGTCAATGCCAAGACGTACATACTTTTGAAAGTTATGATGATTCTTCTTGTTGACAGAAGAAGAATAAGAAGAAGAAGAATTACGGGTCGTACGAGCATTTACAGTAGTACCATTGGTCGGATCGCAATTTTGAGTGTTGCTACGATCATGAAGGGCCGTAGTTGCAGGAGAAACAGTGTTGTTGTTGTTGTTGTTGTTGTTGTTGTTGTTGTTGTTGTTGTTGTTGTTGTTGTTCTTGTTGTTGTTGGCATCGGCATTGGTACTTCTTTCCAACAGTAATAACTCCTTGTGCGTCCTACCGAGATACTGTCCCCTTTTGAGGGGGATAAAACCAGTCTTGGGATCGTCTCCCAGTTTGATCAGTCCCAAGTTGGGCATTTTATCTTGTTGGAGAGAGAAAGAGAGAGAACACACAGAGAGTGTGAGCACCTAAAACAGTGGAGAATGATTCCTACTACTCGTAATTGCTACTACGGTAGAGTAGAAGTTGCTGTAGTACGGTAGTTGTAGTAGTAGTGATAGTGGAGAAGGAGTGGCAAATACGGCAACAATGTAACAGACTAACACACAGTGACGCTGTGTTGATGCCGACCACAAATGAACGGGCCAGCCACTCTTTTTCTTTTGATCTCTCTCTCTCTCTGCAGTAGTAGTAGAAGAAGAAGAAGAAAGATGGTTGATGATGATTTTTGTGAGTTTCATCACTACTGTGGCCTGAAACCCAGTAATAATACGACTTGTTGTACAACAATTTACAGCTACCGGTAATACCGTATACCAACTACCGGTAGGTACCGAGTAGTACCGAGTACCGGTAGTGGGGTAATGATACAACAATTGATTTTATTTCTTACTACGTATTTCTTTTATTAATATTCCATCATTATTACGAATCTGCCAAATTGAAGGTGGGACCCGTTTGCCGCGCAAATGTAATACTACGTAGTATCAGAACAGTAAATCGGATGGGAAATGACGAAATGAGACAGGGCGGTTGTTTTTTTTTGGCGCGGCTCGAACTTTGCTCCTCATACCTCTCTCTACTAGAGCTAGAGTACGTTGGAGAGGGTAGTTCGCTTTTACAGTTAACTGTAAGTTAGTACCGTAGGTACGTACCTGTACCGTAGTTTACTGTTTCAACAGTACTTGTACTCCGTAGTAGTTAACAGTAAGGCGAACTTTTCTTTTGACTGTGATGATGATGAAGAATCATGGGTTTTTGAAATATATAAAAAAGAGTCGTATTTTTATTTTTATTAGAGTATTTTTCATATGTATTTCAACATTACCGTGTACTGTATCATAGCTATTAGAGAGAGACTGGATGTCTGATGACCGCTCGTTTTGTTGATATCTCACAGTCAATTTTGTGACACAAACCAACTACTCTCAACTTTTTTCTTCTTCTCTTTCTGTCCATGGTAGACTACTACTACTGGATTCTGGAGGGGTCCTGCTGCTTTTGATTATCATCATCGACTTTTGCTATATATATTACATATACTCTCATTGTACTACTACCTAGCTACCGGTACTCTAGCTAGTAGATAGTGGCCTTTGACTCCGGTTTTTTTTGGGGGGGGGTCTTTTGGAAACTTAAACGATAAAGGTATATCTGGGATCAGCCGGGAAATCAGAGCTACTACAACAACAACAACAACAAACAACAACAACAACAACAAATCCAAAAACGGGGAAAGGAGAGGGTTATTCCTGTAAGAGTACAATCGAAATACACTGAAAACACGAAGGACAGCATCTGTCATCACGGGTCACAAACAATAACAACAACAAGAGCGTGCGAGAGAGTGTGTGTGTGTGTCTGTGTCTGCGTCTGTGATTACACATCATCTTCATTCTGTGGTCTTTTTCCAATTTGGTTGTCTCAATTCATCAACCAATCATAGTCGAGTCAAACTTTCGCTTTTCGCCATCCAAGCGTCATCCAAAAAATCCATCGTGGAGATTGGAAGAGCGAAATGACATCCCCACCGTCTCTTTCACAACAGCCACAACCACGACAACGACCGTCAACAGTCGTATGGACGGAAACAGAGCTGTGGGTGCAACAATTTCAGACGCAACGTCAGTTGTTACGGGCCGCTCGACGTGTCTTGGACGAATTGAAACAAGCAACATCCACGACGATGACATCCACCCTGATGATGTATCCGGAGGCGATATTGGCACATCCCATGGAACTGTTCGAGGAAGATATGATGCGTCGACGACACGTGCAACTCATCTGTGAGACACGGTTGGTACAACTCTATCGTACCTTGCAACGACCAATATCACTACCAAACAACGACAACAACAACAAGGACGACCTTCATTCGAATGAAAATCAAAACGAGGACACTACTTTTCCGAATGGTATCATTCGTACCATGCAACGCAATTATCCCACTCCCGACATGGTACGCTTTGCCAAGGATGTACGAGAGAATGAACGCAAATTGTTTCATACCATTTCTCGAGATTTTACTGCGGCTCATCAACGCTCCCAGGCTGCTCTCCACATCATGCAAGGACAAGGTCAGGGACAAGGACATGGGCATGGAAGAGAAGGCGCGACCGGTCCTATTAGTGTCCCTCCAAACCAGAACTATCAGGGTTACTTTCACCAATTCGCTTCTTCTGCTGCTGCCGATCCTCCAAATCATCCGTCGTCGTCGTCGTATCATTACCAACCCTATGGGACCAACTCCATCATCAAACAACAGTACGTGCGGTTGCATGAAATGCCATTCTATGCCTATGGTGATGCATTGGAACGAGTGAGGAAGCTTCAAGACGACTTGGAAGATGAAATTGTGGCATTGGAACTTATTCTACTGTATGGTGGTGGGGATGGTAGTGGTGGTAGTAGTAGTCCAACCAACAACCGACAACAGCAACAACAAGGTGAAGAAACGGAACGAGAAGAAGGAGAAATCGAGGAAATAGCCGTGGCGGCGACGACGGATACAAGTACCGATTCTCCACCCTATTTGACGGAACCAACGTCCATGGAAGCGGATCATCGTAGCGCCATTTTGCAGCAACTCACGCCGCATCGTAGTCTCCTCCCAACAGCATCACCAGCATCAACATCATCAACAACGACACTGTCGAACCAGAACCGAAACTTGGCGGCGGAACGGTCACCACTTCGCAAGGCGGTCGGGATCATTTCCTTTCCGAACGACGAGGACGACGATGACGTCGATCAAAAATATCCACCCATAATGGATACTACGACGACTACCACCACCACCAGCAGCCGTACTCTTTATCCGACACAAGATCTAAAAAGTATGCCGGTCTCCACTCCACCAAAAATCAGTGAGACGGAAAATACTGCAGAAACTACTCCTGCTGCTGCTGCTGCTGCTGCTGCAAATGATGATGATGATGATACTACTTCCACACCCAAAGGTAAATCATCGTCGACCGATGGAGGAGAATGGAAAATGGTTGTAGTAATGGGAGGGAAAAAAGGACGATCTCATCAACATGACCTGACTCTATCCTCCTCGACGTTGGAACCTCTGGAAGAAGCATTGAAAGAGAAACAACATCAACAGCCACAAAACAAGAAGAAACAGGAACAGGATCCGGGACCGTGGGATGCATCGACCAGCAGCTCCGAAAGTGCATAAGAAATGAGGGAGGGTAAGCTGGGATCACTTTTTATGTAGAAAGCAACAACCATTGACAGGACCAAAAGAAAACGGGAAACCGGGATACGGGGGTGGGGTGAGGCGCGGTACGTACGTTTGGAACGCTTTCTCCATGTGTAATATTATTATAGTCATGGAATACGGGATAGTCACGGCAGTACTGGGTGGGGCAGCACAGATCGATGATCACCTTCCTCTCTTTGGAATAGTCATGGGATATGGGAAAGTCACGGGAGTACTGGGTGGGGCAGCACAGAACGATGATCTCCCCCCCTAGGTAAAAATATCAAAATATATATATATATATATATATATAAAGAAAAGATATCAATGAGCTTCAAACAAACAAACAAATATTGCGTTATGAGGTCGTCGCCTTACCGTTCGTGGAGTAGTAGTAAGGTTTTCCCCACCATCTAGCTACGAAATGGAAATCCTCAAGTTCTTGTCGCTATATCAGTTCGCAATCTCAATTTGTAACTTACGATGCCTCCCAGACGAGTCTCCCCCCATACATACTGGCTGTGAATTCGATTTCAAGATAATAGTAGTGGTCTTGAAGTTTATACATAGGCTTTTGTTGTTATTTACAATTCGAGATATTCGCCTTTCGAAGCTTCTTCCGATTAAAAACGTTCCATCATATCACGCAGGGACATCAGGCCCTGGACAAACGGAGCATTTAACATTCAGGCTGACAAGATGGCTGGGAACTACCAGCGCCATTCCTCACAAGCACACCCCAACTCCAAGGATCGAAGACACTCACACTACCACCTGGTCTCACCGTAACTGTAAGAATATTCCAAACAAAAAGTCCCCAAACCACCACACCTACTTTTTCTCCTTCACCAGATTAATTTTCTCCTCCCGTAGGAATTTTATACTACGTAGTGTAATGTAATATCATTAACTGTATAAACTGTAACTGGAGTTGACCTCTAGTTTCTCTGCCCTCGCACCAGAGGCCCTGCGGGTGAGACAACTTTCTACGAATACTCTCTAGCTAGAGCTACGGTAGAGAGGGTACGGTAGTATCACCGTACGGTAGAAAGGTCTAATAATAAAAGAGTCCCCTCTATCATAAGGTTCAAGAATATGCGTGGCAATAATTAATAAAATACTTCGGCGGTGTGCATATGAAACTTTGAAGATATCCAACTTCTCTTTTTTTGTTCTTTCTATTCCTCCGGCAAAAAGTATCATAGACAGGAAAATAATTATTATCATTTTATCTTTGTGACTGTGAGAATCAGATGGGAAGTCAGTATTTTAGGACGGTATTACTCTCTTGAATGGATATGTGCGAACGAATTTTGACAGATGATCTTTCGCACTCTCTTCTCCTTCGACATGACCTCGGTGTAACTGTAACATCTAATTTCTGCGTAGCGGTATGGAATCGTCCGGTGGTAGTGTTTGGCGCACTCCTTATTATCCGTTGTTTTACTTTCTGTTAACAACAAACTTTAGGTTGCATCAACATCCACTTTCCCATTATTCCTTCACTGCTTGTTGCGCACTTATAAAGGATGCATCAACAACCACAAAATTACAATTATGGCAATAGTAATATTGTTAGATTTTTCCGGCTTCGACATAATATTACTTTCACATAACGAATTCTTCAAAAGTAGGGAATGTATTATACAACGCTTCCCTTTTTCAATGTCTTGTTTTGAACGATGTGCGTGATTTATTATCCTTTCTCCAGAGGAGGTCCTGTTCAATGTGCCATCTGCCAACATCTTTGCTGAATCAACAAAAGACAAAAATCTCAGGAGAATCATGCCAGTGCATTATTATCATCATCACCCATCCAATTTCTATCATTCCTTCCGCAGAATCTGCACACAAATTGCAGCTGATTGACTGTGAGGAATGTACGAACGATCGAGCACCAATCCAACACATTAGTTTACTGTTAGCGAACTCGTTGGAGAAAGGCAGATAGGTACGAACATGATAAATCCTGGGACATTGTCATTCATTCCTGTTGGTGCGACAGCCAGAGCCTTGCAGTCGATATCCCAACAAAATAACGTGGGCGCATCGTTATACAACCAAGGGAATTATGCCGAAGCGGTGCAAGTTTTCAAGCAAGCTATATCCGCTTCCATGATCTTTTTGATCCGTCCACCTGAAGAAGTAGAACCCTATCGTACCTCTGTTGAGCAATGTTTGTCGGTTCTAGTTTTGCCATCGCAAACGGCACATACCTACGATTTCGGTTCTACAAAACATCCGACTATTTATGCAAAAACATTTGACATGGCTGTCACGTTGGTGAACAAAGGCGAAGCCTCTTGTGATCCGCTTATGACGCTTGAAGGCACTGATGCAAATGGTGAACACTATGTATTGTTTTCCAAACTCTCTACGATTTTGATATACAACTTGGCCTTGACCCATCACGTCTTGGCCCTGGTATCAGGAGGCAGCGATTCAAGAAAAGGACGAGAATGTCTTTCGAAGGCACGGGACTTGTACAGTCAGGCCAACTCGATTCCACAGCGAGAGCAAAAGCAAGAAATCATCGATGCAAATTTGCTGCCCTTGTTCGTGCAATCGATTCTGAACAACCTAGGCCAATGTTATGCGTCCTTGGATGATACCGTCAACTCGGTTGCGTGCTTCGAGCTCCTTCTGAAAAGTGTCATTCTCTTTCAACAGGATCTCAATGGGGCCCACAATTCAGGGGCGTATGACAATCGATTGTACTACGAATGTTCAAACACTTGCTTTTTGGAAAACACTTTGTTTTTGATCCTAAAAGACCAGGGCTTCGCCCCAGCGGCATGATCACCTTCTATCGGTGGATTAATCGTATCGATCACAATAACCGATCGCATCATTGGTTTCATTCAACAACATGATGTCGTCCGAAACCTCATTTATTAAACCAGACAACATTAGAAAAAAATTACAGCCTACTGCCGAAACTTCTGTGTACTTTTTTTTCGATAATCATCAATGCATCGTGCGTGCAACACAAAAGACATGTGCAGATAGAGTCTTCCCACACTAACCCGTCGTTCGATTTTCCCCACTCTTACGGAACGAATCGATCTCGCAAGTAACCCTAAGCCAACCTCCTGGTTGGACGTCATTCCGCAAGTACACGGCAATATGTAGATGCAGATATCAACATTTCCATATGTCCGGAATAAGAGCCCTTTCCCGTCAAGAGTTGTCGTACATGGCTTAGGCATGAATATACCAAGTTCAATGAGTCCAACATCAACGCAACACCACTGTTTCATTCTCTTTATACATCCCACCCCACTTACTAACCGAGGCTCTCATCAGTATCTCCAATAAACTCTGTTTCAATTGCCCACATCAAATCGGCGATTCCCCAGCCCTGCTTGGAAGAAGTAACATGCACTACTGGCGATTGTGCCACATATGACATGTACTCGTCACTGCCCATGTTGGATTCCATCTCTGCCTCTTGACTCGCGTAGCGGATACAAAAGTTGTTCACTTGCTTGACGACTTGCGGAACACTCACTCGATCGGCTTTGGTGAGAACAATGGTATACGGGATTTCCGCATCCTCCAACCATCGCAACACAGCCCGATCCCAATCGTTGGGTTCGTCTCGACGGGAGTCCATTAACAAATACAATCGCTTTAACACCTTTGCTTCGTGTCGTCGATGTAGCAGCCAATCTTGAGTGTCCTTTTGCCATTCTTCCACGACATGTATTGGTGCGCTTCCAAAGCCATATCCCGGCAAGTCCACAATGTATCCTCGAACCAACGCGGGGTCTTTGTTTACAGTTGCTTTTCCAGCCTTGGTAGGCTTGTCCTTGAGAGATGCGTTTGGTGTCCAACCGTAATAATATGGCAGTCGTGTCCGCCCTGGTGATTTGCTGGTAATGCATAGATCTTTTTGTAATATAGCATTGACGAGACTAGATTTGCCCACATTGGATCGGCCCAACACGGCCACTTCGGGCGCTCCATGATCGGGGTACTCGTGTTTCAAATCGTGCTTGGGAGAAAAGTATTCGAAACTACCGTCTCTGGACAAGATGGATCCAGATATACCCAGTTGAGCGGATTGTTGAAACAAGGTTGAAGCATCGATCATTTCGGAAGGATTTTCGGAATCTACCAGTGCCGTTTGAGACACATAGACGTAGGGAGAAGCTGTCGGCGTCAATAATGTTGGCGGTAAAGCATTTCGCTCCGGCTTGGGGAGGCGTTTTTGATAGCCTTTGGGTGGTCGGATAACGTTTGTAGGCTCCGTTTTTCTCTTGTTGGATGTAGTTGCCACTTGTTTGGATTTTGTGGCAGAGATGGTGTGTTGGGATTGTCGTCGTTTCTGTCGTCGTTTGGTCGTGAAGGATCGACGATACTCGTTCAACAACGGAAATTTCGTAGAAAGACCAATCTGACTGCATGTCCCCATCAAGAAGGAACGTCGATCGACTTTGGATCTCTCTTCTCGTCTCATACGGAATGGATCACGGTTTACCTACAAGGGAAGCAATACACGGTTAAAGAATTCTGTGTCGAATCATCTTTTTCTTAAACAATTTTTTGTGTGAATTTAGTAGCGATAGTGTGGTATATCAATTCAATCGAGGACAGAGTGGACTGCTTGGAGTCCGTCGACTCATTTTTTCTGTTGTTGTTGTTGTTATTATTTAAAACTCACCACATTGATGTAGTTGTTGACATTTCCCTTGGCATGGATGTACGCTTGGATATTGTCACAGGTCATGTCGACGAGTCGTTGTCGAGTTTCTTTCCGTCGCCATCCGATATGGGGGGACAACCAAACATTGTTCAAATTCCAAATGGGCGAATCCATGGGAGGTGGTTCCGACGCGGTGACATCAAGACCGGCTCCAGCAATCTTTCCCTCTTGCATGCATTGGATCAATTCCTCTTCATTACATACCTTTCCACGTGACGTGTTGATGAGAAAGGCGGTGGGTTTCATTTGTTCGATTTGGGTTCGTCCAAAGGTTCCACGAGTCTCATCATTGAGGGGTGTGTGGATGCTAACAAAGTCGGATTGTTGTAATAAAATATTGACATCCGACGTGATTGTTACATCGGGATGTTGGTAGAGACGATGAGTAGACGGCAGGGTTCCGGAACGACTGGATATGATGATTTTCATACCCAAGGCAAGGGCGATATCGGCGACTTTGGATCCAATCATCCCGGAACCTCCCACCAATCCCAAGGTTTTACCACCCAATTCGACGAGCGGTAATGTAAATGGGCCCTATGAAGTAGAAATTTCCAAAAAGAAATGGTTTGTGAGTCACATGTCATATCCTGTCGCAAAATTGCAGGTAGCGATATTATGCTCGATCGTTAAACAGAACTCACTGTAAAATTGGATCGATCGTTGTTGTGCAGCATCCGTTGTTGTTCCAACAGATTGATGGCAAAGTTCATAATGTAGGTAATGGCCGTATGCGCAACGGCTTCGGTACTGTAGGTAGGAATGTTACATACGACGATGTTTTTGTCACGGCAAGCTTGGAGTGGAATATTGTTATATCCAGTCCCCGCTTCACACAATAACTTGACGGTATTACTGCGAAAGCCATGGACAGCCTCTGGTGGTACTTGCATTTCTTTGGTAATGACAATTTCTGCGTTGGCATCATTGACGAGTTGAATGATTTCGTTCGTGTCTGTCACATAATCGGTGTTGTGACGATGAAAGTCTGTCAATGTTTCCAGTCGACTGAAGTCCAATTGGTGGTCGTAATCCAAACGACTGCAATTCAAAAAGATAGCGACAGGACGTGGATGTTGGTCTTGTCTCATTGAAATTGTCGACTGGAAGGATGTATTTTTATTCACAGTCAGAAACGGTTTGCTGTAACTTGACAGTTGACGTTTGTGAAGTTGCACGAGTTGTCGGTACGAAACTCGAAGGGATTGAAACAACACCTTTGACATGATGAATGCCGACTTTCTTCTCTTTTATTTGTTATGACTTGTGATTTACTTGTAAGAGCAACAGATGTCTAAACAGCGCAAACAAAAATACAGAGAATAAAAAAAAAACATCCTGTGGTGGGCTCTGATGTGTGGTTGACTGTGTGTTCTTCAGCAGCTACTCCCCCAAAATCAATCAAAACAACCAATCAACTCACAGTTACGTAGTACTACTACATAATACACACGACACCATAAATCCCATCATGCTAATAACGAACGTAACCGAAAGACAACAAAATATCTACCGATTACGTCAACACGCAAACGCGAACGAACGTAATTCTCCAATGTAAAAAACAGACGCCAAGACAGCTTGTGTGCTGGGGGAATACCTACGGTAGTTTGTTGTTGAAAGCCTTGCCAGGTCTGAGGTACTGATCATAAATCTACAGAAGGTAAATTCAAAAAACGTGCCAGTGTTGTGAAAAACGCGTCGATACTAAGGGTAATAAATAATAGTTTAGTAAATTTGCACAGCCAGTTTCAGGTCAAAGCTTCGTCGCAGAGAAGAGTACTTTATCTCTTCGCATTTAACGATTGTGCTTTCGATGGTTCTTTTCAAAGTTTCGACGTGGAGCAGTGTTCCCGATTTTCATTTGAACATAAATATAACTGCTGGAATACTACGATTTTTACTTCTTGGGGTATAAATCACTTGAAAGTACAATCCTCGTCGCAACTTCGAAACGCAATTTGCCTTCTGATATCTTTCATTACCACCACATGCAACTTCCAACAGCAATCGTATTTTTCCCTTCCTCTCAAGAAACAAAGAGAAAAAATTGTTCAGAACAGTAAGCCTCACAATGTTACATGTCCTTTCACCATAAACGAAAGTGATCATGATCTCTAATCCAGCAGCCGACTCTCAATGCAATCGTCCCATGGCATGCCGTCGCGAATCCTCCCTCAAGAAGAACGAAAATCGTGTCCATTTGGGAACAAACTACATGCCAGGACACAACGCTGTGATATGTGGCCGCGGCAAGGCTTGCACAGCCTCTCCTGGAAACAAGAAGCTTCGAGCGTACATAGACGCATTTGCTAAGTCCTACGAATCTGCTACTAACAAGGAACAGAAATCCATGATTGTCAGTACAATCATTTCACTAATTGAAGAACCTGAAGGCGGCGCGTTCGTCAAGTTTGAGGAATCCACATGGTGGAAGGTGGATGAAGCTTACGCACGAGAAAAGATTGGGAATCTCTTCCGAGATGTCCTTCACACCAAGTATCGGTCTTCTTCCAAGGCCAAGCAAGCGCGCAAGAAAACGGCTGTCTCTGGATCCACTGGATTCAATGATGAAATTCAATCGATTGTCACGAAAATTTCCATGGACCAATCTCTCGCCTCCAGTTGCTCTCCTTCAGCATTGACTATGCGCCCTACGAAGATCATTAACAGTCATTGTCATTGGAAAGTGGATAATGGAATCAATAACGGAAGATTTGTGCCATCTTGGATTGGCTTTCCGTCCATGCCCTCCATGGTCTTTAGCATTGAAAATGGCTGTAACAATTCGATCCCTCCTATGTCTCATTCTCTATTGGAAAGGAGAAACATGCTGATCAATTATTGTAATGAAGCCCTCAAGGTCACTTGTCATTACCCTGTGCCCATATCCAAGCCAGGGCTCATCCAGACACCAAGAAACATGTCATTGTTTTGCAGTAGCAGGTTTATTCAAACTGCAAGTGACATGGCTACTTCTAACATTACCATGTTTCCTTCAACAGTCTCATGCAAAAAAGTTGTCCCAGTAGCAACACCTGACATGAGTAGCAGCAGCGTTAAAGCATATAAGATGTCCCCCAAGGTCTCTGAAAAGTGGGATGGGAACGGAAAGTATGATGACAATGACGATGAAGTGTCCATTGCCACCTTCGATGGGGATGATGACATTTTTCGTGACTATTTGGTGGAGAACATGGAAGATCTTTCTCGAGTTTTTTAATTTTACAGATGTTTTCATTGTGCTGGCTGCTCGTAGTGCCGTGTTTCCCTACTAGCTGTCGTATAAAGCACGTAGTGTTTGAAGAAGGAATCATGGTCACTGAACGACATCTTGGTTAGGGAAAAGTAGACTACCACCGTAACTACCATTAGCTATTGGTAGACTCGGACGGAGTACATAGTGCAGGAATAGAAATGAATTCGTATTCATACGCTGTTCGTCGAACTGTTGGATCGTACAGGAAGGTGCGTGGTACTGTAGGTAACCAGAGCTACGGTAGTATGATGCCGATGATTGGATACTTACTTCCAAGTGTACTCCGAATATGAACGGTAAACACATAGGATGGATTAGCAGATGAAAAAAGAATCTTGCGATCACAAAATTCGCCATTTCTCAATTAACTGTACGACTAGTAAATTGTAAGCACTGCGATGTTCTTGTTTTACCGCTATTGCATGAACGAAACTAGCTAGGTAGTAAAACTTTTGAATCCAGTGTTGGTTATAGAAAGTACCGGAAAGAAGACATAATCGTGTTATGTCTTGGCACTGGGTTTCAAGTTGTAGAGTGCAACTCAATCGTTGACATGGGCTTAGCCTCTACAATGGAAAACATTTGCCCAACAAATTGTAAATGTGGATCTTGTCCTGTTAGCTATCGAATGTAATCAATCAAAAGATTCGAGAAAGTTCTTCCACATTTTCCACCAAAAAGTCACCAAAGATGTCGTCATCCTCAGCAAAGGTGGCAATTGACACTTTTTCGTCATCATCATCTTTTCCCTTCCCATCCCCCTCTTCAGAAACCTCGGAGTAGGTCATATAAACATTCTGGTGAACACTGATGCAACTATTGTCAGGTGTGACCAGTGCAGCCGCAATGTCACATGAAGCAGTAGCAGGAAGCATGCTACTGTCAAAAGCGGTCGCATTGTTTCGGTTTTGATAGACTGCTGCCTGGGACAAGAAGTTAGCATCATCACCAGTGATCTTGAGGGCCTCGTTGCAATAATTGAATAGCATGTTTCTCCGTTTGTATGGATGATGAGGCATTGGAGGAATAGGGTTGTTATTGCCATTTGGATTGCTGAAGAACATGGAGGGCATGGACGGAAAGCCAATACAAGATGGCACAAATCTTCCGTTATTGATTCCATTATCCATTTTCCAATGACAACGACTGATACTGTTGTTACTAAGACACATGGTACTGGCCGAAGAAGAGCAACTGGAGGTGAGAGATTGGTCCATGGAAATTTTAGTGACAATCGATTGAATTTCATCATTGAATCCAGTGGATCCAGAGACAGCCGTTTTCTTGCGCGCTTGCTTGGCCTTGGAGGAAGAACGATACTTGGTGTGAAGGACATCTCGGAAGAGATTCCCAATCTTTTCCCGTGCGTAAGCTTCATCCACCTTCCACCATGTGGATTCCTCAAACTTGACGAATGCGCCGCCTTCGGGTTCTTCAATCAGCGAAATGATTGTACTGACAATCTTGGATTTCTGTTCCTTGTTAGTAGCAGATCCGTAGGACTTCGCAAATGAGTCTATGTATACTCGAAGCTTTTTGTTTCCAGGAGAGGCGGTGCAAGCCTTGCCGCGACCACATATCACTGCGTTGTGTCCTGGCATGTAGTGTTTGCCCAAATGGACTCGATTTTCGTTCTTCTTGAGGGAGGATTCGCGACGGCATGCCATGGGATGATTGCATCGAGATTCGGCTGCTTGATTAGAGATCATATGTACCGTTGTGTGTAGAAGCAAAACTAAAACTTGTACTCTCTTGTATCCTCGAACGACAAAGATTGGAGACTTGAAAAATCGTCTTTTTTTCTGGCGACAAGAGAAGTTATGAGAGAATGGAGAATTTGCGGGACGTATCAACCAGCATAGAGGGAAACGAAGGAGAGGTTATGCTCTGGTAGTGACAGTCTGAACTCAGATGGGCACATTTCCGTGATGAAGGCAATTGTCATACATGGTAACTTAGAAAGCAGCTGTGTCAAAAACGATCCTGAAGTTTCATCGTAATCGCATTTTAGGAACCCACTATGAGTGCTGTGGGGCTTGTCTATTCTTTTAATGAGAAATTGTCTCACTGGTTTCACTAGATTAAAAAGTCATTATACTCTTTTACTCGAAGCTCGAAGAACCTACGTTCCGGAATGCTTGTTGGCCACTACATACATGAAGACACAAGCATCTCATTCGAGAGCTTATGTATTTTCTGCGAGAATGCTTCCAGTTAAGCGTTCACACTATAATTTCTAAAGTTGCTCCAGTTCAAAACATCAACATAGGGTACCTACTGTGGACCCTAGGTAGACACAGATGATACGTTCAAGCTGAGACGAAAGTTCGAGTGAAAAGAAGCTTTTCGACAATTTTCAGTCGCGCACTCTTGTACGAAGTAGCTACGATGGCTGGTACTGTGATACGGTATCGCAAATACGGCTGGCACATTCTTGTAGCACACGCACAAAGCACAAAGAGACAAAAGCAGCGCTATTTCTATGTAGCTACTACTACCACATAGGAAGACAGCCGAACGCTGGTCGCCGGTTCGGCCTCTGCAAGCCAGCCCTGCCTCATCCAACGCGTCCAAAAAACTTTGATGGACCGCCCGCCAACTGCAATGAAATGAATCTGATCGAACTTCGGGGTCAAGGGCTGGTGTTTTTACAGTTTATACCTGTCACAATTCACAGACAGCGTGTCTTCCCAAGAGCGACGGAGCATGTCTCTACCCTTTGGAACATTGTTACCATTGTGTTGGTGAACCAATCTTGCAGGGACTCTGAGGCGTACCAGTGTTCCTACTTTCTGGACCAACTATTCACGAGACGGAGCCTCATTTTCTCATCCCGTTATCGTTGTTGTTGATTGTTGAGGTATCGATGCAAGATGCATCCAGTTTTCGAAGGCAAACAGCGTCGTCCATGATTGCTCGATGCAAAGACGGCCCCCGTTCCCGAATTTAATCGCATCATGGGATACGGCAGTAATCGTGGATTGTTGTTGGCAATGGCCGTGGCGTTGTAGACTTGTCCTTTGTCGTAATCAATCTTTTTCCGACCACAAGTCCACCATGGTTTGCATTTCTTCCAATGAGATCCATCGACACCGGGCCAATACCGGCCATCGTCACAGCATGAAATGTAGTTGGCACCGTCCTTTGGTGCGAACGGATTCAAATCGGTAATGTTGGCAAAGTGTCCGATGTTGGGTAGAAATTCTCCAGCATTCAAGACGTACTCGGCATCACCAACTTTGTGCCCTCCCAATGTTGGTGGCAAATCTGCTTCATGAGGAATAACGTGCAATCGATGAGGGAAGAGCGACAATCCTTGGTCCAATGCCATTTTGAGCTTGGGCAGTACGTGTGGCTGTGTGTGTAAGATGGTGTCCGGTTCGGTCAAGTAAAAATATTTCCAATGGTCCGTTGTTTTGGATATTCCCAACCATTGTTGCTGTTCGTGGATCGACAATTCGTTTCGAAGTGCGGCTTGCATTCCAGCAATAGCCGCACGGGGGATATTGAATCTGGCAAAGTTGGTTGTTATCCATTCGGAGTTGTGAACATGGACATGTTGGAGTTCCATGTTGCTGATACCGATATGGATTGTTGTGTTTGTTGTTGTGGTAGAGTTCTTTACGAAGAGTGGTGATGGAAAGAGGGATTGCAGTATCGTAACGGCATTACGAAAATGCATCGCATCTTCCTGTTGATGTATCCCCACCATAACGACTCGTCCAAATCCTGCTTGGTACAGGGATGCGATCGTTGCCGCCAAGGTCCGTTCGTTCAAAGCATTGCGACGTGTCTGGTCACGATCGAATTGTTGTCGTTGACGTGGTTTCGGTTTGTATGCAACAAAAGCAATCATGGCAATAGCGTTATGAAAGGTTGTTGTTTTTGTTTCTGTCGTTGTCGTTGTTGCATCGTCTATCGGTGGTGGATGGACATTATGTTGCAAATAATGATCAATTTTGTTCAACACAGTCGGCAACAACGAAATTTGAGGATTATCGTCGGAATACACCCATACCTGTAATTCGTTCCACCATTTGGATAAATGTTCGACACCGAACTGTAACCAATCCACAAGCATACGACAATGATTCATGGGTCGTTTGTTATGACTGACGGCAACAAAGACAGCATCTTCAACGATACCGATCTGTTCCAAAGGCAAATCTAAGAAGCGTCGTCGATTGAGGAACCATGAATCCGAAAAGTAATCACGTTCCCGCAATTGATCGTACGGAATGAAATGAAGTAATGGAGATGTTTTGGTGTGATTGGATTTTGTGTTGTTGTTGCTGCTGCTGCTGCTGTTGTCATCATCCTCATCCTCATCCCGGTGGCTGGTACTACTGATGAACGTATCATTTGAAATGTTGTTTTTGGAATTCATCCAATCCGTTGTTGTAATGAAACCTTTCTTTCCGGACACGAACGTGTCGCCAACGTCATGGTCGTTTCTCACTGTCGGACGGAATTTCGTTGTACTATGACCGTTCTTCGTGAATGATAGAATGTCCTCGACTTGACTGTGATAAGAAACACCATTACTGGAATCGTCACCATTCAATAACGTGACATGCACACGAAGTGTTCCCACAATGGCTGTCAAAATCGTCAACCCAAACAAAACTCTCGTCATGGTAGTGATACCATGGCAGCGACAAGGGAGGGGATCACGACGGAACTTGACCTCCTGTTCCGTCATCGCTGAGCTGTCGGCGTTTGTTCCTTCTTTTCCAAAACCAACGCCTCCATTCCCTCGGATTTGCAACCACTGTGATACCCCAGACAATTATATCCTTGTCACGGTCAGTAGTCTACGTACTTCGTGTTCGCTTTTTGTTCCAATGATTGTGTTGTTGTGGTTGTTGTTTGTACGGTTATTTACAGATTAGAGGAATATCATAATGGTATCAATATATGGTATGTCGGGCTGTGTGATCTGTAATTTTTTCTATGTATGACGGTATGATAGTACTACTATGATACATACCCTTTGGATCTTTTTCTTTCGTTGGACGTCGCGATGTCGCGATGTCGCGCTACTGTGATGATACTGTCGCATGTGGAGGAACAGAAAAGATTCACAGTCATAATATGCATCATCAGGCCGTGTGTTGTATGTGGTATGGTCTACCGTACCTACCGTAGCTAGTACCCACCAACAACCTTCCTCACATACACTTTCACTACAACAGCGATAGTTATTCCCTTCTTCATTGACAATCACTACCAACGGATAGTCACCCACTGATAGACTTCTTACTTTTGTTGACTACCCAGCTTCGGCTACTTTTTCACCCAACGGGATCTATCGCTCGTTGTATTTCGCCGCTAAAGAAAAAAAACAAGGAAATCCGTGGACGTTGGATGGAACCAGAAAAATGAAGCGTTCTCACGATGATGCCAACAAGTCGTCATCGACGCCAGCATCGGAAACGATGCCATCGCTGGTTTGTGCCATGGGTGGAACTTACATGTCCATCTCGGACGATCGATTGCGGAACGAACTGAACAAGTTCCTCGACCGATTGGGTCCACAAGACGATGTCTTTATAGTACCACCCGACTTTACGAGGTTCCATTCTCAAGCCGGACGGATCACCGAACTCATTGCCGAGCATTATCAATTCATTCCAAACACTTCAAGTACTTCAACGACGACGACGCCCCAGTCGTTTCAAATTATGCCTGCCCTGGGTACACATGCCCCCATGACACAAGAACAAATCCAAACAATGTTTGGTACACCGCTCGCCCAAAAACATATCGACAGTAATGAGACGTTATTTCAAGTTCATGACTGGAGGAACGATGTCGTGACGATCGGACACGTCCCGGCCGAGATGGTCGAAACGGCCACGCGGGGGATGGTCCGACAACCATGGCCGGCACAACTCAACAAGGCTATTTGGGAGAAACGGAACAAACCCAAATCGGTCGTGTTGTCGATAGGACAAGGTGTGTGTGTCATTGTGTGTTAATTGTGTGTAACATTGTCAAATAAATATATTGATCGCAACAACACAAAAAAAAGTGTTATGATTCACACGAAAATCCTTTTCCGCCTTCCAAAACCAAATCCATACTGACTGCTACTCATCTCTGTTCCTGTTGTCGTTGTTCCGTCTTTTTGGTTATTACAACTACTACTCTTTTTTTCTTTTTGTTTTGTTTCTCGAACAGTTGTCCCCCACGAAGTCATGGGGATGGCCAACTTCAACAAGAACATGTTTGTGGGTGTGGGCGGTGTCGAAGCCATTAACTTGTCACATTTCATTGGGGCCGTTTATGGGATGGAACAAATGATGGGACGTGCACACAATCCGTTACGAGCCATATTGAATCATGCCAGCGAACGATTCTTGCAAAACGAACTCAATGTCTGGTACATCCTTACCGTCGTGGCACCCAATCCGATCACCCAAGCATTGGAACTCAAGGGATTGTACATTGGTAATTCCATCGATTGTTACAATCGAGCTTGTGAATTGAGCATGGCCGTCAACTTTACCATGCTGGACCATCCAACTTCCAAAATGGTCGTGTATTTAGATCCCGATGAATTCCATTCCACATGGTTGGGGAACAAGTCCATTTATCGTACGCGAATGGCCATGGCCGATGGTGGTGAATTGATCGTTTTGGCACCAGGTGTGAAACGATTCGGAGAAGACGACCAAGTCGATAAGTTGATTCGAAAATATGGCTACGTCGGGACACCCCAAATTATGGAATGGATGGACCTACATCAAGAGCTCAAGGATAATTTGAGTGCCGTCGCCCATTTGATTCATGGGAGTTCCGAAGGACGGTTTCGAATCACGTACTGTCCAGGACATTTGACCAAGGACGAGGTAGAAGGCGTAGGATTCAAGTACGCCGATCTTGAAGTCATGTCCAACAAATATAACGTCAATGAACTCGCCACCGGATGGCACGCTGCCGCCGAAACCAACGAAGAATTCTTTTTCATCAAGAATCCTGCGCTTGGATTGTGGGCCGTGAAAAGTCGCTTTGAAGCACACCAGCCAGCCAGTCAGAGTGATACGTGACAAAAAAGAAATATTGTTACCCAAATATAACATAAGCTGCACTATATGGTATAGAGATGAGAGAATCAAGCAAATTAACTTGTTGGATGGGCTGGCTTCGATACCGGAAAAAAAGTACCTTTCTCCTTGTAGCCACCAACATAATTCGGTTCACTTCTGGTTCGATACGATCGTACTGTAGCTGCGGAATGGCCGAAAAACTACTATTCATACTACCGGTACTCTACTAATAAAAGGTAGCTGTCGGTAGATAGGAGGAGAATGGTCTACGACGATAGGTACTAGCTAGTAGCTCTAGACTACCCCTCCAAATTATTATGATAGAATGTCTCGGAGTATCAGAGAGTGATAATGTCACGGTCGTGACGTCGTGACCATCTGGCATTTTCGCTCGAATGTTCGATTGTTGTGTCTTTCGTCGCTGACAATGAGAAATCCACAATTGGTAGATTTCGAGTGGCTTAAATGATTTTATATTGAAAATATACGTCGATGATAAGAAAGCAATCTATGCAGTCATAATGACCGGGTGGATTTCACGCAAAAATGAGTTCCTGTGACATGACGAATATTATTACAAAACACCGCATGATTCGACAATGATCTTTCGTAGGTACCCATCATATCCACGTACCCACTCCACATGTTCTTTCGTATGTACCCATCATAGCCACATACCCACTACAGATGTATATCTGCCAAACGAAGGTATTTTGATCTATCCAGAAGGTATTTCTATCTAGCTTGTCCGATTGGTTCATGGACAGCGTACCACGGATGGAAATTCCAAACACTACTATAGATGAACTAGTTCCCAATGCGACGACTGCACCAGCAAAACTTTACAGCACGAGTGGCCTTACCCGAACCAATCAGAGAATGAACATTGGTATACATACCAATCGGTTCCCGTACCATGTTTTTTTGCTTTACTGTTAACTTGGGAACAAACAATGTTGGTTTCATATTGGTTCTGGTACAGCACAACTTTACACGGTTAGCATTCCGTCACAATACAATAGTGAAAAAATCTGTCTTGTCCCTTTGCTGCAACAACAAAACAATGATATTGAATCCAACAAAGGATATCCTCAAAGACCAAGAAGCGGAACATCGAAATGTTTTATTTGCACGAAGAATCACACGATTTGAACCTTCTTCTGTCTCACTTGTGTATGATGATGGATGAGGAATTGAAGGAACAATGCAAATGCACTCGTCATGTCCTTCATGGCTCCCAGCAGCTGGTAAATCAGTGACAACCTGCATGAGAGACAACGATGCGGGCATTCCTTCCTCAGGTTGCCGTAGCAGAAACGAGTCACGACGGTTGCTGCCTCATCTTCCTAATAAGACCGATGAAGCCCTTCTTCGATCTTTGGGAACCATCCCTATCATTCCTGTCGATGTGTTGTGCTTTTTCTGTTGCCCATTCGTCAAACCTGGACGCCTGCCGCCGCATCTTATAATTTGTTCCCCAGTATGAGCATGAACAAACAACCTTCGTTTCACATTCCAAGGATCGATATAGTACTAATTCGTTGTCTGGAAACAATCCCATTTCTTACTGTCGATGCGAGTTATTTCCCTACTGCCTATTTGCGAATCCTGGGATCACGTATCCGTCATATGCAAGAATATATATTTTTCCCGTCCATGTCGCCTTTACTTCTTTCGCTCACGTATGCATCTTCTTCTTTACTGTTGTCTGTGAAACGGATTGTTTTGTACAGCTTCGCATCGTTACGCCACAAATCGATTCAAAGAAACGGTGATGGCTCATTGTCTTTGATCCTTCGTTGCCGTCCCTACATATGCCTAAAAAGTGTTTGATGAATGTTACCTTCACTCAAATGGTTTCCGGCTGGTCAGTTTTATTTCTCTTCTTCACCCGGATCCTCTCCTTTGCCGCCCGCAAAGCATTTGTAACGGCCATGTGGCTGCTTGCTGACTTCGAATTGCATTTCTTTTTCGCTGGGATTTTGTTGCCCAGAAGAGAGAGCTTCTCCCGGTGTTGCATGTAAGCGCTCTGGAAACACCATCGCTTGAAGTAATACTCCCTGCAATCACAGTGAAAGTATTCGATGGGCGGATTAGTCCCCGTCCAAACCGACTTCCTCACGTGATGGAACCTTGCAGTCCGAGACAACAGGACATCACGGATGTCTTTGTTCTCATTCTCCATACACGTATTTTCCTCGACTTTACCTTCTAAGGCCATCTCCATTTTCTCAACGTCCTCTTCCGTTATTGGCAGTGCCAGATACGTCAATTCATTCACTAGCCATCCACCACCGTATTCCTTTATGTCTACATTAGGGTCTAGCAGCGACTGGAACTCCATGAATTGGTCGTTCTTGAAAGCCTTTTCATAGTTGACAACGGGAAGGCCCGAACTGGGGTAGGAAAGATCTGTGCTTGCTTGATACACAAGGACAACGAACTCTTTGGTTAGACACTGGAACAAAGTTTTACCAGTTTCTATGTATCCGAAAAAGTTTGCCGAACCCTTGATGGCAAGATTGTGCCTTTCCATCGGGTTGTTGCAGGGGACACAGCCGTGTTTTCCGCTGGCAGTGTAATGCCAGTTGGCGAAATCGGGGTTGTCAATATAGGTCTTCGCAAAAGTGGCGGCCATTGCCCCCTCACCATCAATCTCCCACTGCTCCTTAGTGAGATGCCACATTTTCTCTTTTTGTTTCACGGTTTTGCAGCGTGCCAATCTTTTCACAGCTGGTTCTGCCTCATCTGTCAACCACTGAGGTTTCTGCGTCTTTAGTTTGGCTGCATACAGTCCATTTCCACTGCGACCGTCCATCTTGAATTTTCTTATGATATGTGGGTAGCATGACAGTTGGGGCAGACTTCCTGCTGGTTTGGTTTGCTTTCTTCCTAAAACGCACCAGAGACATTATTTGCTTCCTTAGGATGTCAACGGTTGGCCCAACATTCATAAAGAGGGGGTGGTAGTTAAATCGATTACTAACCATTGTTGCTGCTTGGCTGGGTCCTATGTTTGGGCTGACACGCATGACATCGTCTACGGCCATCAGAACACTGAAAGGCAACCCAGGTTTCTTTGGATACTTGTCCGAATCCCACTGCCCGCCACAACGTCTGGTTCCTTCTTTGTAGGAGTACCATGCCATCCAGTCAATGGGATCGTGATCTTCATGTTTAGAGTAGTCGTCAATCAACACATAAGCTGGCCCAGACGACAAATCCCTGTTGGGCGACCACACCAACATGTCACATTGGCATGCCTTGTCGTAGCACTTGTATTGGCGAATGTACCAACTTGGAGGTATGCCCGCAGTACTCCCGAAGGAAACACGAGTACCGGAGGAAACACGGGTACGAACTGACACAATGGCTGGACCGAGATGGTCCAGCGCTTCTGCCACATTCGAATGGCATGTTTCCCTCGCACCGTGCGTTGATTTCCTTCGTTTTTGGGAAGTGTCACCGTCCCCAGCCTTACAATACTCGTCGTTAGATTGTGTGTAAAGTAGACCATCGGCACGGTCACTAGTAGGCGTATTTTGGGTATTTTCCGGTCTAGCATCAGCCGCCACCATTCGGTTCTCCGGCGTCTTCTGGTTCCAATAATACGAAACGGCCGCTCCTATGAGAGAGTACTGCTCATCCTGCCGGGGTACGAACATCTTCGTGTTATCCACGAAGCTTTTCAACTCCTTCGCCTGCGGTGACCCAACGCTATCCGAGATCGACGCAGCGACGAAACGGGTCTTGATTTCTTCCGGAAGAAAGCTCATCTGCATCACATCTTGATGCGCCTTTCGCAAAGATGGAACATCCTCTTTACGCTGGAGGGGGAGATCGGCTGTCTTCTGCGCAAAAGAATCCATGCTGCTCGCTGGAGAATGAACGGACGATGATTGGTTGCGGTGGAAGTAGTAGATTAGTCGACAAGGGAACGATGGGCGATGGCACAAAAGAAACAAGTTTTCCAGAATTTTTCTACGGAAACATTGAGATAATGAACACATCCTGCCCTGGCATGAAGTTTGTTGGCGGGAAACATTTTTGGTTTAGATTACGTTTCGGTCAATTTCCATAGTCAACGTCGAATCAATGGGCTGGAATTGTGTGGTTTGTAATACTTTATTTGCGGAAAAATGAAATGTTTCCAGCTGTGAATCACGCAAATCCTCTGCAAAGAAGAAGTTTGCCGATGCTACATCTACAGCCACGAATATCGTATTGGTTTAAACAGATACAAGCCTGGAATGTCTTGCGTTCCGTTGAAGGGCAATTCATGGTAGAGAAATTTGAATACGGGAGCGAGCCTGACGTGGATTTAAGAGGAGAAGTCAGTTGAGAGAATTTCAACCGTTCAAATGAGTCTGGAATGGCGGCAATTTTAGAGGCATGTGAGCAACGTACCGGATGTGATTGTCAGATTTGTCAAACAACATTGCATTTGTTTGCGGAAAGACTGTCCATTGCTTCATTCACTTTCAATTGCAATTTGGTGTTTCCGTGCATTTGCAAGATGGAGAGAGCGGCACCAACAAAGGTGCGCAGTGGTAAAAATGGTGAGAATAATTGTCACGACGGCAACATGTTTGTGAAATGTATCGACTCAGAGATCTTACGTATGATTTTCTGTTTCAGGCGGCACAGAACTGACGTACACTGCGGCAGCCAAAGTTCTTCAAGCCTGGAAATGGGGTGGCCAGAAGGTGGAATATGGACAATGGGCAACAACCTACGACTTTGGCCGACAACGATTGTGGGCATGAAAGCTAAAATCCGGTTGATGTTGAGGTTGCTCAGACGTTCATAAGACACACAATCGATGGAGTCATTTGGCATACGATTCGGTGGGAATGTGGTGAGGGTGACAATTGAACAATGGCGAAGGTAAGCGAAAACTGTTACATTTTCGTTATTGACAATCACAACGTTGAATTGAAATACATCTTTCTAACCGCAACCCAATAATTCATCGATTTACAGGAAAAGAAAGGCAACGGGGGGAGCCATCATACAGCCGCCCAGTGAGGCTGACTCTTGTGATAATGACTTCCCTTGGTTATGCTAGTGGTGTCGCCTACGGATGATTCGGACAATGCCCTACCATTGCTTAATGAACAGACTGATGGCAGCGTCAAAGAAGAAAAGCAGGACAGAAAACAAGTAGCCGAAAAGTACTGGGGGGGGTGTAAATTGAGGGGAAGACAGAAAAGGTGGGCCATGACACCATAAGTGTTATGGTCATTTTTGGTCGTTAAGTAGACGTAGACGGGTAAATAATAGTTAAGTAAAATTGTCACGGTGGATATCCCCTGGGCCTCTTTGGTAGATTTCCCCCCTGTGCTCCGTGTTCCTTCGCGCGTTCGCTTTCGCTTTACATACTTCTTCGAGCGAACGCGCGAAGGAACACGGAACATTCAACACAACATGATGAGATTATTCCGCTTTCTCAACTACCGTAGTAGCTATGATACCGGTAACGAAGTTGCACACAATCTCATCAACTCTCAACAGTCTTCATCTTCTCATCTTCCTTCGACATTGCTTCCAGATATTCCGACAGTGGTCGAAAGGAAACGCAATAGTTGGTAGAAGATAGCAGAATGATAGCAGTATGTCGTTGTAACATCTAATGTCTCTCGTGCTCAGGGAAACAGCGTCAATCTATGTTCTGTTCCAACGATATAACAACACCAACAAGTGAGGAGGAGATGAAGAGTCAGGGTGGCGAATCTCTGAGATCCATCCAAGTGTCTCGATCAACGGCTGCAAAGCGCAATGAGGCAGGAGGTACAACAACGTCGTCCGAAGGCCCGGCTAATACAACTCCTTGCCAATGGAAGCGATCGAAATCACAACCGTCTGCAGCATTGGACTCTTCCATGACGGATCAAGGATGTTCTTCTATTGACCTAGAGAATGGTCAATCGATGAATACCGGTGAAACAACCTCCGAATGCACTGATTCAGGAGGGGCTCCACTTCCAAAGCCAGTCTCCAGCATTTGGAAGTGTCGTTATTCTGAGCTGGACCGATGTTGTCCCCAATCCTTGGATCTATTTGTCCTTTTTCTTACTATATTGGGTATAGGTCTCATGATATCCATTCTTTGTGTCGTCATTTTGGTGTCCACCTATCACTCGGCTGTCTTTGGAAGAAAGCCACCATACAACAACAACCATTCGCTGGTGGCAGTGCCATTCCCTGATCCTACTACATACAACAACAAACAGGATTTGATACCTCCCACCATGTCTCCTACTACTTTGGCAGTGGGGTACATGATGAATCGATTGCAACTGGCGATCCGTCCTCACCATGATCACCATTACCACGATGACAGCAGTACCAATTTCACTCACAGTCAGCTCGATAGGTCATCACCGCAATACCAAGCCATTGTATGGCTTTCACAACACTTCCCCATGGATACCACACTGGAGGATCTTCTTCTATCCACATATTATGCCTTGGCAACACTGTACTTTACCGCCAATGGCAAATCGTGGCGGAATAACAGTGGTTGGATGTCCCCCGAGGAGCAGCACTTGTGTCATTGGGCAGGTGTGACATGTATCCAAACTGCAACGTCGGCAGTGGTCGGGTTAAATCTGTCCCATAATGATTTGGCAGGTTCCTTGCCCACTGAAATTGGATTGTTGACCAACATAACGTCCCTATCACTATCGCAAAATCATTTGATGGGGCCTGTTCCGAGCGAACTTGGATATTTGCAACAACTACAACAATTGCATCTCGATCGCAATCACTTTTCTGGATCCTTGCCGGTGGAAATTGCCACCAACCTGCCGCGTTTGGAAGAGGCAAGCTTGCATGGCAACGATTTGGTAGCGGGATTACGCAATTTTTCTCCTTGCAACAGTATCACTACCCCAAAGTCGTTATTGGCCGATTGTGCCGGGGCCGTCACCACCAATACAGATCTCGAGACGGGTCGTCCCAAAGTGTTGTGTCCCTGTTGTACGACATGTTGCTACACGGTGGTGGATCGCCACTCGACTGGCAGCAAAGACGAGGTGGTTTGTATTGCACAACAACCCTACATGTATCCCAAGCTAACAAATTCTAGCTACCACGAAGAATCTCCATAATCTGGTATTTTTATTTTACTGCTCCCCCAATAAGCAAGAACATGGGCGCACGGTCCACATCCTATACCATGCTGTGGTTGATTTTTAGGTGCCATTGACTCTTCATTCGAAAAGTTGGCCTCGTCGGTGGGGCGAATCATGCAACAGCTTTCTATCCACTCAGCATCAAAAACAAATTCTACTAGAGGAAGCCAGCAAATAACCAACATGATGAATGTTAATATCATCCTACAATCAAAGAACTTGCTTGGGTGTAAAAATATATTATTTCTGCCGGTTTCATGTTTTTACCAAACCAGAATGTGCCAAATCTTTCCGCTCCTCCGTACGACTTACAGTTAGTAGAACATCATTATTTATACGTACCTAGCTAGCTAGGGTGAAAATTGTTTCATCGCAACAAAACAATAAAATAATTTTAATTACTATCTTCGGATTATGTCCGCTAATGAAGAGGTGTTTGTACCCATCCCACTGGAGTGGTCCGTCCAAGCCACAAACAATCGTTCGGTATTCTCGAGAGAGAAGAGAAGTTTTTTGAATACCCTTTTAGTCTCGAATACATATGATACCTACCTACCGGTATTAACTCTAAGGTGCTACGGTAGGTACTATGCTCTCGCTAGTAGAGTAGGCAACGGTAGATCGATTCTGGCAGTGTGGACAATTTGAAAATAGAGAGATACGTCGTTGTTGAAGTCGCAGAGTTATTCGCTGTCAGGTGCAGAATCGAAATCACCGGACGTCGCCTTGAAATGAGTACCGTGCTGGTTTAGAGGAGTTAAAAAACACTTTGAGGAGAAAGAAAGATCACTTCTCCGTGAAATGCAACCTCTACTCTCTAGTAGCTCTAGCTAGAAACTATCAAAGGTAGGTCTACTAGTAGGCCAATAGTGAGTGTCATGAACTACCCGGTTGAAAAAATGATGTGCTGAAATTTGAAATAAAATCAACGTGGTATTTGGGCCGTATGAATAAAACTAATACGAATCATTGACAGGGCTTTTGCAAGGAATTTGAACTAGGGAGTGGCCTTTACAGTGGGAAAAAAAACTAAAGAGCATCCCGTGGAGGCTTTTATAGAGTGTTATTCAAGCACCATGTGTGCGCATACTTCTAATCAGTGTCCCATGATATCTCAAAATATTCGAGATAGATCTTTTAAATTTTCCAACAAAAAGTCACTAAAGATGTCGTCATCCTCAGCAAAGGTGGCAATGGACACTTCGTCGTCGTCATCATCCTTTTCCATCCCATCCCCATCTTCAGAGACCTTGGTGGAGGACATCGTAATTTTCACGCCAAAGCTTCTGCTGCTACTTTCATGTGTGACGGTTGCCACTGCGTTTTTGCAAGAGGTGGTAAAAGGCACAACAGCGCTGCTAAAAGTTCCAACGCCAGCTGCGTTTCGGTAGATCTCGGCCTGGGACATGCTGAGTGTAGCATCAGTACAAATGATGTTGAGGACTTGATTACAATAGTTGATGCCTCTCTGTTCAAATGGATGCTGAGGCATAGGAGGGATGAAGTTATCACAAGAACTTCTCATGCCAAAGAACATCGAGGACATGGATGGAAAGCCAATAGAAGACGGTCCACGTCCTCCATGATTGCTTCCGAAACCCATATTCCACTTACAAAGGCTGGCGTTGTTGTTGCTATGCAAGATAGTACTGGCCGAAGAAGAGCCACACGAGGAGTAGGACCGATCCATGGAAAGCTTGGTCACAATGGACTGAATATCGTCATTGAAAGCAAGAGATCCAGTGGCAACCTTGTGCTTTCGTGCTTGCTTGGCCTTGGAGGAAGATCGATATTTGGTATGAAGGATATCTCGGAAGAGATTTCCGATCTTTTCCCGTGCGTAAGCTTCATCCACCTTCCACCATGTGGACTCCTCAAACTTGACAAAAGCGCCACCTTCCGGTTCTTCGATCAGTGAAATAATTGTACTGACAATCTTGGATTTCTGTTCCTTGTTCGTAGCAGATCCGTAGGACTTGGCAAATGAGTCGATGTACGCTCGAAGCTTTTTGTTACCAGGAGAGGCTGTGAAAGCCTTGCCGCGGCCACATATCACAGCATTATGCCCTGGAATGTAGTTCGTTCCCAAATGGACCCGATTTTCGTTTTTCTTGAGGGACGACTCGCGATGGCATGCCATGGGACGGTTCCATTGTGATTCGGCTGCTGGATTGGAGATCATGATCACAGCCGTGTGAGTAAAGGGTAAATGTAACGAGAGAAGATTTATCTTGCAGTTAATAAGAGGCCTGGTAGGTTCTCCTCGTTTCTGGCGATGAGTAACTGTAAATAATACTAATATATTATGAGGATGGGGAAGTGCTCGCAGCGTTGTGAAAGAAAGGAAAACGAGAGGCATTACATAAATGTGATGGGCGACGGGAAAAATCTTTTGAGACGAGACCAAAAAAGGGCGCAACGTCCCCCCTCTACCGGTAGCTCTCTAGAGGTACCTTACAGTTAGCATATTCAATGTTTGTTTAAATCGGAATTTGTCAATGGGCTTTTTCTACCTATCTTGAAAAAGCCATTTATTCTTCGATAATGAATCTTCTGTGGCAATTCGTTTCTCAAAAGGAAATATTCAGATACCGTCGATTGTGATCAAGTATAGAATACATGGTCGTGAGCAATTTTGATGGCACTCTTGACGGTTGAATTGTCATTGAGGGGCTTGAATGATCGAAGATTGATGGATCCCTTATTTTTCATGAGAATAGAAAATCTAATACGACGTACTCCATAGAACTCTTTTTATCAAAAGAAATGTCCTACAATACAGGACGGTGTTTTCAAATACATGAATACGAGGACGTAGTATCAACATTTACTTATTTCCTGTGCTTCGTAAGTCGCAGGCCGTCAAACTGTAGTCGTATTCTACTGACTGTAACATTTACTAAAATTATTTTATTGATTTCCATTTTTCAAATCGTTTTCTCGTCGGAGATTACGACTCCCCGTAGACTACCGCGGTATTAGGATGCTGTTTTACGTTTAACTGCAAAGAAAGAGAGACTGCCAGTTTTTCTGTACAACTTCTTCGTGTATCACTATTGTCCGACCGGCCCGGACAGGTTCTTTTATGGGAGAGGACGAAGTATGCCTATGCATGATTTCTACTACTTGATAGAGAGTTTTGGTGGGCCCCGATAGTTCTGTAGAAAAAAATGGCATCATAAACTTACAGTTCGACCAGTTTCAAGTGCACACAGACAGTATTGTTTCACTTGAGAAATACTAGAATCTTTTGCACGTACAACTTGCCCTATTGGGTTGCAACAGGCAGATGACATCAATACACCCAACATGTGAATTTGGTCACCGCGACAACGCTGACGCTGAGTGGTTTACCACTAAACGTTTTCGTCATTTTATTGTCGACTTGTTGGATTTCATGTTTTTGCGTCGATGATAGATGTAAACGGCAGCACCGAAGGGTCGTGTCCATGACATTTCCATGTACCGTACCAATGGCTTTTGAAATGACGAAACTAATTTGTCCTGCATCATCAAATCATTAGGAAAGCGTTGTAAGGTGGCTATACATTGCAAAGTATGGGTACACTCTCGAAGGATCTTTTCTTCCAAATTTGTCAATAACCACGATGGGAAGCACAAGGATGCCACGTAAATATGTGTCGCACGATGCAAGTCGACAGAAAGCATATCGTCTTGTAAAAATTCCACCGCATCCAAAGTTGTTGTTGGGAACAAGAAATCGCAATCATTTGGTTTTAGAGACAGCTGTAGCAGCGTTTCCTTCGCTCTTTGAGCTGCCTCGTGCCGTGTGGATGACAATTCCACCCCGGATACTGTTACAGTTGTTGTTGTTGTTGTTGTTGTTGCACAAGTGTTACTGTCAATGAGTTCCATTGCCATTTGAAGAATCAACTTGCCAGCCCCCGACCCCAAGTCGTAAAAATGCACACCTGTATTGTCATCATCCATGTTGTCGATTCTGTTTTCTTGTGGATGAAGATTCATGGCATGAATGAGTTGCCTTACCCCCGTCGTAGTGATTTCTCCGTAGGTCGACGGATCCCACGACGAGTTCATAATAATATTGTTGTTTGTGGTGGCTCTGATACTGTCTGTAGATGCGGTGATTCTTCGGTACGTGTATCGTTCATTTGTTTCAATTCGAGAAATGTGTTGTTGGCGTTCTTGTTGGTTGTTGACGATCCATTCGTCGCCGAGCGGTACTTGATATCCGATATTAGTGTTTGTGGAATAGACCTGTTGCAACATCGAATCGATGAATTTTCGGTGTTGCCATTCGTGCCAATGTCGTGGAAGAGGTTCCATCATGGGGATCCATCGTTCGATGACATCCGGTGGACACAAGAAAATGGAAGCAAGGATCTGTGCAATCACCGAGCTTGGGGACAAGCTGGTGGGGTGCTTGGACGACACGGACTGGGAGGTATCACGATACAATGATGATATTATTATTGTCGGTCGGTAGAGACTCCCTGTCAAACAGAAAAAGACTGGAAATAAGGCAGTTGGGATCGGTAACATGGTGGTGGTAATAACGGTCCAACAGAGAAGTCTCGTGAGAATTTGGAAAGAGTACCGTACCGTAGTCTCACTCGACGGTAGCTATCATCGCTACGATGGTGGATCTAGAGATCTAACCTACCGTAGTGTAGGGGAGGGAAATCTTTTTCGTGTATGTGATAAATAATGGTGTCGCTTTTTTCTATCCCAGGAATAGGGATAAAAGAGACAGAATGAGCGTTTGTCATTTCCCCCTTATTGAGGCTACTAGCTAGTAGAGCTAGAGTGGTAGTACTTGAAGTAATAATTAAGGGCGAACATTGAACATGACCCTCAACTTTGTGTTTTGTCTGATGGATACCTCTGTTAAAAAAGAAGAGTTGTGTGAGAGGCACTACGTGTTAATGCGACTACCGTACCGTCTTACCTAACTATTACTCCGGAGTACGAAAGAACAAAAAATGTACGATAGCTGTTATCCAAACATCCATCCATCTCAATGAAAAAAAGAGAAAATAAAGCCCCACCCCCTTCTATCATACTGTTTCTCGACCCATCAACCACCGCTGCTGCCATGCGAGCATGGATACAACTACAAAGGACGAGAAGATAATATTATTACTATGATGCAAGGTGGTCTCAACAACAAAAGACAGACCACCGAAAGGTCTTCTGTCGTGACGATCAGCCATCATGATTACACCATTGATTTCTACATTCCACGATTCCGTCATCATCGACGACATCGTTGTCGTTTTGGAAGCTATACAACTATCGCTGTGGCTGCAATCACGATGCTCGCCTTCGTTTATTATACCAGCAATATCCATTACGAATACATGGCTTATCCATCATTGGTAGACTATCCCAAACGGATGGTAGGAGTCAAGAATGATTTCCATCCTCCACGGTCTCCTCCCATCATCAATCTGACTCGATACTTTCAACAGAACTCGACCTTTCCCTATTTCCAAGAGTCGTTATATCCCCGTTATACACCGTTGGAAAAAATCTTTCGACCGACCGTTACCAATGCCAATGCTGGACAGTCTTCCAAAACCAACAACAGCAACAACAACAACTCCACGATAATATTGTCTCATTTGTTGGATCATCAATCCATGGCTGTTTGTAACTTTCGACAACGTGGTATGCATTTCCCCCATTTCTTTCAAGAATTTCTTCGATGTGTCAGTTGGTGGAGAGCCACCTCCCATATGCATAACGAGGACTATTATTATTTGGGTTCTCATCCAAATCAACAACAACGCTCTCCCCAACAAACCCCCGCTGCCGTATTGATCTTTCCGACCGATACCAACCGTCGGATCGGACGATCCGATTGGGCCAATGGATTGTTGGCAATCATGGAGTCTCAACCACCCTTTCATTTGCAAATCGACCGGAATGGTACCTACCGAAATATCAGTGTCTTTGGACAAGTCCCCGCCGTTCATGATATGTACAATCGATATGTCAAAGCAACAACAACAACAATATCAACAATATCAACATTAAAGACGACAATGTCAAACCACAAACGACAACAACGTCGATCGGCCTATCAACCTGGTGATGTCATCCCACCGGCGTTTGAGACGGCACATCCCAATGATGCCATGGAATTGCAACATGCCGTATGGAAGGGATTACATTTGTCGAGGACGGCTCGGGGTGGATGTCCCATCGGTCATCTTTCTCACAAGACGTTTCCGATCATTGGATTTTTGAATCGACGACCTAATAATGGACGACATGTCATGAATCATCGAGGTATGGAAGTTGCACTTCGACATGCGTTCGAACGACCAAATTTTCGATTTGTTTATCAAGAATCATTTGACAGTTTTTCCTTTTCAGAACAAGTCGCGTACATGGCCAATTTGGATATTGTCTTGGGACCGCATGGAGCGCAACTAACCAACGCCGCATTCTTGCCACGTTGCGGTGGGATGCTTGAATTCTTTCCACAAGGATACTGGGCACCCCATTACTTCGGTACCATGGCACGAACCACGGGACATTATCATTTTGGTATCTATGCCGGTGATCGACGTACCATGGAACAAGACGTCCTGTACGCAATGACCAATACATTACAGACGCAAGATGAAGCTCGAGCTCGGAATATCAGTATCGACGACGTCCAAGAAGTGGTCGATGCTACCATGGCCTTGGTACAACGATGGTACGATTGTTGTGTTCCGACCCAACCATAACAGCAACAACAACAACAACAACAACATTGTTGTAAATCGTGGGATGCCAACGAAACGGAACACCCGTTGCTCTGCAACTCAATGCCAACCGGGGGCGTTGGAAGAGAGAGAGAAAAAAAAAGGATCTTGATGGTCGGTTGGACGTCTCACTTATTTCTCATTGTAAAAAGTGGCCGTGACAACGCGAAAGAAAAATCGCGCTGGTGTCACAACAGTCAAGGATCATTTCCAAGATTGAAGGAAGGAAAAATATATAACGATCTGTCGTTGTGCCACGGACCGAGCGGAAGGGTTCCCGTGTCGAGACCATCCAATCGAACCTGTCCCAATCATCCAACGATCCAACTCCAGATCCCGCGCATATTATGTACCAATCAAGTGACAGGGGAAGATTGACGCGCAACAATCGCTGCTGCTTACAATTATCCCATTCATCTTCAATCTTCCATCACTTTGTGGGAGAAGAAAATGACGTACGTTACATGGGATCCGCAAGCCAACAATTTCGCTGGTTGAACCTATCTTGCTTTGGATTGGATGCTGGATTTGTCGTTGGTGACAGCAATTGAAGTTGTGAAGTTTTATGAAAACGAAATCCTATCCTACCAACTATTCGAACAACTTCGTGGGTTCCTTATATCCAAAAAAAAAGCATGGGTATCTTGTATCATTGCTTCGTGGATGCCACCCAACCCTTTTTTGGAAGAATTTATTTTTTGTTGGCAAGAGAAAATACGGAGGTTTTAAAACAGTCACGGACTGGTGGACCGCCGGCTACCATCGGTTTCATGGCCATTCTTGCCGCCGCTCTAGCTATGGCCTTGTTGTGATACATCATGTCTCGACAGCGTGTATCATGGTGTTTCGAATACGACAATTACATTTAGTTTACAAACTTCTTATTGTAAATACACAGCGAAGTATACATTGTTTTATTAGTAGCGTATTCACTCTATTCAATCAAGACTTTGAATGCTACACTAATCGTACTTACAGTTAAAGTACGACGTAGCCCGAAGAGAGAGGTGGGTAGCTATATACGGTACCTGCTTACGGTAGGTAGCTACGATGTATTATACGACTACCGGTACGCTATTAGAGCATGAATTATGTACAGGAGCACGACCGTCATTATTATTTTATTTGTTGATCGGTTCGCTAATTAGAATTTTTTCGAAGGCCTGTCAGTATCAAAATTCCACCGTCGCGCGTCTATTTTCTATTTTCGGTCACCTGATAAGACTGCTGTATTTATAAGTCGAGACTTATTGTCCGTGTGGGTCTTGATGAGAATAGGGCGGATCTCCATGTTCCGCTGAAAATAGATACCAGTAGAGAATCTTCTTGGGGAACAATCCCGAGTTTAGTTGGGTAGGGAAATGTCGAGTTCGTCGGAGGGGTTCGACGGATAGTTGGAGTGTACCGATTTCGTGTGTTTGTTCTCTTTTCTCTTTTTCTCTCTCTACTACTAGAACTAGCTACTCTAGACACATTGTTCATTTGTATTTATTTGACGTTGACAGGAATACAACGGCGGTGGACACGGACCAGTGAAACAGAACCCACACTACGTTTCATCAAGAAGGGAAAAAATCAATCACACACACAGAGGAGAGCGGTTGTGACGTTGTGACAGTAGCCACAGCAATCACACTCCGCAAGCAATCAGCACACTTCTTACCACCACCATGACGTTTTACTTGTCCGACGAATCACAATTCATCGCCACATACGGTCCCTCCAGCGGCAACAGTGTCTGGAGTGTATCCAGAGACAACTCATTCTATAGCTTTCCAACCGAGTTCGGTGCAACTACTACAACAACAAAAACAACAAGAACTAGTCCCACGGGAAGCGACTCGTATTATATTCCTCCTCCTCGTACACGAATGGTAGATAATATCATGAGTGCATCCAAGAATCAAAAACAGCAACAAGAACAACGAACGAATGAAAAGAAGGAAGAACAAGCATCTCAACATCATCGTGACAAGAGCTCTGGAGGGATGTCGTTTTCAGATGCCTTTTCATTTGTCGACAGTATTTGTAGTGGCAGTCAAAGTTTTGACGAACCCAACAGGACTGCAGCAGCCCCTGCAACTGCAACACATACACCTCCTTCATCTGTCATGAGAGAATCGTCACCGACACTTTCTCCCATGACCCCCTACCAACGTCCTGTTATGTTGCAAAAGCAACAACAGCAGCAACAACCGCCAACACAGTATTTGCAACAACAATATCCGAACCAAGAGATTCAAAGTCGATCGAATTCGGTCGTGACACCGTCTTCCTCTTCGTCCTCATCGTCCTATTCTCCAAACACGTTTTGTCATCAACCATCGTATACCTTGAAACTTCAGCAAAAGGCACAGCAACAGGCACAACAGGCTCGAAACCAAGTCTTGCCCAAAGTAACGTCTGCTGCCGCTCCTTTTGAAAAGATGATTGCCCCATCCAGTTACTTGTACGGTGAATTGTTGAAAGAACCTGGATACCGACATGCCCTTCAAGCAGGAATTCTATGGCAGTCTCTATGTAGTCAACACGTACACTTCCCCGCCTTGTGGTACGACGGGGAAGAACCGGCCCGGCCGCCATTGGGCTGTTCCAAGAAGGGACTTTCCCAAAAACATTCGATCTGGAAGTATTTTGGACGACACCGCGTCCAAGGTGATGTCAAACTCAACCGTTTGATCGGAAATCGTGGATCGTCCGGTCGACTCTTGATGCATATCGTTGTCACATCCCCGGGGCAAGGAGCCGTGGCAGATGTTTGTGTTGGATGCTTTCATCCCAATGCCCGAGGTATACGGATACAAGTCCATCATGATCCCGCGCTGGAACATTGTCGTGATGTCTGGACAGGATACAGACAACGAGATACACGGGAAACGTCTCGTATGGAAGAATTGTTGCAACACTACAACAAGGGACTGGTCGATACCACACCCTTGGGCGGAGCAGGCAGCAAACATGCAGACATGTTGACAATTGACAATCAAAATTTGAAGGCTGTCTTTGGAGCACGGTCGCCTCTGTTCACGTTGTTTGTGCCCGAAGATGAACTATACGATCTCCTCCAACGAAATGTTAGTGCCAAATGCCCCGCCTCCATTACGTTGATGCGACAATACCTACGAGAAGAAGAATTTTAGACAATTGGTACAGGACAATGATGATATGTGTCGTACAATGATGAAGCTGAACCGTTCGCCGCAATTGTCAGTGGCATTTCTTGTGTACAGCTTCTATATGTATCATATACGCACAATGTATTTCCATCATCATTACCCTGTGTCCATACCATGAAATGAGTCGAGACTCATTATAACTATGTGTGGGGATCCAAAAACATAAGTAGTAAAAATCTTTTCATCATGTGAACATCAATCTTCCTACTATCAACGTATCGCTGCCATCATTAAACGAGACAATCGTTGGTGAGTATACAAGCTAGTTCAATTATGAGTGAGTCACGCCTCGGGGTTGTGTATTTGTCTCTCGCTTCATGAGCAAGGCGGGGAACAGACAATCGTCGCTGAGCGGTATCAACGTCTCTTTAATTGTACGAAATCCCAAAGAGGCATAAAAGGACTCGGCTGTCAGTGTCGAATAAACTTCCATGGCAGGAGGGAATGACGTATTGTTATCATCACCGTACGTTGCAGAGTAATAGTGACACAAGTCGTTCCAGGTTCGGTTCCAAACTGCCGAGGCAATACCTCGTCGAGCAAAATCTGGATCAGTGGCAAAATGGCGCAAATGAGGAACGTCCCTTGCCCCAGTCTCGTCGTCGTCGCTTCTCACATTACAAGTAGTTTTGGTAGGGGAATGTAATGTGAATCCACCACATCCAACAAGTTGCTTCGGCGACTCCCTGGATGATGATGGGTCTGTAGTGGGTGCTTCCACCACATACCATGTTCCACAAGTCAATAGATCCTCCCTGGCCACGGTAATTTTGGGAAGTGCAGCGCCCAACAAGTCGTCATCATAATCCTGATTCAACAAATTGCTGTATGATTTCCACAGGAGATCATTGACCAATTCCTTGTCATCCAGACAAGCGGGTCTCACGATCCATTCCGTCCGTTCCATTTTGGTTGTGGCGGCTGACATTGTCGTAATTTTGAAAGTATTTTGCCTTCTTTCTATTTTTGTTTTGTCGCTTCGGCTGGCATATGTGAATTCCCCCATGATCAGGAAATCTATGATTTCCTTTTACCAAGTTCTTGACAACAGCAACGGAAACGCAATGACAAGGACGACTCGACGACGAACGATGAGCTTCCCAATTGTTCCTGGCTACTTGAGACGTGCATCGGACATCGATCGTCATTATTTACAGTTAGGGGCTTGCAGAAAGCATACGGTACACCTACTACGATACTTCGAAGTAGTA
Organism: Nitzschia inconspicua; assembly: GCA_019154785.2. Taxonomy (NCBI): domain Eukaryota; phylum Bacillariophyta; class Bacillariophyceae; order Bacillariales; family Bacillariaceae; genus Nitzschia; species Nitzschia inconspicua. Next base: position 214,499 of record JAGRRH010000017.1, read on the forward strand.
CCTTTGCTAAAGTTTCACCGTCATTTATGTTGCTATTTGGTCCCTATTCCCCAATTCCGTTCGAATCATCAGTAGTAGTTCTACGTAACGGAAGTTCAATCTAATCGTGAAGTTCAACCGCTACCTACTACGACTTACTCGGAGAAATAATTGAATGTATATTATAACATTATTACGATTTCTCACAAGAATTTGGAGGTCGCCGCTGTTGCTGTCTCTGTCGTATCTTCTCCAGGGACAGGAGATGATCCATCGAAATGACACTCACCGCCCTGCAAAGCAAAATCCATCCCGAACATCCCCACATTCGCCAGAACAAAAAAATGAATAGGGAGCCACGGCAACAGGAAGGAGAAACTTCATCTTGCGCTTCCTCCTTCCTCCTGGTAAAAATAGAGAATGTCGAATCTTTGCGGGGCTCGAACGAAACGAACAACAGTGATGGGAGCTCTTCCTCGTCCTTTGAGGATGTATTGGCATTGGACAGCGACGGAGCGGACACGACTCCTGCTGACGGCGGTACTGTTATATCGGACTTTTCTGGATCGTCACAAGTCAATGGAACTTCGGTGCTTGAGTTTGAAGAGCAAATGGTCTTCGCGAATGGGGAAGGGAGTCTCATAGAGACGAACGACGGCGACGATATTTCTATGACTGTGACAAGTGAAGCTATTGACGAATGTAGGGTATCCTTCAAGGACGATATGGTGTCAGAAACGGTCCCAACCAATAAATTGTTGGTTCTACAGTTGGAAGAGCAAATGGTCGTTTCTTGTCTCGGAAGCGACGCGTGTTCTTTGACCGTCGCAAGTGAAGCTGCAGAGGTATATGGTACAAACGTCAACGGGGAAACAATAGCGACAGTCCGAACGCTTGGCCCCACCGTCGGAGCTAGTTCTGTGATTGCTCAAGAGAAAAAGATTACGACGAAAGCGTTTCCGGGTTCATGCGAACGGTATGTTCATTTTGCTCCCGATATAGTCAAGCGAGACGATCTTCGCAACGCATTGTGGCAACTCCATCAGAAGACGCACGGCACGCATCGAAAAACGCGTGGCAGAGAAGTATCATCAACGATCTCCTTCGATCATGCTCCAGTATTACCCAAAAGAAGCCTCCCTGATCTTCTTCCCACGAACGATCACCAGCCACCTTACCCATCTGTAGTTTCGAGTCAAATAGGTGTTGACCAAATCATGACACCAAATCATGGTGCAAAACGAAAAGAACCAGGGTACAAGATGAGCTACAGGGTTGAATATTGAGACGAGAAATGACTTTAGCTAGCTAGATGCTTACAAAGGAAGCGCCAGGGACAAGTTAAGACATGGTTGGTAGCAGCGACAATTGCGAAGATTTCGACACTCAGTGGATAAATTTCAGTATCACTGTTTGATGGAAGGACGACCGCAACGCAAGTGGACATAACGTTGCTTTTCATGAAATAAAAGTATATGTATGTAATGTATATTGCATGAATCATTGTCAGAGACTACGACTTTGCTGTCGACATGTACTGTCGTACCGTAGAAATGTTAGCATTAGGGATATCGATAAAACAATTCCTCATAAGATCGATGAGCAGCAGGAGGACTTTCCATGCGCGATCGACAAGTGGAACTTCCTATGTACGCTTAAACTACCAGTAGTCTATGACACACGCACTGGATTGTATCGTGTAACGAATACCTAATACTTCCACCTGTAGTAGTACGGAGTAGTATTTTACCGGTAGTTGTGGTGGAGACGTGGAAAAGAATCTACCGTATTTGCTCAACCCAACAACAACAGACGGGATCCTCCAATGTTGTACCTGAGCAGTAATATGTCCTTGGGCATCGTTACACCTGCAACCCGTTTGTACGAAAAGCCTACAATGAGATTCATTATCAGTTTACGATCATCTCTGACTTTTCTTTTGATTTTGGGGGATGTTGGCTACGGAGTTACCGCTAGAAAGGACTTGCGACGGTCCCAGAGTTCCTTGTCAACGTCTTCCAATGTTCTATCTCGGGCGTCATGGAGCCAACAACGACGACAACAACAACAACATCGATTAGAACGCCTCATAGAGGATCAATCATTGCTATTTATCCAACTTCGAGGTGGTGGAAGTGATAGTGATGTGAGTAGCAACGATTATTCCACATCCGATGAGACTCGGAAGAATCAAGTGAGTTTCAGTGGCCCTATGTTGTCCTACTCGGCCTCTCCAGAGGCAACGTTGCCTCCCGCATTATCAGGTAGGTCAATACCAGCGTTCACATATCAATCAACAATCGATCCTCTGGTGGAAGATCTTGGTGATGCTGCTGCAGCAACTTCTGCCACTTCACTTCCACCACCTCCCAATCATCCTTCGTCGATATCAACATCATATTATGTACAAGCCACAAGAACACGTCGTCCGATACCATCATCGTTTTCATTGCAGCAGTCATTACTCACCCATCCGTCTTCTCCATATCTTCCACCCTTCATACCCATTCCATCACCACCCAATGCGTCGTATTTATCGTCTCTAGTGAAAGGTGGTGACGACATGGCCATGAGATCGTTTCAGTTGACCAGCTTTCGAAACCGAGCCGTTACTGCCGTACTGATGATGGCCTTTTTGGGATTTTTGTCCTACTATTTTAAGGAGGACGGATTGATCGTTTTCACGGTCCTGTTACAAGGTATTCTGTTTCAAGAAATGACCCAAGTCATTGGTGGAACCTTCACCAATCCTCTACCAAAATGGGGCTGGTTTCTTACGGCAGCCATTGCCTGGAACGGACCCAAAATTATGCCATGGCGAGGAACCTTGTTTCAAGCTGTCTCGTACGGGATGATCATGATGAGTTCTATCGGCGTCACATTACAATTGAACTGGCAAAAGAAGAAAACATCGGACTTTCGAGAATACATTCGGCAGGCAGCCGTCGTGGCAATTACTTTGGTATTGGTCGTCCTCCCGACGTCATTTTGGATAGCAACACTGGAAGAATACGGTATGGTATGGATATTCATTCCTGTACTGTACATGATCATCAATGATACCATGGCCTACGTTGGTGGACAGTTGATTGGAAAACATCCATTATTGCCATCGATATCACCCAAAAAAACGTGGGAAGGCTTCTTGGTGGCGGCCCTGTCCACAGTCGGAGTGGCGTATTTATTAGGTAGCCACGCCAACAAACTTTTGAACAGCGCGGAAAGTCTCGCGACGTGGTATCCTCTGGATAAGATGGATGGGATGATCCTGGCTGCCTTTACCTCGTTGGTGGCACCTTTCGGAGGATTCTTGGGATCGATCATCAAACGCGCATACGGTCAGAAAGACTTTGGAGCGATTCTTCCCGGACATGGAGGAGTCGTTGATCGTCTCGATTGTCAATTGATTGTCGCACCTGCGGTATACTTTTATTTGAATCTTTTCAAATTCGCGACGGATGCTGGTGCATCTGGAGGTACAGCAGCAAGTAGTAGGGTGTAGAACGAATCGCACGAACGAGTAAATACTGTCTGGAAGCACCATACAATGAGCTGCTCTCTGTGTTTAAGAATCAACAACAACAGACTAGTACAATGCTAAATGATAAAACACGACTATTGTTTGGTGTCAGTTTATGTAAGGAGATGCGTAGAAGTAGAGGCATTCCACATTTACTGTACTGCGAGGAATACTCAACTGATGAGAGGAGATACTATGGTATTACGGTAGATAGCTACTGGAAAATATGCCTCGCATCCTCCCCCTCTGTCTTTGTAACGAGAGGTGGTAAGCCGAGGGAACTCTCTCCAAACAGGATGGATGAGAAACGGTGAAGGAACTCGTCAGTGCCCTCCCTTCGATCAAACCCCCTGGACAAAGGGAGTGACGACGAGCGTACAGCGGACAATGCTGATACGGTACAAGTCACCTACCGGAACAATCCCGCTCTACGCCAAACGCCAAAGCGAGAATGTCTACAATCGCCCCTGTCTTAGCACAAGTCGGACGAGCTCACTTGCTTGACATGAGACGAGATCGCCAAGACTCGGATCGACCGAACGTCGTGTCGTCTGAGGGTGTTTCGCTTACGATGATTGCAACAGCGGACAGATAGTATTGTTAACTGTACACCAAGGCATACACATAACCCACTTGGGTAACTCTCTTATCCCGCCATTTCAGGTGCGAGAAAATGACGTCGTTTTCAACGACCGGCCAAAATTTCAGACGATTAACCCGCCATTGGATGATGACGCACTGATTGTTTCCCGCGATGACGGACAACCTATCCGCGCACTTTTATCAAAACAAGTATCGTGGACGTATCATACGCCGTCCGAACGCAGATCGAGAAGACTGATCCCCAATTGGACAGAATTGAACTTACTTACCCGACTCGTGATTGGGGACCAAGTTCATCAAAATACTCCACTATTGAAGATCGTTTGCTCGATGATCCGACGGTAAGATCACGGAAACGGGATAATCATCTATAGAACATGTTTTGTCTTAACTGTAAATGTAAACAATCGATTTTTGAATGTCGTTGATCGAGGCGATGAGATTCTCAACTTTCAAGATACGGAGAGGGCGAGTCAGCGATCAAGACAAAAATATGTCACAAGCCAACTGCTGTTGTGCTTTTCTACGATCACTGTCAGGATGGAGCACTTAAAGAACCTTACCGCACTGTGCGTCACCATTCTTATTGACTGTTAATTGCTGGAGTGGCAATTATAAAGGCGCCAGAACAGCCAGAACATTCGACTCATGAAAGTGACTTCAACGAGCCGTAAGACATTTCGGTTTGGAATAATATTGCGTTTGGGGTTCGTTTTTCTCTCTGAGACTTTAAATTTCAACTTGCAGCAAAGAATGTCGGACCACCTGCTTCTGCCTTCCGTTTCTGACACAAAATATGTCAACTGAGAGATGGGCACATACGTATAATAGGGTATAGTTTCTAGTTTCTTCCATCCTCTGATATGATGAATGAGGTCGATTTGTCAAATATGCGAGTGAGATGTTCCATAGGACTCAAGGAATAATGTCATAAGAGAAAGGAGATAGGCATTTCAATAAGAACTTGAATGCCGCCAATGCGTCAAGATGCAAAAAGACTTCGAACAATGATGACTTTTCAAAGTGAGACAATGCGAAGACTGTGAATGCATGATAATTTTTGACTGCAGTTACATACACCAAGAAGTCTGTTTTGAATGAATTTTCGACTTTCCACGCACGCAGAGAAGCATCAAAGAACGAATCGATCGCTTCCCTCTCTTTCTCTTCACAGTCATCTTCCTTTTTCTCTTGCTGTGCGAGACATTTTGATAAGAAAACTCTAGTGTTGAGAGAGCTACCTCTCTACCTCTCTAGCTAGTAGACAAAAAGGATCATCACCAACAAAATCATCATAATTTTTTCGATCGCATCACCGCAACAGTTCGCCACTTTTTTTTTTTGCAATTAAAACACACACTCAATCCATTTCCACAATGGTTGCTGATATGAGCTATTCGACCGTCTCCAATGTCATTGACACTTGGGAGGAAATAAGACGTACAGAAAACTATGAAGAAGTTGTTGGGACGGCACTCTTTCTCAAGTGAGTAGTACTTCACATATGTCAACAGCAGCGGGTCGACAACGGCGACGACAGATTCGTCCGTTCATTTCTATCACTAAATCGATTCCTCTTCTTTCACTCCTCGTTCCTATTCTGTTTTCAGATTCTTCAATCTTGAACCAGAGGCCAAGATCATCTTCGGATTCAAAGATAACAACGATTTGGAGGACCTGGCAAAAAGTCGTCGGTTCATCAAGCACGCCAAATATTTTATTCAAATGGTGAGTCACCGACAGGAAGACAAGGGGGTGATTGGGCATGTCGTTTTCGTTTCTTTCCCCTCATAGATTATCCTCTTTATTTGATTCTTTCCCTTAGATCGACAAGGCATTGGGCATGTTGGGTCCCGACATTGAGTTGTTGACAGAAATTCTTTTGGAATTGGGACAAAAGCACGTCAGCTATGGTGTCAGGCCAGAATACTTTCCATCAATGGGACGGGCCTTGATTCATGCCATTCAAAGTATCTTGGACGAGTCTCGATTCACACCCGACGTGAAGGATTCTTGGGTTGAGGTCTATGGGGCCTTATCTTACGATATGATCCGAGCACAAAAATTGTAAGACTCGATCGATCAAGGCAATAACAACAACAACAACCTCCTTTTGGTATCCAATCACACCATACAACACCCACTCACAATACAAACTGTTAACACTCACAATTCAACATCGGACTTACCTCTTACATAGTACTCCGTCTTAGAATTATTAGCAACCGTTGGAACAATCCTTGCGTCAACAATGAGTTGGTCATTCAGATTGGCATGACTGCTGTGCAGAGTAGCAGGTGGTATAACAGAATGTGTCCATGATTCAGTAAATTCGTCACGGCAAAGGTCGACGGAATCATAAAGTTTGTATCTTGGATGCGTTGTTAGACGATAGCTTGCTTGCGACGTTACGACCCAAATGCGTTTGCGTTGCTATGGACTGAAATTGCATGGTGCCTCATGAATCATGGGAACAATATCACGAGTTTTGTCTTGCAGGTAAGTTGAGCTTCTTGGAAGAGAGTGACATAGGACGAAGGCGTCACATGTCCCTGTGAGTTCTCGCCATCCTCCTTGGAGCATGGAAAAGAGAAACGAACAATGGCTACTTCACAGTCAATGTCCAGTACCTGATCAAAATCATCACCAAGGGAGTAGGTTGAGGGGACGTGGGCACTTCTCAAGCGTTCTTGTTGTTGGAACCGGGGTACAAAATGTAAGCAAAAATCTCCAAGCTCCAAACAGGATGATAGCACAGAGCACACGCGGCAATATGATCTTAGCATGTCTTGTTTGATTCCACAAAGGAGTGGTGTCTTGGCGTCTTGGTAAGGGATATGTTGACGGGGGCGTGGGCATTTCTCAAGCGTTGTTGTTGGAACTGGGTTTAAAATTGTAAGCAAAGGTCTCAAAGTTCCAAGCAGGGTCACACAGAGCGCACACACCACACACCATTTTCTTCGTGGCATGTCTTGTTTGATTTCAAAATTGAGTTGCGTTAATGATGGTTGACATCGACAAGGCTCCAGGTTAATTTCCACAAAGACGACACCAACATGGTGCTCCATGATATTTCGAATGAAGATATTTTGCTACATTCTTGGTACGGCCGAAAGATCGGCCTGGCCAGAATCGAAAAAGAGACGAAGCAGTAAATTTTAATTGTGCACCTGTGTGTCGAATTTTGGTAAGGACTTCATGACTTCATGCCAAACTTTTCAATGGACCATTTTGAACTGCACTCCCGAATCGCATGCTTTATTTGACACGACTTCAGGCCAAACTTTTCAATGGACCAAGCGGAACTGCACTCCCGAGAGAAGGAAGCACTGAAACTGCTTACCTTTCCCCTCACGATACACAATCTTGAATGACGGCCCGAGATTCGAGAACCGATGTTCAGGAAGATCTAACTGCTTCCAAATGAGAAGCGCACTTCTGTGTTACAATCAACAAATTTTCTGGCTCTCAAATCATGTTCGTGGCTCATTTTAAAAAAGGAAAACAGAGGAAAGAAGGGGGTGGTGGGGGGGGGGGGGGAGAAATGGAAAAGAAAAGAAGTAAAGAAGAAAAGACGAGAAAAGAAACCATATCTTCGAAGAAAGGACCACAGCAAGTGCCGCCATCATGTTTGGACATTATTCATATTTTTTTTTGACAGAAAATTTTACTAGCAAGTAGGTTAGGTGCTTATATCATACAACTATAGGAAAACATTAAAAATGAGATTGTTCCCGTATTTGGTTACTTTCTCGGACATTGGCCATCTTCCTGGACAATCTTTGGCTGAGTTGTGAACCTCCGGATCAGTAGAGAAGGAGTTTCGTGATAATCTTTGATTAGAGACGGAGGTCGAACTTATGAAGCTGGACAGTTTCGGTTCGGTGCTTTCAAACACTCTGCATGCCACTGCGGGTCGTCCCAGTTCTCCCCGAAGCTGAGACAAATTTTTGGCAGACATGGGCGTCTTAGAGGTCGAGAGGACATAGACTTTCATCGAACGGTGTACTGAATGCCCTTTGTGATTCCACGTTTGACGATGCGGCTGAAGAGCAGTACTAATGTTGGATCACATGTCATTTTTCTTGAGCAAAATCCATTCTTGGTTCGACCGAGGGATTGAGTCTGACAGGAATTGAAATCATCAGACGACGAGAGCTCAAAGAAGTTTGTGCAACCGCTTCGATGTCCAAACAGAATCACCCTTCGAAACTAAAATACATGCTTTAATCGCAAGAATTCTAGGATTAAACATCGAAAGTTGAGAGTATTTTCACCGGCCGCTTCCATTCAATTCAAAACCGACAAGCCATTCAAAAAATTCGAGAGTGGTACGAAACAGATATTGAGAACTCGTAATCGCAACAAAGCATTCGTCCTCCTCTCTACTTGAGTACATTAATTTTCCTCTTTTTTTAGATATACGGATCCACAAACTTACCTGAATGAAAAAAAATGTTGGATCACCCAAAAGTGTAAAAGTTGTTCCGCCGACCGCCAAGGTAACAACGCTCCGTCCATTTTTGGTAAGCCGACAAAAGCTCAAAACATCGAGAGCCGAAAGTTAATTGATGAAGAACACACTAGCTACTAGCTAGAAGGTGATTGACCACTGGGGAAGCTCGAAGAAGTCTTTTGTAATCGGTACTAACAATAAAAAAGAAGAAGATCGTTGATTTTCTTCCAAAAGGTAGTAGCTGTTTGGTACTGTTTCTGCTGCGAACCTGTCTCTTTTTATTTACTGTTAGGGTGAAATCAAATTTACAGATTAAGAGACCTCCTCTCGACCAACAAGCATCGACAAAGAATTCCCCCCCAGGGGAGTAAGGAGACTGCTTCCACTTCCCGACCACATAATAATGTTGCGAGGAAGACTCTCTAGTGTCTAGTCTACCGCGCGAAATCCTCAATTGAGGGTGCAAAAGTGGTTTTTACCCCAGAACGTCACAACGGAACGGATTGACACTTCAACCACATGCCCCAACACGATACAGACTATGCTGAATGCGATAGTGATAACGGTTTCGCGTAAGTAGTTAATGTAATCCAACCGTTGGCTCGCCAAAACTACCCTCAATTGACGCAAATACCCTCAATTGAGGGTGATGGTAGACTAGACACTAGGTTCGAAAACCATCAGTGTTTGAAGACCGACCTGTTTCTAATGGGAAGCGCTATTCGTCCTTGACATTCAAATTTTCTTCACGTTCCTCTTTTATCGCGAAAATAATGCTCCAAGTGGTCGAAGGATATATCTTCGCGGTGATCATTAAGTCGATGTTGATATCACATGTTCGTGAAATCTGTACGCATTTAACTAAAAGCCGCTGTCGAACAGAACTTTTAGACTTTTGCGCGCATGAAAAAGAAGCAAAAAAGAAGAACGATGAAAATATAACCTTCTCTTTGAATTCTCTTCCAATGTACATACAAAGTCTAAGAGGACGGCCCTATCTCTAAGAGTCGTAACTCCCAGTACAGAAAGCGAGAATAATATTATTGTGATACGTCGATGAAGAGTGAATCCAAAAACAGGTTGAAATCATAATTTCAATTTATCCGTCATTGCAACATACCATCCGTTTCCGTGCCGCTTAGTCTTTTTTTTTTACCCATATCCACCATGGTTGCGGATAATATGAGCTATTCGACCGTCTCCAATGTCGTCGACACCTGGGAGCAAGTCAGACGCAACGACAACTTCGAAGAAATTGTTGGAAGGGAACTCTTTCTCAAGTGAGTTCTTCACATGTCAGCAAACACGTCGTTGCTGGCGGGGACAACGAGGATATCATCGTTTGATAGAACGAACCTAAATCAACTCTTTACCTTTTCTTTCTTTTCTTTTCGTTCAGATTCTTTGCTCTGGAACCAGATGCCATGGTCATCTTTGAACTCGATCCAGAATCCAATTTGGAGACACTGTCCAAAAGTTGTCGGTTCGTCAAGCACTCTTCATACGTTATCAAAATGGTGAGTACTTTGCAATGAGACAATGGAGGAGTTGGGATGTTGCTACTGTATTGTGTCGCCAATAGATTTCCCTGTTGCTATTTCTTTGTCTCTTTCAGATCGACAAGACGTTGGCCATGTTGGGTCCTGACTGTGAGTTGTTGACGGAAGTTCTTCTGGAACTAGGGCAAAAGCATTTTTGCTACGGTGTCAAACCGGAATACTATCTGTCCATGGGACGAGCCTTGATTCATGTGGTCGAAACTGTTTTGGGTGAATCTCGATTCACACCCGAAGTGAAGGATTCGTGGGTGGAGGTTTACGGAGCCTTTTCGTACGATTTGATCCGTGCGCAGAAGATGTAAGTGAACTGTAAAAAGTAGTCGAACAGAGGCGACTACTTTTGACGTGCAAACACGCACAACACCTATTCAATACGGCGGAGTGGTTCCACTTCTCAACTTCATACACAATTATTAACAGTAAACATTTTTAGAACACACAAAAAAAATTTAAAAAAAATTAAAAAAAATGAAACTTATCTCCCTACTACTATACAGTCAAACGTTGGAACAGTCCTTGCGTCAAGTTGGAATCCGTCGGGCATGTTGGTAGTTTGTGACCATTCCAAATGGCATGACTGGTGTGCAGAAGGACATGGATCCGTGCAGTATATATTGGGTAACGAATCCGGTGGAATGATATGCTGTACTTTGCAGCCGCATCGAGACCGTGTTTGGGTCCAACTAGGTTGGAAGCATTGCTGGGCGATGGTTGGGATTCCCATGCTGCCGCTTGTCGCTTAAAGTACGCGCGACTGTTGGGATCGGCACGAAACGAGTAGATCGTTGCCGGACAGGCATCATGAAAGCGTTGTTCACCGGTGGCAGGGTCTCTTGTTTCCGTGGCATGGCCATGAATACCCAATCCTGTCATGCAACGACTTATGAACCAGTCTTCTTTGGAATCTCGTCGATTGGCAAAACACTTTTTCCAACCATATCTCGAGGTCGATTCGATCCACTTTTGGAGTGCTGGTCGATTGAGTGTGTATCCTGGACCACCGGCAATCATATCGCGATTGGGCAGCCAAGAACCAAAATGCCGGGGAATCGTAGTAGTTGTCGTCGTCGAATTGGGATTGGTGTTGGAGTTGGCAGAATCGTGGTCATGCAATTCTTGTAAAAAGGCTCGAAAGTTATCGATCAAGAGGTAAACATCATCTCCCGAAATGTAAAAGTAGTCGTAATCATCCAAAAAGTGATCGTAGGCATATTTCCACATATATCGCTGGGAATGAATATGACAGAAACGAGTGAATGCGATGAAACAATGGTGAGTTATAGGGAACAAGATAGGCCAGTGTTTGTTTGTTCGTTTGTTTGTTTTGTTTTTGTGTTGTAAGGCACGTACCGTTTTTTGCCACATGTTTTGATAGGCTTCGTCTTGTTGAAGTGCTGGTGGTGGTGGTTCCACCAGATGTTGTTGTGTATCATTTTTGATGATGGAAGTAGTATTGACAGGTGATGCAGCAGCATTCCATTGGAAGATACCTAAGTCGGGAATGGTTTCATTGGAAAAGGCTACAAATCCATCGCAGTGTCGTCCCCACGTGACGGCTTGGACACGTGTCAGATACCTCATGGGAGAGTAGGTGTACATCATGCACAAGAGTTTGGGTCGTTTTTGTTGGTTGTTTCCAACAATATCGGATGTTGATGGTACCAATGTTACTTTTTTGGTGAGCAAGTTGTACCCCGCATCCAATTCGATTCCTTGTCCAGGTGGGATGCTACAAACACTGTCCAACGACAGATGATGGTCGGCATGATAAAAGTGTAGACCTTGGTCTTGCGTTGTCGTGTTGTTGGTATTGTTGTTGTAGACATGGTACTGTTCGAGCAAGGTCCACCATATTAGTGAGTCGTTGCTGGTTGTGTTTTCGTCGTGCTGTATTCCGTGTTGTTGTTGTTGTTGTTGTTGTTGTTGTTGTTGTCGTAAGAACCGTCGGATGCCTCGTTTCAGCGCCAATGGATCTACTACTATTGGTGGATGATGGTTCTTCTTTTTGACATTCACAACAGTCGCTGGTCCGGTTGTTGATGGTATCGTCATTGGAAGAGAAGGCTGATTCGTGAATTCGGATGTGACGTTCTTGTTCCAAATGGAAGTCATTATGATCGACGACACCACAACATCCTGGTCAAATCGAAGTTGTCTCGATTGAACGAGGGTTTGTAGAAAAGTACCTTGTCGAGCATTGGATCGAATAATATGGAGGACTGTACCGACACCAACACTTGCTATCATCATCGTTGGAAGGAGCCATCGTGGTTGCCTCTGGTTGGACCGTCGTGTCGATGACATTGTGGAAGACGACTGTGGCATTGTTATTACAGTCCCAAAAAAATGCTTATTTCGGTTGTAGGTATCAATACGTAGTAGTACGGAGTAGATTGTATCATCACAACAAAGAACAAACTACGGTAGGTACGGTAGTAGGGGATACAGGACGGTCAGTTGGAGCAGGAAATTTCAAGCCAAAAAAAATTCAAATAAATAACAGTCATAACTGTAAATTCGACCAATCAGAACGCAAGTCTGCGGTTCATAGTATGATAGACAGATACTATCGATATGCTTCCGTATTAGGTATACTACCCACGAATTGGCAGCATTGGTTGACTGGAAAAATCGCGTGAACGGTGTAGTAGAGTGTGATGACTGTGAATGAGATAACAGTAAGATCGAAGATCTTCTTCCCGCGCTATTTTTCAGCTTTTCTGCATCATGTTCCATCCTCTCACTGTCAGCAACAGTAGACGGAAACAGCATTACAATATAAAACATCACACAATTCTATTCTCCACCATACATACATAAATCTATTATACATACAATACAATACACAATAATAATAATATATATTATTATCTGTTTCACATCCTCTCCTAATCAATACCACCCAGCCATACGATACGACGATGGAAGACCCGGCTACTGCTGCCATGGACGATGGTTGGGCCGATGATGACGGTCCCATGGGAACGGCGGATGACAATGACAACGACGACCCCATGATGAGGAATACTACTACCAATAACAATAATGTGGCTACTCCCGAATCGGCACGACCGGAAACAGATCTCGAACGTGCCGAACGTGCAGCTGCGGCGGCCGAAGTCGCTGTCATGGAAGGCACCAATGCCGGTGCTCAACGACGGGCAGGATCACGAAATCCTGTCTCGGATCAAGCCATCATGGGAGCAGTGAACGGAGACGATGCCGTAGATGCACATCAAGTCGTGGATGAAAGTGGGGAACTCGTGAGACAAGCATTTGTGGAATTTTTACAGAATTTGTGAGTAGCCAAAAGCAGCAACAGCGGCAACAACAACAACAACGACAACAGGGTGGGAAACCTTGTGAATTGTTTGAAAGATTATCATGTTTTATTGTGATGATTGTGATTTCTAAACCTGTTGGATTGAATCTCTTTGTTTTCGTTTCATTTCATTTCATTTCGTTTCGTTTCGTTTCTTTTGTTTCATTTTTGTCAACTATTTTTTTCTACCACCAATACCATTCTATACATATTATATAACATGTATTGTATGCAGCAAACAAGAGGTCGTCAAGGATTCGAGTACATCCAAGGATGATGGAACAACAACAACAACAACGAACGACGACAATGAAAATGAAAATGACATTGACGATGGGAATGATGAAACTGTACCACAATACATGTTTCCGTACCAAGAACAAGCAGACTTGTTGGCGAGACAACAATTGGCACGTAGAAATGTCGATACCATGGAAGACGAACAAGACGATGACGATCCAGATACTGCCGCTGCCAACATTACAACAAGTAGCAGTGGATTTGCCAATACTCTGTTCGTCAACTTTGAACATTTGTTACGGGATGATCCGGAACTGGCCGAAGCCATCCAAGGAGAATACATGCGTTTTGATTCGTATTTGAGACGGGCGGTATCTACCTTTGTCGTTGATCGACATCCGGCCTTGAATGCATTTTTGGCCGAATCTGCAAGTCTTACCAGTGATCCGTTAACGTTCTTTGTGGCATTTTTCAATATGCCGACTACCCATTCCATCCGACAATTGCGCATGGACCTCGTCGGGACGTTGGTTAGTTTACAGGGGACCATTACCCGAACATCCGAGGTCCGTCCCGAACTTATGGTCGGAGCCTTTCGGTGTACCATGTGTGGGTTGATGGCCGAAAAGGTCCCACAAAACTTTTCTTATACCAAACCCGTCAAATGTCGTAATCCACGATGTGACAAACAACATCCCTCCAACTCCAAATTCTTGTTGGAAGACAACCGGTCCGAATTTGTCGATTGGCAAAAGCTACGTGTCCAAGAAAGTTCTCATCAGATACCCCCGGGAAGTATGCCACGATCGATGGACGTGATTCTGCGAAATGAAATGGTCGAACGGTGCAAGGCGGGAGATAAGTGTGTCTTTACGGGGTCTCTCATTGTACTGCCCGATGGAGGTGCCCTAGCCCGAGCCGGAGATCCTACCGGGATGACCAAATCGGCACCACGGCCCAGTGATGCCGCCACGGGAGGAGGTGGTGGTGTGTCGGGATTGAAAGCCTTGGGAGTACGGGAAATGACGTACCGGACCTGCTTCTTGGTCACATCCGTCTTGAGCGTGGAAACATTGCAACAGGCGAACGGTAATGAACAAGTCATGGCATCCGTCATCTTTGGGAACAATATCGGCAGTTGCAGTCGGTCCAATATGGGGAACGATGATGAACCGACCACCAACCAAGTTGCCATGGAAATGACGACCGCACAACGCGAGGAGTTCCGGGCCATGCGCAACTCCCCACGACTGTACGAACAAATGGTCGATTCGATCGCACCCACAACATTTGGACATCGTGAAGTCAAGAAGGGGATATTGTTGATGTTGTTGGGAGGTGTTCACAAGACCACTCCCGATGGAATCAAGTTGCGAGGGGACATTAATGTGTGTGTGATTGGAGACCCGTCCACTGCCAAGTCCCAATTCTTGAAGTATGTTCACTCCTTCATGCCCAATCGAGCCGTGTACACTTCTGGAAAAGCGTCGTCGGCAGCTGGTCTCACTGCCGCCGTCCAACGTGACTCGGATACGGGAGAATACTGTATTGAGGCGGGTGCATTGATGTTGGCAGACAATGGGATCTGTTGTATCGACGAATTCGACAAGATGGAAGAACGGGATCAAGTTGCCATTCACGAAGCGATGGAACAGCAGACCATCAGTATCACCAAGGCCGGTATTCAAGCAACGTTGAACGCACGGGCCAGTATTTTGGCTGCCGCCAATCCCATATACGGACGATACGATCGGACCAAAACATTGAAGGCGAACGTGACGTTATCGGCCCCGATTTTAAGTCGTTTCGATTTGTTCTTTGTGGTATTGGACGATTGTAATCCGGATGCCGACCGACAAGTCGCTCAACACATTCTCAATGTCCATCGTTGTGAGGGTCGCAACAGTGGTATCAAGGCACCGTTTACCCGAGATCAGATGCGTCGATACATCAAGTTTGCCCGAACGCTCAATCCCAAGATTACGCCGGAATCACAACGAGTCATGGTAGATTGCTATCGCAAACTGCGTCAGGGTGATACGTTGGGTCGGTCACGATCGGCGTACCGTATCACTGTCCGTCAGTTGGAATCCATGGTTCGTCTCTCGGAAGCATTGGCACGATTGCATTGTGCCGATGAAATCACTCCAGCGTTTGTCCGAGAGGCGTACCGTCTGTTAAAGACGTCTATCATTCAAGTCGAGACATCCGATGTGGAAATGGAAGAAGAAGATGATGACGACGATATCGATGAGGATATGGGTAAACCGAACATGCCGTCGACAAAAGACCATGGTGATGACGATAGTGATGATGATGACGACGACAACTCTCCCGATTCCCAACGGCCGGAATCACAACGACTCGAAACACAGCAACAACCACCAATGTTCCGTCCGGGCGAATACCAAGGGGAGCAACCAATGGATGTGAATGACGGCCATGATACTACGGACAAAGAACCAACTACTACTGCTGCTGCTGCTGCGGAATCATCTGTACTCGACGAAACGGCCGATGATCAAAAGAAGACGAAGAAGAAGAAAAAGAAGAAGAAGAAAAAGACCAAAATTTCGTTTGAAGAATACGAGGCGATTACCAATGCCATTGCCGGCCATCTCCGTGCTATTGAAAAGGAAGACTTGGCAGGCGAATCCACTTCAAGTACTAGTAGTCCCTACTGGACCTGGCAACAAGTCTTGGATTGGTACATGTCCACAGTGGCTGCCCGTGATATTGGTGATTCGTTAGAAGAAGCGGAGGCTACGCAAAAGAAGGTAAACTTGGTCATCCGACGCTTGATTGATGTGGATCGTATCTTGGTGACGGTGGGGGAAGCTCCCAAGAACAAAAAGGACGAGAGAAAGACAGTATTGGCGGTCCATCCAAATTATGAAATAGTGTAAAACGCCATTTGGATTACTATGGGAAAACACACAATCCACAAAACTGGAGTAAGTTCTGGAAGGGTATTTTTAGAAGTACGAGTGATATTTTTTTGTCTGTAATAGTTCCATATTGCCTTTTTTTTACCCTGCTAGGAATCATGGTGTGTATCATTCCAACAGGGCACCCTTCGGGTAAGTTATGGAAGGGTATTTTTACAAGTACAAGTGACATTTTTTGTCTGTACTATTGTTGTAGTTCCATATTGCTTTTTATGACCCTAGGAGTCATGGTGTATCATTCCAACAGGGCATACTTCGGGTAAAAAGTTCAACATGGCCTCGAAATTTGAGTTTTGACAACAACACGTCGTGTACTTCAACAAACTGTTCCAATGGCCGGTTGGACAATTTTCCGTTGGAATGGGTGGATAATGCCGTCCAGAAAGAGTCCTGTTGTTGCATTGGTTCATTCTTTGAATTTTGTTGGGGTATGTTTTTATTTGTTGATGGTTACAAGGCTCTCCCCTCTCGTTCCTGTCTGGATAGGATATTGTTGTCTTCTCGTATGGTCGTATCAATGGACATGAGGTGGACGGTCCATTCAAGACTTTGATAATCGGCGGGTATGCGAAAGATGCGTGTCCCCTGACTGCTGTATCCCAAGACGGGAGGGATGTCCAACAACCGTTCTTCACCAGGACACATATCGTACAGACCTTGGTCGACACCTGGAATCATATCACCATTCCCCAACACCCATTGGTACGGCTGTCCGGTTCCACGAAATTCAGAGGCATCGTAAACAACTTTTTTGTTGTCCCGTCCAATGTAGGCAGCCTCATAGATGATTTCCAATACATCACCTCGTCGGGATTGAATGGCACAATTGGATGACATTGGACGTCGAAGTGTTGTGATACTCAAGCCTCTTTTAGTGGACGATAATGATCGATTGTTGTTTCCTTCCGTCTGTTGAGCCAGCTCCAACGCATCTTTGGGTGTCACTAACGTAGTTCCCATATCGGAAAAGGCATCACCACCGGCTGCCAAATTGATGAATTTCAATTCTAACGGGTACGGCCCGTTTTGGATTGTCTGAAGTAATTGTTCGGCAGAGTTGTATCCTTCTGCAATCATTCCTGGCTGTAATCTAGAATCTTTGGGTCGAATGACACGTTGAATGGCAACAACGGGTTTGCCTCGAAGTTGCGTATTGACGACTTGTACACCCAATGAATCCAGAGACGAATCCAATCGAACAACAATCGTTCTTCGAGGATCTTCTTCCATGGCATGAGATGGCAGAGACGTTGTGAGCAGAAGAGATATAACGGAAGATACTGTCATGAGATGTTGACGTCGTGTTGTGGTCGAAACGGATATTCGTTGTTGTTCTTTTTGTTGTACCATCGATCCATCACGACTATTCATGTTCTTGTTGTGTTTGTGATTATGGACCGTTTGGAGATCAAAAGAAAGGCCTTGGCATGGTTCAAACGGTAACAGCAATAGTTGGAAGAATACTATCATCCCCGACAGTGTCATCTTGATTGCTAACAGTGATTGATATTACTAACTGTAAGTATGTTACAAACGACAGAGGAGTTTGTTTTGGTCTTTGGAAGTCGACTGACAGTGTGAATGTAATGCGTATGAATATGTATGAATACTACGTATGAAGTGTCGTGACTGTATGTACGTTACTGTTAGTTACAGTTACAGTTAGCTACTGTCAATCCCCTTTCCAAGTACCTACCGGTGTACCGTAGTATTCTTTGAGCAGTTGATCAATGCATCCATTGATCGTTGATCCGACGTTTCTTTCCTACATATAATAGTCGTACGGAGCTCATAAGAACGCGAAAAGATCTCCAGACAGACATCCAGGGAATACAAGAATTTTGATACAAGAAATTTGGAGTTACTTTCAAGCCACCGTCCTTTACAATAGGTTTTTGTGTCCTTATCCTGTTTGCACCGACTTGCGCCAACGTTTCGACTCGGAAAAGGGCATTGTGCAGTCGAAGATCGAAAGAGGATACGGCTTTTTTTGAAGAACATCGTGCCTATCTTTTGCTGCTGGATGATCTTGAGATTGTTCATGATAATATTAGGCAATAGTATTAACATTCTATTTGTGTTTGAACGAGCCTTCTTCTCGACAGCAGCAGCAGCACAAGTGACGATTTCGAGATTGATCTCTCTTGGTGGGACCCGACCAAGTTTTCCTATTCTTCCTCACCTCAAAATCACACACCGATCATCCGTCGACGACTATAACCAACACATCGACTTTCGGTAACAGTTCTACAATGACATCCGACAACGACTGACGGTGACGACAAGCATGAAACAATTCGACGAGCCAAGCAAGAGTTGAGAAAACGAATTCGACGTGCCATGAAAGAATTGAACGACCAAGACGTCCAAGAACAAAGTTCCAAAGTGTGGCAACGCATTTTTCAACTCCCCGTCTATCATTCGGCCCAAACTGTCGGGGTCTTTCTTTCCATGCCACACGGTGAAATCAAGACGGATGGGATTGATCGCGGATTGCGTCCAACGGAGCAAGACCTTGTATGTGCCGGAAGTGGGCAAGAATCTTGTATTGTTCTTTGATCAAAGCAAAACTTATTGTTTTTTGCCATACCGTTTATCAAAACACCTGCTCCTATAATAACGACTTCACTGCTCTCATCCTACTGTACTTCGTCTTCTTGAATTTCTTGTCGCGCGTACACACTCTACTAATACCTCCTGTAACCTTGTCAAATGCGTTGTACTACCTACCGGTAGCTACGTTTGGTACTTGCAGTACCATTTACGTCAAAGCAGTCACAATTCTAATAAGTAAAAAGTATTCGCTGTTATCGTAGTTACTGTTAATTGGAGGTCGAATGTGCGAAAAAAGGACTTACTGTCAGTGAGAAATCATGTGTTCTTCAGAACACTCATTGATTGGTTGATTGGTAGTTTCTAATACCTGTGAGTACATAGAGTCATAAATCTGAGATAAAGCAATGATCCTTGATATCATGATCACTTCGGATGTCGTCCTCGCTGCCTGTACCACTTCACTTTCATTTCTCATGGAGACTTGCAACACAAGTTTCGATACAATACTTTTGATTGACGGGGAATCGAACACACTTGTCAAAGATCTGAACTGAAATCTCATTCGCAACTCTTCGCAACCTTCCTATTTTTAAGTCTCTGTTTCGGGTTTGCTTCTAATACAAAAAGAGGTCGATCGGCGAGGCTGACACTCAACAATTGGATTCATGCATGCAGTATAATAGCCCAGTAGAAATGTGAGTATTTTTTCATAGTCATAAATCTGAGATAAAGCAATGTTCGCTTCTCCGAAAGACTTGCTACAGCACGTAACATGATCACTTTGATGTTGACTTCACTGCTTGTACCACTTCACTTTCATTTCTCATGGAGAGTTGCAACATACGTTTCGATACAACGCTTTTGATTGCCGGGGAATCGAATGCAGTTGTCAAAGATCCGAACTGAAACCTCATTTCGCAATATGCAGCTCCTACCAAATTTTCACTATCGTTCCTCGCATCCTTCCTATTTTTTATGTTCCAATTTTCCTCATAAAAACAGAAGAGAGGTTTATTGTTAATGAAAAACATGCACAAAACATTGAAAAAAAGAGAATATTTTTCAAAGCATGACGAAAATCATTTTTTTCCATGCCTTCATCCTATTGTCGTTTGTTCAAGGTAAATCTATTCTTTCCACCGGTTCTGCTTCCAAATTTATGGATTACTAACAATATTATAATGATGAATGCTCTTTTGTTGAATAAAAACAACAACAACTCGTTTTTACACAGGACAAATGCCCACATGGGTTGCAACACTATGCTATCCAGAGAGGTTTACCCAAAATGTTATCTTCACCCTACCAGCAGCTCCTCCTGAGAAAGAAATCAATGGTCTCTACGTTGGTACCATGGATGAACCATACAGATGGTCGGTCTTCTCTAGTACAGTCGACGGTGCACGTCCTGGTGACGAAGTGACTTTCGACGTCAGTATTAATCCACCTTCGTATGCCCCAGAAGGACTCCACACATTCAATGTAGATGTGTTTGATGAAAACGAGATTGCATACGGATTGAACATTCGAGCTGAGATTACCATCCAATGTACCGTCCCGCCGACACCATGTGACTCTGCCACGGCCTCACCAAGTGTGATTTGGCCAGGTAAGTCTGCTGTTGTCTTTTTGCTATTCTTTCATTTTTGTATGTCGTCCTCTCATGATATTTTTTTTTTCTATTGTACTCCAGTCAATCACAAGATGGTCCAGGTTGGAATTGAGATGACAGAGCCAGCGACGATCGCAATATTGTCCATCGAGCAGAACGAGCCGGTTGATGACAAGGGTGATGGCA
Source organism: Nitzschia inconspicua (assembly GCA_019154785.2). Classification (NCBI taxonomy): domain Eukaryota; phylum Bacillariophyta; class Bacillariophyceae; order Bacillariales; family Bacillariaceae; genus Nitzschia; species Nitzschia inconspicua. The sequence continues at coordinate 235,480 of JAGRRH010000017.1, forward strand.
AAACATCTCCCGATGGCCAGATCTTGGAAGACGGTCGTGCCTTGATCCGTGCTGAGCGGAGTGGAATAGGAACCGAAGGCCGTACCTACCGAATCAAGTTTGAGGCCTCGAGCGGCACGGATACATGTGAAGGGACGGTATCGGTCTGTGTTCCTCATGACAGAAGTCGTCCCTGCTCAGATAATGGCCGTGCCTTCATCGATTCTACTGCAGTGGTATTGAATCGCAACCTTCGTAGTAACCACTAGAAGGATGGAAACCTCATCTAAGGAAAACAGCAAGGCCGCATTTCTACATCATATCTACATTTCTACTCTACATTTTATAGTGGAGGAGAGAGTCTTCCATAAGTGTTGTTGAATTTTGGAAGACATCTATGATACAAACTTCATCTTTATCATTATATTGACTTCCCCTGATAATGTTCTGGAAGGAGTAGACTTCGAACATATTGAATTTTATATTCAAATAATTATTATATTTTATATACTGTACATCATATTTAATTTTTACATACATACACTCCTGGAAGATCCGGAAATTAACCCCACGAATGGCGTATGACGTTGAGTTACAGTTCGGCGCGACCAAAAAATTATTTCAAGGGATGCAGAATCCACCATCCAATTAACGAAATGTGCAACTTCGAAAAATGCCTAAGTTGTCTAAGTTGTCTAAGATGTCTAAGTTGTCTTAGTTGTCTAAATAGACAACTTAGACAACTTAGGCGTTTTTCAAAACGGGGAGAGATTTCCCCCTTTATTTCCCTTCTATTGTATGATACATGCTACGTATGATGGTATTATTATCATTACGTCTTTACTGTTACCAACGTAGTACCTACATACGAGTTGAAAAAAATTAAGTTCGTGATGCATTTTTTTTCATTGTTACTCTCTCCTATGCAACCTAGAGTAGCTACTCTCTAATAGCTACTAGAGTGGATGGGGGGCTTTTTGTTTCTTTGCTTTTTGTTTCTTTACTGCCACACATTTTCTTGAAGGATCAATCGTCAGACTGTGAAGAACATCGCCAATGTGTCGTACGAGTACTCTTCTACACTTTACACCTCTCAAAGTGGATGCCCGTTCTCGTATTCGCGTAGAATACAAACAGCTTCGAATACAACTTTGTTCTTTTCTTTCTTGTCTTTCGAGCCGCAAAAAGTGGTAGACAGAATGAAGAAAGATTTGATACGACGATCGAGTGCTTCGTGTCTTGCTCGAGCCCTGTTTGTGAGATCCTTCAATTCTACTATCTAATCGATTAGGAGGGACAGTTTTCGATTGTCTTTCACCTCGATAACCATTGTCGGCAATAGCACGCTTTCCATCTGGAATGGCCTCTTTTAGAATGGTGCCAGGATCATCTGGTTTGCGAAACATCTTTGATGTCATGAACACTGCATCAAACGGAACATTTATCCATACTCTTCCCGATTCTTTTCTTGGCTTCCCGTTCAGCTTTCTGACTCTTTTTGTTCAACCAGTACGATCCTCCGAATTGTGCGTATTCCTCTTGATAGATGTGGTTTCGAAAGACTGTTTGTACTCGTCGTTGGTCTGTTGAAACGCTGCTGGCATCATAGTGGCGTGTTTATAATTGTCTTTTCGTAATAGCTATTTCGTCTCTGAGACATCATATCGGATGTAGTTCCAATCCGTATTGCCGGAAATCTGAAACGTTTTTGTCGATCTTCAATCAAAGCAGCTTCCTCGAAAGCAACTCGCGTTTTCTCCTCGTTGATGGATTTTTGAGAGTTTTCACATTCACAGTCAATGCAAATCGATTCTCGTCGTACTGCTTGTAGTTCTCTGACATTTCATAGTGGACACGTTCATCGACATCCCAACAAAGAGGCGTCTGCTAGCAGCAGCTAACGAAATTTCACTTTTTGAGCACTTTTTCCCATGGTACTACTCTTTGTTATAATATTGTTGCTCGACGTAATTTCTTGTGGATCAAGCAAAATGATTCCGCGACAACGAAATCCTACGTAGTAATAACAGTAAGTACGGTAGTACTGTATTGGTCGACATACTACCGTAGTCGTACATGGAAAAATGGCGCGCGTGGCAGTTGATGGGAGAACACCCCCTAACAGTAAACGAAAAGCGTCTACCTAAGTTGTCTAAGTTGTCTAAGTTGTCTAATAAGTTGCCTAAGTTGTCTAAGTTGTCTACGTTCGATTAGTACTTCAACAGTCTTTCTCGCATCCCTTGGATTTTTTTTCCGTTGAAACTTAACCCCAGCCTTAAGGAAAGTACCTGTCGTGGGGTTTTTTTTCCGGATCTTCCTGTCTCTGTGTTTTACCGTTACAGTTAGTACAGTTGTCAGTGAAAACTTGACTATTATGGAGTACTGACCTGGTACAATAACATACGTCTTACCCCCTGGTACCTGGTACCAGGTACCGTATTTTTCATTCTCCTCTACCCCCCTGGACGACAATACTGGAAAATTTTGAACGGAGGGGGGTACAGGACACCGATCATGGCGCCGGCCGCGCTTTGCCCAACTGTTTGACTGTGAATTTCATCACCTCGGATTCCCTTCTGGTCTTGTGTTCGAAATTCGAACACGAGTGCGGCCAACTCCCTTCACTCCACCAACACGATGACAAGTTTTCTAATTTTTACAGTTAATTTTCCAAACAAAATGCCAAGGGTTACCATCACCGTCCAACGACAGGTTTTCTAATTTACAGTTAATTTTCCAAACAAAATGCCAAGGGCTACCATCACCGTCCAACGAAAGCTCACGATTCTTCGTGATGCCGACGAAAGGCAATTGAACAATAAAGAGTCTCTCAAGTCGATTGCCAGGTCGCATGGAGTTCAAGCCGTTCAGATCCGAAATTGGAGAAAGCAGCGCGATGTTTTGTCTCTCACCAGACCCAGGGCACGTTCGCTCCATAAGGGGAAACCATCCACGATCAAGTATCTTGAAGATGCGGTTATTGGACATGCTTTTGAGATGCGCCAGATAGGTGTAGGTATAACCTACAATCATTTGGTGATTAAGGCCTGCCAATTGGACGAGGGATTCCGTGCGAAGACATATGAAGTGCAGTATCAGCTGATTCGGCGTCTTTCTAACTCCAACTGTCTCGTCAATCGACGGCGTACACATGTGTCGCAGGAGCATCCACAGGAGGCGATCGATCGGGCCGAGGAATGGCTGTCGGAAATAAGACCAATCTTGAGTGCCCCGAATGTGTTGAAGGGGTACATTATCAACATGGACCAGACACCCCTGCCGTTTAGTCTGGCTTCTAGCACAACCTTGGAACTAGAAGGAGAAAAAACCGTCACCGTTCGCCAGACGGGAAATTCGAAGACTAGATGCACCGTCTCCCTAACTATCACAGCTGATGGAGGGAAATTGAAACCCATGATCATCTTCAAGGGTCAGAGAGGCGGGACGATTGCGACCAGAGAACTTGCAGCCAGCCAGTATCGAGACAACATGGTGCTCAGCTGTCAATCCAACGCCTGGCAAGACGAGGAAAACATGAATGACTGGGTAGATGGTGTCCTTGTTCCCCATTTGCAACAATATGCAGCCGGTTCACCTGTTTATCTTTTTCTTGACCAATTCGCTGCGCATGACACTGCCTCGTTTCGAACAAGAATGGATTCACTTGGAGTAACCTTGAAACTAATTCCTGGCAAGTGTACATGGGTACTACAGCCTATAGATGTTGGCATAGGGAAACCTTTCAAGGACCGGGTCAGACAGAAATGGTTTCGTTGGATGATTAACCATGCTGAGGCGGATGTGGACCTACCAAACGCTTCCAGGGACGAAATTCAACAGTGGGTGAATGACACTTGGCAGGAATTGCCAGAAGATATTGTCCGGAACAGCTGGAAGAAGAGTAACCTGAGTTGGTTTGTATAAGAGCGTGGAACAAGAACATGAAAGATGGAAAAAAATAAAACTTGTGTCATTGTAGGATGGAATAAAAATTAAACTTCTGTCATTGATTTTTTCATTTATATTTTATTTTGATCTTCGCTAATCGCCGTAGTTCCCTTCGATGCTACGTAACAATGAATTAAGTGCCCGATCACCCGGAATAGTAGTGTCCACAAGTGTTGCGAGGCAGACGCCGTTGTTGCTGCGGCTATATTCGATTTTTTCCGGACATGAGCTGTCGGAAAAAAGGAGCGTCACTTGAGCTAGCCGTCCGTCTAAGTGGTCAAGAGTCTTGTCGTATATGGGAGCCAGACGTCCAACGCAACATGCAATGCCTCCATCCAACACCAAAAAGGCGACACCATGCCATACGTATTCGCTTTTATCTGGAAATGGAGTACAGAAAACGGTGAGAGAATATGTAATTTTTCGGACATCAAAAGTAACGTACGTACCTGTCTCCACTACTCTTTTTTCAAACCGAAGGAGCGAATTCTCTTTCAATTGGTCTCCACATATGTCATGGAAACCGCAGGAACAGTTTAAATCACCACTTTGTATTTTGTATACCAACAACAAGGACTGTAGCACCACAAGGTCTTGGCGGCATTTTCATTTTTCATGCGGAGACGACGAAACACTTGTGACATGGAAGATAATGACTTTGAAAAAGGAGTCCCGGGTACGGGGAGACGACAGACGACGGAATCTTTGCTGTTCAGCAAATTCAAAAAAAAAATGTGCACGAAGTAGAGCGCCGGGCCGCTATCCAGGAAGGTAGCGAAGCACAGACGGACCAGAGTCACTTTTGTACAATTTTCTACGCAAGGGGGGTAGAGGACACTGGGGGATAGAGGAGAATGGAAAATACGGTACCTACAGTAGTAGGTACGTCAATTCCGGACCGGTACCGGTATGATTCGTCGTACATACCGTCGTATTTACGACGGTACAGTTATGATACCACGTCGTAGACCACTTCTCGTTTCGCTTTTCTTGGCCTACGAACGGAATGACTGTGGATATCTCAACCGAACTAGTTAGACTGCACTACGGCCAATAGAATGATGATGATTTTGTATCTTCTATTAATTCTAGTCGTCGTTTTGACGGAATCTGTACATGCTACTGCTGTTGCATCCGATAGACGTGACTTTGGTATAAACGGCCTTCGATTGTCACCCATACAATCATTGCCGCACAGAGACAACGACGACGACAATAGTAACACTATCCGCGTCCAAGTCGTCTTTTATGGAGAATCTCAATGTCCGCATTGTCGTAAATTTGTCACAGAGGCATGGCCTACGGTATGGTTGGATGTGGAAGGTCTTCGAGAATACGTCGATTATGATATGATACCCTGGGGTAATGCCTACTTTGCAACGCAAGAATGTGGACACGGTCCTTACAGTCCCGACGAACGGGCGTGTTGGTACAAGAAATGCAAAGATCAATACACATTGACTGTGAAGGATGATCAGAACAACGACGATGGTGGTAATGATTGCTTCACAGGACGTGCTGTCTATCAACATGGGGAAAAGGAGGGGATTGTGGACATTTACGAAACGTGCATCAAGGTCGCTTATTCGTTGGAAGATGCCGTGGATTTTACGTATTGTGCCGAAGGTAGTATCATGGACAATGAAGAAATCAATGCCGAACAATTATTGACGATTTGTACCGTATCCTTACCCGACGTGGATGCCAAGGCTGTCCAACAATGTTATGAACAACGGGGAAAACAGTTGGAAATTGCCAATGCCAAACAAACACCGGAACATCCCGGTGTACCCTACGTCTTGTTGGATGGAAAACCCGTCGATGATCCGATGGAGATTCAAACAGCAATCTGCAACGCGTTGCAGAGCAAGGGACTTGATCCCTTACCCGACAGTTGTGGAAAAAATCACATCCACTTTCATGAGTCAACAAACGTATTTTGATCGATGACAGAAAGGTTATCTATCTATCTAGATATCTAGCATTTTTATTTTTATTATTGCTTCTTCTTCTCTATGTCAACGCCTTTAGCTTGAATAGCTTGTCTTGTAACACGGTCGGCCATTCCAACCGTTCCGTCAAGAAGTCCTTGTTTTTCAGTCGTGAACAACTGGTATCCAATGCACCGGGAATATCATCGATGTTGAATCGTAAATTGGTCGTCCGTTTCAGTGGAGGATTGATCTTGTTGCGTTGTATGGCATCTTCTTCCAGCTGGTCCAACCGTTCGCACGTTAATTCCAGATGCGATTCGGCCTTTTGTTTTTCTCCCGACGTCCATTCCAACGATGCCAATGCCATCCGACCTTCACCCTCTTTGGCAATCACCCGTTGTAACAGAGGTATGTCACGTCCTTCTACCAGCTTTGTGCTCTTGATGGCTTCCGACAGGACAACTTTGGCCGTGTTGACCTTTTTGGGATCATTCCCACTACCAGCAGCTGCGTCGATACCAGCATCGATCCGACTAATGACGGACCGAGCCTTGTCTCCAATATCGTCAAAGTAATTGGCGGCCAACGTATGGATCGATTGTGCATCATCGTAATCTCCGTTCAATCGTAAGGCCATGCCGTATTCCCATGTCGCATACGGGTTGGTACGAGCACCATCCTCCAACAATTCTTGGACCGTGTCCCATTCTTCTCGTGCCGATCGTACCAACGCTTCCTTGTAGTCGGACGACGCCATCTTCACTTGATCTTTATTGGCATTGACACCTAAACTACGAATCGCTCGGGCTCGACCGAGACTGCAAGAAAACAAAGAAGAAGAAATGATGAACAACAGTTTTAATGAGAAATGATGCCTTCCAACATGACAGGGAGAGCAATGAATTCGAAGAACATCTATGACAATTTTGAGAGAAAGTCACACGACACAATGTAGAAACTTACAAGGATGCTGGTAATTCCACAGGATCGGCCGCTTCGGATACACCCGGTTGTTGCAACAAGCTGATTGCCTGTCCATAATCGACAATGGCATCATTCGGACGTTCCAAGGCCATATAACAGTCCCCTCGTACACGGTACAGTCCGGCCAATTCGTCGGCCGGTTGTCGTTGCCACGCTTCAATGGCTTGAGAAAGCAAATCCAATGCCTTGGACGGATCCCGATCGGTTGTTCCATAAAAGGCAGCAAAGGCTTCTCGGAGCAGTGCAATTTCTTGTTTGGTGGGTGGCGCTGATACCGCCGTCGTGGCAGTTTCGGCCGCGTTGGCGGGTGGAATCCAAAGTTCGGAGATGGAGGAATACTGTGATTGTGACTGTTCTCGTTTCCACCAGTCAAGAGTACCATCGTGCAAACTAGAAGGAGAACTTCTTTGAACTACAGGCATAAGATCGACCACGGAGCGTTCCAAAACGACAGGCGGAGTCGGATCCGATATTGGAAAGGCGTTCACTGTCAATGGAGAATGTCTCGATACTCCTGGCGTCGACGGCTGCTGATGAGTGACAAAAGCAGTTGTTCCTTTCATCACCAAAAGACAAAACGTCAAGACCAGGAGAGCGGCCATTGTTGTAAAAATCAAAGAAATTTAAACACTTGTTCTAATCGACAGTATTGTGACCTGCTGCCTCTCTTTTTCTGGAGTACGACGCAAAAAATAATGGAGGTGTGCTGATGATGATGATCCTGGGATAGATAGAGATTGCGATGATGGATCCTTGATGACGTGTTTCGGTGAAATTGGTCCATGAAGCTTTGCCGGCGTCAGCTGGCATACTCTAGAACGTAGCAAGATCGATGCTCGAAATGGAACCCTCTCAACTCTACCGGAAGATAGCTTGCTCTAGTAGTAAGTAGTAGTGCATCTTCCAATGAAGTCCGTTGGCCCAAGTAGTGCTTTGATTGGGTACGCCATACCGCCATATTAATGTTCGGAACATTTTCTTCCTGACGCGAAGGAAGATTGCCGCCGTTCTTTTAAAGTTTCATGTCAAGCCAAAAAAGATTATCACGGTCACCAATGAAAGGGAAGAAATGATGATTCCAAATTTGTTTGCAAATTAATTCGGCTTTTCTTGACTCTTTAAGCCGTTCTTTAAAGTTTCATGACAAAAGATGAAAAGGAAATAATCATTCCAATTTTTGCAAATCTTTCCTCTTTGGCTAGCCATTACGTTGATAGTACAAGAGATACCTACTAATGCTGCATTATCTACCTCTACCAATTTCCGCAGACGTTTCTGATGGAAGAGAAGCTAGCTACCGTAGCTAGAAGTCGCGCTTAACACTGTAACTGTAAATACGAAGTAAAATCTCTTTTGTTGAAAACGGCGATTAGGCAAACAACAGTTATTTAGATCTTGGTTGGTCGCGAGTAGCAAGGCGACTCACAGATTGTGACATTTTTATCTGCTCCCAACAATAAGGAAGCTGAAGAACCAAGTGATGGATGATGATGGAAAAAGTAACTTTGACATCAACCACAATCTCTCCATGAAGTTCCCTCCCTTGATATATATGCAGCTGGTAGCGCAATGAAACCCCCAATCGTATCCAGGCTTGCTTCTGGAGCTGTCTTGTCTCTGATTCTGCTCCCTCTCGACTCTCGAGTGACAGCTTTGGAGGTGAATACCTGTGTTGCCTTTTGTGCCAAAACCGGCATTCCAAACTGCGTGTCATTCTGTCGATTCTTTCATCGAACGCCGACCGAGAATGGGCCCATCATTTTGGATAGAGACAATGGAAACACAAATGAAACAGATATCATTCCTGACGACGTCACGAACTTCAGCAGCACTGATTCCGATATATCCACAGAAGAAGCTACTCAGAGTCTGCAAAACGACAACGAACAAATCACTCCTAGACTGGAGCTAAGTGACCCACCGTCGCTATCCCTTTCACCCACCATCACACCATCAACACCCTCCGATTGGACTTCGAACATACCGTCGGTTGTTCCAACCATAGCACCGATTAGTCGTCCACCCACACGGGGACCTACCCCTTTGCCGTCTACAGATGTCCCTTCATTCATTCCAACTGAACTACCGCGGCAACCCACCAGTGCACCAACTCCCCTCAGCCGTCCACCCACACAGGCACCTACCCCTTTGCCGTCTACGGAAGTCCCATCATCCATTCCAACAGAACTACCGCTGCCACCTACCATTGCACCTACTCCCCTCAGCCGTCCACCCACACAGGCACCTACCCCTTTGCCGTCTACAGAAGTCCCTTCATCCATTCCAACAGAACTACCGCTGCCACCTACGATTGCACCTACTCCCTTCAGCCGTCCACCCACACGGTCACCTACCCCTTTGCCGTCTACAGAAGTCCCTTCTTCCATTTCAACAGAACTACCGCTGCAGCCCACTACTGCGCCTACTCCCCTCAGCCGTCCACCCACACAGCCACCTACCCCTTTTCCTTCTACGGAAGTCCCATCATCCAGTCCAACAGAACTACCGCTGCCACCTACCATTGCACCTACTCCCCTCAGCCGTCCACCCACACGGTCACCTACCCCTTTGCCGTCTACAGAAGTCCCATCATCCATTCCAACAGAAATACGGACGCTACCCACCAGTATTCCCATCCAAGAGAGTGCCATTGTCCCCGATTGTCGCTTTGAGAGAAAGGTCGGATACCAATGCGGCGACCATACGTTTGTTTGTAACGCGGACCAGTACTTTGCAGCCTTGGAAGTTTGTAATGCACAGCCAGTCCCGCCTGGAGGAAGCCTCTACGACTGGAAAGACATTGGTCGATGCGAGAATAACGAGTCGGTTTTGGTGACAGTGACGGTCGACCACAATGCAACTACACCTACTCATGGGTGTTGGTGCCAGCAGATGCATCGTGGTGTCACTACTCCCACCCACGAGTTGGGATCCGCGTTTCCAGAAAATGTTCTGTGTCCCAACGGGGAGTATGTATCCAGTTATGTCTGCTACTTTCCCACTCAGGGTGGCAGCAGTTTCAAAGTCCTTCAACAGGGCGACGAAAATGGCTCGGCGGTGACCGAGAAATGCACTGGTTATCAGCTTCGCGACAGCTTACCGCCCGTTCAACGAGCAGTGATACGAAATCCCTCCTAGATATGGACAATTAATGCATCCCTACGTACATGATTTGTAATTACGCTCGTAGTGGCGGTAATAATTGTCGTGCGACACAACCCATTGCACCTGTCGGCTAGATCTGTCCTATCCTCTCCTGAGTACACTACGTAGTACTTCGAAGTATGACATTTCCTTCCTTCGTTCTACCGGTAGCTACCGGTACGAACAGTAAAGTATTTTACTTCGTACGACAGAAGTGTTAGAGTGTTACTGTTAGTAAGGTACCGGCATGATACGTCGTACACAATAGAGAGAATAAAAGTTGGTGATGGATTAAAGTGAAGATACCTTTTCTCCTGGATTCCACGTGGAAGCCAAAGTGACTGGACGTGAAAAATACGTCACAGTCAGTCCATCATCAATCATCGCGCAAATCGTCACTACGAAGTTCGAACGTTTGTCTCTCTTTTGTTGTTGGAGAGTTCTTCGACTCTTCGACCAGCAAGTACCATGGTAGAATAGTACTCCGAGTAGTTCTGTATTTTATTGTATATCTTCAGTGGGTTTCGCTCCTTCCTACCACCTTTTCTTTTTGCAACAGACGACATCGTGAAAAAGAGGTTACCAAACTTGGAAGCATCAGAAGAAGAAACGTCACGCAGTTGTTGAAATACCTTGAAGGAAAAAACACGCTTGAACACCGAGACTTCCTCACCACCCAACTTGTGTCATTATCAATCACGATTTTACTTTTGGTTGAAAAATGAAATTATCCTTGGCTTACAACGCTTTGACGCTTTTGGCATGGTCGGCCTCAGTGGCGACTGCTTTCGTGTCTGTCCCTCCCATGGTTGACCACAAATCGTCGGCGACGATGTCACCACCATCCACCCACACAGCTCTTTTCGCAGTGAGCGCTTTGGTACGAAAGGCCAAAGAGGCCGAATTACGAAATTACATTCAAGAAAATGGGATCGACGACGAGATCAAGGTATATTGCCAGACAATTCAAGAGGCATTAAAATCGGATCCATCCGTCGTCAAAGTGGAAGAAGTTGTGGGACCTTTGCAAGAACGCTTGACACGACGCAAGGGCACTTTGACAGTTATTGCCGAATTCAAACGCAAACTGTTCGACAGTGGTTATGTAAGGCCCGAAGACTTTGTCCCGGAACTATTGAGCAGTGAATTTCGAGAATTTGGTGCCCAAGGAATTGCTGTACTGGCCGACGAACGAATGGGTGGATGCAACTACGACGATTTGGCCATGTTTGCCGAAGAACAACGACGATCCAAAATGGAAGTGCCGGGTCCGGTGCCAGTGATCAACAGTGATGTAATTGTCGACGAATTTCAAATCGCGAGGACCAAAGCAGCTGGTGCCGCGGCAGTGGTACTGAATCTCGATTTGTTGGGTGCCGACGATTTAAAGAAAATGTTGACAGCCAGTCGAGCACTAGAACTTGAAGCCATTGTGGCGGTGTCGTCGAAAGAACAAGCACAACAAGCTATTGATATGGGTGCAAGAATGATATCTGTCGTCAATGTGCCAGGTGCTGAGGCCAAGACAGAGATTGTGTCAGGGTTGACTATTCCAGAAGGCGCTACCGTGACAAAGATCGCCAATATTCTGCACCGAGCTGACAAGGGATTGGGAGAAGTAGAAGAAGCATGGGAATGCCGCGACAAGGGCTTTCACTGTGCTTGGGTCTCGGATGCTCTTTACAAGGCGGGAAATAGTGCATCAGAGCACCCCGGAGCCATCATTAAGAGCATGAGTGCAAAATCAAGTGTTCGATGGGCATCTCCGGTGGCAAAGAGTGGTCGCGGTGAAGGCGCCAGAGAGTATTTGGGCGATATTCTCATGTAAATTCTGAACCGAAGGAAGAAGACAGAGGCGCAATTCAACATCGCTCAAAAAGAACATTCAACTCGTAGATTCTTGTTCATGCCAAATTGTCGTTGAGGTTGTTGAGTCCTTCACCATACCTTTCTTTTTCTACCTGTGATTCCTTAAATCTCATTTTGGAAGATGATCAAGCAATCCAGTAGTTATATAGGTGGTGGTACTGCGCCGAGAGTATGCACTGGAAAACAAAAATGACGGAAGAAGGATCTTGAATCATCGCATATTATTTTATGATTACAAGGCATTTAGGTCTTCAAGAAATATAGAAGTATGTGTAGTACTCAAACGAAGGGACTTTCGTGGCCAATACCTCCCAAACTCCAACAACATATAGAAGGCTGCCTTCTCGATTTATGTGGAAGTTCGAGTGCAATATTGTCGTGTATATTGAAATGGAGCTCAAATGTTTTCTTTAGACGTTTCCACCCTTCTTGTTGTTACTACGAAGGTTGCGATTCAACACAGTCGTCGAATCGATGAACGCACGATCATTATCCTCACAGGGAATGCTCCTGTCGTGGGGAACACAGATCGTTATCGTCCCTTCGCATTTATCGGTGCTGCTCGATGCCTCAAACTTGATGCGGTAGGTACGGCCTGCGGTTGCTAATCCACTCCATTCAGCACGGACAAGGGCAAGACCGCATGGCAAGATCTGGGCATCAGGAGATGTTTTGCAATCACCGTCCACGTCCAATGGCTCGTTCTGTTCGATGGCCAATATTGCAATCGCCACTGGCTCCGCCATCTCGATTCCAACCTGGACCATATTGTGATTCGCTGGAATACAAAAGAAAAATAAGCATAATGAGAACACGAAATGAAACGAACAGCAGAGACAACAACAACGATGCACTTACCTGGCCAAATCACACTTGGTCTGACGGTGGCAGAGTCACACGGTGTCGGTGGGACGGTACAATTGATGGTAATCTCAGCGCGAACGTTCAGACCGTATGCAACTTCATGATCATCAAACACACATCTACATCAAATGGATAGAGACCTTCGGTGGCATCAACAGTTGGTATAATGACGACGAACGTTACTTCGTCGCCTGAAAGTGCTCCATCGACTGTGCTGGAGTCAACCCACAATTTTTCTGGATCGCTGCGGTACCAACATGTAGATCATTGATTTCCTTTAACGTGTTAGAGTCTTCAACGACATTGACGACATCTTCGACCAAAGAAGTAGCGGAAGTAAGGAAGAAAGCTCCACCTTTCTTTGATGTCCAAGCTTGCCAGTATTCTTGGTAGTCTGCAGTTGAATATGCATGGATCATCATGGTGTTGTTCTCCACCAATCCTCGAAGAACGTCATGGAGGTCCAAGTCGTCGTCTGTGTTGAAAAGTTCATCACGACCAGGGTCCTTGCCAGTTGACCATGTGTCACTTTTTCCTGGGATGCCCTCATTCAGGTTGCAATCATGAGGTACATTGTCACCAAAATTTAGTAGGATCCTTCTGGCACCATTTCTCCAACCGATTCCTGGGTCTCATACAGAGCACGAGTGTATGACTCGGGTGAGTCAAATCCATACCCCGATTGGAGACCATTGATTGCGTTAGAGACATCACCGGTGTTGGCAGTCAGAGTCTGGTCGAGACTTTAGGCATAGTCAGAGATCCATCCGTACCAGTCACTGTGGCCACAGTTGTCATCAGAGTCGTGAGGAAAGAGCGGATAATCCATGAGCGAAATGACACCGAACTGGAAATCCGCACCAGGAAGATCATTCTCGAGCGTGTTCATTATTTCAATCGCTCTGTTTCTGGCAGTAGACAGGATGCCCCGCAATCTTTCAGTTAGATCAAAGGAGAATAAAATATCCACCTTCGGAGGAGCTTCGGGTAGGGTGAAGACAACATTTTGTGTGAACGTTTCAGGATGTCATAGCGTTGCGACCCATGGCGTCGGATTTTTTCAACAAAAGTAGCGTTCATCTTTGTCAGTAACCCCTGTATGTGGGAGCAAAACAGTCTGGGAACGAGAAATGTACCTTGAACAAACGACAAGAGGGTGACGGCATAGAAGATGATTTTCATCGTGTTTGAAAGTACTCTAATCTATCAATGATTTGTTGATATTGTGAAGTTTTTTCCTTTTCAAACCTCGGATTGTTTTTAGACCAAATTGCGTTCAGTTAGGAGCAAACAGTCGTAGAACGAATGGGAACTAGATTTGTAGGCTGAGGTTTCAGTTCGGATCTTCGAAAACTTATTCTCGTTTCACTCCCACAAGCCGTATGTTATCTTGCATGATTGGATGAGAAGTGAAAGTAACAATTACAGGGGAGAAATTGCGAAGACGACAATCGTTGCGATCATGTCATAGGATAATCTTGGTGAAGGGAACGTTCCGGAAGTGGAAAATTTCCACTGAAAGGAAAGTACGATCAGATCAGATTCTCACAGCGCAACGCTACTGTATTCTTATCACATCCCAAGGACAAGATATAATGTGAAGTATCACTGACCACGCTTTTGGAGGATGGACTTCTTGTTGGGAAGGATTAACTGTTAAAATCGGAGTGCAGAGTACGGAGGAGTAGACTACCGGTACGACTACGGTAGTCTATGATACCGGTAGTATTTTTTTCGGACGCACTGGACGTCGGGGGGAGGGGTGTAAATAAAAAGGCAATCGACGGAGTTCCCCCGGAACAAAATATCCTCCGAACGTCTTCACATCTGCATCATACGACTGCGGTAGTTGTAAGCTTGTAACAGTGAACAGTAAGTAAGATAGCAGACATCAAATGCAATGTGATGTAGACTACCGGTACCTCTCTGAGGTAGAGTATTCATTTATTAATGTGAAGGACTACTGGTAGTAGTGTTGTACGATTTGGTATTGATGACCATGACCAGAACGACGACGATGCGTGCCGCCATATTCCGTTCCTTTGGAGGACCTATTGAAATAGAAGAGGTGGACCGTCCCACTATTGACAAAGAAGAAGAGGATGCCAATTCGGTCATTCTTCAAGTCATGGCGACGGGTGTTTGTCGGAGTGATTGGCATGCCTACAAGGGCCATGATAATGATGTGATAGAGCATGGTTTCCCTTTTTGTCCAGGACATGAATTCAGTGGAATCGTTGTGGAAAAGGGACGTCGTGTTCAAAAATTACGTCTCGGAGACCGAGTGGCGGTGCCGTTCATTTTGATTTGTGGAAGTTGTACGTATTGTCATTCGGGTTCGCCCACGGTGTGTCTGCATCAAAAACAACCGGGATTTACACAATGGGGATCCTTTGCAGAATACATCAAACTACCACGAGCCGATCGAAACTTGCGTGTATTACCGTCCAACGTAACTTTTGTTCAAGCGGCAGCATTGGGATGTCGGTTCACAACAGCATTCCGTGCTGTGATACAACAGGGAAAGTTCTTGGAGGAGATTGAAAAACAAAGTCAACAACGAAACAATAATAACACTGAAAACACCAAAACAAATGTATCCGTGGGAATCTTTGGATGTGGTGGACTCGGTTTGGCATGTATCATGATGATTGTGGCAGCTGTACAGCAACAACAGCAACAGTCCGGATCTCATTGTCCAAACACTTTGGTTCGGATTATTGCAGTGGATGTTTCTTCCCAAGCATTGAAAAAAGCTCAAGAACTGGGAGCGACTCATACCGTCTTGGCCAGTATAGATCCCAACGAACAAGTGCAAGTCCGGGATCAAGTCAAGGCATTGACGGATGATGGTCACGGTTTGGATCTATCCATTGATGCTGCCGGATTCTCCGCAACGTGTGAGAATGCTGTACATTGTACCCGTCCCCAAGGAAGGATGGTCCAAGTGGGACTTCCCATTGACACACATTCTCGTCCACCTTTGGTGCCCATGGGGATTGTAGCGGGAAAGGAAGTACAATTGGTCGGCTCGCATGGATTTGCTTCTTCGGACCTGCCAGATTTGTTACAATGGGTATCGGACGGATTAGTAGATCCCGCCCAATTGGTGGAACGACATGTATCGTTGGAGGAAGGTGCACATGCAATCCAGGACATGGACCATGGAAGTCCACTTGGCATTACTGTGGTGACTGACTTTCAGAAGCCGTCGACGAACGGACCGGTTACAAGTAAACTGTAGAGCTATCCGGCCGCGGCAAATAGTTTCACAGCCACGACCAAAGGAAGTTTCTATATTGGGGTAGAGGGGTATGAATTGTAAACTAAATCCAGGAAATGAGACACTGCTTTGCCTTTAGTTTCTTATCAGTTGATTAGAAGTATGATACCTTCTACTTTGATCATGGACCAGGTATCTGGCCGAAAGAGCACGTCGACGAGAGGAATCGTCGGCCTTGGTCGAATTCACCGACGATCTCGGTTCTAGGTTTGCTTCATCCAAAGTCATGTTTTTGTTTTCTGGTGGTTGTCCCGATGTATCCGACGACGACGACGACGACGAATTCGTATTAGTGTTATTATTTTCATAATACCGTGTCTTCACATCCATCAATAATGCTTCGGCTCGAGCTTCCTTGGTGGCAAATTTGCGGGCTTCCTCTTTGCTCACGGCCGTGTTCACATAGTAGCCTTCATAGACTCGTTTTTCTAGGTCGAGAGCCTGTATCATACCAGCAACGAATCCGCTTTGTCCATACACAAATCGGTTGCATCGAGAGGCCACTTCGAGTTCCGTATGAAGCACTAACATTTCAAAGGCTGGATCTCCCGATGGTAGGTGTCCATCGAATCCACCCTTTATGTTTTGTGTACGAGGCCGATTCAAATACCGCCAATCATACTTTTCAGAATGGTACTGTTGGACTTCGTCAATGGTGGATTGGTCGTCGGTCAACAAGAAAATGGTTTGTGATGCTGTCAAATTCGGAACTGCATCCAAATATTCTTGGACGGCAGCATATCGTCGGTAGGGTGGCCGCGGCAATCCAGCGTCACCTCGTCGCACATGCATGGTGAGACAGGGTGACGCAATATCCTCGACATTATGCTGTTTTCGAAACTGATACAATCGATGTCGAAATATATGGTTCCGTCGAAACAAGTACTGGGACATCCAGTAGAACTGTAATCGGACTTGGAATTTGGCGTTTTTTCTTGGAGCTGGAGCTTCCGAGTGCTCCCTTCCCTCGGAGTAAAAGGTGCGATTGCACGGATTGATGGGCAAGAAGTAGCATCGAGAATCTTCCGTGTCACAATAGGCCCAGCTGGACCGATTGCTCGTCGAATACAACCAAAGACGGTAGTTGTGAATAATCTGAAAGGGTTTGTGCGTCCTCGTCAATGCATGCCAAAACGCTTTCATGAGCCATCCTGTGGATGCACCATATCCCGAGTTGATTTCCACCGACTTTTCAATGTCGGTACAGTTGACATTATCCCATTGTTTGGCATGAAGGTCACGTAGAAACGCCGCTTTGGATTGATCTTCCATGGGCGAAAAGCAATAATGGGTATCATTCTCCAAAGAGACATCCCAATCGGGACGAACCAACCACCAATCGTCACTGGACACATCCCATGTGGCACAGCAGTATTGCTGGATGTATCTATATCCATCTTTCGCCTCATTACTTTCGAGTTTACAATCTAGAGGTGGCATTGGCTCGGGAGATAACAGCGTTGGGATGTTGGACGGAGCATTGGGAGTAGCGATGAGTTCGTTTGTCGCATTGATGGTGTTGTTCCGATGAGATGGCGAAGTTGACTTGACTTTGCTGTTGTTGCTGCTGTACGAAATGGATTGATTCTGGATTATTTCATCTTCAAACGAAAGGAGGTTCACCAAGTCGCCGCTGTTGTTACTGGTCTTGCCAAGACCGGACAGTAACGCCTCGTACGATACAAAAGTGCTTCCAATAACACTGGTTCCACGAAAATTGGTAAATTGCCCCAGCAATACAAGGCCAATGGCACTCATGACGATAGAGATCCGACGACTGCAACATCGTTCATGAGAAACATTAGACGTAGACATGACCTCCCTTGTCTTGTCCTGTCTTTATCATCTTTCAAGGGTCCTGTACATTGTTCACCCTCAAAGATAAAGAACGGTATATCCCATTACTTCGTACTTCGTATAAAATAATAATTATTTCTTTTTTGTTGATATTGGAGTGACCCAGTGTGACCGTCCAATGATGATCAATCAATAAATTGACTGGTATCATATTACGTACGGTAGTAGCTACCGCTATGTTCGACGTTCGTAAAAGCCCTATGCTGCTAAAGTCCTATTCCGTGTTCCGTGTTCCGTTCTACTTCGAACCTGAATGGGTAAAAGTACCGGTATGTATCATACCAACCGTAGTCTACCGGTACTACCCTTATCGTATGATACATAACAAGAAACGAAGTTCGTCGTGCATGTTGTACGAATTTACAGTTTTAATGAAATGTCATGTACAAACGGTACGAGGACGTACGCAACATCTTGAACGACAACAATGCTACGACTACGACGTAGGTAGTAGAGTACCGTAGTCGTACCCTTGAAAGCCTAAGCCACGAAGAAACAACCATTATTTTATTTACGGTTACTCTAGACTACAACGCTACTATTAATATTATTTATCTTGTTAGACTTAGACGCCATCTTTCAAAGTCAAAAATCGTAGCTCCATTACAGAACAAACAGTCTCGAACTTCCTGACAACGCTCAAGAGATCCTTCTCTCATCCTTTCCAAGCGTCAACATCATGATTGCAAACAATTTCAACGTCAAACAACGAACCGAATCCATCGCTGTGGTCGATCAAAACAATTATGAAGATCTTCGGCGACGATTTGTGGAACTGGAGGGTATCGTGAGATCCATGAAGGATGTTATCAAGTTGTCGTTGCATTGTAATAAGAAAGTATGCCTCGACAATTTACCTTTGCCTATACAACAAGAGATTCTGGCAGAACTGGAAAGCGACACAGAAAAGGAGTTGGTGTTGAAACTGATCCAGAGGCGGAAGTTTGACAAGGATTGGTATTCTCTTCCAGAGAAGTGGAAGCACGATGTACCCATCGCTTGTGCATACTTTGACAATCAACCAAGAGGTGTCAAACGCCGGGGCAGCGACTTCACTTTTGACTTTTCGGATGATGATCGACGTGATCTTCAGTTGCGCTCCTTGCCGTATTCACTACGCATCAACAAAGAGGTGATTCTAAGTTCTCTTCGAACATCGAAAGGGGCATCATGGGACGATGTACATGCCAGATACAGAACCGACATAGACGTTATTGCTACGGCAGTAGCCAACGGGAAATTGAAATTTGAAAAAGTTCCTCTAGAAATTGTCCAAAGCAGAGAGGAAATTGCTCTTTATGGCGTCAAAAACGATCTCATCTCGGCGGATGTCTGTCCTTGTCTGACTCATCAGATTTTGAAGGAGAACATTGAAAATGGAGTCTTGGATTGGTATCAGCTCCCTCAGACAGTCAGAGATAACATGGAGTTTGCAATGGCCATTGAATTCGATAAAATCGAGGACAAAAAGCGATTGTACCAACAATTGTTTCATCATTTTGAAGAACTACGTCATGACAAGATGTTTTGGTGGAGATGGCACGAAAGTTTGTGTCCAAAAGAGGAAGATCGTGAATGGGATTTTATTGCCTTGTTCGAAAAGTATTGTCCTGCCGACCTTCTGGCAGACGAGAACTTTGTCACAGAATTTTGTGCAGAATACGCTTCCATATACAAAGTGATTGCAGAGCAACCGTTTGCAACCTCCCGCCACTTTTTGGAAACGATCATCAATCGGAACCCTGAAGTGCTGCAATATTTCTCTCATCAAACGCAGGTTGAGCATTTGGATTTGGTGTTCACAGCAATCAAAAGGCTTGGGATATTAAGGAAGCGAACGGCTTCGAATGGATCGGCTGCGGTGAAAGTACATGATGTTGCAACAAGTCTGGTACCAGAATTTTGGAGCAGTTTTCGTGTCGCGATGGCTTGGGTCAAAGCTGGGCATGGGTTTCCAACACATGCCTTGAGTGGTGGTCGTTTTAAAACATGGATGGCAAATCGACAACTTTGCCTTGCTTCCGCTATAAATGCCAAGACGTTGTACTACACAAGTAATTTCAGGGATGACATCGACTTCATGATACAAGTAGTTACTCAATGTCCCCAATTGTACCTTGAAGCTGGAGATGAGGTAGCTGCTGATCCCGTTGTTATGACCATCGCTTTTGCAGGATTGTTAGACCTTGCATCCCAAACGATGGATAAACTTCACTTCGATGGACACGATGACAAGATTCAGAGCTACTTGTCCTTTTTAAATTCCAAGCTGGAGATGTATGATACATTCGTTTGTTGTATTCTTGGTAACATGCTCAGCACCCAATCTGTTGAAACCACTGGAAGTTCGCTGACCCTCTTAAACCAAGGACACGAGACCTCAATTGTCTACAAACGTCTCCTGGCAGACAATTTGGGTATTCCCACAGGCAAATGGCTTTGTCAGTTGAAGGAAGCAAGGGCCAATGTCACCCAAGCGATTGCACCTTTTGACTTTTACGCAAGTACCAACCGACATTTAGTGACCTGTAAAGAGGGATGATCTGTTGTCTTACTATTGGACCCAAGCATGCTTGTGGAAACTTGTTGCGTTACTGCATTAATGTGTCCACAAGGATCCTTCATTCTTGGTGGTAAGCCACAGGAGCACCAAAGATATTTTCTACTGATTTACTTCACAAGACGGAGTCTGTCGTACAAAGGAGGAGCGTTTTTTTTCCCCAGAGTTTAAGTCTGGCTGGAATATCCACCAATCCGCTGGACTGACTTTTTCATTCACGACTACAAACAGGTTACCCCGTTCCCAAGGTCATTATTAACTGCAAAGGATATTAATGTGTATTAATATGAATGAATGGAACATGCTACTTTAGCAGGCTGTTCAGATAGGAAAACCCGCGCCAACATGATCGTAGTATGATACAGGTACGATGCAGCAGTAATTGTCTACTATCTAGTAGGTAATCGTACGACGTAGGTAGCCGTCGGCAGAAGCAATCTGACAGTCGACCATACCGGTTTGACCGACAGGCTCGTTTTGGTCATGCGCCAGAAATTTAAAACGTCGATTCTGGCTTAAAAGATCTACTGTACGTCGTAGGTAACAGAAAACAAAAAATGACTGTAATGAAAATGAGCATGTTCACTGGAAAGCTTGAAACCAAAGCCAAGAATGTGTTCAAATGAAATCCACCATTCTACGCCCTGTCTTTCGAATCGTACTACTACTGCATCTACTAGACGCAATTCTTCATAGTAGTCAAAACCATAGCTCTTTTCAAAAACAAACAGTCTGGAACAACAACAGTTGAAGAGGAGATCGTGGTTTTGTCAACGATCCAACGTCAACACCATCATGATTGACAACCCAATCAACGTCAAACAACGAACCGAATCCATCGCTGTGGTCGATCAAAACAATTATGAAGATCTTCGACTACGAATCGAGGAACTGGAGGGTGTCGTCAGATTCATGAAGGATGTTATCAAGTTGTCGTTGCATTGTAATAAGAAAGTTTGCCTCGACAATTTGCCTTTGCCTTTACAACAAGAGATTCTGGCAGAAATGGAAAGCGATAAAGAAAAGGAGTTGGTGTTGAAATTGATCCAGAGGCGGAAGTTTGACAAGGATTGGTATTCTCTTCCAGAGAAGTGGAAGCACGATGTAGCCATCGCTTGTGCGTACTTTGACATTCAACACAGGGGTGTCAAACATCGGAGAATGCCCGGCAATTATATCTTTCCGGAAGATCCTCAACGGTTTCTTCATTTGCGCTCCTTGCCATATTCACTACGCATCAACAAAGAGGTGATTCTATGTGCGCTTCGAACATCGAAGGGGGCATCATGGGAAGATGTGCATGCTAGATTCAGAAACGATATAGACATCATTGCTACGGCAGTAGCAAACGAGAAGTTGAAATTTGAAAAAGTTCCTCTAGAAATTGTCCAAAGTAGAGAGGAGATTGCTCTTTATGGCGTCAAAAACGATCTCATCTCGGCGGATGTCTGTCCTTGTCTCACTCATCAGATTCTGAAGGACAACATTGAAAATGGAGTCTTGGATTGGTATCAGCTTCCTCAGACAGTCAGAGATAACATGGAGTTTGCAATGGCCATTGAATTCGATAAAGTCGAGGGCAAAAAGCGAATATATGAACAATTGTTCGAGCATTTCGAAGAACTACGTCATGACAAGATGTTTTGGTGGAGATGGCACGAAAGTTTGTGTCCAAAAGAGAAAGATCGTGAGTTTCCCTTTACCTCCCTGTTCGAAAAGTATTGTCCTGCCGACCTTCTGGCAGACGAGAACTTTGTCACAGAATTTTGTGCAGAATACGCTTCCCTGTACAAAGTGATTGCAGATCAACCATTCGCAACCTCCCGCCACTTTTTGCAAACGGCGTTGAATCAAAACCCTGGCGTGCTGCAGTATCTATCTTACCAAACACAAATTGACAACTTGGATTTGGTGCTAACCGCAATTCATGGGCTTGGAACGACACCAGTAGGTAAACCAGGGAAGTATGTATATGCGGCTGCAAAATGTCTAGCACCCAAGCTTTGGAAAAAACGTCTTGTGGCAATGGCATGGGTGAAAGCCGGTCACCGGTTCCCAAGACACGCATTGTCTGATCATCGTCTCAATGCATGGATGGCAAATCGACAACTCTGCCTTGCTTCCGCTATAAATAGCGAGTCAATGTATTGTATCTATAATTTCAGTGATGACATCGCATTCATGAGGCAAGTGGTCACTCAATGTCCTAAATTGTACCTTGAAGCTGGAGATGAGGCATCTTCCGATCCCGTTGTTATGACCATTGCTTTTGCAGGATTGTCAGACCTTGCATCCAAAACGATGGATACACTTCACTTCGATGGACACGATGACAAGATTCAGAGCTACTTGTCCTTTTTAAATTCCAAGTTGGAGCTGTATGATACATTCGTTTCTTGCGTTCTTGGAAACATGCTCAGCAACCAATCCATTGAAAACACTGGAAGTTCGCTGACCCTTTTAAACCAAGGACACGAGACCTCAATTGTCTACAAACGTCTCCTGGCAGACTATTTGGGCATTCCCACGGGCAAATGGCTTTGTCAGTTGCTGCAAGCAAGGGCCAATGTCACCCAAGCTATTGCTCCCTTTGACTTCACGCACGTATCAACCGACATTTACTGTAAGTGCCCTATGGAGAGGGATGATGTGTTGACGAGTCCTCTAAAAAAGGGATTCGTGCCGAAACAATGTCAAGGAATTCAGGACTGCGAATGACATGGTGGGAAATAGCACGAATGGATCATGATGATACGCGGATGTCTAGCTAGTAGGATTGAATAATAGTGATGACTGCGCTGCGTCTTGATTTCCAAATCAGAAAATGGAAGGAAATCATTGAAGTCGCTATGAACCCTGAATATACAAAACTGATTATACTTATTCTTCTAGTCCTCCACGACTTCCTGCTTCCAATGTACTCGTGCTTGCAGAATGAAGTCGTCTAGGTAATAACCCTTCTCTTCTCCATTCCGAGACACCGACCATCTTTTCTTGTCCTGTCTTTGGTCATTGTAGCAAAATCCTTTGTAAAGAATGTTTTTTTCCGGAACATCGTCTTCTATGAATGAATAATTGGGAGCTATGGTCCTGTCCAATGGCCTGGACAAGTTTTTTTTATAATTACGACTTGCAACTCTTGTATTATTATTTCTACAACAGTCAGTCGTATGCTTGAAGCTATCCGTCTGTTCGTCCATGGCGCAGTCATCACACAAGCGTGCCAGCAGCGACATCAAACATGCACACTTATTATTCAACTTCTTCTTCTTACTGTTAATTACTTTCTTGTATTCATACATACCGTCGTTCGTCTCGGCGCGATTGGAGATTTCGGTATGCGCAAAGCGCATCAGGCGTGAAGGTCTGAGTGCTCACCACACGAGATCTTTCTTGTTTCACATCAGGCGTGAGGCCTGAAGTGCTCACCACACGAGATCTTTCTTCTTTCACAAACTCTCTCATCATCACTTTCATTCATTGTATGACGAAAAGGGATTGTGCCGTCACTAAGGTACTATTGGATCAACCATCATCATTCTAGAGAGTCCAGAATCGGAGATTTCCCGTGGTAAAAGCAATACGACAATATTTTATGACTTGACGTCACACAACACACAACAACAACTGTTCTAACTGTTTTCCATCACATCGATGTCGTAAGCCTCAAAAGACAGAAGATGCAAGAGATTCTATATTGTCCACAGTAGGAGGAAATGATGCAAAGCTGACAAAGTCCAATGGTATATCAAGATCTTCACCACCACCACCACCACAACAACAACAACAACAACAACAACAACACTCCGCCGGTCCAGAACCGAATTGTGATCGAATGCCGTGAGACCTTCTCTTGACCAGTTTTTCGCAAAAAGAGCTTTCCCCCCCTTGGAACACGGATGCATCAAATGAAATATGTGGATGTATACTGTTGCGTATGGAGATGTGGCAGTAGCTTCAGGAAAGAGAAACAGTACTTCCACCAGGTGTGGCAATGCTTGCCTGGAACAGCGCAAGACGATGAGACGACAACATGTTCGGAGTCCAAGCGCACATCATGTCTTTTTCCATCAACCATACATGTGAGACAGGAATCATTGAATGCTTCAGATCTTAATGCTATCAAAAGATGGCGACAATCCACAAATGACTGTCTTTGCGCCCAACGACCATCACCCATTGATTTCCCGGGAGTAGATGGCAAACAATTTCAACTCCTCTAGCTAGAGAGATTTGTTGTTCAAATTCTGGGGGGGGGGGGACCTCTGACAACCCAGAGTTTTCCTTCAAGTCCGTGATTAAGGAACAAACTATTCCACTAGTCAAATTAATTCTACAAGACAACTACAAAGACTACGTTCCTGTTATCCAAGGTGACAAGTCTAGCTCTGACATTGATACTACATACATCGATTTATTGAAAGGATACTTTGAGAGAAAAGATTTAGTTGCGAGCGCCACAAGCTTCAAAGATACCAATAATCAACACTTTTGACGTGGCCGTCTTTGTCACGAAATGTCCCACCAACCCTCAACTTTACGCATCGAGTATTCCAACACAAAAGGCTCTTCGAGAACAGATTTAGAAAGTGACACAGTCATATTGCAATGAGCTCCCAAACTCAACTATTATAGTAAGAGAATCTGTGTTGGGTAAGAGAATTCCCAGAGATGTATCCCAAAGAGCAAAAGCGACAATGCGTTTTCTAACGAGAAAGGATTTCCGCTCCGAAACATCCATGATACGTGCAAAGGCATTCATGTACTAGCTTAAGCATCTAAGGCAGTAATATTTTTACGTTTTCTCTGCGACTAGCTACTACTACTCTCTAGCTAGAGTAGGGCAGTTTCTTTCTGTCACTGCAGTAAAAGACTACTATTATTCAACCTGCTTTCACCGATCGACATGATATTATGATACGTCTTAATCGCAGTCAGTACGACTAAGAGTAAATAGTGTTGTGTACGTACTTTTACAGTCTACTACGGTAGCAACCGTTCGTAAGAGTACGGTAGTAACGTTTTACAGTTTGTCAGATTCGTTCGAATATTAACAGCGTTACGACGTCGTGCATCTTTACAGTTAATCTGAATCTTGCACATGCTCAAAAGTTCTTCACATTGACAGTGATTGACTGTGAGCAACTTCACTTGAAAGCCCACATTCAAAGCCACGAATTTGAATATGTGGTCGAAAGAAAACCACCATTCTACGCCCCGTCTTTCCATTCATACTACGGAGTACAACGTATTAGGTACCTGCATCTTCTTAGACGCAATCCTTCAAAGTAAAAAACCACAGCTCTTTTCCCTCTTCCAAAACAAACAGTCTGGAACAACAGCAACAATAATAATTCAAGAGATTAACCACCAAACGTCAACATCATGACTGCAACGAGTTCGAATGTCGAAGAACGAACCAAATCCATCGATATGTTGGGTCAAAATAACAATGAACTCTGGCGAAAAATCGTGGAACTAGAGAGTATCATAAGATCCATGAAGAATGTTATCAAGTTGTCGTTGCACTGTAAGAAGAAAGTATGCCTCGACAATTTACCTTTGCCTATACAACAAGAGATTCTGGCAGAACTGGAAAGCGATACAGAAAAGGAGTTGGTGTTGAAATTGATCCAGAGGCGGAAGTTTGACAAGGATTGGTATTCTCTTCCAGAGAAGTGGAAGCACGATGTAGCCATCGCTTGTGCATACTTTGACAATCAACCTAGGGGTGCCAAACGCCGAAGCAACAGTGGCACAATGGTGTTTCTGGATCCTGTTCGACGTGAACTTCGTTTGCGCTCCTTGCCGTATTCACTCCGCATCAACAAAGAGGTGATACTATGTGCGCTCCGAACATCGAAGGGGGCATTATGGGAAGATGTGCATGCTAGATTCAGAAACGACATAGACATTATTGCTACGGCAGTAGCCAACGGGAAATTGAAATTTGAAAAAGTTCCTCTAGAAATTGTCCAAAGCAGAGAGGAGATTGCTCTTTATGGCGTCAAAAACGATCTCATCTCGGCGGATGTCTGTCCTTGTCTGACTCATCAGATTTTGAAGGAGAACATTGAAAATGGAGTCTTGGATTGGAATCAGCTTCCTCAGACAGTCAGAGGTAACATGGAGTTTGCAATGGCCATTGAATTCGATAAAGTCGAGGGCAAAAAGCGAATATATCAACAATTGTTCGAGCATTTCGAAGAACTACGTCATGACAAGATGTTTTGGTTGAGATGTCACGATAGTTTGTGTCCCAAAGAGGAAGATCGTGAGTGGGATTTCATGTCCTTGTTCAGAGAGTATTGTCCTGCCGACCTTCTGGCAGACGAGAACTTTGTCACAGAATTTTGCGCAGAATACGCTTCCCTGTACGACGTGATTGCAGAGCAACCGTTTGCAACCTCCCGCCACTTTTTGGAAACGATCATCAATCGGAACCCTAAAGTGCTGAGATTAATTTCCCACCAAACACAGATTGACAACTTGGATTTGGTGCTAACTGCAATTCATGGCCTTTCGACGATACCACCAGATAATCAAGGAAGGCATGTATATGCGGCTGCAAAATGTCTAGCACCCAAGCTTTGGAAAAAACGTAATGTCGCAATGGCTTGGGTCAAAGCTGGACATGGGTTCCCAACACATGCATTGTCCGATCATCGTCTAAATGCATGGATGGCTAATCGTCAACTCTGCCTTGCTTCCGCTATAAATAGCGAGTCAATGTATTGCATCTATAATTTCAGTGATGACATCGAATTCATGACGCAAGTGGTTACTCAATGTCCTAAATTGTACCTTGAAGCTGGAGATGAGGTAGCTGCTGATCCCGTTGTTATGACCATCGCTTTTGCAGGATTGTTAGACCTTGCATCCAAAACGATGGATAAACTTCACTTCGATGGACACGATGACAAGATTCAGAGCTACTTGTCCTTTTTAAATTCCAAGTTGGAGATGTATGATACATTCATATCTTGCGTTCTTGGTACTATGCTCAGCACCCAATCCGTTGAAAGCACTGGTAGTACCTTGACCCTTTTAAACCAAGGACACGAGACCTCAATTGTCTACAAACGTCTCCTGGCAGACTATTTGGGCATTCCCACGGGCAAATGGCTTTGTCAGTTGCTGCAAGCAAAGGCCAATGTCACCAAAGCGATTGCACCCTTTGACTTTATGTATGAACCAACCGACGACATGTTATGGCGTACCGAATCATTTTAGTGTAAACAAACTGGGTGCTATGTTGTCTAGAATCGGACAAACGTCTACGTTAGTCATAATATAACTTTCCTCTTCAAAAAGGATTTTGTGTTGATAAGCCCTACTCTCATCCGTACCAGTCATTCGACATTATTTTTTTTCTTCCCGATCCATTATCAAGGAATTCTGTTCAGCCCGTTTGATCCGTTGCGGTACGATGAAGAAAGCACGAATGAATCATTATGACTCGGCTTCATTGTCGAAGATTAGTGTGCTTTTTGTTAGTTCCCAAATCAGAAAATCGAAGGGAATCATTGGATTTCCTACGACCATACTAATCTATGAAAAACCCAATATAAGTATTGCTTACTGTTAGTAACGTGGGCTGCACAGGTGTGCAGGAATTTATGCCTGCAGATTCGGCCCTAGTCCTCTATCCGTCTAAACACCACGACAATAAAATACCGGCAGTCAACATACACATATATTATATTGCCTGCACGCTTCCCGGCCAGATTTTTGTAGACTTGCATTCTTGACACCATGCGCTTGCTCTTCTGCTTCTTGATTGTTGTGTACTACTACCGTGGTACCTTTAGTGTAGGTTAGAATTGTCAACTATTAACTGTCGGTACATATATTGGCCTCGAAAATTTAATTTTCCAAGCGCAAGTTCTCCGAATTGACATGAACATTTTCACTTGAAAACCTGAAATATGAAAACCACCCCATCTCTCCAAAAGGACTACAACTACATCTAGGTAGACGCAATGCTTTAAAAGTTAAAAAAATCACATCTCTATTGCACGACACCCTGTCTGAAAGAACAACAACCAAAAACAACAGTATCCGCATACTACCGTCTCTCAGAAGACCAACGCTCAACAAGAGATTTTGATGTTCCTTTCCAAACGTCGAAAAATCGTCAACACCATGATTGCAAACCCTACCAAAGTCGAAGAACGAATCGAATCTATCGCTGTGGTGGATCAGAACGATAATGACGTTCTTCGTCGAAAAATCGAGGAATTGGAGGCTGTCGTAAGATCCATGAAGGATGTTATCAAGCTGTCGTTGCATTGTGATAAGAAAGTGTGCCTCGACAATTTGCCTTTGCCCTTACAACAAGAAATTCTGGCAGAAATGGAAAGCGACACGGAAAAGGAGTTGGTGTTGAAACTGATCCGGGAGAAGAAGTTTACCAAGGACTGGTATTCTCTTCCAGAGAAGTGGAAGCACGATGTAGCCATCGCTTGTGCATACTTTCACAATCAACCCTGGGGTGTCATCCGCGGGAGAAACGACAGTACTCTTTACTTTCGCTCCTTGCCGTATTCACTCCGCATCAACAAAGAGGTGATTCTTAGTGCGCTTGGAGCATCAGATGCGATATTATGGGAAGATGTCCATGTCAGATTCAGAAACGACACGGACATTATTGCTGCAGCTCTAGTGACTTTTAGATACAAATATAAAGAATTTCCCCTCGAATTGGCCCAAAGATATGAGGAAGTGGCTCTTTACGGCGTCGGATATTATAACATCTCGGCAGATGCCTGTCCTTGTCTGACTGATCAGATATTGAAAGAAAGCATTGAAAATGGAGCTTTGGATTGGCATCGACTGCCTCAGAGACTCAAAAATAGCACGGAGTTTGCTATGGCAATTGACATCGGTGGTGTAAGATACAAAATTGGACTGTTCCAAGCATTATTCGAACATTGTGAAGAATTGCGGCACCATAGGATGTTTTGGTGGAGATGGCATGAAAGCTTGTTCCCAAAAGAGAGTGACTACGGGGAAGAGAATGAGAACGAACCAGAATTTACGTCCTTGTTTGGCCGCTTCTGTTCTGCCGAACTTGTCGCAGACGAGCACTTTGCTATGGAGCTTTGTTCCGGTTGCACTTCCATTTACACGTGCATCGCAGAGCAACCATTTGCATCATCACGCCAATTTTTAGAAACAGTCCTGCATCGGAACCCTAAAGTGCTGCAGTACCTCTCTCATCAGACGCAGGTTGAGAATGTGGATTTGGTTCTCAAAGGAATCCATAGACTTGGGGAACTAACGGATAGATCACCTGATCCGTCGGAGGTTGTAACTCATGTTGAACTGGGTTTGGTAGAACAACTTTGGAGCAATTATGAGATCCCAATGGCGTGGGTAAAAGCTGGTAATGGATTCCCAACATGTTCTTCGCGTGCTGATTACAAAAATTGGAAGGTTGACCGCCAATTGTGTCTTGCTACCGTACTAGCAAGCGAGTCCATGCTAGGCGCCTGGCAGTTCAGAAATGACATCGAACTCGTCACACAAATGGTCTCTAAATGTCCAAAGTTGTACTCGAGCGCTGGAAATGAAGCAGCTGCCGATCCCGTTGTGATGACCATCACATTTGCAGCGTTGCCACACCTTGCATCCGAAACGATGGATAAACTTCACTTCAATGGACATGATGACAAAATCGAAAGCTTCTTGTCCTTTTTAAATTCGAAGTTGGAGATGTATGATACATTCGTTTGTTGTATCCTTGGTACTATGCTCAGCACCCAATCCGTTATAACCACTGGAAGTTCGCTGACCCTTTTGAACCAAGGACACGAGACCTCTGTCGTCTACAAACGTCGCCTTGCAGAATATCTAGGCATTCCCACGGGCAAATGGCTTTGTCAGTTGCTGCAAGCAAGGGCCAATGTCAATCAAGCGATTGATATCTTTGTTATTGCATGATGCATTCCGCTTGAAGGACAACAACAAGAGCTTTCCCTTCGATGGAACGAAATGGTTGTTCGCAATACTCCCGACTGTTGAGGGGGACTGTGGACATCCCATTGGATCATCCGCCGTATGAATTTGACTTGACTGTGAATTTGCGAATTTGCCATTGACTGTGTGATGAAGTGGCAGATTTGAGATTTGACGTCAAACTGTAGTTCAACTTCAGGAGTTCTTCGAAGTTGCCACGTCAGGAGTACTCGCTGTTAACGACTTGTGCAATCTGCTTCAAGAGTCTGAATGGGTGTTGTGGACTCCGGTGTATCATTCGAGACTATCGTACCTACCTACTTCACTACCTACCGTACTCTTTAATACTACGTAGTAAAAAATTGAAAATGTATCATCCTCATACCATTGTGATATAAAATAAATATTCTATGATACTCTCTCTATTAAGCCACAAAAAGTGGTGGCCAATGAAGATATTTTTTTTATAGCGTGACGATCAAGTCATCATGGTGCGGTCAACGATAATAATATTATTATTGTTACTCTTTATTGCAGATTTGCCGTGTCTTTCTACGATACTATGGATGACATCGGCATTTGTTGTTCGTCATGATGAGAACTTGTTGGTCGTTCGACAAACGCGAAATAATGTTCCAAATAAGAACGATCATCATCGTCGTCGTCATCAAGACGGTTCATGTCTGCTGCTACAACGTGGCGTATCATCATCGTCATCGTCATCGTCATCATCACCGTCCTTGGAATCATCCGATGCGTCATCCTTGATTGAACGAGCACGTCGATTTCTCCAACAAAAGGATACCGATACAGCCTATGATCTGTTACTCCAAGCATCGCAACATGGGAATGGAGGTGCCATGCATACCATTCCAGGTCTCCTATCGACGTTTGAAGAACTGTTTCGGACCAAGATTGCACTTCAAGAAGAAGAAGAAGAAGAAATCAACAATTCATCGAAACAAAAGAAGAAATTGTCCATTGTGTTGGATCGAATGGGTCTTGCCAGTTTATTATCGGATCAAGGACGTTACCAAGATGCTGCCAAAGAACTTGGAGTCGCTGTTAAGCTTTTTGATCCAACAAAAGAAGAAGGTGTTGCTGCTGTTGCTACTCCTGTGTCATCGTCTATACCACAGGGTATCATGGACAAGGCGACGTCAATGTTGTTTCGAACAAGAGCGGCAATCTGTGAATGGGAAGATTACAATCAAGCCAGTCGAGATCTGGTATCCTCTCTACAGACGTCCTTGTATTCTGATTCTACCACCACACAAGTTCCTTCGATACATCCGTTTGAGGCATTAACCTGGCCTTGTGTGAACCTCGAAGATGCAACACGAATTGGGAATGCTTATGCTATGCGAGCCCATGAGGCAGTTCACAACTATAATGGTGACGATGATCCATCAACAATGGAAAGAAAAAGTCTTTGGAACGACATTGACTTGCGTTTGTCCAGAACTACCTTTCCGAATGTAACAATAAACTCCAAGTTTCGTGGTACTCGAAAAACAAGAGACCGACGTATCAAAGTGGGATACATATCACCAGATTTTACTGGGAGACATCCACTGGCATTCTTGATGCAAGACGTCTTCCGATTTCATGATCCGACCAATTTTGAAATTTTCTTTTATTCCTTGGAAGAAACAGACGGTAGTATCGAGGTAGAAAAGATCCAAGCGGCAGCTTCTTCACCCAGTCACTTTCACATCCTTCGGGGGAATGTCGAAACGATGACTCGATCCATTCAAAGTGATGATCTTGATGTTCTCGTGGATCTTTGTGGGTATACGGGAACATCGGTCGTTGCCGAAATCATGGCCCGACGTAATGCAGCACCCATCCAAGTTTCGTACATGGGATTTCCTGGTAGTTCTGGTGCACCGTACATTGATTGGATGATTGCCGATCCGATTGTAATCCCACCACATCTACGTTCCCAATACACAGAATCGATCTTGTTCATGCCACATTGTTACTTTGTAAACAGCCATCAGTTCCTATCCCAATCGGATACCACCAGCAATACAACAACCAACAACAACACAACCAATCTCAATCCCAATGTCAATTTCAATCCAGTGTCACGATCCGATTACAACTTACCAGCGTCGTCATCTGTATTTGTATTTTGTTGTCACAGTCGTCCCGATAAGATCGATCCGGTAACATTTGCAACATGGATTCGAGCGTTGGATCGTACGCGACGACTGGGACGACAACTTCATCGAGACGATATGAGTGACGCTGTCTTATGGTTACTCCGATCGGATCCCATCATGGAAGATAACTTACGACGAGTCGCCGAATCCATTTGGAATTCCACAGATACGTCCGATACATTCCCTCACGACTGTTTGGTATTCTGTGACAAGGCATCACGAGAAGAACATTTGCAACGATTGCAATTGGCCGATGTCTTTTTAGATACCCCCGCATACAATGCCCATACGGTTGGTTGTGATTGTCTTTCGGTTGGAGTTCCCATGATATCCTTGCTACTACAACACGTTCCACCAGATGATTACACTGATGATAATGTTAGGATGATACGACCATCCGATGCGATGGATGATCATGGTGTGGTGTCTCTCCAAACGGACAAGTTGGCAAGTCGAGTCGGTGCAAGCCTGTTGAAAAGTGCCCAAGGGACCTTGTTTGATCGATTGGTCGTTCCGACCATGGAAGAGTATGAAGATTGTATGGTCGATTGTGCCCGTACTGGATTGGTCAAGGAACGACAAGGTCTGTTGGATACTACTGGTAGGAGTACTACTACTCGGAGTAGTACTAGTAGTAATAATACATTGGCTCCGTTGTGGGACACGGAACGTTGGGTAAAGAATCTAGAGGCAGGGTTGGAAGAGATGGTACAACTGTATGCTCAACAGGCAACCGACACTGACATTTACGTCCTAGACGATTAATAACTGTAAACAATAAAATCTCACACTTGTTCCAACTACCTACCTAGCTAGCTACCTCGAAGGTTGTTCAAATCTAATACAATACGACTTAGTAAATAGTACAGAGTGGACTGTCTGTGAAAACTCCTGGTGACGACAACTTTTGGAAAGACTGAATTAGTGTCGTTCTCCCCGAAATAAAAAAATAATATTATGGGGACAGAGAGAATGCTTTCTTCCAGATGCGAGATGGTCGCGAAGCGAAGAATCATCATCATCCAATTGCACAAGTAGTAGAGGACGGCAGGACGCATCACATCCGTGCGACATGGCCATCACTTCGACACGGACAACGACAAATCGATTCTACTCGTGTCAAGAAGTTGTATTCATCCATAGCATTAAAGCTCTGGAAGCAAACATCATTTTCACAACAGAGTGTAATCTTCTTCTTGTGGTGTCATCCATCCATCATTATTATCATTGTTATTACAGTTAGTACATTACCACCACACACAAATATAATATATATTGAAAAAAAGATGATCTCATCGTCCCTTGCCCGCACGGCGGGTGCTGGCCTTTCCCGCCTTCTTCAACCACGTAGCAACAACAAGAGTTTGCTTCCCCGAATTGCACCCAATGCCGTCGGTGCCGTTCGAAACTTGAACCTACACGAATATTTGTCAATGGACTTGATGAAACAACATGGAATCGCCACACCGGCAGGATATGTCGCCTCCAGTCCAGAAGAAGCGGAAAACATATTTTTGCACAAACTCAACAAGGGTGGTGAGTATTGTCGTTGTTGTTATTGTCGTTGTCGGTGTCGTTGTTGTGTGGAGAAGGAACGAACGAAATAATACTACCATCGCGGACATGTAACCTGAAGATTTTATTACAATGAAAATACTGGGTCATTTTTCCGTTTTTTTTGTGGGACGGGGACGTTCCCTCTCTCACACGTTGAATCTTTTATCTCTGTTTCATTTTTTTTGTCGTCTCTCTTCACTCATAATAATAGACACCAATAATTTGAAAGATGCCGTCATCAAGGCGCAAGTCCTATCGGGTGGACGTGGACTCGGCACATTCAAAAATGGATTCCAAGGAGGTGTCCATATGGTCACCAAACCGGGACAGGCACGAGACTTTGCCGAAAAGATGTTGGGACAAGAGCTTGTCACCAAACAGGCACCCAACGGTATCATTTGCAACAAGGTCTTTCTGATGGAACGCATGTACATGCGCCGAGAAATGTACCTATCGATTTTGATGGATCGAGGCAGTCAAGGACCGCTCATGGTCGCATCGCCACGAGGAGGAACCTCCATCGAAGATGTCGCCAAGACCAATCCAGAAGTTATCTTCACGGAACCCATCGATATCATCGAAGGTATTCAGGACGAACAATGTGAACGCATGGCGACCAATCTAGGTTTGGAACCCGGTACCGGTCCGTACGACAAGGCCATAGTTCTGATGAAGAATCTGTATGCCATGTTCATTGGTTGCGATTGTACCCAAGTGGAAGTCAACCCCCTTGCCGAGACTCCCGATGGAGACGTCGTCGTTTGTGATGCCAAGGTCAATTTTGATTCCAACGCCGAGTACCGACAAAAAGAAATTTTTGCCAAGCGTGATTTCTCTCAAGAAGACGCTCGGGAAGTGGAGGCCTCCAAGTACGATTTGAACTACATTGGTTTGAGCGGTAATATCGGATGTATGGTCAACGGTGCTGGACTAGCCATGTCTACCATGGATATCATCCAATTGAAGGGTGGATCACCGGCCAACTTTTTGGACGTTGGAGGTGGTGCCAACGAAGAGCAGGTTCAAAAGGCTTTTGAAATTCTCAACTCAGACGACAACGTTCAAGCCATTTTGGTCAATATCTTTGGAGGGATCATGCGATGTGATGTCATTGCCAATGGAATCATCAATGCGGCAAAGGAAATTGGTATTCGCAAGCCCATCGTCATTCGTTTGCAAGGAACCAACGTCAAGGAGGCACGTACCTTGATTGATGGTTGTGGATTCAAAATGATCCTGGCCGATGATTTGGAGGATGCCGCCACCAAGGCAGTTGGTGTGGCGGATATTGCCGCACAAGCCTCCAAAATCCAGGTGGGCGTCAAGTTTGAGGGATTTGCTCTTTAGATTTATAGTTTAGTACGCAGTATAGTATATATGGATTCCCTTTCATCCTCGTTTTGTCGAACCTCTCCAACTTTGCCGAAGACAGCTCCTATCCTACTGGATGACGACGAGACTATTTGAAACTCAACAACTTTCGCTTTCGAAAATAAAAATATAAAAGTGCTTCCTCTTTGATTCTTTGATTTCGAAAATCTTGTAAGAGTGAGCCA
Source organism: Nitzschia inconspicua (assembly GCA_019154785.2). Lineage (NCBI taxonomy): Eukaryota > Bacillariophyta > Bacillariophyceae > Bacillariales > Bacillariaceae > Nitzschia > Nitzschia inconspicua. Next base: position 271,143 of record JAGRRH010000017.1, read on the forward strand.
CTCAAGCCAGTAGTAGCTAGTAGAGTAGAATAGGAGTATTAAACTGCAAGTTAAAATCTTGGAGGTCGTTTTATTCTCTCTGTCGTACCTATCGTAAATCCAGTTTTTTGGTTGTCTACGACTAGCTACCGTAGAATCTTGTGGGATCATCTTGGAGGAATGTAACAATAGAGTAAAAGTATACTCTAGGAACTTATGTATTAGACTACTATCATACCCTCTCTCATTGTCGACTCACTCTTGACACGACTCGGTGGTTCGCACAACGCCGTATCTTGTGTGATATCATGATAGTATCTTGAATAAAACCTCCATTTGAGCGATCCTTGAGATCTGCTGTAGCCCAAGGAGTATTGGCTTTTTTTTGTTGCAAGTTGCCATTATGTTTCCACCAACAACATGATTGCTGCCAAGATCTGGTTCATCAATCCCTATCCAGAGGATCGAAACGAGGAGGAGTCCCATGACGGTGCTGCTTCCCATGATGGGACTCAACAAGAAACAACTGAATTCCATGATGAACTGGAAGATGTATCATTGTCCTTGACAACAAAAACGAAACCGTTGAAAGCGCGATCATGCCGAAACCGTACTAGTACGTACAGATTCAGTCATTTGAGTGTCCTCCTTGCTGTACTTGTACTGGTAGGGATTGCAGTTTGTATTTCCTTCTCGGTTTGGAGTGGAGAGCGTGTTCGTTCCAAAACAAACGGTTCCATGATACGTTGCAATGTCAATACCTCGACTGATACAGTGACAGGAGGAACAGAGCGGATGGAGGAACAGGCACATACTTCAACTTCCCACGGAGCATCATCAGAAGAGGGCCCGTCGGAGTACTTGTTGGAATGTGCACAGAACCGATCTCGCGATTATGACAGCTTTGTGGATCCACAATATTACAAACTGGTATCGGGCCATCCAGCATTAGAAAATGTTCTTCCTAAGTTTCAGCCTGACGATGAGTGGGCAGCCGCACATTTTCCAGATATAAACATTATCGGATTGCCCAAAGCTGGGACAAGCCAGCTATACAACATTCTAGTGTCACACCCACGATTTAGAAAATTCCATCTACACTCCGAATTTTGTTTCAACTTGGATGACGATGATATGCATGATTTGATTGATCTTACACTGGCGGGCAATGTATCCACTCATGACCAGCAGAAGATTCAGCAACGGCTCCACATTGCCAATGAGGAACGTCTTCATTCCAACAAAGAAGAGCATCAAAAGTGGGAAAATTTGAACAAGGATACATCCCATGGTATACTGACAGTGAACAAATGCGTGGAACCAATCAAGTTTTGGATGCAACGACAATATCTTGGAAGAGATCGCGGGCCTCCGTCCAAACGAGGGAAAACCATTCTATTGCTTCGTGATCCAGCGGAGTGGCTATGGGCATCCTGGAACTATTGGCTACAAATTCCATTTGAAGATATTCTACCGGCCTACAAAAACGATTGGGCTAAGGAGCCTTACCAATGTAAGTATGCCTGTACGAGTTAAAAGAATCGAAGCGGTGTATGTCTCTGATTGAAATCTCTGCTCTATATTGCAGACCGCAGTCCTGAACTATTCCATGAGTACATGCGTGCAGGGAATCGGATGTGGCCCTCAAAACATCTTTTGGAGGCATTTAGAGATGAAAAAATCGCGTTGTATAACAGAATTCTGTCGGAAGCTGTCCAAAACGAAGACATCCTTGTTCTTAAGAGCGAGGACATGAAGCCCGAACGGATCGAGACATCTGGCTTCTTGGACAAGCTTTCGTCCTTTCTTGGAGTCGCCAAGGTCAACTTTGATAAATCCGTCGTGCATTCCTTTACTAATTGTGGCGATCACAAAGGTGAAGAAAATCACGAATGTGACGACGAGGAACCGACCATGTCCTATACTATTACAGGTAACAGGAGCATGCTTCCACAAACTCCGGAACTCGTGTACCTGCACTTTACTGAAGAATGCCAAATGTGGAAAGAAAAGTTCAACGCCGAATACGACGATTGCTTGGCAGTACGAGAAAAGTATTCGATTTAGTTTAGTTGTTGGTGCGGTTATTTTTCTCGCCGAATACGACGATTGCTTGGCGGTACGAGAAAAGTATTCGATTTAGTTTAGTTGTTGGAGCGATTATTTTTCTTTCCTAGCCAGATGCCTCCTCAAGCTTTGCCGTTGATTCGTGGCTATTCTTTGCCGAGGATCCCTCACCATCCGACATTGCTGCATTTCGTTGCTGCTGATTGTCACCACCCATTCTTGTGCCAAAGGAAGAAACACAAAATCGTCTTACTGACAAGTAATAATGTCGTTCCAAGAATCTAGTCATTTCCCAATAATCTTCCTCGAGATCCTTGGCAATAGAGACATTCTTGTAATCCACAATCACATGAACCTTCTGCTCGCCTCCTGAGTCCTTGGTAGCGTCAAGAATAGCAGTTTTCACCCCTTCACGGATTGCTGCAATGTGCTCTTTGCGATAGACCTGAAGACCGCTGAATTGGAGGAACATGGAGTTTGACTTTTTGTCATACGAAGTCAACTTTTGAATTTCCTCCTTGGAGATGTCCTTAAGCGCAGGTGAAAGGATGGGACGCAATCCTGGCAATACATGACGACCCCATTCTTCATTTATCAATTCAGCTACGCCTGTGTAAAAGGCTCCAACGGCAGTGAAAAAGCCAAAGTACCCAGCAGCCCTCTTCACGGCAAGTGAACTTGTTGCCGTGGCTGCCGCCAGAAGATAAAAGGTGGTTGACAAGAGCACAAAGACGACGATCAAACAGATATTCTTTCGCAGTGTCACGATGAAGAAGCATGTGGACAAAATTCCCCACTGGATAAGGAAAAGTGTCATGCCCGTGGGATACGATGCATCGCCGAATGCCGAGTAGTCCTTGGCTCGTTCCACCAAAACGAAAGCCCATCCCAACCAGAAAGCGCCGTAACTGAAGAATACTGCGAAGCTGAAGGAGCTTCCATGAATGATTTCAAAGATGGCCACCAGCATCTGGCCAACTCCACCATAAAAAATGGCATTTCCGGCAACGACGTATTCGAATTCTGTTTCTGCCCATCCGGTCTCCACGTACATGAGCATGAGAGTCGTCATGCCAAATGCCAAAAGGCCAAGTGGTGCTGGATTGCCGAGTCCCATGATGTAGTCGGTTGATCTCCGTAGTAGATATTATGTATTTTTATTGGTTCTAAGATGCTTTGGAAAAAGATTGTGACCCCAGGTAAGTGTTGTCAAGTCGTCAAGTCGATAGAAGATCGAAACCGTTGGGATTCGCGTTGTGCTGAAAATGCGAAGACCATGGAATGCTTCGCGATCGATGATCAATGACCGGGGCAAAATAAGAACCTGCATTCTTATAATCCGTTCAGTCGAATTAATTCAAACTTTCGAGGTACTTTTGTGCAAGTACTGTACTACCGGTACGGTAGTCGTAGCGATCAAAGTACGGCGGAAAGCGGTGTGCTACAGTACGGTGTATGTATCTATTGTTCCTATTACGACTAGAGTAGGTATTCTTCATGGTGGCTCATCATCGTTCTGTCGTGCTGTCGGATTGCACATGGGATGCTACTCCGTACTACGTACGTCGAACTCGTAGTCGTAATAATCGCCTCGCCCATTATGGATTCTGGTCATTCACGCCAAAATTGACGTCCAAGGAATTAACGGTACTGGAGCAGAGTTTACGACGTGTGACGAAAAATATCTCGTAGTCTACTAGAGGGAGTTGCAGAATGATACTACTACCGGTAGCTAGAAGGTAGCTAGCTAGAAGCGTACTGACTTCGTCTGCCGTTTTGTTCGGGCTAGCTAACCCTACTATCATCGCGGCTACGGGATTTAAAAAGTACGGGTTGTTGATGAAAGGAGCAAGAGCTAGTAGGTTCTTCGCTCATGGGTCAAAAGGCAATAACCTTGTTCTATTGCTTTTATTTCACTTGCGCTTGTAGCAAATGATTGACCACGAAGCCGGAACTTTCCTGGGGCCACACAGGAGAGGCGAAACGACTGAGCTAGAAGCAACGAGTTGACCAAAAAGACGCAACGAGTTGACCCTGCACTTTCGTTCGGTCCGCCAGCCAGGCGATCCAAGACAGTGGTTTGAGCTTGCTTCGGTTGGTGTACGACTAACAATAAGTCGTATTTCGGACATCGGACAAGCGCTGAAAAAGTCCTCCACATAGCACCAAGCAACATTGCTTGTTCTTTCAAGTGACCGAAACGTGATGTTATTACCGGCTAGCACCTACCGGTAGTATGGAAGCTTTCGGGGAAGTTCGTGCTGCGACCGAAGATGCCGTTGCTGAGCAGGGCGCCAATTCTTCATGTTGCGCCTCTAATTTGAATCACAAGAGCACATTTATGGCTTGGCCACTACACTAACACATTTGAACATACGTACGGTAGATGCCAGCACCTACTATTCAGAGGAGGAGGGCTTGGAAATTGGCTCACCCAGCAGAAGCTGTAGGTTCTTACTGTTAGTACAGCAATCTAGAATTCGAACCTTCACTATGGGAGTGTTAAAATAGCTCGGAGTGCCACTAGCAGCCACCTGTAGTAGAGAGTAGCTGATCAAGTACGTTCGCATTCTTCAAGAAAAAGTTGTAGTCTAGAGCTAGCTTTCTACATCGTGAGACTCCGTATTTTCCTACTCCGCAGAAATTTTGTGAATATACAGATAGTCCATGCGATAGAGTCGTTCTTTGTTATTTGGCACGATCGGAGTATTCTCGAAGAATTTCGATCCGAGTATTTTCAATAGTACGTAGCAAATTCGTCGACCAGTCCACCTTTTGTTCTGCAAGAAGGTCGCGCTAGCTACATACGGTAGTTACCTACCGGTAGGTTCTTTCAATGTTCTACCCAATGTACGTACGCCATTTTCGGAGTGGAATTAATAATTTTTGGTGACGGAGTGTTCGAATTCTTCCATTGGTTGAAAGCATCTCACAAAAGTTGAGCGTCTTCCCTCGACAAAATTTGCGACGCCGCTTCCAAAGTTGTGGGATGTGGGATGAATATTTTCACAATTGGGACTTTCCAACCAAAAGAAGTGACCGAGAGTATGCTCTATTTTTTCGCTGCTCCATCATTACTGGAAAGTTAGAGGGGAAGCATAGTCTTAGTAGTTTTCGCATTTACACACACTACCGTAGTGGGAGAGGACTTTATTCGTGGAGTTCTCTTCTTCGCATTTCGATGAACCAATTTTGGCGCTCCTTTCCATTCGTTTTGTAAGTGACATTTGATCTACAATCAACGAGCGAGCAATCGCGGTAACGTCCACATCCAACAAGAAGTACAGAAACAAAAACAAAAAAGTGTTGTCAACACCATGGACGATGGCGACAGTATCACCTACATTGCTGACGATGATGCGGAAGAGTCGTCAACTATAGCGTGTCAAGGATATCCCAACTTGATATCGGCCGGGGAATCGTTGATGGAAAGTGTCATGGATACCTTTGAAGACGTCGTCGAAGATCAAAAGTGGTTTCGCTTCCTCAAGACCAAATACGATTCCTTCAATCACTTGGACGAAGATGGTACGGTAACACTCATGACAATGTTGTCGGACGAGGACATGACTATCAATACTTGGGAGACGCTGCAAAAATGTAAGAATGCCAAAGCCGAAGGGCGAACCACAGAGCAGAAGGAAGAAGGATACAATGGCAACGACTATGGTAACGACAACGAGACCGTTTTGACGGACGAGGCCGAAAGCATAGTGGACGTGCCAAGGAACTTGCAGCAAAAGGGTTTTCGAGGTCCAGCTGAAATGGGCAATTTCACACTCCAGAAAGAGTCGTATCGTGATTTGGAAGAGGAAAGGGAACGAGATGAAAAGGAGGAGCAAGATGACGGGGACGAATACGACGAAGATTCGGAAGAAGAATCGTATACCGTTCGGGGTGAAGCAGGAGAAGTGGAAACATTGGAGGAAGGAGAAGATTGTGAAGTAGAAACCATACTTGCTACGGCGGGTGATGACGAACAATGTCGGTCGCATTCGCAAGTCGAACTAGACCGACAAGGTCCCATCCTTCATGATACGGAAGATACCATGACTGTTTCCACATTGCATTCAATCTCTTCCATTCTTGGCAAGAGAGTTGTCGATGCCTGTGCTTACTCGATTCAATCCTTTCCATCGATGGAAGAACAGGATGGTGTTAACCAAAGCTGCATTACAAAGCCCATCCACGGAGAAATCCTAACAACTCCCTCCTCGTCAGGATTGGAGGTGAACGCTATATCGTATAGCACTCCTCCAGCATTCGGTTTGCATTCCAGAAAAGCATCGAAGGAATCCCATGCCTCCCGTGATAGCGGCAGCAACAATACCGTCCATACAGCTCAAACAAGCCATGGCAGTCGAAGCATAGATCAAGAGGATGATCAAGGAGCACATGCCAGTGTCGAGGTCGTTGGAGTCGAGAAGAGGCGACCATTGGGCTTTTTTCGATTTTGGAGAATGGGACTTTCCAAGTTGCAGAAAGAAGACATGTCCCGAAAAAAACAACAGGGACGCAAGAACGGCACCGACCGTCCAAAGAAGCAAACGTCCAAGACTGTGGCACAACCATTCGTCACTCCCCATAAAACCCGTGAAACGAGTGATTCACTACAACGACCGATCAAAGAAAGGAAACTTCCCAAGACGACTGTGATTGTAACACGAAATTCGGATTACTAGGTAGTTGTGTGTAAGAGTCGAATCGTGCGGATATCCCCTCAACTCCAACCTTTGGGATCGGGACGAGAAATTTCTCGTTTGGGGGACTGCCAAGCTACAAACACATTGAAAGTAGTGTTTGTGGCTGGAACAAACCAAGTGCATAAAAAGACATTATTATAGCAACTGACGTAGGTACTATAAACATTGATTTTACTGTTAGAACAGACTCTTGTGTGTGACATGCCATGACCCGCCGAGGTTTTTCCAAGCCGACATGATACTGACCAAAGCTCAGACTACCTCCAAATCATCTTCTGTGTTGATTTCCATGAGCGGTACCTTTTCTCGTTCTTGGTTGGTCATGGGTGTGAATTCAATTTCGTCATCGTCTTGGTCATGAGACGATACAAAGCTATCGTTCCGTTTGTTGTTCGTATTGCCGTTGGTTGTTGCGCCGACGACGACGGCACCGTGCTGTTTCCGTTGATCAAACAAACTTGCCGAAAGTCGTTTCTGTTTCCGTACGGACATGACGGCAATCGATCCAACCAGAAAACAGAGCATTTGAAGTCGTACCATGGCAAAGTCTTCGTCTGCCTCGGTATACTTACAACTCCTCATTACGAAACGAGACGACGACGACGATGTACCGTTGACAGTGTCGGTCGAGCACTCGACCTTTTCCCATCGACCGGTCTCCTTGCACGAGTCGTAGTTCTGTTGATCCGTGAAGGAACATCGTTGACATTTCTCCACTGGCGTGCAGACCTCGTCCTTGTCCTCCTTGGACACTGTCGTTTTCGAAGGAACTTCGTTTTTCATCCTTCTATGTGTCATCAATGGATCGTCCGATGCTGATACTGCTGCTGATGATGATGATGTCTTGAATACAGAAACAGTAGCATCGTTTGGTCGAAAAAAATCATGAAAGTGTGTCCGGGTATTCATCATCATCAACGGTCGTTGTTGTTTGGTGATGATTGCCGCATCGCAAGCCGGAAGTCCCAACGTCGGTAGAGTTGTAATGGCAAGCATGGCAATGAGACTCACTACTTTCCCCATGGCGCCCAATCCAAACGATCCCTTGCCACTATCACCTCCTCCTCGTCGTTTGGATGGTGATGTGGCAGTACCTCCCGATGGATTAGTATCGTCGTCATGGTCATCGTCATGGTCATCGTCGTTGTTGTTGGGAGGATTGTCTTGTGCGGCACGTAGTTCGGTACTGCTAATGTCCACTCGAAAATCCGACTCGTTCAGCAACAGAAATCGTTGTTTCAGATCGGGCGGCAAGTCTTGCAACGCTGATTCGCCCGTCACAAAAAATTCGGCCGATCCGTCGTCTGTGGTTGTCGTCGTCGTTGTTGTCTTTTTCGATTGATCGAGTCGTCCACCCACGACAAAGTCCACGTCCATGTTGCGAATACTTTGTATCATGGTTGCTTCATCGTTGCTGTAATATTTCGGATTTAAAATCCGTACCATGGTATCGGTTCCAATGACGAAAGACCATCGAGGAGGATGATGATGTTGGGTAGTAGTAATTTCATCCCTACCACCAAGAATGGTCGATGACGGTGATGATGGTGATGACAACTGGTTGGTAGGAGCGGCCTGTCGTAACACATCTACCTTGTTGGCAAACAAGGGTGCCGATGTTAATAAGATCCCCCACGAGAGTGGTGATGATGATGGTTTGGAATGATCATGATCGTCACTTTTATTATCATCGTGATTATCTTGTTTGTTCCACAGTACATCACGAAACATGGCCACACGACGAGCCACCTCTTTGGGATCCATGGGAGGTTTATCGGCATTGACAATGGACAGTTCAAACACCACGGGTGGTGGTGGTGGTAAACCATCGGAGGAGGACACGGACATTGACGACGATGTATCCATCATGTCATGATCATTATCATTAGTGTTGTTGTTGTTAGCGTTGTTTCGTTTTCGTTGCACAGCGTCAACGGCCGCTTTTGCCAATGTTATGTGACCGTGATGGGGAGGATTGAAACTTCCCGGGAAGATCAAACAATCTTGGGGTAATACCGGATAGACGATCGGTTGAAGGAAGGAATTTTGGCCACCAGTGACGATGTCGTTGTTGTCGTCGTCAATGTTGTTGATTTTAGGTGTTTTCGGTAGTAATAATACCGCCTGATCGATCCCCGAAAGGATCCGATGAGCCGCCATTTCTACAGGATCGTTGTTGTTATTGTTGTTGCTGTTGTTGTTGTTTGGTTCCGTAGTGGTGGTAGAAGTAGAGTCATCATCATACAAGGTGGGTTCCAACAAGATGTTGGACGACCATTGTTCCACTGTCACTCCGTCGAAATCCTTGGGAATATCATCGGATGGTTTCAAGTCTGCTAATGGTTGTACTTTTGTTGTTGTTGTTGCTGCTGCTGTTGCTGCTGTCGATGATTTGTACACAAAATGTTCCAAACAGGACACAATCAAATGGCTGACCATGAGATCTTGTTGAAACCGTAGATTGACGGTATTGTTGTTTGGGTTGTTGGTATTGGTGTTGCTGTTGTTGGTATTGTTGTTGTTGGTATTGTTGTTGTTTTGACGATGATGAAGCGTGAATTTCATGCATACCTGTTGCCCATCACCACGTGTAGCAACGATGTTACCAAAACTGGGTCGTCCCGTACGTGATTTCGCCCCGACCGTGTCGGTTTGTAAGGTAGAGGCCGCCCCCACACCGATCAATCGTGTGAGACGAGTTCCACCACTATCACCGTATTCCATTAGTGGTTTGTCATTCAAAAAGGATTGTAATTCCATTCCCCTCCATAACGCACTCATGGATGCCAATCGTGCCGCCTCCATGGATGCGTAAGAGAATTTTTGGTTGGTAGTACGACTACGACGAGTCGTTGGTTGATGTTGTCGTTGTTGTTGATGTTGTTGTTCTGTGGACACCATTGTGTCTTCTTTTTCTTGTTCTTTGTTGTTGTTGTTGTTGTTGCTGTTGTTGTCATTACTACTACTAGTACTACTAGTACTACTGAGACTGCTGCTGTTTTTTCGAACAAAGGTCTGATAGGAGGATCGATCGTATGCGACCGTTCCTTCCAATAAGAGTTGTGAGGCACCGGACGTGGCCGCCAACGTCGATAGGGCCGTACCACCTCCACCGGCAATCGCCAAACACACCTTGTGGTTATTAGTATTGTTGTTGTATTCATTATTATTGACTTGTAAGAGTCGTTCTATACGACATTGGAGTTCCGTTAGACTGAACGGATCGTCACCAGTTTCTGTTTCGTACGGAATATGATACATCATTTTTTGTTGTTGTTGTCTCATTTTCGTGCTGCTGGTGAAATGTCGTGCTGCTGTCGTCGTTGTCGTCATCATTTTACGGTGGTGGTGGAATGTAAAAGATGGTGTTGTCGTTGTTGTTCTTGTTGTTGTTCTTGTTACTGTTGGTGATGTTCGGACGATCCAAAAAGCGTTGGTACTCACAGTCAACATAGGATGTACTTGAACTACCAATAGTAGGAGCAAAAGTACCGGTAGTACATGAAGCAGAGACAATATGTACAACAACAACAACGATGATGATGATGATGATGATGATGATGAGGTAAAAATAGGAACAAACGACATGCAACAATACAAGAACGAAAAAGGAGGAAACACTTTGTGTAGTACTTCGTAACAGTCAAGAGAGTAGAGTAGAAAGAAGTGGACACAGGTGTTGACTGCGAGGATGAAGCGCTTTTTTACGGCACTACCACGTGACTGAACTTTATCAAGTGTATGGAGGAAAGTACCCCTACCAGTTACCAGTACGGTAGTCTACCGGTAGCTACGGTAGGTACCTAGGTAGTCTATTGCAGTATGAACGTGTATTAACTGTAACTGTGATAACTGTATGCAATCCGATCAGATTCGAAGATGAAGGCAGCAGAACCTCTTCGAATACTAGTCGTAGATGTCGCAGGTGCCTACTTTGCAGTTAGTAATAGCTACCGGTAGACTACCGATACTTAAAGTTAACAGTAATATTAAGTATGGAACTGCAGTCACTCCCTATCATGTTTGTTGATTGTTGACCATCCATCCATCCATCCATTCATCCATCCATCCATCCATCCATCCATCCATCCATCCATCCATCCACACATCCATAGATCCGGTCACACAATAATAAAATTATGCCAAGATCCCCTTTATTTTATTATTATTTTACTTTATCACATGTCAATACATCCTGTTGGTGGTGGTGGTGGTGGTGGTAGTGATTCCGTCGCATTAAAAAAAAAAAGAATTTTTTATTGCGCATGTTGTTGTTTGGGTTGTTGTTGTTGTGGCCATATCCGTTCTCGAATCTCGTCCTTGGAAATTTCAACGATACGTGACAGACAATCACTAACTCCATACGATATCAACACTCGTGATGACGACAATGACGACGACGACGACGATTCACCATCGTCATGGTCGATCTTCTCTACCATACCCATGACAAAATGTATCCGAGGACATTCCATCGGTACATTCCCAAACATGATCGGTCCCATCCGATCATCAGCGATTGGATTGGGATAGTGTCGTACCGACGAGGAACTGGTTGTATGGTTGTCATTGTGGTTGTTGTTGTAGTTGTCGTTGTTCTTGTTGTCATTTACCACTAGAAGTTCGTCATTGGTCGAGTTGGGATATCCCAAACAAAACATGCCGGATCGTGCCACGATCCGATACGGAGATTGGGATTCCATGGCAATAAACCGTGATAGGTACGTGTTGGGAGACACACCCTTCGGCAATCTCTTGCCGGGAAACATCGTCTTCGGATGGACGATGGCTACCATGACTGGCAGTCCTGTAGTAGGATCGGTCATGTCGATACAACACGCACTGCCACGATCGGCCAGGAATAGAATAGACCGTGGAAATAGCTGCATATCGATGGTATCAAAACTGGCCGGTGGATACCATTCCTTTACTTTGTCGTCAAACGGAGTAATGGTTTGTTGTCCACAGGGAGTGTCAAGTTCGACATCTCGGACATCGTTGGGATTGGACCGTGGATAATGAATCACTCGAATGGGAGTATTATTTTTTGTATCCTTGTTCTTGTTGTTGTTGTTGTTGTTGTTGTTGGATGTATGATTGCCATTGTTCGTTTCCGAATCGAGGCTGACAAAGTAGAGCAAATTTTTGGAGGTTCCCTTTTGTCCATAGATAGGACAGGACGTGTAATTGCGAAGCCAAACATGAAATGGTGTTGTTGTCACTGCTGCTGCTGTGTTTGTGTTTTTCATTATGTTGTCATTATTTACAAAGGCCAAGGGCACTGGGACCCATGAAGGATCAACAGTACCGCTAGTAGTCGTTGTTTCATTGTTGTCGTTGTTGTTGTCATTATTGATCGTCAAATACAATGGAACGATATGGTTCACTGACGTAAGGTAGAGTTGTTCGTTCAAATTGTAAATTCGATAATCGTTCAAATGTGGCAATACCGGATGATTGAACAAGTTGAGAGTGGAATCCATGAGGATATTGAGTTGTTGGTCCAACAGTGCAATTCCTAAATAGTCGGTTGAAGTTGGATTCCAGTTCCCTCCCAAGAGTTGAATGTTGATGTTTCCATCGTAGCAATTGTTTTTGTGCGTGACCCGATACACTACAATGTAAACGGGAAGTGGAGAGGTTGAATGAAGTCGTAGGGATTCTTGGTAGGCTTTTGGCAATATAGCAATACAGGGATTCATTTCAAATAGATGCAACTTGTGAGGCCATTCATGTTGAGGTCGCGAGGCATATTCTGTCAAGTTATACATGGAATGCAAGTGTTGTTGGTACTGGTGATTGATATTGTTGGGTACTTTTTCCAAAAATGTATGATTGATACGAAATGTTTCAGGAATGGATTGTAAAAAATGTGTCTTGGCATATAATACGGTAGGTCCAGCCTCGTCATATTTCCAATACTTTTTTGTTTCCTTGTGATTAGTAGTCGTATTAGTAGTAGTAGTAGTAGTAGTAGTAGTAGTAGTAGTAGTAGTGTTTTTGTTTTCGAGATGATGATGATTCGTAGTCTTCGTGATGTCGTCTTGTTGTTTCGGTGGAAGTTGTTGTGACTGTTGTTGTTGTTGTTGTTGTTGTTGTTGTTGTTGTGACATGTTGCTGGAAAAATGTACTGAATGGGTGATGATTGTGTCTTGCGAAGAATTGAATGATGTTTGTGTATGAAAGGGAAAGCCAGCAGCAGCAGTAGTAGTAGTATCCATGGGTCCATCGACGTTCTGTTGGATAATAATTTTGGATGTGGACATCGATGTTGGAACAACGACCATTCCAAGTTGGAGTCGGTGATAGACAACAACCACAAACAGAATCGACATGGTACTGGCGAATACCATGAATCGCAACATGAACCTCATTGTTTGTAACAACCAACAACAACCAACAACAATGTGATGTCGATGTTGTTATACTTTCAGGATCATTGTTTTGGTGTTGTGATGACTGTTTGCTGTACGACTACCGCAGTGAAATGTAATGTTTAGTTTTTTTATGCAACAACGAAGAGAGAAGAAGAAAGGACAACAGTTTGGTGAGAGTTTATCCCCATCTCGAATGGTGATCCTCGATGACGCCTCATTAGTGACTGAATAAAAATAATTGCATTCATCATGATTGACCAACAGCCACTGAAGCTACGACATAAAATAGTACCGGTAGTATCACACGAAGTACCGTAGTAACGATAGTACCAGTAGTACCGGTAGTACGTTTTACACCGCCACCATCTTTGAGGACAAGATCTTCCACCACCAACAACAACACGATAGAATACTTGTAGTAGGTATCATCTTGCTTTGTGTATTGCGATCTTCTTCTACTAACTGTAAACTACATCACTTCCAATCATTTATTTTATGGCTTTCCATAATAATAAATCATAATGGCTGATAATAATAATACTACTACGAACGATCTAACGAACGGTGATGACGACGATTTGTACGATGAATTTGGGAACTATATCGGTCCCGAATTGGATGACAGCAGTGACGACGACGATGACGATGAAAGCAGTACCAAGGATCACGACGACGATCACCAAGCTCCGGATGATGCCTCGGATGTTTCCGTGGATAATGATGATGTAGGTACTGCAAATGCCATGACACTAGCAGGCAATGATGCTGTCACCACCACCACCACCACTACAACTGCCGATCCGATCAACGCGATTGTGTTACACGAAGACAAGGAACATTACGCAACGGCGGAAGAGACCTTTGGTGAAGATGTTCGGACGGCTGTTTTAGATGAGGATGCCATGGATTTGGATACACCCATCGTTGCACCCGTCGTCACCAAATCTCATCATGTCGTCGGTGTCGGTAGTAGTGAAGAACAACAAGAGGACGCTACGTCAACACCTTCCATTTTTTCCTTTCAATATTCCGACGAATACCTGACGGGACATTTATTATCCAATGAAACGACACAAACACGACGGGGGATCGCTGTTGTCGGACATTTGCATCATGGAAAGACGACGTTGATCGATACGTTGATGGAACCGACGTTGGACAAACCCTACGACCCACTCAAGGCAACCCAAACGGAAGACAACCAATATCCGAAATACACGGACATCTTAAAGGCGGAACGGGACCGTCAAATGTCCTTGGTCAGTACTCCCATTACATTGGCATTGTCCGATACAAGAGGCAAATCCTATGCCGTCACCATGGTGGATTGTCCCGGTCATGTACAATTCCACGATGAATCTGTCGCGGCCCTACGATTGATGGATGGTGCCGTATTATGCGTCGATGCCGTCGAGGGGATCATGTTGCATACGGAATTATTGTTACAACAAATCATTCGAGAAGGATTGCCTCTCACATTGGTGTTGACCAAGATCGATCGATTGATTGTCGAATTGCAACTCCCACCCAAAGATGCGTACTACAAACTATTACACACCATCGAATCTGTCAATGTGTTGATATCCAAATTCAGTATGGGTCGGTATCCCGAATTATCTCCACAACGGAACAATGTCGCCTTTTCCAGTGCCATCCATGGATGGTTCTTTACCCTCCACAGTTGGACACAAGTGTATGTGGAGCATTCTCCCAAAAACGATTCTCTCGGAAATTTATCGGCAAAACAATTTGCCTCCAAATTATGGGGAGACCATTGGTTCGATCCGGATGAAAAGATCTTCAAGACAGACCCGAACGATATCATACGACGAGGCGTAGAACGATCCTTCGTCGCCTTTTGTTTGGAACCGATATACAAAATCTATTCCGTTTGTTTGGGCGAACCGGAGGGGACCGTCAAAACGACACTCAAATCGTTGGGCGTGCACTTGACACAGGAACAGTTACGATCGTCGACCAAACCGCTCGTCCGGATGGCAATGTCACGATTCATGGAAACGGCCAACTGCGGGTTTGTGGACATGGTCGTCCAACATGTGTAAGTGCAACTATACATAGAATGAGAATTTTGTTTGTGATGTTTGGCCGTACCTCAACGACCTTCATTTTTTACTTTTCTTGCCTCTATTGTTTTTTTTTTTTTGCGCAGACCATCTCCTTCCGTTGCCGCCAAGGGAAAAATTGCACGATGTTATTCAGGACCATTGGATGCTCCCTTTGTCAAAGACATGGTGGAATGCAAAACCAAAGGAGATGCCAACAACAACAAGTTGATTATTCACGTTACCAAACTGTACAGTAGCAGCGATGGCAACTCCTTTGATGCCTTTGGTAGAATCTACAGCGGTACCTGCCAACCAGGCCAACGGGTGCAAGTTCTGGGAGAAGGGTACGTCCCCGACGTGGACGATGAAGATATGGCTGTTGCTACCATCGAGGCCGTTTCGATTCCAAGAGGAAGAACTCGAACACAAGTGACGCTGGCTACAGCAGGAAACTGGGTCTTGTTATCCGGAATCGATGCAACCATTGCCAAGACGGCCACAATTGTCGGAATTGCCGGTAGCAATGAGGCTGGCAACGCACAAGAAGAGGAAGAAAATGCCGTCCATATATTCAATCCATTAAAGTTTCCCAATGCCGGGGGTGAATCCATCATGAAGATCGCGTTGGAACCATTGAAACCAGCCGAGTTGCCCAAAATGGTCGAAGGCCTTCGTCGCGTGAGCAAAGCCTATCCCATGGCCAAAACTCGCGTGGAAGAATCCGGCGAACACGTTCTATTTGGAACCGGAGAACTGTACATGGACTGTATGTTGCATGATTTGCGTCATGTGTACGCCGATGTGGAAGTCAAGGTGGCCGATCCATCAGTGGCACTCCGCGAGACGGTCATTGAAACGAGCAGTCTCAAGTGCGTTGCCGAGACTGCCAACAAACACAACAAGCTGACGTTTATCGCCGAACCATTGGACGACGGACTTGCCGAAAAGTTAGAGGCTGGTAAAGTCAAGTTGCAACAATGGGATCAGCGCAAGACGGGTCGATTCTTCCAGTCGCAGTATGGGTGGGATTTACTGTCCTCACGATCTGTATGGGCGTTTGGGGATTCTCCCACCAACGGAACCAATATCTTGTTGGATGATACCTTACCCAGCGAGGTCGACAAGTCTCTGTTGAATGCCTGTCGATCTAGTATCGTACAAGGATTCCAATGGGCCTCCAGAGAAGGGCCCTTGTGCGAAGAGCCCGTCCGTGGAACGAAGATCAAAATTTTGGAGGCGACGCTTTCCGACAAACCGATTTACCGTGGGGGTGGTCAAATCATCCCCACAGCACGTCGAACGGTCCATTCTTCGTTGTTGACCGCGACACCACGGTTGATGGAACCGATTTACCGGTTGCAGATACAATGTCCCGGTGAAATTGTGGAATCCATCCAGTCGGTGTTGAAGCGTCGTCGTGGCCATATCGTCCAAGATCGGCCCATACCCGGGACGTTGTTGTATAGCGTCCGTGGATTCTTACCCGCCCTGGATTCGTTTGGATTTGAGACCGATCTACGTACCTTTTCACAGGGACAAGCTATGGTCCATTCCATTTTTGATCATTGGGCCGTCGTGCCGGGAGATCCACTAGACAAGAACATTATCTTGCATCCGTTGGAACCGTCTCCCCCGCACTGTTTGGCTCGAGAATTGTTGCTGAAAACACGACGACGAAAGGGACTGTCAGAGGATGTGTCGATTGATAAGTTTTTCGATGAAGCAATGAAGGCTCAAATGGCTGCCACTGAGGCTGAAGGTATGGACATGACGGAAGTAATGCCATCACCAATGGAAGAGGGAGAAGAGGACGACGACTAGAGAACGATATTGTGAGCTAGACACTCAGTGTGAATAATAAAAGTAAATGTATAGAATACTTTTTCCAAATTGGTGTATTCGGTTACGAGAGCTTCGCCGTAGATGGAAGACGAGGGATGCAGTAGATGTTGGATAATCTACCTAGGTAGCTAGCCACCCTGCTCAAGTTGTCAACAAGGTAATCCGCATAATTGTTTGGCCAACGGTAATCTCCATTCCGGTTCGAATTTCGTGCGACACATTCGGATCGATCTCCATGTCTTGAATACGACTGCCATTGGTCGAGGCGGCGTCCATGTAGAAGAACTTCCCCCGTGCATATTCGAATCGGCCATGGGAGGTGCTGACTTCCAAATCTTTGGGAAGGGAAATACCCTTGTCACGGAATTTCTTACCTTGCGATCGCCCCACCCAACAATGATTGCGAGATTGTGGTTTGAGGTCAAACGATTGTCCAACATATTCACCCGAAATGATATCGACACGGATCGTGTTGGGCTTTGTGGTGGTTTGGCTCGTGGTGGACGATCCTAGTTTGGAACTTACACTTGCATCCGGCTTGGTCTCGTCGTCCTTTCCAGAGGTGTTTTGTGTATTTTCGTTCTCTGTGTCCATGTTATTGTTACTGCTTTCGTAGTTTTCGGTGTCACTGTTGATAGTATCATTGTTCAAGATTTCCGACACTTGTTCGTGGGCATCCCACAACTCTTTCTTGCCTTGCTCCAGTTGCTGCGACAGACCTTTGACGATCTTGTCGTATTCGGCATCACTTTCGGCGTGCGCTCGTAGGAGCCACCATTGTAAGACGTGCTCTACCTTCCACTCGTCAGTGGGTTCTGTGGCAAATGAGTCGGAGTAGAAATTAGAAAGTAGAAAACATTATTGACTGTGAAAACAACAGACAACTGCTACCAAGGGATGGAAGGTTGGTGACACAGAATAAGCAACATGTGACAGTCAAGGAAACTCACCATCTTCTACGCTGTAGGGGAAATCGCTGATCATCTTGAGCTTATCGTTGCCGTCTAGCCTAAAGTAGTAGCAATTACTTTAAGAGAGCCATTGTACAAGGCCAATCACAGGAGGAGGTGACTGTAACTGTAAATTAAAAAATACAAGATGAGTGAGGTACTGCTGCGGACAGTTGCATGATAGGAATTGGCGGCCCTGCGTTGAATTCAAATTTCTCCGTTAAACAGACGTTAAAAGTGAGTTGTTAATCTACGGTAGTACTAATACGTAATACTGTACGAACATATCATACATAATTACGAGTGCTACTTAGGTGTGGCCGCATCTTTCGAGCATTTTTCGCCTTTTCACAGTCAGTTCTGATTGGTGGGTACTGTAGTAAAGGGTACTTATTACACGACTTAACTGTTAGTATTAATAACTGGATGGAAATCTATCATCACTCTATAGTTACTACAGTACATCATTATTTGCCCTACCCCCCTGAACGCGAACAAGCGGGCCAACCAACAACTTCTCGGATGCGGAATCGATGGCGGCTGGTCGTTGATTTTGTTTGTATCCTTTCTGACAAAAATAAATTTTGTATGCCTACATTTCTACGGCAAGCCTGAGGGCAAGACAAGTTACGTTTAAATGCGCTTGCGTTCATGATTGCGTCTTGTTAGCGTTAGACTACTAGAGACCTACCGGTGCCGGTAGTGTTTGGAGCAGCAGTCAGCAGGACTGGAAAAATGGACGAATGAGAGACAGTCATGCAAGACCAATGCGGGCGTCGCACATGTCATGATGCCACAGCCAATCCCTGCAACACTGCAATCCCCCATCACTACGATGGCAAACTATGTAAGTTCGACAGCATACTACTCCTCGTCACGTGTCGCCACTCTGCTGTTGTGTGCGTACCTAAACAGTCCATCTACGGTAGAAACTGGTGACGTTGCAAGTTGTTGCACAGGGGCTGGGACAGTGTCAGGAAAAATTCGTACTCACAGTTAGTAGTATACAGTGTCAGCTTCTACGGCATCTGTCGGATATAACCAGTACCGCAATTTTCTTCTTCTGACGAGTCAATCATTGTAACTTGTTTTAATATATCTACGAAGTATTTATTAATACTCGATTAGGATATTAATTCTTCTTTGGTTCATTTTAACTGTAAACAATTGCGTCGTTGCACTCGGGCATTATTTGTTATCATGAACTTCGGTACTCCGTACTCCGGAGTATGCCGTTGCTCTGTATATTTTTTTTTCAATGAAACTGTATCATAGTGTATCACCGAAAGGATGAATTGTACAGTTGTCATTGACATGAGTCTCTACTAGTAGATGACAACGCAGATCTCCGCTTCTGTTCCCACCACCTTCATCAAATAATGATACTACAGTAGAATGAGTTGGAATCATGACTTGGCTCTTGTTATTATTGTTTTCTCGTTGACACTTCGTGGGCGGGGGAATGATGTCGTCTCTATTCAAAGCCTCATAAATGTATTACATATCGACCGGCACAGTGGTCATTCATCTTCCAACTCATATCTAAGTACAGTATTTCCAACTTTAAATATGGTTGATGGCAGGTTGATAAAAAAGTGCTACATTACATCATACTGTCCGCGTATCCGGGGTATTGATTCTTAACTGAAAATGTACCTTAATTACTGTGAGTTCCTTGGCGCTATTGCTCATGGCAAAAATTGTGACATGAAGATAAAACGATGTTTAACTGTAAAAACACTCCTCGAAGTAGTAACAGCATAAAATGATAGAAGCTTTATTATTCAACCAACTTTAGACAAGATATTATGCTGCTGCTTTGCTAATCTCAGTCCAGTTCATCACTACTACATCACACATTCGCGATTTCAAACAGCGCTCGTTGACTTGGATCGTATGCCCTCAAGTAAGATGTTCTCCAATGGTAATCCTCGCGATTCTCGCCGAGATCTTCAAAACCTGCTCTCGATATTGTCTTGTGCAGGAGAGATAGCAGATTCTTCGATATCATATAACGTTATGGCGGAAAACATGGGCCACAGCAACTTGAATGCTTTTGCCTTCCTCGAGCCAACTCCCATTCGACCGGATCATGAAATAATGATTCGAAAACACATGTTCTCAACCAAGAACAACAAGCAAGTGATTGAAAGCAACGAGACGGCCAATCCCTTTAGTTCATTAACCTCTTCCAATGCCTTTTTGGGCAGAGATGATGAAGCCCTCAATCTCCATAAGGTAAACGAAGGACCCATGATTGCTGGGAACTTGTGCACAGGTAATATAGATGACGAACCCCTCAATCTCCATCAGGCAGACTTGGCACCCGAAAATTCTTGGGCCATGTCTTCTGATGATATGGATGACTTGACACCCGTGGTTTCTGGGAACATGTCCAAGGAATGTTCAGTCACTCCTGCGAACGAATCTTTCAGCAGATTGGCTTTTGTTGGCGGAGACATTTCTCTTGGAAACACAAGTGATGCTTCGTCTGCTTCAATTCGATTTCTTAAGCACCAGACCTCTCAATGGGACAAGCGATTCCAAGAGCTCCTACTCTTTGTCCACGAACATGGCCATGCACTGGTTCCTCATTCATATTTTCCCAACCAAAAGCTGGCCCAATGGGCGAAGAGACAGAGACACCAATACAAGAGGAAGAAAATGGGGCACCATTCCACCTTGACTGACGAGCGGGAGAATAAATTGCTAGAAGTGGGCTTCGTCTTTGACTCTCACCGTGCTGCTTGGCAGGTCCAATTTGAGTGTCTCAAGGCTTTCAGCTTGGCCAATGGGCATTGCAGGATCCCGCGTGACTTTGAGGATAGGTCTTTGGAAATTTGGATGAAGCATCAGCGGCGCCAGTACGTACTTTTGATGAAAGGAAGGAAGAGTACGATGACCGATGACCGCATTGCGGCATTGAATTCAATTGGCTTCAACTGGAATCCACGCAACTTGGTTCGACCCAGCAAAGTCTAAAAGGAAATGGGTGTTCTCGAATCTAAAGAAATGAATAGGAATTATGTATGATACGTATGCACCTCCGAAAGGATTATTTCAGTAGGATGACGAGGCAGTCTTTCATACGTGTTTGCTTCATTACTACTGCGCATCTAGCAATATGCTATGTTTCGTTTGGTTAGTCGGAGAATAGCTTTCGGTCAGCGTGTTTATCATGCATACATTCTAGTTTTACAGTTCTGGTACATTGTTGAAAGCACTCTACTATTAGGCTTACCTTGCTGGTACAATTGTTACCCAAGTTGTATTCGTCTTTCAACATGATATTCTTTTTACGCTGTGTAATATTTCAAAGAAGTTTGTTTCTCACATGGTTGTTGTCCATGTATCGTCGAAATGACCGTATCAAGTAGACGAAGGCGTCGTTGTGGCGGTGAGCATCTGGACCGACACCATACAGAAATTTCACGACAGCCTTGCGCATGGCTCTTTTCTTTTCTTCCAACAACACTGTATCTTTCAACAGTGATTCCAATGTCGGTAGAAACTGACTCAAGTCGGTAGGAATCGAACAGTTTCCGGGAATCTCCACAACAAAGCTGCGATAATCGATTTGATCGATGAATGGATACGATTCCTCCACCGACCAGGTGTCTCCTATTTGAAAGGCCTTTTCCGGAACGAACCAACTGACATTGGAAGCCCATGTACCATTGATAAAGAAGGTTGGTAGTGGACTGGTTTGTTGTTGTTGTTGTTGTTGTTGCAGCTGGATGTACGGTACCGATAACGGATAGGACAGGACCACTGGCAAACATCCACAGGCCATGACGTCAAAGAATCGTCGTTGCCAAGTGATATCTCCGGCCACAATTGGACAAAAGACAGATTGTCGATACAACCCATACAGTCCATCATCGGACTGGGTGGTGTAGTGTGTCATGTTTTCGCTGGCAATATAGGGCAGTCCCCCAATGGTGTGTTGTTGTTGTTGTTGTTGTTGTTGTTGTTGTTGCTGCTGCTGCTGCTGTTGCAGTGGTATGTTGTGGAGTTGTTCCAGAAGAAGTTTTCGAAAGATTCGCGGACTCTTGCTTCCACCACCACCCATCTTTTTGTTGAGGGATGGTGCGACAAAGACCAAAGAATATTTCCGATCCTCCTGTAAGGATACAGGTTGGGTTTGTTTTTGATTGGACGATACCACCGACAGTTGGAATTCAGGAAACGGGTTGAAGGGCGGGATCAAAATATGTCCAGGAGGACTCAATTGGGTACTTCGCTTGCCGTTGTGATTCCATCGAGGACCGTACATGGCCAACAAGGGTTGACTCATCAACCAACGATGAGAAATAAATTCTGATTCGGACAAGAAGAACAAATGTCGATGTGCTGTAGAGGCATTGTAGTACGGCAAATGTCCCAGAACGTCTTTTTCACGTTCCCCTTTCGGGTAACGATTTGCATTTTTTTCAATAGCCAGCCCTCATACAATGAGCCATGTGTAAATAGGGCACCACAAAGATATCGGCCTGTTGTGGATCGTACGTCTTTCCTGGAAAGGTTTGAAAAAGACGAATCAAGACCAAGTCTGTGATCCAGTTGTATGAATACCCCACTTCTTCCACAAAAAGCTCCAGATCGACCGTTAAGCACGATGGAAGAGTATCGTAGACATATAGTTTCAAAAGATTTTGTACTGGAGAGGACCGATTGTTGCATAGTGATACGGGAATGTTAAGTGTAGTTCGATTGATCAGTTGTTGAATTGACGATTCATCGATCGTGATGAATTCTGGGAACACTGCCGATGGTAGACTTGATAGGAATGATGATGATGATGATGATGATGTCATCTCTGATGAAACGACATTCGAGTTCCAAAAGGATTGAAGCTTTGTACACATTAACGGACCGGGATCTGTTTTCTACAGATCAGGTATTGGACGAATGACATTGCCATGTTGTAGAACAGTGATCGTATTGACATGGAATGACACAGAAAAAGCAACGTGAAGGGCAGAATCCCTCTTTGGCGACAAATCATCTTTCCACCATCCTCTTAAAAAATTCAATACCTCGTAGAGTAGTACGAAGCATTAGCAGTAGTTTTGATCATTCAAAACACACCCAAGATCCAATCGTCGTCGAGGCCCTCAAGCAACCTTGGCGCACCTCTTCCGTCTCTCCTCTTTTCTCTACTTCGAACCTACGCGTCAGTCAATTCGACTTTCAGGTAGCCTATGCCCTAACCCTAACATGATGATGATGTTGTCTGTTTTCGAGAGTACGTCGTACCGTCGTACGTCGGTCGTAGCAAAACCGTATGCTACCTACGGTACCTCTAGCTAGCTACGGTAGCGAATCGTATGAAACCGTAATCCCACGATGGTTACCCATGATAAAGAGTGTACCGTACTAGCTGTAAGGGTACGTAATATTCCGTAGAACGTAGACCACGACGTGATCACGATGATTGACTGTATGATACGTAGTAACTGCAAGTTGGATTCCTTCGGGGAATTCCGATGACACACCAGATCGTCGATTCTGTCTCTATTGACTGTGAAAACGGAAAAGAAAAGAGACCGTCGCGCTTCTTTGTGAAGTTCGTCTTGGTCGTGCGCCAAGACAAAGAAGTTTATCCCTCCCTGATTATAGAGCAGTAACTATTTGTTGTATTTGTTGTTGCTGCTGCTTTTGTACTGTCTCTTTGTCCTTTTCCTCCTTTTTCAAAGAATTGGAGGCACGCATATTCACATCAATCACAATACAGTTATATTCCATTTTTTGGTATCCCCGTTTCACATCTCTCCCCATTATTCTATCATCCATCATTTCCACAAACAATGGCAGAAGGAGGTACGCTAGCATGGAAACGTCAAGTGATCGACCAGTCGCGCGGTCCGGTCGGAACCTATGATTCCATGAGACTTCCGTCGGAACTTCCCGAAGGTGTCATGTGGCAACACAATCCTGACAATCGCGAATGGACGTTGGTTCGTTTGGATCGTCCCCAACAACAACGTCAAGGAGGACAACAACAACAAAAGTATCAATTGCAACGAACCATGGCATGGAATCCCCATACAGGAAGAGAACAATGGTGTGTCCGATTGAAAGCCGTACAACAAGTGGCCGGTACGAAGGATTCCAACAACAAGACTTTGGATTCCGATGAGGAAACAATCGCTACGGCTGTTGATTCTGTCATTACTGGAACTACCACCACCGGTAACGACTTGGACTACTTCATGGACGATGATGACAACATTGACAATAATAATAATAATGTGATGTTGAATGTTACTCCAAGATCCATGCCAGAACCGCCGGTATTGGGCAAGGATTACGTCGTTCATACCGTGTTGAGCTCGGACACGTTTCAAGGAATCTTATTGCGGTACAAGATCAAAGCGATCGAACTCCGTCGAATCAATCAATTCAGTGGAACGAATCTTGCACTCGCTCCCAGTCATTTGGTCATTCCCTTGACGGTGGGACGATCGTTGGACAATATTCGATTGCAAGACACGACCAGTATGGAATACAAGTTACAGATCATCCTGACAGAGTATCCTCATTTGACAGCGACAGAACGGAAAGCATATTTGGAAATGAACGATTGGGACGTGGATGCTGCCCTGACAGAAATACGAAACGATATGCAATGGGAGGAAGATCAAGACACGATCCAGGCCGTCCAACAGAGTATCGAGGAAGTGAAAATTCCTACGGCATCACGTGTATGGGATGACGATGACACGTCGTCGTTGGCAACTCCACTTTTGACGTCGACCAATCGACAACAACCATTTGAGTTGGAAGATTTGTAAAAGGTTTGCAGACAAATTTCCAATGTCTTTCTTCGCTGCACACAGTAAACATTCGAAAATAATTTTGATTGATTTGTTACGTGCTACCTGTACTGCTTGAAGTTTTTCCTAGCTAGCCAGAACATCGATTATACTCAACCTCAATTTCACCAATGATGGAAATGGATGGCTTTGTGTGAACCAAAAAGGAGTCCCAATAAGAAATTTGTGGGACCGGCATGGTGGGTGATTACTTGTCAGTTGAGAGTTTGTCGTCCTGTCACATCAAACAAACCCATCGGGGTGATACAGAGAAAGGAATAGAGCACCAAGATGGAATGAATTCTAGAGTAGCAGTTGCAATACCATTTCATCTCTCTCGCATGCTTTAAACTCTGTTTCGTTACTTAGTAGAAGCCGCTTTTTAAATCTAATCAAGCTCCTTAGACCGTCTCTCCTTCAGAAGTGCAACCACATCGACATATAGTCGTTTGAGATTCATTCCAAAGTAGATCATTTGCATTCCAAATGACACTAGACAAAGGCCCACGCATTGGATGAAGAATTCCACATTGTCTCCTAAATTCGAGATCAAGGAGACACCCGTCACCACGTAGAGAATGCCAACCAAACCAGACCAGCGAGAGTAGCTTGATTCGGCGTCACCAGACATGAGATAGGCTAGGCAAAACTGTCCAATGCCCACAGAAACGAGCCACACCGCCTTTAACAAGAGAAGAGCTTCAGCGGTAGTAGCCGGATTGGAAATGGCCGTGAATCCAATGACAGCACTGACAGCACCACTGAGAATAAACATTAAGATTACGTTGAATTTGCTCTCCACTTCAGCGAAGCGAGACAAGCCACCAAAAAGGCTTTGATTATATTGGAGGCAGCATCAGCCACTGAAAGGGCGCCAAAAACAAAGGAAAAGATGTCCTATGATGTGACTGGGTAGAAGAGAAAGATGATACCAAACTCCACGGGGAATGAAGGCGGACCAGCAGGCAGAAATGACTCGACCCACCGGTGAGATTTCAGTCTCGTCTTGCATTATTTGATTCGAAACAAAGTAGAGTGTAAAGTGGTCTGTAGGCGGAGATGTTGTCAGAGTTTTATGTCAATCAACGAGTAAGAGTCAACACGTGTCAAAGGATTCTTGTGAATAATGACCAATACACATCGTGGCAGATGAGAAGCAGGGAGATTGAGCGAAGCCTCTACCAGTTCACATTATTATTTTGTCTGATGTGACCACTGAGCTCATACTTTGTACTGTTTAGCTGTCCAATGGGTTTCTTATCGAAGATCAACATGCGATAGGATCAGTCAATCGGAGGAAAGTTTATAAAGCGAATCGTCTCTCGAGCAGTAAAATAGTACTTCGAATTAGCAAAGATATCCCGGATGAAAGGACGATTTTGATTGGAACTACTCTACCTAGACTACGTAGTATGTGTGATACTCTCTCTCTAGCTACCGGTAGCTACTACTCCGTACTACGTAGTACGTACTAGAATACCCCACAATAGTACCAGTAGCATCACCTGTACGACAGTACTAACGTACTCCGGTAGCGTACAAAGGTACTTTGTGTGACGACGGTACGAGTATCCTCTGTTAAGAACACTACGTGAGTAAAACGCAGTACCGTATGTACTTGTTAATGTCTGTCAGCCTGTCAGAACGACGTCACCCATCAACCCAGATACTCTTCGAACTCTGCAACACTTTAACTGTCGTACTGCTGCGGTGGTTGTTGGCCATCAACGTCCTGTCTGTAGCAACTTTTTTTTGTTTCAACAGCGCATGTGCCCTGCTGTCTCTTCATCGGTCGTATTCCATTCACACCTATTGACGCACAAGCACACACGACGATGATGCCCAGAACGGCTCGTATTTTGTTGCTCATCTTCGCCGCCACCGCAACGGCCTTTCCACAACCTAAACCGCAATACAACGGCGGTGCCGGTGTCGGGCGACTCGTATTGGACGAGTTGGCTGGCAAAGAGGGCACTTGGAAGTGCCATTATGATATGGTATTAGTGGAACGATTGCAAAAGCGAAAGAGTCCACAAGAAGTCGAAGAGGGAGCTTTATACGTCCCCGACGAAGACTTGCCCCGACTTCATCTTTGCAAGATTCTATCCATCGGACCGGGCCGTGAAGAAGAAAATGGCTTGATTGCTCCCGATATCAACGATCTCAAACCAGGCGACGTCGTTATTGCCAAGAATCCATGGGGAATTGGACCAAAAGATGAGGAGCTAGCAGATGGAACAAAGCTAAGTTTCATGAGAACGCAGGACATTGCTGCCAAAATTACGGGAGGATTAGTAGCGGAGGGATCCCAAAAATGAGCCCCGCAGCAACGTTGGGATCCCAAAAGCAATATTGGTATGATAATTTAGAAGAGTTGTTGTGAATTACAAAAACAATTTAGCAGCTCCTCTTATTGTTTCTACAATGCTACGAGTAGGAGCGATCTTTGTAGTGAGGATGGTTTTGTCGACCGTACATGGATATCCATTCAAAACCTAGCATCCCCGCCCAAGCTCTTCACAAAGCGCATTCCGACGTTCCTCCTTAGTCTTCTGTAACTGTCGTTGTTTCTCTTTTTCTTGCGCCAAGTTTTCGGCAAAGCTCAGCGGTCTGGAACTCTTCTTTTGCCATTCGGACTTGATACGTAATCGTTCCGCCGCAGCATCGGCCTACGAGATTTTCACAAAGGAACAAGGAGATCTGAGTAAATCAAATATCTAATGCAATCATTGAGCAGGGGTTTGTGGAGATGCATCCAGGTTGGGATAGAGACACGTCCATTTCAATTTGGAGAGACTCAGCGAACCTGGCTTGGGCATTCTGCCTTTCACAGGCAGCCCCAGCAATCTTTCCCCTCTTGCAATACACACAAGAATACAAAGTCAAAATAGAGATGGTTCGGCTCCATCACTTTGCAAAAGAGTCGAAAATGGGGAATTTTAAAAATGGAACATGTCACCTCGAAAGCGTAGACTCACTTCGGCTTTCTTGATTTCATCTTCGGAAGGCATAGATAGATCGTCGACACTGTCACCATCGGCAAATGCTGGTTGCGAAATGAGAAGTACGGCAGCGGCTGTTGTCAGAGTAGCATCCCAAAATGATCGACGATCGCATGATGCCTCAAGTGCTGATGGTCTCGACCGTTTATTGTAGGAGGCGATAAATCCATGTACTGTCGCATCGAGCAGAGCGTACCCGCAAAGGAATAGAGCGCAGACCGTTGCGTGAAAGTGCATGGTGAAAACTGTCCTAGTTAGAATTATATCACCGGAAGATTGACTGGAGGTTGTGAAAGGAAATCAAGGACCAACTTGATGTGAGACGTTGTTGTTGATGGCTCAACATAAAAAATACTTGAAGTACGTAGTAACTCATCGTGCGCTGGAGTACGGTAGTAGTGGTAGGTACAAAATGACAATGGGAAGAATCTTATAGATCTGATTGGTGAATGACGTACGTACGTAAGAATGTTCGATTGATCGAGTCGACTGTGTGTACTTGTGGAGGGTACCGGTCCTTGTAATGTTGTCGTACACTGTTACGAAGTACCGTGTGTTGGAGCAGGCGCGAGCATGCCGACTACAAATGATGATGTCGACACAGAGGACGATGTTGACGTCACTCATGCTCTGATGGTTGAAGGCAAAGGATTCTTTCGAGCAGACGAGGAGAAAGAATCCGCTCAGCAGGTCAAAGAGAAAGAATTCTCTCAGACACACCAATGCCGATCTTATTCGGATGTTGTGAAAAGTAAATCGTTTCCTCAAAGAAGTTGCCAACACTTCTAGTGTTGATGAGCTCACTTTTTTGAGGAAACTACGTTAAAGTAATGTTTTAATGAAAACAACCAATTGTCTCAATTAGTTGTTCCAACATTTCCTCAAAAAAGGCACAACCTCTATTCACCTTCAACCTTGGTAGTAGCGTGATCCGTTTCCCTTAACGAGAACGGAGCATCAAAACTGTACCAAGAAGTTGTACAGGTGACTTTCAATCTCGTCAGGCTCGCAGCAACGCTCGCCGACGGAAACAATCTCGCCAGGCTTAGAAGCAGAGCTCGCCGGCAGAAATGTCCAACGCTGCCGACATGAACGGCCACGAAGGCTTCGAGAAGACCGCTGAAGACAAGACAAATGTCCAAGGTGATGATCGAAAGCCCTCCAGACGCAACAGAGGAGGAGTTCGCGGGCAACAGCCCGTCCCATCAAGCAAGTTCAAAGGGAAATGCGATGACATCGCTGACTTTGTTTTCGACATTGGTCTGCCCAGCTCAACGCAGGACATGTTCTCCACGGTGCTCAAGGAGATCGCTGAGTACGTTGGTCGCAGCTACGAAAAGGCGGGCGACCTGCGGAACTGTTTGATCGAGATGGACATCCCGGACATACAAGAACCAACCGAGCCTGACGCAAATGCCAGTATTGGGAAAACAAAGATGTACGAGTTGCAGCTCAAGGTGTACGTGGAAAAAACGATACGCCGGGAGGAACAACTGCAGCGGATCTTTGCTCTAATCCTTGGACAATGCTCCCAGACATTGCGGGACAGGCTCGAAGCGGGCCCAAGCTGGAAGAAGATAAACGCCGATTCTGACGTTATCGGTCTACTCAAGAACATCCGCAGTCAACTTCATGAAGGCGAAAGCACTGCTACGGTGCCAGGAGTCAGTTTCCTACAAGCGGAGCGAGCCCTTAGCTGTTTCACACAGGGCCGCCACATGAGGAACACGGACTTCATGAAGAAGCTGCGAAGCCTTATGGATGTATTCGAGGCAGCAGGAGGTCACATCGGACGTACCGCATCATCTTTCCTCAAGAATTCCAGCTCACCGCCCAGTAGTTCCGAAGTCGAAGAAGCTCGATCCCTTGCCCGTGAAGAGTATGGTGCCCTGGCAATGATCACGCGCAGCGATCCCAGACGATACCAAGAGCTGATCAACCAGTTGCACAACAACAACCTATCAGGTCACGACGGGTACCCAAGGACAATGGCACAGGCGTTGGACATGCTGAACAACTTCAGGGGTTCCAATCGAGTGTATCCAGGACGTGAGGTGGCTTTCACGACGCACGACCACAACGGCAACAACCGCAGCAACACCCGCGGTGGCCGTGGTGGTAGAGGCGGCCGTGGTGGTAGAGGACATGGACGTGGAGAAGATGGCAACAACAACGACGGTAAAACACAGGTCGACGTAGAAGCTAGTAGCTCCAATAAATCTAGCACCAAGTCAGCTTCTTATACTGCATTCTCCATGATGGCGTGTGAATGGTTTGATTCACTTACCGAACCAGCTATGACGGCATCCCAATTCATGAACATGCTCCCGGCAATATGGCTCCTGTTGGATAGCTGCTCCACTGTCGATATCATCAGCGACAAGACACTTCTACACAATATCCATACCGCGGAACACCCTATTGACGTCTACTGCAACGCTGGGAAAGTCACCCTCACGCAACAGGGATACCTCGGGGACTACCCACAGCCTGTCTGGTACAATCCAAATGGCATAGCCAATATTCTTTCGCTGAACAACGTCATCAAATATTTTCACGTGACGATGGACACCTCCCGCGACAACGGCATCTACGTGCATCGATCCGATGGATCCACCATCCATTTTGAGCCATCACATCGTGGTGTTTACAAGCATGAGATCACCAGCACCTCCATCAACAATTTGTGGGACTTCACCCTTATTAACACGGTTGCAGATTGCGCTGAGAAATATACGCCACAAGAGCTAACTCGCGCCAAAGAAGCCCGTCGGCTGCAAAACATAATCATGCGCCCCGGCTCCCGTTATTTCAAGGACATGGCCATCCAACATTTACATGGCTGCCCCATCACATCTCGCGATGTCACCATCGCTGACAATGTCTATGGACCCAATCTCGGATCATTGAAAGGCAAGACAACCAGACGGCCCGTCCCTTCTGTCTCCAACAGGAACGACCCTGTGCCTCCTCCCATTCTTGCCACACACGATCACCTAGGCCTGTCGACCGACATTTTCTTCATCAATAAGATGACATTTCTTTCGACATATTCCCGCGACCTTCGTTTCCGAACGGTCGTCACCCTGGCCAATCGTCAACTCCCACATGTTCGAGATCACCTTCAAGCCACCTTGCGCCTCTACCATTCCCGCGGCTTTCGAATCTCTGCCATCTATGCTGACCCTGAATTTGAGGGACTCCGCGCCTGGTTCCCACAACTAGAGACATGCGGGGCCGACGATCACATCGGTGATGTCGAACGAAGCATTCGCACTATCAAAGATCGCGTCCGCAGCACATATCGCATGCTTCCTTTCCGGCAAATCCCTCGCATTATCCTTGGACACCTCGTACGCAACGTAGTGTTTTGGCTCAACTCTTTCCCTTCTGGGACCGGCCCCACTACTCACCACTCGCCTGCCTACCTCATGACCGGTCGCCAGGTCACATATAAAGCTCATGCCCAACTGGAATTTGGCGAATATGTACAAACACACGAGGAACATTCCAACGACATGCGAGAACGCACCGCTGGTGCTATCTGTCTTGGTCCGACCGGAAATGCACAGGGTACACATTTCTTCATGTCGCTTGCCACTGGCTCCCTCATTCGTCGTACACGTTGGACTCGCCTGCCTATGCCGATCGAGGTTATCCACCGCGTAAACCAACTCGGACGGGCCCAGAACATGCCACAAAATCTTGCTTTCGGTGACCGTCACGGAGTGGAAATCGGTGACGACCTGGATGACATCGTCGATGATCCCAACGATGATGATTTTACCCCTCTTGATCCTGCCACCGCCGACGACACTCTGTTCTACGACGACGATCTCAGTGCTGCAGAGCTCGGACACCCCGAATTTCCTGACGATCCTTCTTTCACCGACTCACACAGTGTCTCCAGTCAAGACGATGATTCCGTTGTCTCCGACCCCGAAACCACAGGAGTGAGGATGGAAACTGACAACCACCCCGAAAACACAGGAGTGAGGATGGAAACTGACAACGAAAGTTGCGACGGTGACAATTATATTGACGAAGATGATGACGATTCGAACAACACCGAAAGCACAGGAGTGGAAGACACAAGATCCTGTGAAAACACAGGAGTGGCAGACACAAGATCCATTGACGACGAAAGCTCAGGAGCGGACGACGATGAACCTTCAAACATGTGCGACGAAATCCGGTTCGCCGAGGAGGCTGGAAGAATCGCAGCCATCAACGACGAACAGTTGCCCAAACGCACACGAAAACCAAACAGCAAACACATGAATATGATGAACATGGTTGCTGAATACATCCATACAACCTTTGAAGATATGGAACCCGAAGTTATCTTCACCTTGTTGGCTGGCAAGGACATGCAGTCTCAACTGACTCTTTTAACGACGCAGATGTCAGCCAAGGCAGGACTCAAACAATTTGGACAGGCTGGAGCGGATGCAATAATGAAAGAATTGGAACAACTCTTATACAGGAAAGTCATGCAAGGAAAGAGAGCAAACACTTTAACACGGGATCAAAAGAAGGCCGCATTACACTACCTGATGTTCCTGAAACAGAAACGATGCGGAAAGATCAAAGCACGAGGATGCGCTGACGGACGGAAACAGCGATTATACAAGACAAAGGAAGAGACGAGCTCCCCGACAGTGTCCATCGAAGGTTTATTCCTGACATGCATTATCGACGTACTGGAAAAGCGGGATGTGGCCACAGTCGACATCCCGGGAGCATTCATGCAAGCGGACATCGATGAGCTCATTCATGTAAAGCTCGAAGGGGAAACGGCAATACTCCTCGTGCGAATTGACCCAACATATCAACAATTTTTGACATATGAAAATGGGAAGCCTGTGATCTATGCAGAGCTGACGAAAGCTTTGTATGGAACCGTCCAAGCCGCAATGCTCTTCTGGAAGAACCTCACAAACTTCCTGGTCAACGAGCTAGGTTTTGTGATCAACCCATACGACTTCTGCGTGGCCAACAAGGACATCGATGGAAAACAATGCACGATTGCATGGCACGTGGACGACCTCAAGATTTCCCATGCGTCAAGTAAGGTGGTTGATTCAATCATTCATTCCCTCAGCGATCGTTATGGAAAGGAAACCCCACTATCGGTGACACGAGGAAAAGTGCACGAATATTTGGGTATGACCATTGATTTCAGCAACACAGAATTTGTACAATTCTACATGCATGATTTCGTAAATGGTATCCTTGAGGAGACCCCAGCCGAGCTATTGAAAGGAATCCCCACTACACCCGCAGCAACTCATCTTTTCGATATCGATGACAATGCCGAGAAATTGGATTCCGAACAGGCGATAACATTCCATCATTTGGTAGCAAAGCTACTGTACCTATGCAAGAGAGCCCGACCTGACTTACAGCTTGCCGTGGCTTTTCTCACGACGAGAGTGCAGGGACCTGATGTCGACGATTGGAAGAAACTGGGTCGATGCCTGACATATTTGCGAGAGACCAAAGATGAAAAGCTGACACTGGGAGCTGACGACCTAGGTGTGATCAAGTGGTGGATTGACGCATCGTTTGCAGTACACAAGGATTATAAAAGTCACACTGGAGCAACAATGAGTCTCGGTCGAGGACATCCCATCAGCATGTCTTCCAAGCAAAAAATCAACACGAGAAGCTCAACAGAGGCCGAACTGGTTGGCGTAAATGATGCCATGTCATTGGTTTTATGGGTTCGAATGTTTCTTCTGGAACAAGGTTTTGAAGTGAAGGACAACGTCATCTTCCAGGATAACCAAAGCACAATCCTGTTGGCACGGAACGGAAGACAATCTAGTGGAAAGAAGACACGTCATATCGAAATTCGATATTATTTCATCACTGATAACATTTCGCGGGGAACATGTTCCGTCCAATATTGCCCAACTGAACAGATGATTGCGGATTTCTTCACAAAGCCACTGCAGGGATCCTTGTTTCGCTGGATGCGGGACAAGATTCTTGGTAAGCATCACATTGGTGTGACTGATAGCCAGGAGTGTGTTGGAGCAGGCGCGAGCATGCCGACTACAAATGATGATGTCGACACAGAGGACGATGTTGACGTCACTCATGCTCTGATGGTTGAAGGCAAAGGATTCTTTCGAGCAGACGAGGAGAAAGAATCCGCTCAGCAGGTCAAAGAGAAAGAATTCTCTCAGACACACCAATGCCGATCTTATTCGGATGTTGTGAAAAGTAAATCGTTTCCTCAAAGAAGTTGCCAACACTTCTAGTGTTGATGAGCTCACTTTTTTGAGGAAACTACGTTAAAGTAATGTTTTAATGAAAACAACCAATTGTCTCAATTAGTTGTTCCAACACCGTGGTGTAACAAATTCGGAAGTTTTTATTTTAGATTGTGTTCCACCATAACTGTTGTATTGATTAATAACTGCGGCAGTGCAGTAGAATCTAGAATAATAGTCGTTGTCGCATGTTGAGTTTGAGCTGTTGTAAAATGGGTTGCTTCCAAGCATATACTCCCTCCGTCTCACTTCTATATTACACTTTCACAACTTTAAATAAAAAAAACCGCCAACAAGCTACTTAGAACATATGGCTGTTATCATGTTTAAATTCACATTATAAGCTATATTTCCATGTATATATTATATTTAGAATTATTAAGTCTTTCAGTCCGTTGAGCCGTTCAAAGTAAGGAAGCCGCCAACAATCCACCCTTTTTCTTACGGATCTCCCCAGCAAGTGAAAATTCGACGATCACACCAGCACAAATCTCTTTCCTCTGAATATAAGCAACAACTTTGAAAATGGTGACAACAAGGAAAAAGAGGGTTGCGATGACCGAAAAGCTGAAAAAAGATGTATTCATGGCGTGCGTGGTGAGGGTGTCGCGAGAAATTTTACCTCACGGAAGTTTTAAAGCTGTTGGCGAAACACACAAAATCCATCCAAGAACTGTTGCTAATCTGTGGTATTCAACGCTGAAGCAAATACCGGGATATCAACCCAATACCCCTCTTGACCCTGTCTCTCTTCTTGCAAACGTTCCAGAAACGGCATTTACTACGAAGTTCGAAAATTCTGGAAGAAACCCGAAGCATGACCGAGACATGCTGTTGCAAGAGATCAAGAATATTGATCCTACCGCTAGAAGAACCATCAGATCTCTTGCTGGAGCTGTTGGTATTCCAGTTATGACCATCTGGAGAATGAAACAGTCGAAGAAACTGAAGGTTCATACCATGGCTTTGAAGCCGAAGTTGAACGATGATCATCGCCTCAATCGGCTGTTTCACTGCATCGCAAAGATCGACAAGAACACTATCAATTCTGTGGCTGAAATGACGTTCAAGAGCATGTATAACGAGATTCATATTGATGAAAAATGGTTCTTTCTTGTACGGGACGGGCTTCGGTGTATTGTGACCCAAGACGAGCCACCGCCTAAGGCAATATCAGTGTCCCACAAGAGTCACATCACTAAAGTCATGTTTCTTTCCGCTCTTGCAAGACCAAGATTCAATCATACAACGAGACAGGAGTTTGATGGACTAATTGGAATCTATCCAGTAGGAGAAATCGACATGTATGTGAGAGCAAGCCATGGTCACCAACCAGGAGATCTAAAGTGGTTTAACGTCAACATGGATAGGGATTTGTACCGAGATATGCTTTTTAATTTTGTGTTACCGGACGTGAAGAAGAAGATGCCAATAGACAACAACATTATATTATAGCAAGACGGTGCCAAAGCTCATCTACCAGATGACGATCCGTTGTTTGCAGCAAAGGTCACAGAACTGTTTGGAGATCCAACTGCTGTGAAGCTGTACACACAACCGGCACAGTCACCAGATTTGAATGTGAATGATCTTGGCTTTTTCAATTCTCTACAGTCAAGATACTACCAGACAGCTCCAAAGGACGGTCTTGAATTGATTGAGATGGTAGAAGAAACTTACAAGAACTATCCAGCCAAGAAACTCAATCGAATTTGGTTGACACTGCAGAGTGTGATGAATCAGGTCATCAACCAAAGAGGAGACAACGACTACACAATCCCTCACATGAAAAAAAAAGTTCTGGAACGACAAAACCAATTGCCACTATCGTTGGATGTAACTGCAGAGGCAAGCACGTATCCACTCGACATCCTGGTTGATTGATGCTCTCAATAATAGTCTCTGATAGAGTTCTGTTTCCTTTTGTTGATGTTGTCACAACGTGAAATGAAAAATTTAGTTTCTCTAATGCTTTTTGAAACAGTCGTCGAGCATTCTTCTAAATATTCATAAAAAACGAGCCGGGTCATATAAAAATGAGTCGCGCCATCCCCTGTGGAAATCCTAGGAGGTCTACACAGCTCGGCACGCTTCATTTTTGTTTTCTGACTGGCACGGCATCCTCAATAGGAATATAGAAGTGAGACGGAGGGAGTAGATGTATTACAAATAGAGTCTATTCCTGTACGTTTGTGTCGATTTTTCAACCAAATTCAAATAGTCAACATCGTTATTTGTCGAGCCGTAAAATAAACCTTCGTTCATTACATACGGGACACACCACCGGAAGCACGTGTGCAGAATCGCTCGAACTCTGTCATAATCAAAGAGCTTCGTGCCATTCCATGGCAAGTTTCTCCATGAATTCTTCGTCGTTCAAGCCTCCCTCGCCATTTTTGGCGTCTTCTTCTTTCTTTTGCTTGTCAAAAACCACAGTCCGAAGGGCTTTGGCATATTCTGCTGGAAATTCATCCTCTGCTTCGTAATAATTATTTTGTGCCTCATCGATCAAGTCTCTCGATAGTATCAGCGCTTGGCACGATGGGAAGTAGA
The DNA here is from genome assembly GCA_019154785.2 of Nitzschia inconspicua. Taxonomy (NCBI): domain Eukaryota; phylum Bacillariophyta; class Bacillariophyceae; order Bacillariales; family Bacillariaceae; genus Nitzschia; species Nitzschia inconspicua. Next base: position 307,781 of record JAGRRH010000017.1, read on the forward strand.
CAAATGTGTCATTCATCACATCAAAATATTTCTTACGGTAGGCTAGAGACTTGGCCGCTGATTTGATGGCATCAATGGCCTCCTCTTCCATATCATCTTCATAGTGCTCAAGGCAAAAATCTCTTGCCGCGTCCAGAATGGATGTCAGTTCCATATCGATCATATCCTGACGCTGCTGCTTGGCATCTTCAGCCGCTGTCATTGTTAGAACTCTTGTCTGATCAGTTCGCTATGAAATGGCTCCTCAGGTTTGTGGACAAGATGGCGTTTTATGATTGATGAGAACAGTTCAAGAATGGGAGAATCAAGACATCCGAAGGAATTATTGGTTTTGTAGTGCAAGATACCGGTACTTTGATAACACTACGTAGTACACATTACGACACAACCGGATCACGGGTCATCGTATCTTTCCCAACAGATTATCACTGTGGATCTCAAATTTTTTGAAAATTACTTCAAATCCCATGCCACCACTGAGTACGACAGTAGTCGGAAGTAGATACCCAGGTGATTTTGATACTACAGCCTCTCTAGACTACTAGCTCGATTTCGATCCATATTTTCTTTTCCCAAATCTATGCCAGTATCAATGACGGACTTTGGAGGCTCGCTATACAACCGAAATGGAAACAACTGCATCATCAGCTCATTGTCGGTTATGTCTGCAGCCACTGCTCCCGCCAGCCTCTTGGCAAAGTTCTGGTGATGGTAAAAGTTGATGTATTCAATAGTTGGAGTGCTATTGCCACTGTCCAAGCCTGCGTGATACGCTATGACTGCCCGCAACAAGCCACGGACATGATGATACTGCCAAATTCCATACGATTTTGCCGACTCTTTACAAAAATACATGTTGTTGATGTAGACCTGATGACAGGCTACAAACATTCCCAAAGCACATAAATTACCGTCCTTGTCGTAGTATCGATCTATGTAGGCATTGCTGACCAAGAAAATGATCAAAAAACGTTTGAAAAACTCATCCAATATATTTCCCAACGAGTCGTTGCCACCACTTTGGCAGCATTGCCGTTCGTGATCCCAAACGATGGGAATATCACGGTAGAGAGACAAATAGTCGCTGTGGGATGTTCGACAAGATATTTCGTGCTGCTGGTAGAGTCGTAGCTTTTTCCGAATGTCTTTTCGAACACTGTTCTTGAATTGAGTCAATATGGGTGTCACATCTGCCAAAACAGTTGTTTCATTCTCCATTCGTCGCAAGGTAGGTTTGATAAAGTCTTTGCAATCATTGTACCATGGCGTGGAACCCTCCCGAATGGCTTCGCTCTTGACAATAAAGTTGAGCAATGGCATAACTGGAACCCGTATGGGCAAGGCCAGTTTTCGGTGTAAATATAGATACGGCACATCCAAAAGCACCAATGCCAGAAGGTGAAGACATTCGACCATAACAGTCGCCAAAAGTCGAAATCCCAGAGGCATGGGAGGCAAGTACTTCCATGTCACAACCAGTGGCCAAAAGAAAATTGCCAGAACTACAGACAACCCCAAAGTGATCATCCCCAACATTGCACCCGTACGAAAAATCGTATCCATTGACCCTCCATAACCAAACACACAATTACGGTGACTCCTATTTTCATTCGATTCTGAAGAAGCACTGTCGCCCTGCGTTCGAAACTGGTCTTGATGGTTGCCGTTGTCGTGATTCGTTGATATTGCTTGACTTCGCCGAACGTTTGTGTCACAAACACTCCCATTCCTATCTTCCTCGCCAAGAAGCGGGGCCGTCGAATCATCCATGTTATATATCATTTGTGTGTTCCACTTACAATGCTCTGTTCTGGAAGATTTGGCCCATGATCATGGAAGCCAATTTTGGAAATGGAAAGAGGGCAAAACGTGACCGAAAAAGCGAGAAGAAGAAGATGTTGATGATGTTGATGATGAAATAGAGCAGTAGAACCTTCTTTTTCTGCGGGGAATTCGTCCCCCCAATCACCCGAGGGTACTACCCCCAAAAGTATGCTATTGAATGTCATCAAGAATGCTTGGAATTTCTACTTAGTAGAATATTATATGGTAGAACAAAGGCAGAATGGTTCACTGAAAGATCAATTTCACCGAGGTTCAGAAGAAACAGCACTAGCCTTTCCTTTATAGTAGCTATTTGATAATTTTCGCTCAGTGTTTTGCAATCAGCAAGATTCAAGAAGAGCCATGGTATCGTCATAGATTCATGGGGCTGTCCTCTTTACATCTTTGATTGGTTTGTGGAAGGCTTACGATCGTCTCGTGTGGGTTGCTTTTCGTCATAGTATGTACTACCTGTTCAAAGGGCACAATGCTTTCTAGATGCCTTCTTCTGGAAGACAAGATGCGAAAACTCGATACTTTGGCGATGTTGTGTCCAGGGGACACCCGGAAGTGTTATTCCACTTTCACACGTATCTGAAGAAAAAGCCTAGAACGGTTCGATTGTAATGGGTCCATCCTAACCTGATATTGATCTGTCGCAGTTCTATGATTCCTTGTACAGAACCCGGTACAATGGCATTGCCGACTTTTCCAATAGTGACGAGTTCCTCCTGTACCGACCACGAGTCAAAGAGAATGCCGTCTACTCTGCAGCACTTTTGCCGTACATGGATCGGCAAATTCATTAACCTTGGGACTTCAATGATGCTATTTCGTCTCTTCGTTTACTACAGAGTAGTATCGTCTCTTTTATTTAGTTGTATCGTTACCACTATTTGATTGCTGCAGTGACTTAGCCAGTTTGGAAGCCCGTCGTACGGCAAGTCGCCTGCTGAGTTGGGTCACAAGGTAGTACCGTTGAAGCAGCTGTTGGCGTTGTCGTTCTTCCAAGATTTGTGTAGTAACAACTAGGGGGATATTGTCCCAGAATGTCATGCCATAGCTGAAATGGAGATTCTCCACACACTCGACAATAATCTCAACCTCAGCCATTCGGTCCTCTTGTCGGTGTACGGATAGGATACCGAATCGATCCATCAAGTCATCGTCGGAATAAAATCCCATGGTTTGAGCGAGTTGATGCACTGAATGGCGTTGTTTGCGGAGGTCTTCTGAAGTGTACCACACGGCCTCTTGTTCTTGAACGGTCCAGTCGTGGATCGCATTCTCAATGTAGCGTACTGTAGGCACGTCGACAAAGCGAACGGATTTCCCATCTTCGTCGGAGCTGTAGAGCTTGTTATGGAGGGAAGAATCCAGGAAAGAGGTAGAAGAGCAGTTGGATGACAGGGAAGACGATATTGACGTCATTGAAGCCAAGGACGGTGGAGATTCTGGGATCGCAGAAAAAAACTTGCTTTCATGTGGAACATAATGAGATGATACTGGAGATGTAATCGAGTAACTCATGATTGCGGTTGGCTGACGACTTCAGGATTAGGAAATGAAACGTTGAGGAGGGTGGCTTGCTGCTGGCTGGTGGAAGATGTGACGAAGAATAGAAAACTAGAAAGGTTTACAGCTAGTTTTTGAAGGAGTCATCTGTCTTATTTTTTCTAAGAGGATGGTAAAGAGAAGGTAAAAGTTGAATGTCTGTCATCAAGTTGTAACTGTAAGTCTTGTGCAGCAAGAAACTGTTGAGCTGATAGAGTCCTGCAGGAATCGGAATTGGACCCATTTCACGTCAAGTACCGGTATTTTCATCACTCAGGAGATCGATACATTCCGCTTTTTCACTTTTTAACTTTCTCCTTCCTAAAAGTCGGATCGCAAGCATCTCAATTTTAGTTATTCCCTCGTCCCCATCAATAGTTCTCCCATGTCGCTGTTCCAATTAAGCTGAAGTGCCTTTAAAGAAAGTTAGGGCCTCATCAACGGTAAGGTGCCTCGACTGTGCTCGAAACAACACACTTCCTTTGATTCCTTTGCACATAAAGTCGGAAGAAGAACACAAATCAATGATAGGGCTTCCCGAAAATATCAATTGCCGATTCGACGGTTTCCAATGCGCTGTATGATATTTTTAAGCAATTATTGTGTTTCTGTTCTTCGATACGAACAATGTTTCTCCCGTCTATCGCATTTTATCATACAACAACACAATAGTAGTAATACTTCAAAATATTCGTTTTTATTGTAGTGGTAGCGGTAGACTATCGGTTCCGGAGGACGACGTATCATACCGGTAGAACGACATACTGGCATCATAAGTAATTGGTCGAGAGCACTATGTTCACTGTCCATGTTCACAGTCAATGTGCTGTAGAAAAAGCTCGAAAGTACCCATCGCCGGACGGCTCGCGTACGACGAACGGTAGTTGCTGAAAAGACGTACCGTGTACCGTATGATAGACTACAAATAAATGGTACCTACTACCGGTAAAAATGGTAGGCTCCCTTCAACCTGGAGGGTACCGTAGTCTACTACTAGCTACTAGAGGTAGTATTACGGAGTGGAGGTTGCACAACATTAATCCCATCGTCGAAACAATACGGTGCATCATCATCATTCCAACTTTGAAACACTAAAAGCTAGCAGTACCATACTCTAGTAGCACCAACAATTCACCGCCCGTCACCATGGCCAACTTGACGGATCCGTTGATTCGTGCCATCCAAGGCAGCGATCCACAAAATGTGATGGAATACATCGTCCGACAAAAGATTTACGACACGCGGTATTGGAAGGAGGAATGTTTTGGTCTGTCGGCGGCCGACGTCTTGGAAAAGGCGGCCGAATTGAAATGTGTCGGCGGGTCGTACGGTGCCAACGCTCGACCGACCAAATTCCTTTGTTTGACATTAAAATTGTTGCAACTGCAACCGGATCTGGAACTCATCGAGCAATTCATAACACAAGATCATTTCAAGTATCTGAAGGCGTTGGGGGCGTTCTATTTGAGATTGACGGGACGGCCCCAACACATATATCAGCAATTGGAACCCCTCTACGAAAACTATTGCAAGATACGGTATCGAGATGTCAACGAATGGCGGTTGCTTCACATGGACGAATTTATCGACACGTTGTTGACCAAAAATCATGCCTGTGGAATTGCCATGCCGCGTTTACCGAGTCGACAACTGTTGCAGCAGGAAGGATACTTAGACGATTCGGAAGACGAACAAGATGATTACAATGATGATGATGGTAACAATCCTGAGAAATTTGGTCGGCGGTTATCCCCGGCACTGAGGAAAAAGGTACATGAAGCGGGAGGGATCAGGGAGTATTTGAAGCAAAGGGTGGATGAAGAACTCAAGACATCGAGTGGAAAAGACAATGCAGGTAATGGGCAAGCCGTAGCTTTGTGGGAAAGGCATTTTGGCCACGTCGACTGGCAAACTAAACCAGAGAACGAACCGGAGGAAAATGAGGATACTAGAGAAGAATCCAACAACATCAGTAAGAAAAAGAAACGAAAAAAGGATGGATCGTCGCAATATGGATCTCTCTTCAAAAAGTCCAAGAAACAACAAGACCCTAACGATGCTCCTACTGTTTCGGATGTCAACGTCAATGACAAGAAGCCACCCGAAGAAGGAAGTGACGAATACTGGAACGAACAAAGAGCCCTTTTGGGGTTGAAACCTCTCAAGTGATAATGAATAACAGCTATGATATGAATGCCATCAATCGTTCACCGCAACATCATTTTGCAGTTTGGACAATCGCATGGAAACCAGTACCGACGTATGGTCTAAGGCAACATTATAGACTTGTAAAACAAAAGTTATCAATCATTGTACTACTATTGCTACCCGATCCAGTTAGGGTTGTCGAACACAATTCAACAATTATCAATACGTCGACCCTCTGATATTATTATTAGTTCATTCCATCATTGTGTGGTACTGTTCTTTACCTTGGACTTTCCCTTCAATAGATTCTTGAAGGCGATCAATTTGGCAGACGGAGACACACGGTTGCCTTTATCAGAACTGTTGGTCGTGTCCCGGAGCAATCCCAGCTCTTTGCGATCCCGATGATAGACCTCCTCCAGTGACAATCGTGGCTGCTTGACCATGGTGTTGGCAAAGTACGGATCATCGAGTTCATGTTCTTCGGGTTGTGAGGACGACGGTCGCTTTTCTTGGCGCTTGAGCTTTTCCAGGATGGTCTTTGCTTCTTCGGTAAGTTCGTGGACGGAATTACCATCCGTCACCACAGTATTGACTTGCTGCACGATTGTGGACGATGTCCCATCTGTATCGATCATTGGTTTGTGCTGTTGCAATGTCTCCATGAGGCGATTTGTAATTGATTGAGCTCGTTCCAGCGACTTTCGTTGCACCAAGAGATCGTTGCGAACCTGTCGAGCGGCATTCAACCGTTCTTGGAGCTGTTCCAAATCATCTTGTAGCGTCTTGGAATCAGCACTGGAAGGGATCATATCTTTTGTCGGGATTATGACAGTGTCTGAATTGCTGATACTGATGCTGTCGTCAAAGGAAGGAATGCTGGTGAGTGAATCATTTCCATGCTTGAGTACTTGGACGATCCGTTTACGTGTCGCGGGAGCGAATTTTCGTAACGTCAATACATTTTGTTCGCAATAAGCCTCCAGTACGTCAATATTCCGTACGAATTTGTACACCAACGTCTCTTGGAGTTGGGTTTTGGCTGGCCCATTTTCCAACAAGGGCAACCCTTCCACGACGGTGTTTTGGAGAGTCTGTTCAATCCGCTCAGCAAGAAAATCAGTCAGATCTTTGTTCAAACTACCAAAGACGTAATTGTCTTGTTCGGAGAGTAGCAATGGAATGGATGAGGAAGAGGCAGCAGGTGTGCTAGTAGGTGCAGATTGAGACGAATCACCCTCGTCCATACTATCACCATCATGTTTGTGTTCGTCGGAGGATGGGGTTGGAACATGTTCTCGCCGACGCTGAATTCGTTCTGGAGGAGAATCTTGTTCAAAGGAAATGGTTACCATGGTTGATTGTGAGTGTGGACTTCAAGAATTTCGGTGACCGGTGGTTATGGCATGGTCCGATATACGACGTAGGACACATTCAAAGACAGCATGAACCATCAACAACACGTTCACAACGTTCGAACTTCGAACAGAACATCGTCATCATCTACGGTAGTAGCGGTGGTACTTACTTGAACGTACTGCTCAACCCGAAATTCAAATCAAACCGAAAGCGCCGGCCCTCCCTTTTTTAGGGTAAAGAAGATCTATTAGAGTTAAGAATGTTTTGCCCCTCCCCTAAAATTCGAACCTTTTCTTCTCATTGGCCATGCCCTTCTTTTTGTTATGTTGTTATACGTAAAGTAATATTATTATAAACTGCTGTCTGCTGGTATTGTTTTGTTATTATTAGTGGTTGTATCATTATTTGAAGTTCTTGAGGGCTGCAGTGATCCTATTCTTCATGGGTTGCAACAGTTTGATGTGTTCGTTGACCTGTTTGCTCATGCAATCTAACAGAGATTGCTCGATGGCGGCCATTTTCGAGGGATCGTTTTCCATGCCCGGTTGGATCCTGTCACGGGCTTGTTCTTGACATTCCTGCATGTTACGGTTCAGTCGATTCTGGAATTGATTGACTTCCTGCAAAGGACAAAAGAAGGATTCGGGACAAGTGTAAGAAAGGAGCAAAAGTCTTTTCATGCGACGACCACATTCCAAACCGCTTCGCTGATCGGCGGACAACTCGATCTTTTCTTATGCAAGTGCAGTTCAAGAATAAGTCTCGAAGGATTTCGATAGTTTTTTCAGACAACGTACCTGTTGGACAAGAGCACTTGCTTGTTGATACGGCATCTGACATTTCCGTGCACACTGTTCCAACGCTTCGGCTGGTCCCGACTTTCCGGCCTTGTCGTAACACTTGACGGCACAAGCGAACGATTCTCGTGCCACCTTTCTCATCCAATTTCGTTCGATATCGTCCAACACCTGGGTAGCCTCCGTCTCCATTTTGGCATTGAGTGCATTCGCCTGGGCTTGGATTTGTGGATTGGACATTATGCTGTCGTTGTCGTCGTCGTCGTTGCTGTCAGAAGATCTTTGTTCCTAAAGTGGACTGTTCTTTTTAAAAAAAGATACAAAGAGTGCGGATTATGAGTAATATAAGACTCTCGCAGCAACTACAAGGACAAAAATCGAAGTGTATGTCATATACAGTTAGCCGCTGCCACCGGCAGTTGGCCAGGCCATCCGCATGCTGACTAAATCGTTCCGATGATGGAAAATTCGTCGTCAGCGTCTCAACATTCAACGGTAAAAAGAAGCGATCGAGTTTGGGAGAGTCTTACATTTCAAATAGTGGGACAGATCGGGTCGGAGAAGAACAACTGCAGCGTACACACTTGAATGTTGTTTGGTTTTTTGTTGGAACGTTTTTTCATTTGCGTACTGTACTACGTCTATTCTCGTAGTGCCGTAGTCGTCTATCTACAAGAGATATCTCGTGCCGATTTTGCGCGGATGATGGATGAGGATCGAATCATTCTTGTCTGTCTGTCTGTCCTCCTAAGGTCAACCCGGAAAAACGATGGTATTCTTGGAAGGTATTACGCGCGCCGGCAAATATTACTTCTTTTCCCCAATCGACGCGCTGGTTTTCGTTTCCCCAACAACGAACACCAACAACAATCATGTTCATCAACACATTCAATGATGTGATAAAATACATGCATGATAGGAGCAGTACCAACGTAATGGTCTTGATGCCGTTTATCACGTTGAATATAAAGAAGAAGTAAAGAACTGTCGCAGCTGTAGCAGAAGAATATCCAATTTCGCGACAACATTGCCGTTGCTCTCCAGATCTCTTTCTCCGCTACTGTTTGGTGATTGACTTGGACGAAGCACTTTTTTTGATCTTCTATTTTTCATCACGAAGCATTTTTTGGTCTTCTTTACTTCGTCGGCGCAGTGTACTGTGCTTTTCACACGCACCCATACGAAAAGAAACCCAACGATCGAAATCACAGCTGGTATTCACCCATGAGGCTGCTTCCGATGGTCCCCGTGGCCTCGTTGTTTTCATCATCGTTGCGACAGCAGCAACAACAACAACATCGAACCATGGTGCACCTTCATGGTCCGACCGTTCTTTCTTCCAACCGTGGTCGACAAGCATCCAAAACGCAACGGTCATCGGTTGTTCAGGCTGCGTCACGTCTTCTCACGCCAATCGAGGAACCTCCTCCCAACCCAGACACGTTGCTCACACAAGAAGAGCTACAAGAACGAACAGAAATGGTACGAGAATTCTCTTTTGGAAGGGAAAAGATCGAAATGTCCATGAATCTTATTGTAATGTCTTCTTCTTGTCAAAAACTCAACTGTAGAATGGTCGTTTCTTTTTTTTTCCATGCAGTTGCTGCAATGGTGGGAAGGCAAAAAGAATGTCTTGTGCATCACGGGAGCTGGTCTCAGTACCGAATCCGGCTTGACGGATTACAGAGGTCACAATGGATCGTATCATCGAGGGTGTGTGTAGATGGAACGTTAGTGTATTGGTATGTTTTCGCTCCTTTGTTTTGTCATCTCACGACAATCAATTCTTATTTCTTATTATTGTTTGTTTATTTGGTTGTTTGGTCAGCCACAAGCCTATGATCCATGATCAGTTCATGAAATCAGAGTATCAACGAAAGCGATACTGGGGCAGAGGGATGGTGGGTTGGAGACATTTCGACAGTGCCAAGCCGAACGTCGGTCACTACGCACTTGCAAGTCTCGAGCGATTGAATAGGCTTGGTGTACAGTTTGAAGACAAGGCAGAGTATCATGCCCAAGGAGAGGATTCAGAGAGGTGGCTGTTCGGGTCGGGACAACAGAAACTTTCCATCATTACCCAAAATGTGGATTCCTTACATCGACGAGCGGGCTCCAAACATGTGACGGAACTTCATGGGAGGACCGATATGCTACAGTGTATGTCCTGTGGAACGAAACGAGGACGTTTAGATTTTCATGTTGAGTTGGAGAGCAGGAACGAAGTATGGCTGAAGCATGTATTGAAGGAGGCTGAAATGCGACCCGATGGTGATGCTGCCTTATCTGACGAAAACTACAATCTACTGGACATTCCATCTTGCAAAGCATGCGGTGAAGGATTCCTGAAACCCTCGGTCGTATTTTTTGGAGACAACGTTCCGAAGCATCGTGTGGAGAGATGTACCGCCGCGGTTGTTGCGGCGGATGGATTGTTGGTTGTTGGTTCATCCCTGGCAGTGTACTCGGCGTACCGGCACGTGAGAGCAGCTCACCAAAAAGGAACCCCGATAGCTATTTTGAATGTGGGAGAGACTCGTCCAGAACTGGAAGGCTTGGAGGTCACCAAGATTGAAGCCCCGGCTGGACCTACGTTGTCTTTGGTGGCCTCGTACTTTGAAGGAATGAAATGCAACTCGTAACAACATCATCCCTTCTGAAACAAGATAACGCATCAGAGTACAGATAACTACATCCAAAAAGTAATACGGTTACCACTCAAATCAATCTCCAGAAACGATTCGAAGAAAGAGAAGAGCATGCATTGGAAAATTGAAAAGATGTTGTTGAAAACAACGTCTCAACAACTTTGCTGCGGTCGTGATCGAAGGAGTGAATGAATTCACCTTCTGGCGGAAACAAACAACGATACGATCCACCTATACAATGATCTTCCCGTTCATGGGACTATTGAACATCGAAAATTGTGGTCCCGTGCATTCAAAAAGGTCGCTGTGCTCATCCGCGATGGCCTCAAACTCTGGGAGACGTCTACCAAACCAATCAGAAGAGAGTAAAGGACCCACTTGCAGAGCATGGGATTGCAGCCATCAAACGTGGACTTGCCTATTTGTTGGAAATTCACAATATTGCCTACCAAAGACACAATACGAATTGAGAGCAACGTCGTCCAAAAAGTATCCTGACATTCAAATTGCCTTGAAACTAATTTTCGCAATGTTTGGATCGAGAATGCCATAAGAAGAATCAGAATCGAAATTAGAAAAAAAGTAAATTTCTACTGAACGATTACAATCACACGGTAATTGCTCTTCTTCAGGGAGTCACCAAAACACCGTAACACGCATGATGTACCACCAGTACGTGACTGCAGCATACAGCAACGACAATCAGAGCGATTATGAAGAAATGGATCTAAAGATGAGAACTATACACTCCTGTCGCAAAACTATGGTGTACTGCTGCCAGCAGCTGCGGGATGAACTTCATGAAAGGTAAGGAATGCACCACCCAAATTATCCACATGCTCGAAGCCATGTTGCCGAAGGATACGACAGGCATAGTAAGCGCGTTGACCCGAGGCGCAGCTGACGACGATGTGCTTGCCCTTGTCCAGTTCATCCAAGCGCTTTCGCAATTCATCCAAAGGAATGTTTACTGCATTGGAAGCAAGCGTACCCATTCTCTGGATTTCACCTGGATTTCGAACGTCCAAAATAACTGTTTCCTTTTCGTTGGCCAAAGTATCGAGTTGATTCCATTCCACTTGAGTGAGAAGTCCTTCCACAATATTTTGAGCTGCCATTCCAGCCATGTTGACGACGTCTTTAGCTGATCCTACAGGCGGTGCATAGCACAATTCCAATTCTGCCAAATCATCGACAGTCATGTTACCTTGAATCGCTGTCGCAATGACGTCAATTCGCTTCTCCACACCGTCCTCGCCAACGGCTTGTGCACCGTAGATCTTTCCATCTGATGGATTGAAGATGAGCTTCAAATGGACTTCCTTGGCACCTGGAAAATACCCAGCATGGCTTCCAGGGTGAACATGGACGCATGAGTACGGCAGGTTCTTCGCTTGCATCATTTTCTCATTTAGACCGACACATGCAGCGTATAATTGGAACGAGCGTACAACACTGGTTCCATAGGTACCCTTGTATTTACGCATATCTCCTCCCTTGCTAAAAATATTGTCGGCCACCATTCGACCTTGGCGGTTGGCAGGTCCAGCCTATATCAAGAGACAAAACAAGTGAGAAACGACTTTGAGCCAACGGCAGTTCAATCACATCTTCAGATAGCACATACCAGTGGGACGGGCCATTTTTCTCCTGGAAGTAAAGGATTGTTGACTTCGACCGCATCTCCGACGGCCCACACATTTGGTGCACTTGTCTGCAAATATTCATTGACTTGGATGTGTCCACGAGGAGTGCATTCGATGCCAGCATCCTTGATAACGGCTGTGTCGGGACGAACTCCCAAACCCAAGATAGTCAAATGTGCAGGCAGCAGGACTTTTCCGGACTTGAGTGTCAATATGGAAGAATCTGGATCCTTTTCGCATTCTTTGAACTCTTGAATGGCATCTCCAGTGATGACATCGACGCCTCGTTTGACCAGGTCATTCTCTAAGTAGCTGGCCATTTCGACATCCAGTGGGCCCAAGATTTGTGGCAGCATTTCCACTAAGGTCACATTGGTTCCTCGGTTGAGAAGTTGTTCTACCATTTCAAGTCCGACAAATCCAGCACCGGCGACGACGCAATGTAGGTCACCTGGATTCCCTCCCACATCTTTGGTCTTTTTGTCGAGCCAGGCCACAATGGCATCCATATCTTGCAAATTTCGCAATGCAAAGAGGCCATCGCGTTCTATTCCTGGGATGGGTGGCTTGAAAGGAGCTGCTCCCACTGCCAAGATGAGGTGATCATAGCTTTCTTCATAGTTTTCGCCAGTAACTTCGTTGCTTGCATGGACTTTTTTGGAAGCCGTGTCAATGTTGTTAACACGAGTATTGACACGAACATCCAAATTCAACTTGTCATGCAAGCTCTTTGGAGTTTGAACAGCCATTGTGGCACGATCGGTAATTTCTCCCCCAATGAAATAGGGCATGCCACACGATGCGAACGACACGTCCGGCCCCGACTGCAGAAGAATAATTTCGGCGTGTTCGTCGAGACGACGAGCACGAGCTGCGGCACTTGCGCCTCCAGCCACTCCGCCCACGATGACGACTTTGACCATTTTTGGTATGATACTGTATTGCTGTTGTTTTTTGCTGTTGCTGATCTTTGATTGATTTTATGAGCCGACTGGTCTTGCTTCTCGGTTAAAGGCTCTCAATCTACGGTAGCAAGTTCGAAGTTGTGGCGGAAGCAACGAAATTGATCGGCCACGTTCGAACATGATGGCTTCGGATCAATTGGAACGCGAAGTAGGCTCTTTTTTTTCGCCTCGATGTCGCGTCTCTTAAGTGCCCAATTCTCCTTTTCCCCAAAAGGCCCTACTCACAGTCAGCACTTCTACAGGAGAAGAACGAGGCGAGCACACGCGACCAAACCATCGGATTCTTTATTTCTCTTAACGACCCATCTCTCTCATCAGACTGACAGTGAAGATTGACACGAGAGCCCTGGAACGGATGTAGCAGAGGTATTTCTCAATCAATCGAGTGGATGGCAAGTCGATTCTGTCAATGCGACGGAAGCTGAAGAATATTTTATGTTCTATTATCGTCAATAGTGATGCAAATACCGATCCAAAAGGAGCTGGACGTTCGACGGCTTCCGTGTATGTACTATGAGCAGAACGACAGAGATGCAACGATTCAACCAATGATCTTGAAGACGTCACCGTCCTTGAATCCGTACTACGGAATTCCCCACTACGACGAAAGAGTAGACTTGAATTCTTTGTCTTCTTTACATGCACCCGCAACAACGATTTTCACAGTGACGAACAAGAGGAGGATTAACGACTTTTTTCCAAACCAACATCACGCTGGAACATCGTACACTCTGACAGGAAGCAACAGCACGGTCTCTTCTGCATTTTACTGGAACGCATGATTGAGGACTTGGTACCACAAGAAGTTTCCAAGGCGAGACAAAACAGGACTGTATAGAGAATGGCTACAGAGATGGTTCCAGTTCCAGCGATGGCAAGAAGAACATGATGTCGCCATCTTTCTAATCTAGTGATTTTACTGAAATTTCCTTTACCTGTTCTATGAAAACACGATATTCTAACAAAAGTAGGATGTTTATGCCTGAAACATTGTCAACGTTTACACCGTGCAATCATCCATGGTCTGCGTTTTCACGGATGCCGATGATTCGCCAAGCATCCGAAACAACTTTTTTGTAACGTCAGCTAAATTCTGTTGATGGATATACCAACTACTACGTATTAATTAAGACTAGCTACCGTATCTGAGTACCGTAGTTTACTGGCACGCCCGGCCCCTTTGTAGAAGGGCGAGGCAATGCGAAGGACTGACAAGGGGACATTCCTGTGGATGTTGGTGTTCACAAAATCGAAATCTTCTCTGAAAGCACAAAGATTCCATGTCCTGAGTTGGAAGAGAGATTGGTTCGACGGCCATAAACTTTGGCTCCAAGCAGAAGAAAAAATTGGCGACAGACAGTATTTTTTCTACTTGTCGTTCGGTCATGATACACATTGACCGTGCTGACAGTTTGGGCATCGACGTCAAAAGTTTACTTCTTTTCTTTGCTTCGTCCCAACGAAATTTGTGCATTGCTCTCCCTGTGTCACATAAAACAAAAAGGGGGGGGGACAGATGCTCGACCAATTGTTTTGGCGTTCACATCGGTGCAGATTCCACCACATAAGGTCCTCTATCTTCTCCGTTTAATCGAAGGGAAGCGCAAACAAACTCAACGAGAGCATTCAAAATATTCTCAACCGTTGCCAGCCATTCCCATGGTAAGCTGTACCGAGGGCGCACCCAGTTCATGTAAATATATCCATTCACAAAGCCCAAAAGATGAAACAGAGCTCCAGTCTTGTTTAGAACCAACGCGTCAAAGATATCTCTTCCAACCATGGTCCATGTAAGTCCCAAAAGGTTCGAGACCTTGGAGGTTTGTGCAGTGGACAATTTCACAACAATCATCCAAAAGTACAAGACTTCTGAAAAGCCCAAAATTGGTACATCGTGTTGTCGTATGGTTGGGAAGACCCGCATCATCAACACGATAGCGATATTGCTCATGACGATCGCCCAAACGGTTCCTTCCAGTAACCGCATTGTTCCAAATTTGGTTTCGAATTCGAATCCATACGAGTAGGTAGCCAACATGTTACTGAACAAATGCATCGTATCCGAATGTAAAAAGTTATTCGTGACCATCCGGTACCATTCGTTCCGTTCCAACATTGTCTTGATGCGTAGGGAATACTGTCGTTTGAAGGAATTGGATAATTCGTGGGATGGAGAAATGATCGTTGTTGTTTCTGTTGGTGTTGTTCTTATCGTTGTGATTGTTATTTTAGCACCCAACACAATCGTGTACAGATGTATCGATACACACAAGACGACGAATCCCAACATTCCCAACGGAACATTGAAACCATTCATGATAATCCGTTGCAAGATGGAAGAGAATGTACGGCAAGTGTAGCGAGTATACGTTGGAACGAGATAACCTTGGAACAACATGATAGTGATTGGATGCGTCAAGATTGGATTTGGTTCAAAGTAGTACGATGATGTTTTGTTCAATGACTGTTTGCTGATGATCGTAGCCACCGTATACGCCACCGACCAAGGTGACTGTTGGTAAAACAGACCCGCAAACTGTTGTTGTTGTGTTTCCATTTTATTTATTTTTGCCGACGGAAACAAACTGTAAGAACCAACGTCCCCTCCTCCCCTATGTACAGTTCTCTTTCGAAATCCTATGCTTTCGCTGGCGTTGTAGCTTGTTCAATCCCAACAATAGCACTTGCTGGGGGAGCCATCTCGTTTTGGGCTTGGTTTACAGATGTTCATCCCCGTTTCTAGAGCTTTGACAGTACTACCGGTAGGGGGTACCGTAGGTGGTAGTAGTGCCGCAGAAGCCGTCGCTATCATACGATGCAGTTCTACTTTGACGTACCGTATGATTGACAGACCGTGAATCGTTTCAGCTATGCTGGCGCGTGTTCAACCAGTCGTTTTTCTCTTTTTTCTACTACTTGATATTTTGTCCTTTCGTACCATGGTCAGACGACGATCGGACGCCACCCGTCCAATTTCAAAAATTAACATGTAATTAACTGTGTATGATAAAAGACTGTCCAAGGAGGAACAGACAGGGGTACGTCCGTCACACCTCTGACTGGCCGGCTCGCACTGAAATACCATTATTTCGAGAAAAACAAAAGAGCAAAAATCTACTTCGAGTAACTTACAGTTATTACTTTTTCTTAGTAATAACATGGGTAGATTCTGACATCCTAATTTTGGGTAACATTACTATCTTATTATTCGCACTTTTGGTGATGTTTCTATCATGTTAGTTCAGTACATTTATGTGTATTTCTTATTGTGGAAGTATTGAAATCATCAATGCAGTGGTAAGGGCCGTGTGGTATGATCTGGATTTGCCTGCAAACAAGATCACACATCCGCGGAAGTAACCATCCCTGCAAGTACAATTTTCCATTCCATTGTATCCCGCGAAAATGCTACCCGAACAGGACAACCTTGATATCTCGTAGGTATGGTGACTGGCTGATGCCGAAAGGGCATTTTTGACTTCCTTCCAAACGTTTGCACGACGATCAAAAGGCGTTGATCTCTGCCGATTTCGGATATGGTTGTTTCATAATACGAAATTATGTTGGGCTGATGGTAGTAAAAGAATACCGCATCGTCAATACCATGATATCTCGTAGGTATGGTGACTGGCTGATGCCGAAAGGGCGTTTTTGACTGCCTTCAAACGTTTGCACGACGATCAAAAGGCGTTGATCTCTGCCGATTTCGGTGATGGTTGTTTCATAATACGAAATTATGTTGGGCTGATGGTAGTAAAAGAATACCGCATCGTCAATACCATGATATCTCGTAGGTATGGTGACTGGCTGATGCCGAAAGGGCGTTTTTGACTGCCTTCTAAACGTTTGCACGACGATCAAAAGGCGTTGATCTCTGCCGATTTCGGAGATGGTTGTTTCATAATACGAAATTATGTTGGGCTGATGGTAGTAAAGAATACCGCATCGTCAATACCATGATATCTCGTAGGTATGGTGACTGGCTGATGCCGAAAGCGCATTTTTGACTGCCTTCCAAACGTTTGCACGACGATCAAAAGGCGTTGATCTGCGCCGTTTCCATAGTTTACTTTCTCCCGGTACTACCCAGTACTTTCGTTCTGGTAATAAATGGAAATTCCATCATCTATTCGACGTTACAAGGTAGGTATGTTGACTCACAGTGGCAGAAAGGGTGTTTTCAACTTTCGTCAAACATTCGCGGAAGTGAGTGTTGATGATTCTTTCTTCTGTTTCTTCGCTAGCCTTCGCTCCTTTTTATCCTCAGCTTCTGCATTCAATACTTCCGGTGGAGGGACTGCATAAAGGGGATCGTTTTGGTTCTCCGGGGGAACGTATCCTTTGAATTTCATCGACATCAAAATCTGTTTGTATCCAGGCAGTCCTTTGTATTTGATGGTTCTAGGAACCATGGACTTCAACAACTCTTTTCGGTGACCACCTCTAGCGAATTTTGGGTTCGTAGTCCTTCCAACCGCTTCTTTGTGCTCTTCCAAAGCAGATTGTCTGGTATAGAAATTGATTTCTCCCCCGTTTTCCTCCAACCATTCCGAACAGAAAATGTGATTTTTAGCGATCGCAAGCTTTGCTTCGGCAAGTGTGATGCACGGTTGCCTAAGGAAATCTCCGTAATTCTTCCAGTCGTTTTGGGGGTCAATCTTCCACACATGCACATGCTCACTCTTGCCCAATATTTCAACTGCTTGATCAAACGTGAACACTTGAGCATTGTGGTATTTGCTTTTTAAGTTGTTGAAGCGTCTATCGCACACATTCTTTGTATGTCCTGCAACTCAGAAGAGCATGTTGACAGTGCGGAAATATCCCATCTCGACCAAGTATGGTGCAAGTAACAAAACATGATTGTTCTTGTTTTGGCCCGCACAGTTGTCCGTAACAACATTGAGCTCTTTGCCCCTCATAGCAGCGTTATCGCCATCATGGCGCATTTATGCCCGTCTCATTGAGTGTTTTGACAATCATCGACGCTACATTGGAGCCTCCCTTGGCGCCATGTCCCTCAAGGAAACAGTTGAAATAAAGAGGGTCAGCATCAGTTCCATCTTTACCTGAATGCGAAACGTCCACTACGCCGAAACCCTCCAGTTTCGCCGGTGTCAAATAGTACGTTTCACCTGATTGATTTGATCCGAAGTGGGGCAGCTCCATATTTTGGCAGAAGTCTGCAACTACAGTGTACACTCTATCACAATGAGGGACGTCCTCGTTTCTGTGTCTTTTCGCCATTTCCATTTTGTCATTCGCGAGAGATCTCATTGCCAGCGCCTGCTTTACATGAATTGCTGCTTCAAGAAGCTCCTTTTCTTGGGAGTCAGCAAGTTCTGTCAAGGATTCTGGGATGTTCAACCCATTCTCCGCGGAAACGCTCTGCAGGAAGTCAACTTGGTCCTCCTCTGTTTCGAGGACCAGTTCTTCCATTATTAAGTTTGCGGCCTCTTCTGTTTCTGCCGCAATCAAGGGCACAGAAGATCGAAGCTTGTGACCGGTGTATATTTTGTAACAGAAATTACAAATGTCTTCCGTTGGTTTCCTAACCTTGAGATTGGGATAGTGGCCCTTCCACAAATTACAGTAGGACGTCAAAGACGGAACTGTGACATTTACTACTTCTTCTTCGCTGCCACCGCCGGAAGCAGCAGGTGCAACACTCACGGCTCCTTTATTGTTTGTGGTGACAGTCACCTGCTTTTCATCGTGGCAAAGCTTCGCGTAACAGCCACGACGAGCATTCTGGCGCAAATGCGTTCAATATCATGAAACGGGAGTATTAACCGCAGTTTGCGTGAGTTGGAAATACTCCAGTTTTATGATATTGAACGCATTTGCGCCAGAATGCTTGTCCTCTCTCAAAGATATCCATCATGGCATTATGGCAAATGAAAGCCTCTCTGAGAGGCGTATAATCACGTGAGTCGTCCTTTGCCACGTAAAATGACATTCTGAACGTGTACACTGCTTGTATGTTGAGGGTGTCGACGAAGATGACGAAGCCGTTCAACCACAATCCTCTGTTGCTTGTATTTTTCCAAGCTCATCACTGTCATTTGGTGATTTGCGACGGCGGTGCAAAAATACTCTTCTTGAGACAGAACTGCAAGGCAACGACATCTGGTCGTTTGACGGTCGTATTTACCGAAACAGAAACCTCTTTCTGCAAGTTGTTGATTCATCGAAACAAGAGTGGGGATGTTTGGATTCTTCCTATCTCTTTCATCCAAGTATTTAAAAGGGACGCCATCGTCAGTCTATTAGATGCAACGAACGCTTTAGTCAGTAGTAATGAAGGAGGAAGTGCAATGTTATTAAGATAGGTAGATGGGAGTGTAACTGCAACACAAGAGATACACTACCGTAGGTACTTCTTTTTCAACGATGAGAGGTGAGAAAAGAGCGAGGGGTCGTTGAGATTTTCAAATCGCGACCAAACTTTTGTGTCCCGGTTTCGCAACCGAAAAAAAATCCGACCCCGTTTATCTACTTTAAGCCGTTGTAACTCTCTCTGACCTCAATGGGACCAAAAAATAACATTACCAATGGATAGAGCCGTTAAAAACGTTTGAATTGATGTATAAATACGAGTAATACATAAAATTGGCATTTTTACCGATGAGCCAAGTTGACGGACGACGGACGTACATACCTGTCTGTTCCTCCTTGGACAGTCTTTTTACTGTTACAGTTAATACTAGTCGTATACCGTTTAGTCAGGGCTGCGCGCAATTATATAGGTTCAACCTGTACGTCGATTTTTTAACTTGTGATTAGTTTTTAAATATCGATACTCTTGTTAAAGTAAGTGGATCGTTGAGATCAGCTCGGAGAGAACTTTCGATTGATGCATTGAGCTTGGTAAACACTGCTCTCGTTAAAAGGTTATGATTCTTTCAGCGAATGACGCAGCAAGTACAGGCTGACCCTACATTTTTGGTTTACGCGATACACCGTGTAGACTCCTTCACGCATGAAAAATACTCGAAATACATCCAATCACAATGGCACCATTGTGATTGTATTGCCGTGATTTTAACATGGATAATCAACAACAACATGCCCCACCCTCTGCAGGAAGCCTTGATACGTTCGTATCGGCTGTCCAAGATGCCGGAGGAGACACAGGGACTCCGAATTCGATACCCATCCCAAGAAACTTGTTCAACAGATTTCCTCAGCTGCCACGCTATTTGACTGCAAATGCAAGCATCCCTCTCTCTCTTGATCATGTGGCAGCTGAAGAAGAGGATGCTGGGGCCGAAGGCGATGATGACAGTGTCGAAAGCGCCGATGAAGCAAACGAATTGACTGAGTCCATGATAGAAGCGAATCTGGAAAGATTGGAAGACTTGGACGATTGCGTTGAGTTCTCTGAAGCCAATGCAATCAAAGATCTCAAAGACATGGCCAGTGTTCCCCAGCCCCCTTCCGAATACGTCCCACCAGCAGTCAAGACAGAGAAAGGAGAGCCAAAATTTGAAGAACTAGACAACCCAGGCGATTGGAGTAGATACTGTTTCAATTCATCATTCAACAAGTCTGGCAGTTACATCTCCCACTCATTGCCAACGGGTGCTGTTCCTGTTCCCTTGGACAATGGTGTGCGACAGTGCGCCGGTTGGACCTTCCTTTACAAGGATTGGAAGATACAGGATCACTGGAAAAGTGATGGTCTGTTTGCTCCCATTGTTGGTACTATCGAGTTCCCTACTTATCGATGAATGGCAACACAACATAACATGTCTCCGGAAGAACGCAAAAGTCGATTGAACTACAAGCTTCTTAAGACGCTTGGGCTGTCAAAGAAACGACTCCTTGTTAATGATCCACTTTTCTTCTACCAGTTGTTGCTGCCGCTTTGCCGTTCAGATCGAAGCGACATACCAAATGATCCAAGGAAATCATATTACTCGGAGGTCATGAGGTGGACTCAAAGCTACGCCCATGACATTGGTCTTGGCGGATCGTATGGGCATCGCTTCAAGGAAGTGATGATCCCAGAGTTGGTGCATTTCGATGGCATTCTGATTCGCGATGGTTTACTTGGTGGATCAACAGATGGGGCTATCTACCGGCGTTGGCAAACAAAATCTCCTGCTTTCGATCCAGACACTTCCTCTTCTCTCACACATACTCGCTTCCTGCAGCTGAAGCGGACGTTGAAGTTGAATGACAACAAGACTGCAAAGAAGAAGGGAGAGAAAGGATATGAACCGGCTTACAAATACGACTTCATATTCGATGTTGTTTGTCACAATGTACGTGCCATAACAGAAACAGCATCACTTGACCTTTGTGGCGATGAATCGTCATGGGCACACCAAGGATGGGGAGAACCTGGGGCTGGAATCATTGCAAGAATAATGAATAAGCCCGGCATTACAAAAGGAGGACAAACAGTTCTTCTTGTTGATGCATACCGTTGTCGTCCTTACTCTTACCTCCACCGGCACAAGCTCCATCGCAAGATAAATGACTGGAATGCCGCGGGTCCGAAAGAAGTGCGCCTTATTATGGAGAAGATTGCCCCTTTCATTGCAGGTGGTGGAAGCGAAAGAGTCTTGTGGAAGTCCAAGCCCCATAGCACATGGGACAATCACTTCAGTGGATGTCAAATTCTTAATTGGTTGGGAGAGGAAGGCTACGCAGCAACAATGACATGTAGAAGAAACCGGCTACCAAAGAATGTACCGCCAAAATACTTCCATACGGAGAAGACTGCCAACGGTGATAAAGTAGCTCGTGTCGCTCGGTTCCAGAACCCAATAAGTGCAGTGAAGATTCAAAAGAAGGCCTGGCTGTTGCCTACGATATCTACAAGGAGTGTCTGACTGAGACAGCAGCACAAGAATACTGGCAACTCACAGATCTCGAAAGGAAGAGACACAAGCCACTATCCTTTTTCGACTTCAGGGATAAGCTGTCACAACAGACCTGCCGGTATTCCCCAGTGAATCAGTACTATCCGGGAGACAAGAACTTCAGAGTTGTCACAGCCATGTCTAAAGAGAGTCGCGATCAGGCAAGGCGCAAGAAAGAACACATCACAACAAAGGCCAAGAGCAATGGCTTGATTTCGGAGGAGCAATACAACGACATCAAAAAGAAGATGAAACTCAACGACACACGTTTCTGTGGTGATCTTACCAAAATCAAGAAGCATCTTGCTGCAAAGGAATCGATAACACACAAGTTGCACTGTGCTGTTTGTGGTAAACCGGCATACAGCCGGTGCACAATTTGCAATGTTGGGTTGCACGGGGAAGGTACAAGAAGTAAAGATGGGAACAGATCTTGCTACATGGACTTCCATTGCAACACATACTTCAATTTGTGCAAGTTTGACACACCAACAGCAAAAGGAAGCGCATCTTGGACTCCACCCACACCAAATGATGTAGCTGAAAACAGGCTTGCTTTGAAGAGGCTTGAAGCAGGTTGTATGCCCACGCGGAGACGCCGCTAGCAGTTGCAAATGCATCAACATTCATCTATTTACACTACTGTGGCGCAAGTTGTTGCAACGATGGTTGTAAAAAAACTCATGTCATTTGAAATTATTGTTATTATCGTACCTCTGGTATTACTTTCTACATAGCATTTTCAGGCGTAGGCTGACCCTGTCTTTTGGTCGCGAACAGGAAGGATACAGGGTGATCCTGTAGGTTGAATCCTGCCGCCACTAAACGATTGAACACCCCGTCCCACCCAATCCATGATGATGATGACGTGATGACGCGACACTGCAACTACTACTCTAGTAGGTCGCATAAGTTCCAACAGTCAACAACATTGCCTCCTACTGAATGTTATACAGTTGTGTTGTATAATATCACTTCTTTGATACTTGACACCATGACCGACGGTTTAGCATTGGACGACACCAATGGTGGCGATTTATCGACGTTGTTACAGTCGGCGTCGCCGTCGACAACGACGACAACGACCACTTCTATTCCTCAACAACCAGCAGCACCACCCCAACCTCCCATTCCTGTCGATCGACAATGGATTACCAAGTTGTTACAGAAATATCCCAATCCGAATGCTCGAAGACACAACAAGGCCTTGGTGTGTGCTCCCATGGTCGATCAATCCGATTTACCCTTTCGGTTGTTATGTCGAAAGTATGGTACCAACCTTTGTTACACACCGATGATTCATGCCAAGTTGGCAGCGACCAATCCAAGGTATCGACAAAAATTCATGGGAACATGGTTGCAGCAAGATCGACCCTTGATCGTTCAAATATGTGGATCGAATCCAGAGTACGTCTTGCAAACGGCACGATTCATCGAACCGTTCGTCGATGGGATCGATATCAATTGTGGATGTCCCCAACAGATTGCCAAAAAGGGAAATTATGGTGCCTTTTTGTTGGAACAAGAAGAAACACTCTTGACATTGGTCCGATATTTGGTCCGACATTTGACAGTACCACTCTCCATAAAGGTACGACTGCTACCACCCCCCGACAGCAGTGGACCACCAATGGGAAATTTTGATATACCATCCGAGTCGCTGAAATTGTATCAAAAACTCGTCGATGCCGGTATTCATCTCTTGACGATCCATGGTCGGACTCGGAAACAAAAGTCCGATTTGACGGGTCATTCCGATTGGGAGACCATCGGGAAGGCCGTGAAACTGTTTGGAGATCGTATTCCTATCTTTGCCAATGGGAGTATCCAAGATTACGATGATGTGGAGGAATGTCTCAAAATAACCGGAGCCGATGGTGTTATGAGCAGCGAATCGTTATTGGAGTATCCTCCCCTTTTTTACATGGTCCCACAAACACCCGTCCGGACCATTGGTCGGGTACAACTCGCTCAAGAGTACATGGACTTGGCACGACAATATCCTCCCCAAATTGGTGGACAAGGCTCTGGATTGAAATGTGTCCGGATGCATGTGCATCGATTTTTGCACAAGGATTTGCAATATTCTCATCCACAACTTCGACAACGGGTATGTTGGGCCAAGTCCAATGACGACCTGCAGCAATGTTTGAATGATTTGAAAGTTTACCATCAACAAGACGATCATCAAGTTGGTTCAGAAGCACTGTCGTGGTATCGACGGTGGCGAGACGAACAACCAAAAGTTGCAAAAATGGGAGACGATGACGATGATGAAGAGGAGGAAGACAGTGATTACGAGATTGACGAATGTGTCAACAACAATACAGCTATCTTCTTTGATGGAAACAAGGACGATGGTGACTATTGAACGCATTATTTTTACTCTGCGGTCTGTGGAAGGATACTACTACTGTGCATAATGCGAAATACTGATAATACCTGTCAACGTGTATCGATCGACCAATACGCCTTTTGTCAACATGGTCTTTTTCTGATATATATATATTATATATATATTATATATATATATATATCTTTACCTGCGGCAAGATGTTCGAACAGTCGAGCTGGTTGCTGATGGGAAGGAGAAAAAAATCCAGAGACGTCAGGGTTGTGGTAGTAATGAATCGTTTCTTCCTCGACATTATGATACACCATAGAAGTAACTACCGGTACTTGTGAGTAGTGTGTTTGGTCCAATCTATTCCCTCACTGGCCCTTGGACAGGTCAATGTATCTTCTTGGTGTACTTACCTGCAGTCAAGTTTCAGAGGCGCAGAGTACACACCCCTTCGCCGTCCAGAGTAAAAATATGACGGTAAAGTACCGCGAAATTACTTTGGAACCCTCCGAGACCCGCCTCGAAAGAATCCACCCCGTTGTGCCCCGTGTAGTACCGTAGCATCATAGCGGTACGACGAACCGACGAACTCGTGAAAAGTTTGTCACACCATCTCTACTTCACACAATTACTACCCATTCTCTTCATTCTGTTTCCGACTAGACTTCAGCAAGAACAGTATTAAAAAATAACAGCAGGAGCGGTAGATTCAATCTATCCGTCGGTCCTACGTAGTACTTACAAATTCTCAACTCAAAGTTATCAACATGAATCTACCAACTAATCGAACCTTCAAGGACGTCTTCTTCGAGCAACGTGTTTCGGACGCTCTCAAAGAAGCCCATCGTATCTTGAACCTGGAACGTAACCCACGCTTGGCAGGAGATGTTAACCATGACTATGCAGACAAGTATGCTCTGGCCAATAGATTGACGAATACAGCTATCATTGCCCAAATGAATGTCCTGTAACGTCTCGGTCGCACTAACGACATTAAGAGCAAAGAAGATGGATCTCACCAAAACAACGACGCTTCGCTTTCACGCATGTGATTCTAACGAGTTTATCAAAGAGGAAGTCATGGATGTACCAGTCGCTACGGCTCTCCAAACGACAATGGAGACAACCACCACTGGCTCGTTCCCTGGAAACACAAAGAAATCAACTGTCGAAGAAGTTGTAAATCTAGTGAAGAGATTCATCTGGAAAATGGACTGGAATTGGGAAATTTAAATGTACTCCGG
Source organism: Nitzschia inconspicua (assembly GCA_019154785.2). Classification (NCBI taxonomy): domain Eukaryota; phylum Bacillariophyta; class Bacillariophyceae; order Bacillariales; family Bacillariaceae; genus Nitzschia; species Nitzschia inconspicua. The sequence continues at coordinate 333,183 of JAGRRH010000017.1, forward strand.
TACGAACGTTGAAAACCGAATCGTCCTCGATAGTCGCAGTGCTCATGGCACTTGGATTTCACAGTTAAACAGAGAACAATTTTCACTCCCAAATCACCAAGAATATACACCGATCGAAGTACCATTGACGTGGCTGTTGAATCAGATTGACATTGAATCTTCCAAGGGACATTTCACCATCGATACACAGGACAAGGATAGAAAGACCCCACGCCGTAATAAGCAAGTCGAGGAGGCCCTCGCCTTCCATGTTGAACTTTCTGCCTGGATGGGTGCCGTCTACCGTCACGTTACTCGTCGATACTCAAGCGATATCAGGGACAAGCTCCACCCCGTCCTTTTTCTTCCAATTCGTCCATTGATGGAAGAAGTAGATGGAGACGAGAGCGATCGCTCCAAAATAACTCATGCCTTGTCGGGTAACGACATGACTTTGCTGCTCAACGAACATGTTCAAAGTTTGAATAAGGCTGGGTAGTCGATTGGGCAGGTATTTCTTGCTCGTCAATCGGACACTCTGGCATCAGCAGCAGAAGCAATTATATGTATCCTTTGAGATCACTGGCGCCAATTAGCCGAGGCGTACGGCAAAAGCATCCAGGAGATACTAAAAGATCAGCTTGTTTCTGCCATCGGGAAACACGTTAGCAGCTCGGACTTGGATCAGTTTGCGAGATACCATAATCGGATGATGTTTAAAAAACCGCCAAAGCAATTTTGCCACTCTATTCGGCGTCCAAATCACTACCCTCAGGGAATTCTCAGCATCGAGTGCGCCAGAACTGGTGATGAGAAATTTGAGCCAATCGAAACTTATGTTCGAACTATTGATGTCTTGACGCCCTTGAAAATTCCACTAAATGCTGCTACCACAATTCAATTGACAGGGAAATCGTATTTGCACGGATGGTTGAACCAAAGATTTTCTACCGATAGTACCAGTTTGAAGCTGATTGGACGAGCACGTCAGTTTTCGTCGTTCAAATTGGTCGTTGGCACCATGACTGGTCCGGATTGTATGCAACCCAAGGAAGCCATCATCATCCAAAACAAGGATGAGGTCAAGGTACCGTTGCTCCTGAACGAAATTCCGACGGCAATGGAATTCAAGGACGCAATTATATCGCTCTCTCCTGAGCAGCAACATCTCGCGAAGGCTTACCGATTGATGCAATTGCAGTCATCGATAGTAGGCATATGTGTAAATCCAGATCAAGCCACAGTTGGAAGATGTTCTTGGTCTTCCACACGGCTCTTTGACAAAAAGAGATACAATTAACACAAGATTTGATGGAGCTTTTTGTCGAATATCAAGTTCGATCTGACATGATGACTTACGATGACGAAAGAAAAAGTTGAAGTTGTCAGAGAACACGTCAAAGCAGTCTTTGGTGCAATCGAAGATAGCAAAACGAAACAGGTAAAAGAGCAAGAGCTAAAGAAGACGATGACGGAAAAGATGTACGGGTATACGAGTAAGCGCCTCATCCTTAGATCCAAGTCCCAGACTACAGCGCCAATGTCGTGTGATGATAGAACAATGGATGTGTCGAGCGTTAGTTGTCTCGATTTTACCAGGATTCCGAAGCTTCTAGATGCGGCAATTGAAAATTCCAATTCTGAAAGCGTTTTACGCTCGACGACAATCAAGACTGACAATACGTGGACGAGACTGAGACAGGAAAACTTGTTAAGCCGGCCCATTTTTAGCAAACTGAACGGCCCTATAATGAAGAAAGAGAAGAACAAGGCCTTTGATCTATTGGATGCCCTCTCCCGTAGCGGATCGCTTCCACGTATTCGGAGCTCCATGTCATTGTTTGTTTGACCCACTGTTTTGACAAGAATGTCATGGACACTGTCATCCAAGACAATGTCAATCCTATCGAGAAACTGGAATGGTCCACATTGTTGTTGGCTTCGACTCTTCATGGAGTTCCTGCGGAAACACTCATTTCTGATGACAGTGACAGAATACGTTTGGGTGCGTCGTTTCCAGCACTTTTCGGAAGAGCGGAAGATATTGAGAATTGAATTTTTTTTAAGACAGGGAAAAAGAAGTGGAAATGATGTTTCTCTCGCTCTCTCTCTCTCTTTTCCCAATTTTGAAAATTTACGTTGTTTCCTGTGTATAATGTGTAATTATTCTATAGTGACCAACAAACAACAACGGTATTTCAATACGAACGGACATCCCGTTTCCTTTCTTCAGGGTTATTAGAATCGTCAAAGACATGTTTTGATTCACAGTCAGAATCAGAAATAGGTACCGGGTACCGTACCGGTACAATTGCAGTAATTACTGTTAACCGATATCCGACAGCGAGATCCCAAGTTGGATCTGGTACCCCCAACTGCCACCTACTGCCGAAGGTATGATACATACATACAGAGCTGGAAGTGCGTACGTAGTAGGATTTACGACGTACTAACAGTAAGTACCTACCTACCGGTAATTCTACGGTAGTCTACGTACGGTACCGGTACTCACAGTCAAAGTCATCATCACATCAACCAATCTCTCTCGTGCTTGTCTGAACCAGTACTGTAGAGTACGGTAGTTAACGCCAAACAATCAACTTTTGTCCTTGCGATCTTGGTCGTCGTCCAAATTTTAACTGTATGATAAATCCATCATTGATTGTGATGGAGAGACATAGAGACAGAATAGATTCAAGATCCATGGATGCATGAGGCATACCACCAGAGTAATACGTAGTAGCTATTTAGATGGTCTATGAATGAGAGAGTGAATGAATGAATGAATGTTTTTACAGGAGGAATTGGACAGTAAATCGATTCTATAAAAAAAGTACACCAAAAAAAGACAACAAATTGAAATTGGAATTGCAGCAGCAGCAGCAGCAGCAGCAGCAGCACAATGTGGACGTTATCGTTCTCATCTGTAATGAGTCACCGTGTTACTGTCAATGACTTTATGATTCGGTGTCTCTTTTTTCATCTGCTGTTTGTATCATCAACATTGTCCTTGAAACAACGTGATGCATACCCCAAACAAGCAACAACAGCAGCAACAACAATATCATCATCTACGGTTTCTTCCAGTTTGGGTACTTCATCAACTTCATCTTTTATGTCATCTTCTTCTTCTGGATTGGAGGACATTCCCTGGTCATCGGAATCGTCGTCGTCGTCGTTCCTTCGATCATCGATATTGGAGGCATCACGGTACGAAGATTTTCCTCCCATTGTCTTTTCTCCCAGGGGACGGTTGCATAAGGTCGAGGCAGCACTCAAGGCTAGTAAACTAGTCACACCACGATCCAATGTCGTTGTTGCAATGAAATGTCGACACGGACTCTTGTTGGTAACGACCGTACCGACATCTCCCTTTTTAAATACAACAACAACAATACAATATCCGACCACTACTGGCGACAACGAACAAGATGCAACAACAACAACAACATCGTTCCGGTCGTTGTTTCTGTTGGATGAGACATGTAAAACAACAACGACTAGTCCCATTGTATTGGATGGACCCTTGTTTCCACACGATTTGGTAGCGGCTACGGGTGGGAATGCTGTCGATGGGAAATTGTTACGTCATGCCTTGTCCAGTCTTATCAGTAGAGACATCCAATCAGTGAGCGGATTAGAACCTTTCGGTCATCATCATCATACAATCAATGATCCTTGGCATGTTATATCGGCAAAAAAATTGGCTCGTGATATGGCGAACCTGTTACAAGTGGCGACACAAGATTTACGAAAAGCAACCATCCCTCTCTTGGCAAGCTCCTTGGTGATTTTGGGACAAGATGAGATATGGAGGATCGATCCAACGGGACAATTTTGGAACTGTCATTTGACAGTCATCGGACAAGATTCCGACGCTGTAGAAACGTCGTTGTTTCGATTACTACTACAAAAGTTCAAGACCAAAACACATCAAAAACGACAAATACGACAAATACAACAACAACAACAACAACAACGCGACACTGTGCAAGGCGTCGACAACGACAATGGTACTGATGACGACGACGACGACGACGACTCCAAAAAATGGTGGTCCATGCAAACATTGATCGAGTATATGGAATCGATGCCGTATACGGACGCTTTGGATCTGGTGAAAGAATGTTTGACGTCTCATTACGTCTCGAAACGTAACAAGCATGAATCCATGATACTATCATCAGGAACGGACCAATCATCAACCATCCATCCAACCAACAACAACAACAACAACAACAACGATAATGTTGTTCCACAAGTATACTGGCATGCTGTGATACTGGACTACAATAACGGTAAGGAAGATGAAAATGACGACGACAAGGACGATGATGAAACTGGAACTGGAACTACCAAACAGCCAGCATCTCGCAAAATCTGTAACAAGATTGTAAAACGGGGATCCCTAGTATTATCGAATCCAAACAATTAGTGACCCAACATTCTTGCGAAAAGAAAAACTGCAACATTATACTGCTACTAATCATTCCAAAACGGCGGCGAGGTGATGATGGGCAAGTCCGACTGATGATGAGCACAAACACACACACACACACACACACCAACTAAAAGAGAGAATTGTAAAACTATGGCACAAACACACACACACACGAAAGCCTCCCCACCCCCCTTCCCTCCTCAATAAGTTGGTGTTTTGTGTTCTATTAGGGCTTTTTTATCGGATAGTCTCTCTACTGAACTGGAATTTGATAACTGAATCCCAAAAAAAGCGGTAGAAGGATACTCTACGTATATTTTAGCAGTTCGTGTGTGACGGTGGCAAACCGCCATGACTGACGGGGATGATGCCGTTGTCAGACGTGTATTGAAAATTGTTACGTCCCTTGCCTTGATAGTACCGTGCCGTCCAAACATCGGTACTCCAACTGCTCTTCATGACACCGATAAAGACATCAGCCTCCACGGCCAACCAAAAATTGATCAAGGAGGGCAAAATATCCCCGTAATAATTGTGCGGTAGGTTGTCCTCATTGACACTGGGGTCGTTGTAAAAGGCCTGGTCCACCCACCCCTCTCCACATTCAAACATTGGAAGATGGTAAGCAAATTGTCGTCTGGCGAGATCCTGTTTCTGGCGGGGACGCAACTGGTGGGCAGTTAATAATGTACCATTGACATTTGTTTCGGTGGACTGTTGCACTACTAGTGTGTATTTGCCGTTGATATAAGAAATGCTCCGTTCGTTCAATGTTTTCCAATTGTGTGCGACCAAGTCGGCGACTTTGGAAGACTGTTGTTGCATTCCCTCTCGACCAACGGCCACCATGGTCCCATGGAGTTGTCGATTGGGTGGTAACTGTTGCTCGTTGTAGCGGTCGATAAAGACATCTACCCTATCAAACAACGTAGTGAGATTCTTCTCCATGTCTTGACCACATTTGTTGACCATCATTTCGGTTTCAACGCGGGCATGAAGGACGACGTATCCCAAAGTGTCCTTGGCGCCTTTTCGTTGGTTGTTGACACTGTCATTCAAATGGTGCTGGACACATCGACTGGCAAGTGTACGCCATTGCAGCGCCGGTATCAATGCCCTATGAATGGTCGCAATCATGTTGGCGGTTCGTACAGTATTGGGTTTGGCATTGTGTACGTCATTTCCGGGCTGTAAATGGGACATGCTCAAATACTGGTTCCACAAGACACCTGCATGAGTCCCACCTCCGTATACCCGCGGATGCTGACAATGTTGGACGGCATCTTTAAAATTATGTTTTCGAATGGCTGTTCCCGAATTTCCCGCCAAATAATTGACGGTAGCATTGGCCGTGGGTGTTAGTCGTGTGGCAGAGGTCATGACGACATGTTCGGTAAGTTTGGGAATGAACCAGTCTCCATTGCGAATTGGAATTATTGGTGATGTTTGTGCGGTTCGGTTGACAGCAGTACTGTAGTCATTGCCGAATAGAGTTTGTCGTATTCGTTCCGATTCAGTTTTGGATATAGGATCATGTCTCCAACAATCAGCGTTTTGTATAGAGTCTACCAACAGTGGCAACTTGATGGTGGATGGCGTGTTGTTAGAAATATTTGGTATTGCAGGTTGTGTAGAGAAAGAAAAGGAATTCCAATGTTCCACATCAAAAAGGTCTTGAAATGGCACTGGCCAAAAGAAGTTGTTGCGTTGGTTGTTATATCGGGTACTCCATAACAGTGATGGTAGCAAGATCTGCGTGATGTTTTGATCCATGGCATGTTTGACAAATGCTTCAAACCGCATGGCTTGATTGCGGTACCCTCCAATCAATCCCGTTGGATACAACAATGCCAATGTGGTTATGTTCTGGGAATGCGATTGTTGTTTCTGATGCTTCATTGATAAGTCGTCTCGGACCTGATATTGATTATACGTATAATTCCTGTTGTGCAATAATGCTTCGTTGTGCGATGAATATGGTATCGTCATGATGATGTTATTGTCATGGAAAAAAGGGTTGCCATTTGATGTATTTCTTTTGTTGGAGTGTTTGGTCGTCGACCGCAACATGTCTTGAAATGTTGTTTCATTCATCACGTTTTCCCCACCGTTGCTGTTGGTGAAATTGAACGTCGACACGACCAGCGTTTTCATGAAATCCTGCGTGTTTCGTGACATTACTGTGGTCGAAGTCATGGAATACATCAAACTGGACAAAGTGACCCCAACCACCAACCACAGTATACCCTTTTGTTGTCGTGACTGCCGTAGTGTCGCCATGTTGTTACAAAATGTTGGTAGTTGAGACGGAATCACACGTAATTGAAAACGAGCCGACGGCCGTTGTGTATGTGTATGCAGAGTAGAAATACCCGAATGATATCGGCCGTTTGTCACTGACAGTGAAAAGAAGGACAGCTCTTGTTCTTTCCCTTCTTAACTGACCGATTTGTATCTGGATTACTATCGCGGGCCGAGAATAGATTGGTTCAAGAACAATCAAGCGGGCCTATTTGCAACATCGACTGCTGGACTGACGCTGCTGTTGGTTTTGATGTTGATAGTGGACAACCGTGACAAAGTATATCGGAAATCGTCGCATGTTGTGGCGAGACGACTCATATCGTACTGGGCCTGGAAACATGGGGCGTTTGAACTGCTTCTTTTGACCCGTTCAACGCATGGTTCCGTCGACTCTTTTACAGTTACAGTTATTACAGTTACGACGTAATTAATGAAGCGGTCAAAGTCGTAAAGGTTAAAGATATCCAAAAAATCAGGTCTGTCCTGCTATCCAAACACTTGACTTCTTCCATTCCAAAAATATTGAATGTGGCGATGTTGTTGTTGGTCTATCTTCATTTCAAGACGAGATCTTTCTACAGAGCATCAACCATCTTTCAACTACAGCCACTCACCATGACGTCGTCGGCGGCTTCTTCTTCTTCTTCCTGCAAAATCAAGATACTGCTAGTGGGATCTGTTCAAGGAGACGAGGAACTACAAGTTTTGTACAAAAAATTGATATCGTTGAATGGTAGCAAGGCTGGACCGTTTGATGTATGTTTTGGTGTCGGGTCGTTTCGCTGTCCATCATCCAAGGATACAACTGCTATTTCCAAGTTTCCGATACCTCTTTACGTTCAACAACTGTCTAGTGATGACACTTCTACTATTACAACAACAGCAATAGATGATCAAGGGATTGAAACAATAGATTCTGTCAAGAATCTTCATGTCTTTAAGGGAACCAAAGATCGAAGTCTCAATGTATTTCAAATCCATCTGCAAGGACATGACCATCCCTTATATGTCGGATCTTGTCCACCACATGTACGAGCCGTGGAAGATACAAATTCTTCTTCTGCTGCTACTACTACTATTCAACAATGTGATTTGCTGTTGTCCTCCGATTGGCCACAAGGAATGGAAGATGTCCTTCAAGTGGACACGGAACCTCTCAGTTATGATGTTGCACAAGTGGCCTTGCAGTGTCGACCACGATATCATGTGACTCCGTCGACATTGTATTATCATGCATCACCACCATACTATCTACCCAATAGTGACCACGTCGGACGGTTCTTGGCACTGCCACCCGTACTGTCGGCTTCGAACAAACCGACCAAAACGACAAAGTTCATCCATGCCTTGGGATTGGAACCTCTATCATCTAATCCACCTCCCACCACAGCTCCCTCCACATTACCATGTCCCTTTATGTCATCCGATAGTGACAACACACGACAACAACAACAACAAAAGCAGCAACAACAATCATTACCAAATTTTGCTCGACAAGGTACCAATGAGAACAATGGAGGTGGATACTCCTTCTTTGCCCAATCCACCAACAATAAGCGGTCCCGTAAGAACGGGGACGGTACCAACGACAATTCACAACCGTCGTTGGAACCTCCCGATGATCCCAATATTTCCACGCTCTTTCTGTACGGTCTGCACAAGGACGTGACGGGAGAGTTACAGTCGACTCGATCGCCCAAATTGTTACAGGTGTTTGCCAAATACAACTGTTCGGCTGTACGGCATCCACCGAATACCAACACCACGACGTATTGCTTTTTAGAATTCCCGTCTCAAAAACAAGCCATGGAATGTTTGTTGGATCTACAGGGACGAATCACCATCGATGGCGTCGACTTGACATTGAAATGGGCAGCTCCACGACAACATCAACAACAACAAAATAAGCGTCAACGTGTCGACAAAACGACGACGGCAACAAGACATTATGTGACACAAGAAGAGGCCAAAGATTCCAACACACTCTTCTTCAATCCGCCTAAAAAGGAAACCACCAACGACAGGAAGAAGGAATCCGACGAAAAAACACCGGTTGGTCCAACAACAACAACGTCGACCGATCGGGAACAGCCGTCCCTTGAGGAAGGCTTTGCCGAAAGTTTACGTGCGTATTTGGAAAAGACATTGGAAGATGCCTTGAACGAAGGCGTCGGGGAAGACGAAGAACGAATTACAGCCGAAACGGAACCAGCCCTCAAGGTAGATGTACGAGTCAAGGAAACGTATGGGTTTTTGGAGTTTGCCTCCCATGCGGCAGCGACGATGGCGCTAGCTGCTCTCACCAAGAGCACGGATGGTGGACTGATCCAACCGGAACCCGATGGAGCACCACCTCCTCCGGCGAAACTAGTAGGAACGAATCTTCGATGGGCCAAGGGGGGACCACCACCTTCCACCAAAAAGGGAAGTCGGGACGAAGTGCTGGAAGCACTGGGATTGAAACGACAGATTTTTCCTGCTGATAATCGGACCGATTGTTGGTTTTGTCTCGCATCACCGTCCTGTGAAACGCATCTCATCACGGGAGTCTACGACGAATGGTACACGGCCATGCCCAAAGGTCCTGTCCATCCTGGCCACATTTTGCTAGTACCAGTCACCCATACACGCCAGGGGGCATGGAACCTCAACGACGAATGGGTCACTCTAGTTGAAAAGTTACAACAACATGCTGCCTCAGCATACGATATGGATCTGTTTGTCTTTGAACGATCCATGGAAACCAAAGGTGGATACCACACGCATGTACAATGCGTGCCGGTTCCCCGAGACTCTATTACCCAACTCCAAACCACCATGATGGCTCATGCCAAGGCCAGTGGTTTCGACCTCCGTGTCATCCAGTCCGATTTGGGTGTCAACACAATGTTGTCCAAGGACGATTCGTACTTTTACGCCGAGATTCGAACACGGTCCCAAAATTACCGTTTCTTTTATCGTCACGATGCCGAGGATCAACATGCCGCATCGGTGCCATTGCAATTTGCACGAGAAGTCTTGGCTGCCGTATTGAAGAACCCCAAGTTGGCACACTGGAAGGCATGTGTGGTCGACAAGGAACAAGAAACGGAATTGGCTGCCAACTTTCGCGAGTCCTTCAATGCTACAGCGTGAGAGAAATAGGAAACAAACGGGGGGCAGTCCATTGTACTAGAACAACTGGTACTAAACTAAAAAATAAACGTCATGTTCAGCTTTATCCATGTTATTCTTTTTCAAAAGCTTTTGTATATCGGAAGAAGAGATACTACGTAGTATTGTTGCTACTTGTGGTTGTCCACCAGACCAAACGGTGATCAAGACCCTCGCACAATAACATTGATTAGGAATGGGGTTTACAAGTTGTCCCCGCACAATCAGGACAACATCAATGGCATCAACACTGCTCATCGCTCCCAAGATGATTCTGCAGTCTTTCTTGTATGATACAATTTCTTCATTGTACGAGCAAACGGCTTGAAAAACAACTTTTCTTGGCGAATCAGTAGTAGTGCTTTGTTATCCATTACCGACGAAGCAGTGGCAGGGCCTCTCTCCTGAAAGACTACGTGATTCAAATTCTAGAAAAAATCCAGTACCCTGTTGCTCGGGAATCCAACCGACATATCGTTTGAATATTGCTATTGGGTTTTAAAATTTAAAATTGAGTACACAACAATGAACGATACTGCTGCAGCCAGTACTTCTGCTTCATCATCGTCGTCGTCGTCGTCGTCGTCGTCGTCCGATCCCTTGGAAACTGCCAAATGGACACGATACCTTCCCGAAACCTTTGGTATACGAGAGGCTGTACGACAATCATCGTATCGGTGGTGTGTCCGTGAGGGGTAAGTTTTGACATTTTTTGGCTCTATTATTTTGTTGTTGTATAGGATTGGGCGTCATTTGTCCCACATTCAGGCTCGCACGTACGTCCTTTTACTGCCCATAATTTTCTTTTTCCTAAATGCCTTTTTCTTTTTTTCCATCTTTTCTCAGGGGAATGTGGGGTATTGCTACAGCTACTGCGATGAGCCTGTAAGCAGAGTGACTTTATTGTATGAGTTGGTAAATCGTTTTTCTTTTGTTTGTGTATAAGCAGAATCATACCTTTTTTTCGCATTCCACTTTTGTCTTTTGTCCTTACACTACGTTTTGGTTCTTCGGGCCAGGCATCGACTACGGATGGGTTCTCGTCCGGTAGTGGCAGGACATTTTTTCTTTGGTACCTTCATGGTGGTCATGCTTCCGTCCTATTACTTTTGCTACCGACGACGGGAACATCAAGAAGAAGTGATCGAGGCCATGATGAAGTACAACCAATTTGGACATGCCACAGAAATGCCGGCAGAACCACCCTTGGAACAACACCCCTTTTGGAAAGAGGGTACACCCGACGATGTCAACCAACATACCAAGCATGATCGAGAATTCCGAGGAATGATCAAGGAACGAAAGGAATGGCAAAAGCCACAAAAGGAACAGTCGTTTGAAGATATCTTTCAAGAGAAAAAGTAATCGTAGCAGCAGCAGCAAGCTAGTAGAACTCGAATATATAGAAGAAGAGGATACTTACAATCTTGCGTACCAGCCTGTTGGTTGACCATTCTTTTTAGAACACATACGTCGTAAACACCGTACTAGCTAGGAGTAGGTAGTACACTGGACATTGACTTTGATCAAGTTACGGTAGTAGCAGTTCGTACTACGTACATATTATACTACCGTATCTCTGACAAAAATCCCAACGCGAACGACACGTCTTCGCCGTTTTTAACTACCTCGTAGTTCATTACCTTCTGGATCACTTCGTTTGCATAACATACACCTCATCCCAGTAGTAAAGAGAGACACTGGCTTTGAGGTAGTTGCAATCAGATCGATTTCTGAAGAGATATCAGTAGTAAGGATTTATCGCACGAAGCACCGACACTTTTATTTACATCAACGCGCAACCGCACGTACAAAACCACGAGACACCATGTCCAACACCACCGCTCCCGATGCCTTCTCCCCGTCCACTGACAACGACGATGCGACTGTCATCACTGGCAAGCCCAATTCCCGCCCATCTGCAACCAAAGTATGGAAGGAAATAGTAGTAAAACTACGCTTCCAAGCCGACGAGAATCTCCAAACTAGAGACGTCTCTCATTTGGCATTCGGAGTCTTCACCGCCATGAAGAACAAATTTGAAACTAGCCTCAGCATCAAAACAAATGAAAACCGAGAACTCCGCACTCTCCAAGCTCCCAACGAAGACGACTTTCAAAAACTTTTTAAGGTCACTCATCGTCGCGGCAACAAAGCCAAAAAGATCAGAGCTCAATCCTTGATCATCTTCCGAATTGGCACTGCCATGACCCTCACCACCATCCGCAAAGAGCCCACTGTCAGCGATGCTCTCAAACGCACCTACGGCAACTTGGTCTACTACCCGTGGACAGAAGATGTTCATGATGTCGTACCCCTCGGGTTTTTCGTCGGACCAATGCCGAAATACATGACGACAACCCAGTTTGAGGAGGAAGTACTTCAATACATAGCGGCCAAAGCTCATATGGAACCCAAACGCATCCCGAAATACCGTTGCGTCATGGAAACCGTCTCCGCCTTTCATCCAGCAACCGAACACCGCATCAAGTGCCAGGCATTTACCATCCAAGCTGAAAAAGTGAACGCCCAGAAACTCCACAAGATCCTTGAAAAGGCATTCACCCCAGCAACGAAACAGCTACTTGTTGTCCCATTCGAAGATCGCCGCAATCAACCCGATGACTTTGCCAAGGCGGTCTTAAGCCAGGCAGCGCTTGAGGGTAAACATCGCATAGTGGCTATCCACGGAATCCACCCTGACACCATGTTCGAGTTTGAAGGAATCCTCCAACAAACATTCCTCAAGTAATGAAAGTATACCGTACCCCAACCACATCTTATCTCAATAACGGTGGCGAGCCACTGGGGCGCTATAACCTGATGTGCCTTACAACAGATTTCCCCACCCTTTGTGTAGCCCTAAACAGCACCTTGGCCGACACATACCTCAACTTCACACAGCAGACAGGATCCCCCCCGCCTGACACACCCCATGCAGAGAAAGTGAGAGTGATCTCCCGAAGGGTGACAATGGACTCAGTGCGGCGCTGTTTTCGCATTGGCGAATGGACTTGCTGGGATGGAGGATGTACCTGATCCTGCAGAGGCGGACTCGGGGATGTTTGCATTTCCTGCAACTTAGCTATCAGTTGTTGAATTTGTTGAGCTTGTAATTTAATTTGTTGATCTTGGCGGCGGATTTCTTCATCTCGCTGTCTGATGTCTTCATCTTTTTGTTCCGCCAGTTGCTGTTTACTGCAGGCTTTACCTCCAGGTCCATACAATAGCAGACCTGGGAACAGCAGGAGGGACTCACATGGACCGAGCTTTCATCCATGGAGACACAACGGTCACATCCAGCACAAGCGCCGAACTTGAAATCACTCAACACCGCCCGGACAGTGCACAAACCTGGAACCAATGGAAACGAGCATGTCAGTTATGGTGTGACACGTACACTGGAGCTCTTCACAGCCCTTTGGGAAAATGGCTGCACCCTCACGAGAAAATGCAAAGATTATGGCCCTACTATTACGATCCAACCACAAAACGACTATTTGTCCGTACACCGACGGGTTTTAGTCAGCACAGGTACAATCGTCACCGCAAACGATTCAAGCCCAACGTCCAGAGGATAGTCACCACTCTGCCCCAGTCATGTTACCCAGTCGAGTGTCTCGAAGGCCACTATGGGTTTTATGTTCCAAGAGGCCAGCACAATGTTCTAGAGGAGCCTAGCCCTCCAACTCCAGCATGCTTCGAAGAATTCCTAGACTCACAACCGGAATGGAGCCGTGACATGCTTGGCACCCTAGAATCAAATTTCTCTTACGAAGAAATTGCATCTAAGCTCCGGGAGACCCAGAACCACCCATCATCGGCATGCGATGGCTCTGTAGCTAACAACCAGGGCACCTTCGGATGATCCATGAACCTGAAGAACGGTACCACCATCATAGAGGGAAGTGGCCCCGCTTACGGATCGCCAATGGACTCCTACCGTGCTGAAGCATATGGGAAATGCTCCATTCTTCAGTTTCTGTTCCTGCTCAGAGAATACTACGACTTGACCCTAGCACCAATGCAAGTTTACTGTGACAACGAAGCCTTGGTCGAAAATGTTAACAACGCCCGCGAACAATCTCGCCCGCAATTTCCCAACGACGCCCTTAAAGCCAGTTGGGACGTTCTGCAAGCGGTTGTACGACTAGCCAAACTCCTCCCGCAGATAACATTCCACCACATCAGAGGCCATCAAGACACACAGATACCCTTAGATAAATTAAGTCGACCCGCGAAACTCAATGTCCAGGCTGACAAACTGGCTGGAAGCTACCATCGTCTATCCTCGCACAAGACCATCCAGGCTCCAATGATCGACGGCACCAACTGTCACCTCATCTACGATGGACAAACAGTTGCCTCCAAACACCGCAAAAACATCAGAGATCATCGCCGCACCAAAGAACTCAAGACCTATATCAAGCAGAAGACTGGAATGTCAGAAGCAGCGTTTGCAGACATAGATTGGCAGAGCCACGAACGCTCCGTTAACACCTTCAAAGACGGTCCACACGTATTCCTGGTCAAGTTTCTGCATGGTTGGCTCCCCGTGGGAAAGCTAGTATCCAGATACAATCCGATCAAGTACCCCAGTGCTTGCCCATCCTGCGATGAGCCCGTTGAAGACTCTAAACACTTCCTCACATGCCCTAACCCAGAGCGTCGCAAATGGCATGCGACTCTCACGACATCCCTTCGGCACAGGTGTGAATCAGTGGATACAGATCCAGCCCTTCTAGACCTCCTCCTTTGGGGCCTGAACCACTGGCTCCAAAGTGCACCAATCCCAGCCCATAGAGTACCGGAACGGATCTCCCATCTAGTCCACAGTCAGACTACGATAGGGTGGGACAACTTCCTCCTAGGCCGGTGGTCCAAGCACTGGACTACCCTCCAGCTGCAATACCTGCAACGGAACCACATTGAGGTCAAGAACAAGAACCATGGTCTCTCGTGGTCTAGTAACATTATCCGTCTCATGTGGGATCACTGCTACAAGGAGTGGAGAACGAGAAACAAAGCTAGGCACGGTAAAGATGCTGAAGACAAGGCCCAGCGACGACTAGAAAAATCCCACCGGAACATTAGGGACCTATACAAGCTCAAGCCCAAGTGTTCCCTCCAAGCCCAGCGACATTATTTCTACCCCACAGTAGAGGACCATTTTCGCACAGATCCCGACGCAAACAGCCTTGAAAACTGGCTGGAGACATATGAGCCGATGATCAAGCAAAATATCAGGCACCGACGGACAAATTCAGATCGCCGCCTCCGACAAATTGACGAAGTCTTTCAATTAACCAGAACCGCACCTCCGCACAACCCGACACCAACGACAGTACCAAGACAACGAACGCCAACACTGACAACTCGCCCCATCACCACATATTTCCCTCCAAACAGAATCACATCCCCCACTCCAACTTTGGAGACAACCACCACCACGGCGAGAACAACCATCACATCAAACAACCCGACCACCATATCCACCCGACTACCATAAAACCCACTGAAAAACAAACAAAATTACAAACGCATAAATATGCTCATGCCCATCTCACATCACCTCCTCTCCACCCAGATGAACTTTTCCTCCTCACGTAGGAGGTTTTATTACCATTACTACATCCCTGGAGTGATCTCCGGTCACTCCCTGCAGTGCCTCGCCCTTCGGGGCCCGGCTGGTGAGTCAACTTCTTAGATACGGAACTGCTGGTAGCTACTCCCTCCGTCTCACTTCACATTCAAATCTGGTGACTGTGCCGGTTGTGTGTACAGCTTCACAGCAGTTGGATCTCCAAACAGTTCTGTGACCTTTGCTGCAAACAACGGATCGTCATCTGGTAGATGAGCTTTGGCACCGTCTTGCTGCAATATAATGTTGTTGTCTATTGGCATCTTCTTCTTCACGTCCGGTAACACAAAATTAAAAAGCATATCTCGGTACAAATCCCTATCCATGTTGACGTTACACCACTTTAGATCTCCTGGTTGGTGACCATGGCTTGCTCTCACATACATGTCGATTTCTCCTACTGGATAGATTCCAATTAGTCCATCAAACTCCTGTCTCGTTGTATGATTGAATCTTGGTCTTGCAAGAGCGGAAAGAAACATGACTTTAGTGATGTGACTCTTGTGGGACACTGATATTGCCTTAGGCGGTGGCTCGTCTTGGGTCACAATACACCGAAGCCCGTCCCGTACAAGAAAGAACCATTTTTCATCAATATGAATCTCGTTATACATGCTCTTGAACGTCATTTCAGCCACAGAATTGATAGTGTTCTTGTCGTTCTTTGCGATGCAGTGAAACAGCCGATTGAGGCGATGATCATCGTTCAACTTCGGCTTCAAAGCCATGGTATGAACCTTCAGTTTCTTCGACTGTTTCATTCTCCAGATGGTCATAACTGGAATACCAACAGCTCCAGCAAGAGATCTGATGGTTCTTCTAGCGGTAGGATCAATATTCTTGATCTCTTGCAACAGCATGTCTCGGTCATGCTTCGGGTTTCTTCCAGAATTTTCGAACTTCGTAGTAAATGCCGTTTCTGGAACGTTTGCAAGAAGAGAGACAGGGTCAAGAGGGGTATTGGGTTGATATCCCGGTATTTGCTTCAGCGTTGAATACCACAGATTAGCAACAGTTCTTGGATGGATTTTGTGTGTTTCGCCAACAGCTTTAAAACTTCCGTAAGGTAAAATTTCTCGCGACACCCTCACCACGCACGCCGTGAATACATCTTTTTTCAGCTTTTCGGTCATCGCAACCCTCTTTTTCCTTGTTGTCACCATTTTCAAAGTTGTTGCTTATATTCAGAGGAAAGAGATTTGTGCTGGTGTGATCGTCGAATTTTCACTTGCTGGGGAGATCCGTAAGAAAAAGGGTGGATTGTTGGCGGCTTCCTTACTTTGAACGGCTCAACGGACTGAAAGACTTAATAATTCTAAATATAATATATACATGGAAATATAGCTTATAATGTGAATTTAAAGATGATAACAGCCATATGTTCTAAGTAGCTTGTTGGCGGTTTTTTTCATTTAAAGTTGTGAAAGTGTAATATAGAAGTGAGACGGAGGGAGTAGTAGTTGGCATAGCCATAAAATAGATTTTATTATCACTATACTACCTACCGTATCTGTATTACCATAAAACTACAAACAATAGACAATACTTTTTTGAAGGTACGTTCATACCGATTTACCCTGACACCATGACGACGGTTAACGTCATCTTTCATCTTCAAATCCGCCATGCGAAAGTGATTTGAAATCGAAGCGGAAGTTCGCTTTCTTCACTTTCGCCTTTTGTGACATTCAGCACTCCATTTGACCATGGGACATTCCGAAAGTAGGAGTTTCTTGAAATATAACGGACACCATCGCAACGCTTTGCACATCGACCAGGCCATCGGACCCTTTGGGCTGCTTCCTTGTTCATTGGTGAAGCAGAAGAGAAGCGATATACCTAATTGATTTATTCTTTGCAAACTGCTTTCGACAGACATTCCGACACACGTTTTGTGACTTTTTTCCTCGACACCAATGACACTACTGATGAGTTTGATGCGTCATGTTCGACTTCTTTCCATCTCGTTTCTTGTGGCGATTTCCTTACATGTAATGCCATGTACAGCTTCCGACACAACACAGGTTTGTACCATTGATGCGAATGGACAAGAGACGTGTGTACAAGAACCAGAATCGGTTGTTTCAGAAAGTAACAAAAAAGAAAGAATCTGTTTACCCGACGGTCATTGTTGGGATTCCTTGGACCTTGCTCTTGTTGAAAGGTTCAATGACCAAACGAAAGCAACGCATGTGAAATTGATCAAGCCTGTACCGTTTGGAGAGGCACAACAAGTGGCAGGAAACGACAATGCCAAGACGGTCCAAGTGTTAGGGGAAACGTATGAATACATGGTGGGCGTATACAACAATGAAACGACCAAATCGTTCCGTGATGGATGTCATTGTCGACACGAACATTGTGCCTTTTGGGCGGCAATTGGTGAGTTTTCGAAAAAAGAGAAACATCAATACCTTTGTCAGGAATACCGTCACTGCGGCATTGCGATGTAGTGGTTTCTCTGTTTTTCTCATTTTATACTCTCTTTCTTTTTCCTTCCATTTTAATATTTCCTCATTGGTAGGTGAATGTGAGAAAAATCCTTCTTACAGTAAGTGGCGTCACTTTTTCGGATGGACTGAAATCAATCAAACTACATTCTTGAGTATTTCTAATATGCCAAAACACTATTTTTTTTTGTATCCATAATCGACAGTGCTCCTACAATGTGCTCCGGTATGTCAAACATGTCATCAGCTGTCATTTGAATATCGTTGTCCCTACGACAAGAATGCTCCCATGGCTTGGGGACCAGGGGATCTCAACAAAATGTTTGAGCGAATCACCACCGATCCTTTTTACGTGGAGAAGTACGAACCCAACGTCTTGAGCAAGCCACCAGAAGGACCATGGGTAATCACCATGGAAAATGTTGCCACGGAGGAAGAATGCACGAAGATGATTGAGCTTGGAGCCGCACGGGGATACGAACGTAGCCAGGATGTTGGTGCAAGGTGAGCGAACCCCAACCGAATATGTCCTTTGCCTTGTCTCTGCCAATCGTGGTTGCGTTTCTTGTGTGTGTCTCTCATATACGTTGATTGTGCCTTTATCGTCTTGCTACAGGAAATTTGATGGCACGTATGATGCTGTGAAGCAAGATACGCGTACCTCCCACAATACCTGGTGCGTCGATGAATGCTACAACCATACCCTGAATCAAAATGTCATCAAACGCGTGGAAAATATCACGGGTATTCCCGATGCGAATTCGGAGTACTGGCAATTCTTGCAGTACGAAGTTGGCCAATTCTATGCGGTACGTTTTCTTTTTTCTACACTCACAAAACAGCAGAAGGAACTAAATTGGTACTACAGACACACAAGTGAACTTACATGAGTGATTTCATTTTCATGCACAGGAACACCACGACTACATTCCATTTCACTTGGAGAGATCCCAAGGGGTACGCATCATCACTGTCTTTCTTTATCTGAACGATGTGGAGGAAGGAGGTGGTACGCACTTTACCAAACTTGGTATCACAGTTCAACCGAAACGAGGGAGGGTAGTGATTTGGCCGTCTGTATACGATGATGATCCGAACAAGAGGGATCCACGAACCCACCATGAAGCTCTACCAGTGAAGAAAGGCATCAAGTATGGAGGTACGTCGACCTGAGACGAATTTTTGAAGATTCTTTATCGTTCAGTCAGTTTGTTTTTTGTGCACGTATTTGCAAAGCCATGTTCTAAACCAAATCTCCCCTCCAATTTTGAAATCGTTCATCTATAATATAGCCAATGCCTGGGTTCATCAACGAGATTTCAAGGAACCCTATTCCAAAGGATGCAGCTAATACACTTTTCGAATCGACAATTAAGACAGTAGTTAGTACTAGTTTCTTTCGTTCTTCCTGAGGTAGCTCTGTGTGTGGCATTGTCGATGAATTATCCGACTACTACTATTAATAACACTACCTCTCTACTCTACTACTCCCCGTAGCTAGTAGCAATAATGAGTCGTAGCTAGCTAGAGTACCTACCGGGAGTAGGGTAGTATGAACTGATCGACAATAGTATGGTGAACGTATGTCATACGGTAGTCATAGTACTCCGTACTTCGTAGTACTTTTGTCTGTCCTCCGACCATCGTTTTTTCTATTCGCGACGTCACATCATCATCGTTTCGTTCTTTCTTGATCGACGACCAACACACGACGACAGCATAGAGACAAAAAAGCAATAGCATCATCATTATTATCATTTTATTCTCAACTGCACTACGATACTACCGCTAGCCTACCGGTAACCTAATAGCCAGCCTAGTAGAATCACGTTTTCTCCGTCTCCTCTTCCTTGTTGTTGTTTGTATGAAACCTAACTGTAATTGGAATCACAGTCAATCGAACGAAGAATAAATCAACATGTCATTGTGGTCATCGTCCGTTTGGGCGTTACCATTTACATTAAAATACTCAAATAGTGGTCCCTTGGAACATACGCAACAACAAAGTGGAACATCAACAAAAGCAGCGCTATCAATGTCATCGTCATTGCTTACACGGATACTGTGGAGTAACACATCTCCTTCCGTTTCTCGTGATGCATCTGCATCAATTCACACTACCATGTCACCCTTGACGGATACGACATCGACTGGTGCTGCCTGGTCGGGCCAAAATACTGGTGGTGGTGGTAGTGGTAGCAATGCTCCATCATCATCATCATCATCGATTTCTTCTTCCTCCAAGAAAAAGGGGAATACCGAGGGTGGAGCCATGAAACTTCTTGTCGAAATCGTGTTGGAAGTTGGTGTGATTTTAGTCACAACGTACATTGCTTCCGTACTTATACAAAAACTCCTCAAGAACAGCAATTTTCAGGGTCTTTCCGATGAAGATGAACAAGCATCGACCGAAGCTGAGAAACGTTTACATCGGTTGCTGAAAGAACAAGGACGATCCGGATCTCTGGCATTGACATCCTACGAACGTCAAATCGCTCAAGATGTGATCGATCCGGCCGATATCAAGGTAGAATTTGCCGATATTGGTGGTATGGATGCCATGAAGGAAGAAATTTGGCAACTTGCCGTGTTACCCCTCAAACGACCCGACTTGTTTTCGTCATCCAGTTTGTTACAACAACCTGGCGGAATCTTGTTGTACGGTCCTCCCGGTACGGGTAAAACCATGCTGGCCAAGGCCATTGCCAAAGAGGCCGATGCAACATTTTTGGCTGTCAAATTGTCCAAAATCATGTCCAAATGGTTCGGTGAGAGTAACAAATTGATCGATGCTACCTTTGGACTGGCACGAAAACTGGCACCCTCTATCATATTCATTGACGAGTTGGACACGTTTTTGAATCCTAGAGATGGTGCCGAAAACAGTGCCGGGAATGCCATCAAAGCGGAATTCTTGACATTGTGGGACGGGATCACGACACAAACCAAACGGGCCGGAAGTTCCAAGGACGGTGACGACGATTCAGACGAAGTGTACGCACCCGTCATGGTGTTGGGAGCGACCAATCGTCCAAATCATGTCGACAATGCGATTTTACGTCGATTGCCACGTATGTTTCGGATCGAATTGCCCGATGAGGAGGGACGACTTCAAATTTTGACCATTACGTTACAAAACAGTAAACACCCGTTGGATGATTCGGCCAGGGCCTATTTACCACAATTGGCCAAATCCACACAGGGATATTCCGGAAGTGACCTGAAGGAATTGTTGAATTGTGCCGCGTTGGAATCGGTCCGTGAAGTGATGAAAGAGGAATCTCGAAATGCCGTCACCATCAAGCAACAGCAACAACCAACAACAGCAGGAGCAGGAGGAAAGGGCAAAAACAACAACAACAAGAAGAAAAATAAAAAGAAAGCTACTGCGAAAAAGAATGACGATACCAACACTTCAAGCACCAATTCTACTTCTTCCACCAACACTGATACGAACAACCATCGATCGAAACTTCGTCCCATGTCGGCCAAGGATTTGCAAGTGGCCATGTCCAAGGTGAAACGAACAGGACAAGATGCGGCCGAATACGAACGGACTCGATTTGAGCATGATCATCCAAACAGTCGACAAGTAGGAAATCCAGACGATCATGTCAACACGGAACAATTACTACGATTACTCATGTCATCGCTGAATTACAATAATAACAACCACAACGGTGGTGGTGGAGGAGGAAGAAGCAGCAGCAGCAGCAACCGCAACAACAATGGCGGAGGCGTTGGCAACAAAAATGGGGATTACGATGATGAGGATGATGACAATATGCCAGAGATAGCCTAACCGTAAAGACAACTTTTTATTGTCCCTCTTCTAACAAGCAAGATCAATTTTTTACTGACTACGGTAGCTATAGGTAGTACAGTAGTACCCGTAGTCTACTACGTCGTACATTGACAACAAAGATTGTTGCCTTGGACGTTATAAATTCCTGCCTCAGCATTTATCAAAAAATATTGGGATAAGACAACGCTCACGTCAATGGCTGCGAGCCGCGAGAGGCTGTTTTTATTACCACTACTAGCGGTAGTCTAGGATATGATGAAACCACAAACTGTACCTGGTAAGGTATGGAAAGGCATAAACATTGCCAAAAAAGGCTTCTCATGCATTGAAAACATCAAAGATCACGTGGCACTGCTGGGTAACTTTTGCAGTGGCTTCCTCAAGAAGCCATGCTCCACCAACTACATCCTTGCTCAGTTGCCTTACACTCCCGCTTGCTGTAGGGGGGATCTTCAACCCCGTCTTCTCTGCTAAAGTCTTCAGGTAGGTCTTCTTTACCGGAAACCCATCAGGCCATGTTACATTCAGAAGCGTTGCAACTTGTTCAACCTCCGCCCACGGAGAGTTGCTGACTGGCTCCTCGAAAGCAAATTTGCCCTTCATCTCTTGTGGAACAACAGGAACATACTTGCAGCATTTCAGAATGGACTCCTTTGGTGCTGAAGACAGCACAACTTCGTTGAAGGCTTTACAGAAAAGGGCGCAGTACCACAGCACTTTCACAGGGTGCAAGCTGTGTTTTCTAGCAATCATATCCTGAAGCAAGTAGAGACACCAGTCCTTTTCTGAACCTGTTCCACGTTCCTTGACCAACACAAGCATATCAACAGCATCAAAAGATACAGCCTTTGGTTCCAATGCAATGGCAACTTTTGTGCCATCCTCCGGCTGGAGGTATTTGAGGTTGTTGAGCACAGTCTTAAAAGTATCCTGCAGGTTATCTGTTTCAAAAGGCACGATCTTGCACTGCGGGAACTTAATGTACTCCTCCAATTCTCCTGGGCTGCTGTAGCTATACCACCGAAACTTCTGTACAACACCGTTTGTTATCAGAAAATGAGCGGCCTTTTCGAATAAGACCCCGTTTGGAGAAGGAACCTGAAAGACACTTTTCAACAGTTTCATCACAGTGTCTTTGCCCATAGTCTTTACTTGATCCCAGAACATCTTCTCTGCCAAGGGGGAACAAAAACGCCAATAGAAATCTTCAAAACAAAGTGGCTCGCTTGGGTCAGTAACAAGTGGCTCTGGTACAAGTATATGACCAGGGGAGTCTCTCAAAGCCTCAGAGTTGAACTTCTCCTGCACAAGTTGCTTTTCCAGATTCCATGACATCTTTTCAGCCATGAGCTTGTCGATACAATTAATCTGCGCCAAAAGCTGAGATTCCGCCCTTTGTTTTGCCTGCTTGGCTCCAAACTCAGTGTATGTCTCCATAAACTTGTCATATGCACGCATGTTACCACCCCATAGGCTGTAGCAAGTATTCACGGCGTCAGAATTCTTGGAAGTGTTGACACTCAGCATCTCCTGATTCGTCCAGGTAGGAAGATTCATCACTTGTGTGAAACCATTGCTCTTACTCTCTGCAAACTGGTAATTCTCTATCTTGGGGGATGAAAATATTAGCGTCACCCCTATATTGAGCCTCAGCTTTGCTTGTGTATGCTCGCCCATATTTCTTTTCAATCCAGGTGAGTCGTACACATAGACCACGTCCGGATCTTCATTGAACGTAATGTCAGTAGGGTTTATAGGTTCCATGGGACCATCATTGGAGAACATCCACGCACATCCCAAAGACCCAGAGTGGAAGAACACCTTGAGGTCATTGTTGAGAAGCTCCGCCACGAATGCATTGATGGACCAGCTCTTGCCAATTCCTGATGCACCGCTGATGACATACAAGATAGCAGCTCTTTTTCGCTTCTCAGCGTGTAATATATGCTGCAAGATGACAGTGCCAACATCCCTTAGACATTGCCTAATGTAAAGGGGGTTGTCACCTAAACCCAAGTACCAACTCCCATTGCAAATCGGAGAAATTGTTTCAACCTTCGCCTCTTCCCCGATGGATGTCGTATTGGCTGTCTTCGTGGTATCCCCATCGGCAGCTACTAGCCGCTTTCTCTGAGTATTGTCACCTACCTCCGCTGTCGTTTCGATTTCTCGTTTTCTCTTCCTACCAAAAAGATCAGCTTGCGTTTTCTTCCAATTCAACAAAACCTCTGCCATCTTCCTATTGGTGGAGTCCTGCTGCTGCTTGCCAGTGGCGTGTGGAACAAGCGTCAGCTCTGGACCAGGCTGGTAGGACGCACCGGATTTAAGTTGCCTGAATATGTCCACCTCTCCCTCGGAACTACCATCCATCTTCTTGAGTGACTGAATGCCTTGTTTTATCAGCCACCTTTGGAAGTGATCGTCGTCTTCAAGAACGATGATTCGTGGATTTTTTCCATCTTCATAATGATACTTTATTTCCATCGTGCGGCATGTCGCTGTTGTTGTGGTTTGTTGTTGTTGTTGTTGTTGCGGATCGCCGTTGCTGTTGCTGCTTGAGTGGACATGGATGACTCTTTGAGCGCTTCTGGTGGGTTATTACTACTATCCTATGCCGCTTGGTGTGTAGGAGAGCTACCGGTAGCGAAGGTAGTGTAAGCTATGAGGGCTTTGAGTACTTCGAGTAGTACGGTAGTAGAAGGGATAACGGAGTACGGAGTGCGTTTGTTGTGATCAGTTTGGTGGGCATCTTTCAATTTTCAATTTGGCATGTTGGTTGCGGATCGCTCGTTGTGTCTGTTTCGCTGTTGCGCATGCACGATCGAATGGAGTTCATTCCGTACTCCGTATCGTACTACTATAATACCTATAGTAGGTATATTACTGAAGTACCTACCTGTACTCTTGAGGACACGACTACTTCGAGTACGACGTATTTTTACTTCCGTGGATAAGCATTGGGACGAGTATTGCTTACGACATAGTCAAACGGACGAGCAGCAACAACAACAACGGTACGCGATTCCAGCTCCTATCTCGTTTGAAAGATCATATTCGAAACGATGGTGGGGAAAAGGGGGGTTAAAGTTCCTCATATGAAGAAGGACATTTCGAGCTCCATGCTCCAGGCAGTTTGACAAAAGACTGACCATTTTTTCGATCTCATCCAAAATCATCAACAAAACAATCAAGAAGTCAAACTTATTTAGATTCATCTCGGAATGTGTTATCGAGATGAATTTGCCAAGTACATCCCGGATCCCATGGTTGATGGCGTTCTTGAAAGCTGCCACAAATTGGTCCGCCTTTGCCTACCCACGACACCAAGGCAAGTACTTGTAAATTGGAGCCTGCTTGGGACGACGATGACTCTATCAGCAGCAAGACAACCCTGTCGGTGGTCTCCTTCCTTTCCGATGAGGTAATAAATCTAAGATTCCGGGAAGATATGCTTCGGCGCGGCGCGGGGAAGCAGCAGAGGTGGAGGGAATGAGCTTGAGCATTGTTTCTGATGACGACGATTCCGTTTCAACGCTCGGAGACGAGGATGCATGTTGCTGCGGGAAGCTACTAGCTGGTCCAGTTTGGCCTTTTCCTTTGCTTTGTGGGCGTGCTATTTGCTGTATGTGCCAGTGATCGACACTGCCTCGGCGAAGACAATTCTCGTCGTCACAAATACTACTATCACTCCGCCGATGGTAAAACTGTTGCTTAGCGGGGTCAGAAAATATTCTACGGTACTACGACGTATCCCCTCATCATTATTGTACTGTAGTAAATTACACAGTTAGAAGAGTACCACTGCCGGTAGCTACGGTAGTCTACTACCGTACCTACTGGTAGAGTGCCGGTACGAACCATTAGGTACATATGTACCTATACTGCCATAGCTTCAGTCACAGTCAATTGGTGTGGGTTTGGAAGGCACAATCAACGGTCCGTCGTCCGTTTGCGTGGAAAAATTCCTATGATCAATACCGTCGTGCGTCGTACATGATGTACCGGTATGTACCTACCGTACATGATTCCCCTCCAACAAAAGAGATGAATATCATCTCTATCACATCACACAACAAACAACCATTCACGTCACATCATACGTAGTATCATTCATCATTTTGCTGCGACAGGATCATCATAACAACTTGAGTTGTTACTCTCTATATGTTTCTCTGCTTGGATACTTCCTATGGCTGCAATTGTAAATGAAGTTATTATTATGGTCTTGTTTTCGAACTTGTCTTTTCCTTGAAGGAATCATAAATCATAACAGTAAATCTCGGTCCATTCTTCCTCGTGGTTTTTCGTTGGCAGTGAATGCTTTTGTCATTCCTACTTGGAGGAGTCGTACAAACTGCTACTACCATCGTCCACAGTGGCAATATCATCATTATTATTATCGATCCGTTCCAGTTTTTTTCACTCGCAACGTAATGTCTCCAACCATGGATTCGTTGTCCTCCACCACGGATTACGACGACGACGACGACAACAACAACAATGAGAGCCAAAACGATACGATCGAGGAGGACAAGGTGATTCATATCTCACCATCGAAAATAAACAACAGTCTACCGGTAGTATCTTCACCACGACTGTGTCCTAAATGTCATGGAGAAGGCAAAATTGCCAGACCACCGTCTCGTAAGGCACGGATGCGTCATCACAACAAGAAACGGATCAAAATGGTTACAACAACAACAACAACAGATGAAGCTAGTGAGGAAACAAAAGATGATGATACTGCTGCTGCAATGTCCACCAGATTGTTGCCTCCTCGATGGGAACCCTGTCCACGCTGCACACAACAATCTGGATTGGTATGGGAAGATGATAATGCAACGACACAGCAGAAAGAACAAGAACAACAACAAGAAGAGATAAGTTTGTCCCACCGACCAAAAAAATTTCATGTGGCGATTATAGGTGGTGGAATCGGAGGATTGGCGTTAGCGACGGCCTTGCGACATCGGAACATTTCTTGTCATGTCTACGAAAAGGACAACGAGTTTGCACAACGGAGACAAGGTTATGGATTGACTCTCCAGCAGGCACGACGTGCCCTGTTAGCATTGGGCATACGAGATACATACTATAGGTACAACGACATTAATGACTGTCAAAATGAGGGAGACATAGACTCATCATCCGAAGCAAACCAAAATCACCACTCTGATGACACCTTTTTGGGTGGACATGCCGTCACATCGACTAAACATGTTGTACATACCATCGATGGAACGGTGGTGGGAGAATGGGGATTGCGCAAATGGGGACGACCCGGAGACAATCCAAAGGATGTCGATAATGATAACAACGATAACAACTCCAACAACAATTCGAAGAAGAAGAAAAAGGCACCATCCAAACGACAAAATTTACACGTCCCACGCCAAACATTACGACATGCTCTGTGGGAGGCCTTGCAAGAGACGTGTCATACTTCCTCCTCCTCCTCTTCAAGGGAACAGATACCCATCTCGTGGGGACATAAATTGGTTGACATTCATCAACCCGTGCCAACATTGTCAAACGAACATCATCCCAATTCGACCAATAACAACCCAATGCAACTTACATTTCATGTAGTAGAAAAGGACAACAATTCCAACAAGAACCAGACAACAACAACAACAACAACATATACAACCGAGGCAGATCTAATTGTTGGTTGTGATGGGATCCGGTCGAACGTTCGAGAGTTCTTGTTCGGGTCTGACAAGGACGGCGGATCCAAAACAACAACGACACCGCTCCGATATTTGGATTGTATCGTCATTCTCGGAATTTGTCGTTTGGATCGGTTGGACGAGACCATACGTCAATCGCCGTTATTAGACGGAGAAACAGTCTTTCAAACCGCCGACGGGACCACACGGATTTATCTCATGCCATTTTCCAAAAGGAACAACGAGTACATGTGGCAACTCAGTTTCCCTGTAGAAGAAGACCTCGCCCAAGAATGGTCCCGGAAGGGATCTGCAGCATTGAAACAAGAGGCTTGGAACAAATGTCAGACGTGGCATCAACCCATCCCGGAAATATTGAAACAAACACCGGTAGAATTCGTGTCGGGATATCCAGTATACGATCGTGACTTGTTGAATCCAGATTCCTTGTCCAAGGCTCGAAGTAATCATTGTTCCACGCATCGTACCAACAACAACGACGAAACGAATCAAATGATGATGATCACGTTACTTGGTGATGCCTGCCATCCAATGAGTCCCTTCAAAGGTCAAGGTGCCAATCAAGCCTTGTTGGATGCCTTGTCGTTGGCACGAGCTCTCCATCGCATCAACCATCGTCATCATCAACACAAACAACAACAACGTCAACAACGAGACAAATCTCTTCATATTAGTGACGCATTACAAGAATTCGAACAGGAAATGATCGAACGGAGTTCCAAAAAGGTCCAAGCCTCCTCCGAGGCTGCACAATTTTTGCATTCGGACATTGCCATTTCAACCGGAGACGTTACACGAGGCGCCGCCGCAGCGGCACGACGCAACTGTAAACAACAACAACAACAACAACAACAACAACAACAACAACATTGACAAAAAACGCACACACCACGGCAACATAATAAAATTATGATCTCTACTAGTAGTCACCTGCTCTCGTCGTCCGCCACAAGATTGATGGGGATGTACACTTTTATTTTTGAGAGGATGTGTGGACGAGCGCATGTATCAAGGCGTGTTTTGAGTTTAAGCTAGCTTGTTTTGTTGCGGCATACCAGTAGAGAGTTAACTCAGATGAGAACCGGCCTTCTCATTACTCTAGCTAGTAGCTAGTACTACGACACCTTGCTTGTTTGCTGAAAATTGTACATATCAGAAATCATACAAGAACGGAAACGATCCAGAAAAAGTTACACTCTGTTTACCTTGCCTTTCCTTTCTCCAACAACAGCCACGGGCGAGGATACTGTTTATGCCTAAGAGGGTGAGTCCTAAAGCTAGAGGATAAGTTGCTAGCTAGGTAGCGATTAGGCTTTTAGAGTATTCCTACTACTAACTGTAAATAGTTCAAGGTTCAACAGTAGATAGAGGGGGGATTTTGTGCTTCTTGACTCCCTCGACCTATAACAGACGAGCCAGACGAGATACTGCCGAGGTACTGTACCGGTATGTACTACGTACGTACGACGTTAACGGTAATGAGGGTGAAATCTCGCTATCTCTCTCTTCGAAGAACAACAATGAAGATCTCGGCATCATCTTCAATCATCATACCTTTCAGATTCCAGTCAAATATAAGTTTGTATGAGACCTGAGGCCTGATAGACAACTTCATTTTGAGGAGCGTATTTCTTCTTGCACGAAGTTGTTGTCGAAGCTCACAGTTTTGGTGGCATGAAATATCTATCGACCTTGTCGGTGTTGTTGTTGCGGACGAAAGCATTAAAATATCCTTTTACTGTTAGCAATACTCCTGGATCAACTAAATATTATACTACGTCTTTCTCCAAGATCATGGCTTCATCTGCTACTGCGGAAACGAACAAAGCCGACCAATGGTCGGATCAAGCCGAGTTGTATTCCAATCAAGCAGCCCGGTTGACGGAATTGCATGGTGCCGATCTAGTGAGCATCCTCAAAGACGATATTCTACAAGCCAAGACCATTTTGGACGTTGGTTGTGGCACGGGCGCCTTTGCAAAAGCATACATGCAGCAATTTCCCAAGGGAGTTCCTGGACAGACGTTGATCCTAACCGATCTGTCTGAAGGCATGTTGGAAAAGGCCAAGGAAACGATTAACCCTGGAAGCGACTTTCAAACAAAGCTTGTCTTTCAAGTGGAAGATGGGACCACGTTGGCTGGAATCGCTGACCATTCGATCGACGTCGTTGTCAGTTTGTTTGGAGTGTTCTTAATCCCTGACACAACGTCGACACTGAATGCTATTGGTCGAGTCCTTAAAAAGGAACCTTCCAACATCTTTGCCAATGCCTCGTGGATGTTTGACGTCTCTGAGTACTTTGCCAGTCGAGGATTCGGTGTAAGCTTGCAAGACGTCTTCAAGCTGCCAAATGAAATTATCGATCCCAACCAAGTCTCGGCGGCAATTTTTTTGAATTGGTCCACACAAACGAACATTCAAGAATTGTTGGCGGACCGTGTCGGCCAGGGAAAGTTGCGATGTTATCCTGCCATTCACAATACCGTTTGGGAATTTGAGAATTTGTGGACGATGTTGAGCAAGAATCCCATGTCGGCCATTCCCAACGCTTCTGAAGAAGATGTTGCCAAGGCCAAGAAGGCATTGGAAGAATTTGTTACTCATAATGGTGCTTTGTCATTGGATGAACCTATGATGCTATCGACAGCATCCATTTTGACTGTGGCAAGAGGATTTCGTAATGTGTGATGCCGATTCAGCAAGGTTTCGAATGAATGAATGAATCATTCCAATTCGTCTTGATGCTGAGTTGCGTACTACTCTAGGTAGTATCACTTCGTATTAGATAACGAAGGCTTGAGTACGTCGTAATAAATACGTAGTATAGGATTTGAATCCGTAGTACCGGTAGTCTACGTCGTACGACTTATAGTAATAAAACAATACGACGTGCTTTGAGGACACTGGTACTACATACTAATCATACGTACAAACATTGAAAGTGTCGTGCGAGTCGACTGACTGACCCTTTGTCGGAGTAGCGAAAAAGATCCTTCGCTTTTCTCATCATTCCTTCGCATATTTTGCATTCGCTGTCGTCGAATGAGAGATCGAGAAAAAGCATTCCACCCCCAAAGACCGGATGGACACATCTACGTCAGTGCGACTACAAACAAAAAGGAGATTCGACATACCATGCAATCTTTATCTACAACAACTACTGCTATCACATCTTGAAGAATCCAGCACTCCCATCTCTCTAGTCACAACTTTATCCATTCAACTCTGTTTGGTGCAAAAATCCAAACAAACGTAACGTACATTCTCTCACATCAAAATATCCTTTTCGAACATGACTCTTTCAGCCTCTTCCAAGTCTTCTGCTGCAGTTTCGACTCCATCTTGTCATATTGACCATGATATTTTGAACAAGGATACCATTGCAAAGATGGATGATATCGCCTTGTCGTTTTTTGCCAGCGCTTGTGGAAAGAACCGCGGAGCCTTTGTCGTTGATCCACCCGATGGAAAAACTTACGGATGGTATGTCTAGGCAAAATGCGGAGACTTGTCCAAGCCAATCAAATAATGGTCGTGGTTGGCATCGCCATGTTCTCTTGTCCTCTGAAACAAAATATCTATCCCTCCTTCCACACACTTTCTACTCACACCATCACAGCCTTTCTTTTCCCAAGGACATTGCAAAACTTGCTGGTATTCAAAAACCATTGCCTGAGGGCGTAGTCATTGACAACGCCAACGCTATCAAAGAGCAATTTGTCGCTGGCAATACGACTGCAACGGACACGGTAGCCTTGCTTGAGTTTTTGGTGGAGCAAGTGTACCGCAGTTCACCCAACTTGGAAATCACTCCTTATGCTTGTGAATTCAACGGTTTGGCCAAGTTGGAGTGTCCGGCGGTAGAACCACGATCGCCTCGCACGGATGGTTTGCCCATTCGTTCGGTATCCATGGCCGGTATCTTTCTTCCCGCACCTTGGGCAACGGGTGGTAAGGAACTGTCTTTGAAAGAGGCTTCTTCCTTTTACACTCTGGATGATTTTTTGCAAATTAGAGATCTCGGCTTGAATACTGTCCAATTGGCAGTTCCCACTGCGGCCTTCACCCCCAAAGATATCTATGGAGAAGATGTCTTGGATGTTTTGAAGGGAATCATGAAAGATGTCGACAAGGCCGGCTTGCAAATCATTCTCAATTTGGTCGCCACGGGAGATGAACTCGATGCAGTTGTGACGGCGTCCGAGTTTGCAGCTAACCATCCCGTCGTTTTGGCGTTGACCTTGCCCAAGGGAATGATCACGGATACGACGACCGTGGTAGAATCGATTCGAGCCGTGACGGCTACGTTGCCCTTGTTCGTTCCTCTCAATGAGGGTGATTTGACCAAATTGAAGGGAACTGGATTTGCGTCGGATCCAAATGTATTTGGATCGTTAGAATTGTCGCATACCGTGTCGGTGGCCGATATTGGTAGGTGATCCGAAAAAAAACAAACTGACGACCAGTATTGGGATTTTCCTGCTCGTTCGTTGCGCTTCTCATTAAGTCACTTTTCAATCCTCTCTGATGATCTATTTTTTTCTTTAGCTTCGTCGAGTTCGCAAGAAGACCGTTCCAAGCTGTTCTATCACGAGGCCATTGCATGTATGGTACGATCTCCTTTGGAGTACAGCGGCTGCTTCCAGGACATGCCTCTCTTTTTGAGTTCCGGATTTGACTTGAGTATTGACGATTGTTTCAACCAAGGAGGACCAACCTTCAAGGACTATGGACAATGTGATCGATTCGAAGAGACGGTGGGTTCGGGATGGTGGATGCGCCATCGCATTTCGTATGCTGCTCGGCAATTGTTTGCTGCCGAGCGTGGTTTGGGATGGTCCTTTGCAACTTGGAAACTCTACGGTAACGATAATGTCGGTGTCATTGACGAGCCTGTCAAGTTGTTGTCGTTGCAAGATGTTGTGAAGGCTGGACTATTTCCAAGTTTGGACAAGGAAATTCCTGCGCAGTCGGCATGTCTCAATCCACCCGAAAATGATTTTATGCTTGGCGATGATACGTTGTCTCCCACTCAAGGACCTCCTCCGGATTGTGGAAATGGCTGGTGGAATTATACAACCGAAAAATGTAAGTGTGTAGTTGGTGCTGTCCTGTTTTTTGATTTGTTCCATCGCCTTTTGCTATTTTGCCCCTCACACTGAACGCTTTCTATAGGCGATTACTGGATTCCTCCTCCCCCACCGACCATGGCTCCGACAGAACCCTGCCCCGAATGCGCATGTAGTGCTAGCGCTGTTTTGTCTGGACAGTCCGACACTCTTCCTTTGGTCTGGTCGGGTTTGGGAGGAGCTGCTGTCATGCTTGTCGTAGTAATGATCTACAATCTTGTGACTGGCAGAAACAAGAGAAATGAGTATTCGACTATTCCAAACTAGACCATGAATTAGCTAGGATGCGAAATACACGAGGAATGAGCTACCGTAATTTCGTTGGTATAGCAATCGCCAAGTGTACAGTGTCGCGCCGGGGTGATTATGAAATTCCGCAACTTCTTCACGTCTGTCGCAGGATCAGGATAACTTGTGTCCCTCACTCCTAGGATCTGGGATATTTCGTTGCTGGTGATTTGTCCATCCCTAACCGCCTCTTCATACATGAAGCGGTGACGTGTATCCTCGGTTTTGAATGAGGGATCGAATTGTCCAGAGTTGGGACTGCAACAACTGATCCACAACTTCTGACAAAATAATTTCACAACCGAATACCCCATACATTTTGTTTTTCCCCTTTTTCGTCCACATTTTGTTTCTCACGTTTCGTCCACTAGTCCCTCATAGTTAGCAAACCGGAGACTGTACGCCGATGCTAGCTAGTCGTGAGTTTGCCATCAGGGACGATGTATTAATGAAGTGCTCGGCTTTAAAATCTCCTTTGCCGAACGCTATTCCTTGTTGAGAGCGCGACCTTATGGAAAAGAATACTTGCTCAGTTTTGTGATAAATGGATTGTTGTTGTTACAACAACACTCGAATTGGTAGATGTCGCCATTAATGGAGTTTCGGTTGCACTCGATCAGAAGTACCTAAGCTTAGGGTGGGAGAGCGTGGAATAGAGACTTGCCCAAGAAAGCTGCAAGTGCATCTCGAGTCATCAATGTCCAGCCATGAGTACGAGCCTTGTTGATTCGAGTTTCGGGCCCCTTGCCTTCAACCCAGAGCGACTTCGCCACACGTCGGCTCTCTGCTCTATGCGCCCTATCCAGATACTGCTGCCCCATTTTGCACTGGTAGCCTACTTCTATGGACCATCCTCTTAATCGCCCTCGATGTAGCAAGAAAAAATCGTACTTGGGGAAGTATTCATACAGCGGGATTGCGACTACTTGAAGAACCCGACCACGTGTCGTTCGCGGAAAAGCTTCTTTTACTGCTCGAACGAGTGATGGAATGTCTTGATTTCTTTCATGTACGTGTATAATCTCTGTTGCCTCGAAACTGTTGGTGTCTGAAACTAATCGATGCCGAGGTACGAACTTGTGACTGTTCTCGCTGCGAGACAGAAGTCGCACAAGGACCGAAAGCGCAACAAGGGCTTCGAACGCCTTTGCTGCGTTTGTGTCAGGACTCTCAAGAGTGTTTCGGAGATGAGAAGCTTCCTTCCCCAATACCGGGCTTTGGGCTATCAAGAAGGGGGGCCAAAGCAGATCATTGTCATCACCACGATAACAATACGATCTGAAATGGTCTCGACCAGCTTGCAAACCACTTGGATCCCCTGTAAGCACAGCCCCCATCGCATTCTGACGCTCCGTGAAAATACTGTTTTCTTCGTCAGGGGCATACCATTTAGTATCGAAGCTAGCGAGACAAATGAGAGCAGGAATACGTCCCCGTAAAACAGCAGACCAAAATCCAAATGTAAAGCTGGGTTTCAGGATCAGAGATTTCTCTGATTCGATGAGCGGAATGGTCATCCACTTGTGCGTGCGGAGCGATAACTTTGAATCCGACTCTAATCGACGGCCTCGGAGTAGATCGTCGTTGATTCTGTGGTGCGTCGAATAAAGAAGGGCGCCTCCCCTCTTTCCCACAAGACAGTCGAGTCGAAAACTCATTTCGTCGTAGTTAGTGGCTCGACTGGGGATGACGTTTAGCTCGTCGATAAGAAGTATCACCCGCACATCTGTATTGAGGAGCCATGCGCGGACTGAATCGAAATTCGAATACATTTTCCGAAATTCATGAAAATCTTGAGTTTGATTGGCAATGAAATAGGCAATGCGAGAGTAGATTGCACTGTCAGCAGTCTCTGAGCCACGATACGGTGTTTTCGTGTTGAGCGATATTTTCACAACATAAACAGGTGGGTGCTTTTTTCCCAGGCTTTCAGCTAGAATTTTTGCGACCGCACACAGCATAAATGTCTTTCCACCACGTCGGCATCGTTCCAGAACGAGAGCTGGTGGACGGTTGGGTGATATGTCGTCCTCCATCTCAAGACACTTGCGGACCTCCTTAGCGCATAGTTCAAACTCGCCATTATCAACGGTGTTGATTAAGCACTGTTCTTCCATTCTGTTGAAAGTGTCAATCAGTCTCCGGTTGTAGGCGCTTGGCTCCTGGAGGTGTTCAGTGACATGGAAAGGCTCGGAAACTTGAAGTCGCTGCATGAATTCTGTTGCATTCATAGTTTCAAGGTCGGTCCCCGGTGAGAACTGTGCTTCGAAACCTTTGTCACTTCCATAAAGGGAAGTGAATATCCGTCTCGCATCATTCATATTGACAAACGCAATAGAAGTGGCGAATGATGATTGATGAAAGAAAAAAAAGGAAATATTATGGTGTTGCGATGTCACTACTACCGGTAGTAGAGGCAACAGTCGTTGAAAACGAACAACAAAATAATAATGATGAACGTGAGCATCCGCAAATTAACTACCGTATTTTAACAACTGTAACAACCTGGATTTCGTTCTGACCCTAACCTTAAGAATCTTTTTTCGATTCCCCAATTTCACGGGACTCGATTTCTTCGAAAGCGTTTTTCCGAGAAATGGAGACAAAACTGTTTCCGAGGAGAAAAGCATTCGGTCTACTGTTCAAATGCATCTTATAGAAGCTTGCGATAAGCATATTGTGCTTGCTCTATTTTCACTCGCCGACACAATGCAAGTAGTTCTTCCCGACATCAATTTTGGGCAGCGAGGTACTAACATGTAAGTCTATTGACAAGTATCTGCAAGGACTCACTCCCTGTTCGTCCCTTTCAAGCAACAAGCAGACCAGGAAAAGGGTCAAATGTGTAAAGATCCTGCATGAATCATATATTTATCCATCTAGAGCAAAGAGTCCACATCCCGTTCGCAAATGTTCCTAATGTCGTCAATGTTAGTGAAGAATGCTTCAACTTCAACAGTACTTGTCGCTGGTCTTTTTCGATCGCAATTCCAACAAATCGACACGAGTTTTGACTTGAGTGCCACCCAATTCTTGTCGTTTGATACGATAGGATCCCGTTTCGGTCTTTTCTCGATATACCAACGCTTGATTGGAATACAAATCGAAGACACTCTTTTCGGTTTCTTGAGCTTGTTCTCGTTGTTTTTTCAAGGCCAGTTTTCGTTCCTTTTCGGCATTTCTAGGTTTGGGGATGTAGTTGAAGGACTGAGGATGTTTAATGGAGGTGGAAAAGGCACTAGACAAATTCAAGGATGTGTTGGATAGACGCATGGTGATGACACGGAGTTCCTCTTGACCATTGATGACTGCCATGATGGCATCTCCCACTCCAAGTTCCTTTTCAAATTTTGTACCGTATCCCGTAACCACGGTTGCTGACGTTGTAATTTTTCCAGTACCCTTTTTAAGGGAAGGTGTGACAGTATTGTTGGTGGCAGATGTTGTTGTTGTTGTTGATGACGATGACAACGGTTTGGTGATAGTGTCTCTCGTCTCTATCTCTTCACTTTTCACATTAGTCGCTACGGCAACGTCGTCACCTGTGTCATCCTCTGCGTTGTCCCTCTTTCGCTTCTTGCTCTTTTTAGAAGAAGGCTTCTTTTCGCCTTTGAATATCAGTTGACCCTTTCCCATGATAATCGTAGAGTAGTGATTGTCTTGTGACAATGAAGATGATGCGCGCAGCAATCGTATAAAACAGACGCGAAAAACTGCTACGTACTACGTATGTTGTACCGTACACCCCTCTCTCACTGTCATCTGTGTTGTCACGGATGATGTGTGTGCAGGATCACGAGGGGAACTCTTCGTCCCCTTCAAAATGCCCAGAGGCATGTCCCCCAAATGGCTGCTAAAACTCCGGACTCCTGACTGCGGAGCAGTATCATAGAATCCTGCTCGCTACTCGGAGTATCTAGATAGATATACAGACATGTGGGATCTATCTATCTTTGATGACATGCAATATGCACGTAAGGATTTTGGGAATCTCCTCCTCCTCCTACGGTAGTTAGAGTTGTACATAGTAGTACGCTGCGAGAAAGTGAATAACAAGGTCATGACTGGACATCGTCGAATCAGAAGCAACAGGAATGTTTTGGAACAGCATTATTTAGCTACTATAGCAAGCTAACGGCTACTAGCTGCTACACTAAAGCCAACAAGCAAGGCTTCCGAGGCTTCTATCG
The DNA here is from genome assembly GCA_019154785.2 of Nitzschia inconspicua. NCBI lineage: Eukaryota > Bacillariophyta > Bacillariophyceae > Bacillariales > Bacillariaceae > Nitzschia > Nitzschia inconspicua. The sequence goes on from JAGRRH010000017.1 coordinate 370,256, forward strand.
TAGTGAACCAAGAGACAAACTTTGGATCTTGACCACCAGCCATGCGTACTGCAACATAAAGTAAGTTTTTGAAAGGGATCATCCGTGTTTGCAAGCAAGGGGGTTAGAGGACTGATTTGCCTCCTTTCACATGCTGGTCGGATTGGAACAGGAAATACTGTAGTATGGCCGAAAGCTTTTTCCATTCGTCATTGCGAGAATGACCCTTGGTAATGAATAGATAGTTTATCTCGGAATCATCACAAGACGACTGTTTGGTACAGCATATAGTATGGTAGAGCCTTTATAGTATATACGAGTACGTTGTATGACAAGTATCCTAAATTAAGGAGAGAGAAAAATATTATCATGATATGCAATGGAGACTATAACTTTTGTTTGGATGGATCTTGTCATTCATCAATCGCTAGGTGGATCATGCTTGCTTGCATTATACCGGAGGAGGAACAGCAGCAGAAGCATCCTCAGACCCTTTGGGTTCCAAAAGAGGAATCGAATCATTGGTATCTTTCACTTGGCCTGTTGCCTCCAACCTTCTCTTGGTCAAGACACTTTGGGCGAGCGTTGCTACTCCTAGCATGCATGCGTTCAATGTAAAGGAAATGCTTGGCGTTAGATCGGTCAAGAGTGAAAAGAGGACGATAAAGTTGAGAGGGATACGGTAGAGGTTGTAAATTGCCGCTCGTTTGTCTTCTGGGACGATGCCGCCCTTCATCGTTCCCATGATTGGAAAGTACATTCCGACTGTAATTTCAAACAGATTCATTCCGAGAAATGACGTTGTCTCGTTGATTTCCATCGCGACAATCGCCATTGCGACAGCACCCACTGCAAAAATGACAACAGCGAGTTTTTCCACCGGAAACTTCTCCACGAGTATACTAAAGAGTGACGACCCCGTCATGCAACACACCATAAATGTCGCAAAGATCAATCCAAAGGGAAGGTCGTCATCTCCTGCCTTCAAAAACGATTTGAGTAACGGGGTCCACATAAAGACAAAGATATACATGGAACCTTCATACAAGGAAGAGATGATACCACAAAGGAAAATATCGCGGTTTCGTACGGTTGTCGTCCATGCATTTCGTAATCCGTCGTACCATTTGACGCGTCCCTTCCCATTGGACTGTTCTCCGTTGTTGTCGGCGTCACCGTAATTTTCCTCCCACAGGAACCGTGCACCGAATCCACAAAAGAGCAACGCCACGAGTGCCAGATCAAACGGATTCAAATATCCACCCTTGTAAATGAGATCGGTGACGGGTGTCATGGGACCTGCATGGGCGATGTTATTGGCAATCAATCCGGCCAGAATGGCCACGACAGAGTTACCAAAGGCAGCCCACGAAAAGCTTTTGGCAAGACATTGTTTTGGTAGATCAGCATCGGCATGAGCACGGATCAGCCAAGATTCAAAGACGCTAAATAGTAGAGACGTGGATACACCGCCCAACAATCGTCCCAACATGAGAATGCCGTAATCTTTGAAATCTGCAGTCGAAGAGAGAGAGAGAGAGAGAGAGAGAGAGACGATGATAGACATATTATTATATGTATATACATATACGTGAGGTGGTCAGATACAGAAGAAAGAAATAATGTTCACATTGTTGTCCGTTTGATGATTTTTCCAGACACCACCAACTTACGTTTGGTCATACAACTGGCGGCGTAAACGACAGCAAAGAGTATGACAAAGAGTCGTCGTCCACCCCAATCCGCAATACTGCCCACAAAACTTCCAAAAATCATGGACGAACCAAACCCTGCCACAAACAGTTGTGCAATATGATGTTGTTCAAATCCATAGTCCGAATAGAGAGCATAAACGTACGGTCCTTGCAACCAATCACTGAGTGTCGCCATAAGGTACACGAAAAGATACTTTTTGAGAAGTGTTGCATGGACCTTTTTGACTTCATCACTCAAACCATCATCATCGGAGGTTCGATTGTTGTTATTGTTTTTGCCACGTTGGATCTTCTTGTAGAGTTCACTCGAACGAAACGTAACGGCTCCACAAAGGGTCAATGAGGCCCAAAACAATAACGAAAAGTTTGCCATGATTCCTTCTAAACAGCAATTCTACAAGTTCGGGGAGAGAGATAAAAAAATGTTCATCGAGTGAGCTTGATATATATATAATAGGGTAGCAAATTACGGGACCAGGTGTGCCGGGTCGTCATGGAATAGAAAACCTTTCCGGTAGGTCATTTTCAGAAAATATACAATCATACATATGACAGAAATGACAAAAATGACAAAAATAGAAGCCTCCTCCTCCCCCTTCCTCTGTAGTATCAACACCGAATCGAATGTAGCAAACTCCTCTGCGTACTAGTAGACTACTCTACCTTTTGCGTTGTTCGTCCTCAGTATCAAGAGACGAGAGAGAGTGTGATTGCTGCCAAGTTTCGGAAAGAGACTGGATCACTTTCCAGCATCAACAAATGGAACAGTACCGGTACTTGTACCCTACGTCTTTTGTTACCGGTACTCCCTTTACACGAAGTAAAGGGATATGATACGTAAAATAACAATGATGCACGACTACGGCAGTAGCAATTTTACAGTTAACAGTAGTAATAAATAAAGTATGCACCACAAGCGAAAGAAAGTATCCGGTTGGCGACACAAAACAAGAAGGCACGCGCGCTAAACTCTTCTATCTTTTTCCGGGTCGGAAGAAGCGATCTCAGAGTCACATCTCACAGTCACAGTCAGTACGACGACCAACTACGGTAGAGGGTACCTCGTACGATCGTACGATGCAATATTATGATCTATATGTAAGGGCATAGGCTACCTGGATGAGAGATTGCACAAAAAGGGTGCGGGCCTCGACGACGATTGGATCTTGCGTTCGTTTGGAATGACCCAAAACTACTACTGCTAAAATACTTCGTACTACTCTATGATGAGGTAGGTAGTATTGGATTTTCGGTGGAAAGATGATGTGTCGCCAAAGAGGGATTCTACCCTTCAGGTTGCTAACATGTCATTACAATCATTGTTCTACAACATGGCAATGTCGTTCGTCCAATTCCTGATCTGTGGAATGCAGGTACTACCAGTTCGTTGATATCTACAAAGCTTCAATCCTTTAGGAACTCCAATGTCGTTCCATCAGAGATGACATCATCAGCATCATCCCTACCAAGTCTGCCTCATCTATCATTGGAAGTTTTCCCAGAATTCATCACGATCGATGAATCGTCAACTCAACAACTGATCAATCGAACTACACTTAACATTCCGGTATCACTATGCAACAATCGGTCCTCTCCAGTACAAAATCTTTTGAAACTATATGTCTACGATACTCATCCATCGTGCTTAACGGTGGATCTGGAGCTTTTTGTGGAAGAAGTGGGGTATTCGTACAACTGGATCACAGACTTGGTCTTGATTCGTCTTTTTCAAACCTTTCCAGGAAGGACGTACGATCCACAACAGGCCGATATCTTTGTCGTGCCCTATCTACACATGGCTCATTGTATGAAGGCTGGCTATTGGATACAATGCAAATCGTTGCCAGAAAGGGGAACGTCAAAAGACGTTCTGGGACAATTGCCGTACTACAATGTTTTCTACAGCACATCGACATGTGTTCTTCTTGTCAGAATCAGAGTTTATTTCTCATCGTTGGTTGATGCGTCAACCCTTGTTGGCCATGTATGGTCCTCGATGGAATCACAACGGCAAGCGAACTACCCAAATGAGTCCTCCTTTTGATCCCGCCCTTCAATCCGCTTCCTGAATTCCAACCGTCGGTGGTATCGTCCAATCAACAACAAACCCAACCTGTACCTTTACAGGAGGATCGGTAATATTCGTTTGTCTTTGCGGCACCATCTCTCAACAAAAAGATGGGTGGTGGTGGAATCAAGAGTCCGCGAATCATTCGAAAACTTCTTCTGGAACATCTCCACAACATACCACTGCAGCAGCAACAACAACAACACACCATTGGAGGACTACCCTATATTGCCAGCGAAAACATTACACATTACACTGACCACCCAGTCCGATGATGGACTGTATGGGTTGTGTCGACAATCTGTCTTGTGTCCAATTGTGGCCGGAGATATCACTTGGCAACGACGATTCTTTGACGTCATGGCCTGTGGATGTTTGCCAGTGGTCCTGTCCTATCCGTTATCGGTACCGTACATCCAGCTGGAACAAGAACAACAACAACAACAACAAACCAGTCCACTGCCTGCTGCAACAACAAAAACAACAGCAACAACAAACCAGTCCACTGCCAAACTTCTTTATCAATGGTACATTGGCTTCCAATGTCAGTTGGTTCGTTGCAGAAAAGGCCTTTCAAATAGGAGACACATGGTCAGTGGAAGAATCGTATCCATTCATCGATCAAATCGAATATCGCATCTTTGTTATGGAGATTCTCGGAAACAGTTCGACTCTTACCGACTTGAGTCCGTTTCTACCGACATTGGAATCACTGTTGAAAATTACAGTATTGTTGGAAGAAAAGAAATGAGCCATGCGCAAGGCTGTCGTGAAATTTCTGTACGGTGTCGGTCCGGATGCTCACCGCCACAACGACGCATTCGTCAATATATACTTGATACAGGCCCTTCGATGATACCTGGACAACGACCATGCGAGAAACAAAACTTCTTTGAAATAATACACAGCGTAAAAAAAGAATAATCGATTCAGAAGAAAGGAAATTGTGGTACTGGTTATATCCGACAGATATTACAGAAGATGTCATTGTTTCAAGAAGAGTAGTGAGTAGTATGAATTATGCGTCCTCCTAATAATATAAAATAATACTTGCCGTATGGCATGATGCTGCAGCATCAGATGATCCAAGGGTACCGAATATTCCGCATATTCCCCGACACTGTCCCAGCCCCTCTGCAACAGCTCTAGGCTGGGCACGCACATCACAGAAGAATGGCGAAGTAAACGTACCGTTAGTAGCTTCCGTAGTAAAGTGAAGGTGAGGAGATGTAGCTACCGTACGTCGAACTTACAGTTATTACGTAGTTAGCCAAAGCTGCAGATGTCTCTCACACGAGTAGCTTGGTGCAGTATCTCCATCGCTTCCAAATACCCCGTAGAAAGAGGCACAGTAGTAATTGTTTTTATCTCAAAGTCGAATCAATCATAATATCTACCACTCTACTAGTCTAATAGTAGTCCAGTTCGTCTTCGCATCATAAAATAATAACGTTGATTCACATCAAACTTGTTGTTGTTATTGTTATTCGACCTTTTTTCCACCACTTGTGTTTCATTTTCCTTTGAAAAAAGGATTACCCCCCATATTATTTCCCATAACATTTCCAAACATGGACAATGTTGACATCCCTAGAGGCACTGGCCAATAATCCAGATCGAGACGCATCCGGTGCCCAGTCCAATGCTGATAGGCTGCCTCCCACAGTGCTCTTTATTATTGCCAATGGCTGTCCATGAGTCCTTTCGAAGAGTCGAACACGATAGTCCCATCCTCCAATGGCAAAGATACGACCATCGTCGGGACGGAAACGACAAATGCCTACACCTGGTTTCCCGTAGGATGTTTCGTCGACGCGACACGTTGATAGACGGGCACGCTGTTGAACGGTCCATCCAAACGATTCTGTATTGTTTTGCAAAAAAGTGGATCTGTCCGGTGCAAAAGATGCTTTCAATAGCACTGCTCTTCCAGCTTTGGCTGGCTCCAATTCTAGCACTTCCTCCCCATCACCCGCCAAACCAGCACCGACCAGAAAGGATGATGTGCCATGCTCGTTTTTGGTTTCGTTTTTCGATTGCGATGGCGTGACATCGACAGTCAAGACTGGTTCTTTCCCCAAGGAATAGGATGTGGAAGTTGATGTCATCGTTGTTGTTGTTGATGATGTTGTTGTAGTACACTTGGTAGATTGTGTAACATCATGAAGGATGATACTACCATCTTCTGCACCGCAACATACCATGACATTTCTTTCTCCAGTGGGATGACGAATCATGGCCAAACTTGTAATCATTCCATGTCCATCCACAGACAGAGTCGCCACAGGTTCAGATGCTCGATGATCCATGACTTTCACTTTCGTTTCTTCTCCGCAGGGTAATGCTATCAAATGTTCGTCTCCTACACAAGGTGCCGCTTCACAAAATCCCTGATGGTTGGTCGAGTATTGTCGAATGATAGATGATGATGTAGTATCTTCTTCTTGTTGTTGCTGTTGTTTCTGTTGCTGCTGATCGATAGCATGAAGTGATACCGTCCCCTGATTGTCACGAGTTTGAAATACAATACGACTGGTATTGGCGGTCCGTTTCACACACAATCCCCCTCCATCTCGATTCGTTTGAATAGTCAAAACGCGTTTGTTCCGTTGCAAATCCCATAACAATGCTTCACCTGAATCTTGATGACAAGTGGCCAAGAAACGACCGTGTAGACTCGTCAAAGAGTGACCTCTCGACGGAGGATATTGATGATCATCACTTTTTTGGACAAGAGATGAGGAACGAAATATCAATTCCTCCTCCTCATCGTCGCTGCTATCACTATCATCGCCATTTCCGTCGTCGTCGTCCAGAACAGATGGTTTGGATAGATCGTAACTCTCTTGGAGTGGAGACACAAAGCAGACGGAATTCACAGTGGATGGAACTGGCAACGTCAAGATGGGATCCAACACCCTTTTGGGAGGCATGATCGTTGTCGATTACGATGGAGATGAAGATGCTTTGTCTGTATAATGGTTTCTTTCACACAACTACCAAAAACACTTCATGATACGCACACTGCAGGAAGACGTTTAATATGTAATATGAGTTGAGTTGGAAACATGCATGGGAATAAAAAATGTAAATATGTTGCAAAACACCATCCATGAATAAGAAGATTTGAGATGATGATGATGTTGAATGTGATGATGATGATGATGTAGTTTGAAGTTGTTGCCGTTGCTGTTTTCGGTTCGGTTGGGTCGTGAGTCGTGAGTCGTTAGTTTGGTCTTGCTGTACCGTACTGTCGTACGTAGTACGGAGTAGTAGGTGACGTTACGGTATATTTGCGTCTGTAGGGCGTACGCCAAGAGGACAAGCAAGATTTCAACCAGAGATAGGTATTATTAGTCGGTAGTAGTCTACTTCGAGAATCTTTTTTGAAAGCATTGGCTACACTGTAGTTTCTTCAAGGTTTGTATTTTATGTGTTTTGGTTTCTTAATGTTGTTTACATACACCAACTCTTACTCATTCAATCTGATAGGCCTCTCGAAACAAGCGCCGAACATTGACGGGTAATCTATCTTGCGACTTTTTCCACACATGACCCCCCACAGACGACCGGATATGCCGAATCAGCTGTGACAGTCGTTGTCCCAATTCGGCCTCGGTGGGAGGAAACGGAGTAAAACCGTAGCTACCACTCAAAAAATCGTCCGTATCTCGGGGAACATCGGATGGGATATGCCACGTCAAAATCGCAAACAGGATGGAAGTGATAACATGTGGTATGCCCACGTTATCAACTTGATGGATGGCTTGAGGGTTGGCATATAATGCATGACAGAAACCATTGAATGCATCCCTTCTCTCGGTGACATCCGTAATACGGGATAGTCCATCGCACCATCCCAAAAGAAAACGAGGGAGATCCGGTGCCACAAACGCTGGATTGACGGTAGCGAGACGTCCCACACAGGCAGATGCATTTTCTGCTAGCCCCGATACACTCGATACTCGCTCGGAACCATTGCCCATGAGAATCCCCACCAATTTCTGCATCAAATCTTGTGCGAACGGTTGTATCGGTGCCGAGTTAGAACCACATTGGACACAGATCTCTCCAATGGCCCAAACTGCGTTACTGCACAACGATCCATGCATCTCTTCGTCAAAGGTCGACTCGAGATTGGCAATGGCATCTTGTAACAGGGTCGGTAATGCTGGTTCAATCATGGACGGGGTATTCCTGGCGAGATCCCCCAACAGGGCTAGAGCACTCATTCGGATCCCGGCCATGGGATGAGTGCACAATGCGTGTAACACATTCAAAAAGTTCGGACCATACCGGGAACTGCTACCGACCAGTTTCGCAAAGTTTGATCCTAACCCTTCGCAAAGACCATCTAGAAGATCGGTTGCACAAATGATAGGATCGGCTTCTTCCAATGCTGGATCTTCCGTGGTCATCAACTCCATTTGGACTTGTTCGATGGTTCCCATGGCCGTGTCTAGGCATTCCAACGCAAACGGCTGAAAGTTCATTCCACAAGTTGCTGCGATAGTGGCAAGACTCTCCATCAGCGGTAATAACATTCGATTGGATGGATCGTGTCTGGCAGCAGTGTTCCAGATGGAGAGCAACGGTGGAACATATTGGCGTGGTAAATCATTCTCACCAGTGGCAGGCCCGCAATGTTCCGCCATGATGCCCAAGGTATCAAAGAGGATGACAAGACTCCTGCCCTGGTATCTACCCATGGCAGATACAATGACCGGGTAGATTTCTTGCAAATACGGCACCATGAGATCGCCGGCAGTTTCCATCAGCTCACTCAAAGCAGATCCGATCGAAACTTGTACTTTGCGGTTCTTATCTTGCAGTCGTTTCAACAGCACTTCTAACGATGCTGCAAGTAAGTGCCCCTGGGATCCCGTTTGAACTTGATCCACAGCCCAAACAAAATACCGACTAATGGTCCATGCGCAAATAATTTTGACTTGTGGAAGATTTTCGGGTGTTTCCGGAGTGGCAAGGAGATTCATTAGGTACGGATACAAATTGGCCATATGAACATTCATTTCCTCGCGGCATCCTTCGGCAATTGCTCCAAGTGCCAAGATGCTAGCTTCTTGTATCCAAGGATCGTTACTGGCAATGCCTTGTTCCAAGGAAGGTAACAAATTGGGCAAGATCGGTTCGGCGCCATACAAGTTGGCCAACGAGTCCAAGGAGGCACCAGCATACTTTCGAAGATTCCATTCATTGTCTTCTCCAAATTCGTCATCATCGTCGTCACCGTCTTCGTCATCGCCGTCATCATGTCCCCCTCCATGCTTTGCTCGACTCTTATGAAAGACAGGTTTCATGCCGTCTCGAACGTTGTCACCCTCTTCCATATCCAATTCATTTTGTACCTCCAAGTCTACCCGTTGTTCTTGCGAATAAACCATATTGTTGAGCAATGTTGGTATTAGTTGTGGCAACAAGCTTTGTATCGTATCCATCATTGCCGAAGTTAAGTCTGCTTCGTCGATGGTAGCAAAAATTAGCCAGAACTCACACGCTTCTGTGGCTACTAGCTGTTCCTCGTCTCCTTGGGGTTGTTGTATGGTACATTGTAACATGAATTGGCAGATCGACGGCCATTGAGGTTGTAAATATTGTGCATGGAATTCCAAAAGTGTGTTGATTGATCGACAAACCCACTGTCGGACCGTTACACTGGGATCCGATGCCAGACGGGACAACCCCTCCAGATAGGTTGGAAATTGTACCACCAACGAAGATGGGACTAGTCCGTAAGATAAACATGCCGCCAAGGATTGTAAACTAGTCATTCGAGTGGATTCGTCCGGAGATTGAAAAAGATTGAGCACTAACGGGACTAAGGCGTCCAACGATGACGTAGGGATTTCTTGGGGGTCGTCTTCCATCATTTTCTTCACGGTAGAAAGAGATGCCTGCAATCCATAAACATTTGAATTGGGATTGTTGGGATCCAGATTCTGAATCAAGGTTGGCATAAGAGTCGGCCATTGCAAAATGTGCAGATTGGGTTGGACCGAATCGTGAGATACGGAGCAATCAGCAATCACCGATGAAATGACATTCCTCAACGGCGTGTGCCTCAAGTTTAATCCATACAATAACGTTTCTTTCACGTGATGGGCAACTTCTCCTTCCAAGAACAGTGGTCGATTCGTGGCTGGTTGTATCGGCGGCCTCAATAAGGCGTTCTTCAAAATCAACCCCGCCATTTGTCCAAAGGGGATCCACATCGAGGGATTGGATTGAATTTGACCTGCTGTGATTGCGTCCGTTTGCTGCCATATCTGTAGTTGAGACGGCTCGATGCGCTGTAGGAGAGTGTCAGGCTGATCACAACCAACCAACAAAAAGGCAAGTTGAAGGCACAGATTTCCGTAACTTTCAAGAGACGAGTTTAATGCTTGGTCTCGAGCTTGAATGGCCTGGACATGCAAGTCGTGATTGGCTGTTTGTGATAAGGCTGATACCAACGACAGAACTTGCCCATTTGGTGGTGGGGGTGAGGGACTTGCCATGGCCGCGTCTCCCTGTGTGCCTGTATTTTTGGTTTGTTTGTTTGTTTGTTTGTTTGCCAAAACTGGTAGAAGGTTTGGTTTTCGGATCGAAATTTCCACTGGACAGACGGGAACACGCTCGATAGAAATGGAAACTGCCTTCCAACACTATTCACAACTGAAAACACTGACAGTCTTTCAATCCAAATTATGTCTCTGACTACCAAACCGGATGGCGAGGATCTCTAGGATGGAGATTCGTTGGTGTCGTAGGGAATTGGAAAGTTGACGTGACGTGTGGTCCAAATCAGTGCGGTGATGGAAACGTCGAGATAGCTTGTTGATCAATCCAGCCGAGAACGCCGACAAAATCTGAAACGATGGAGATTGAAGATGCCACAAGGGGGAAAAGAGCCGAACGATAGATCTGTGGGTACAAAGTATTGCTTATTGCCAATTGAGGAAATTGAGACTTTCTGATTTCTGATGAACGGAATGGGGGGAAAAAAGGTTGGTTGGCGGATGTGATATGTGAAGAATAGTGTTGATGATTGATGAGGGTGACTCGAAACGATTCACTCGACTCTGGCGTCCGCCCGCCGTCCAAGGAAATTCCAAATTCGAGAGTAGTGTCGGAGTTTGAAAGTACGTAGTACGTACAGGTAGTACATTCGAACATACAGGTACCGTCGACAACGATACGAGTACTCGTATCTCCCCTCTCCCATCAAACACGTTCACAAGAAAATGGGAAGAAGTCTCTTGCGGAAGTTCTAATGTCCGATTACAAGGATGGTAATTAACTGTAATCTTCGTAATCTTCCCTCGGGAAAAACGTGTACGAAGACTATCTATTGTTTGTTAGAGAGACAATGCACAAGGAGGCAAAGATAAAAGAAGCAGTAGATATGGATGGTGATGACAATGAGGAAGAGGAGCAGTCTAGATGCTAGAGAATCGGATATTTCCTGGCTATATGCCTTTTGCTTTGTATGGAGCTATCATGCCCCCTGGGAGTGACTACATCTTTGAAGATAGGTGTCGCTTGGTCTTCAGCATCTGTAGCCGAGGGTAGCAGAGGGTTCAATATCAATCCAGCATTGTTTGCTGCCTCCATTGCTCAGCAGGCATCTGCTGCAACTATGCTGCACCAATCCAAGATGATTCATAGACATATATATTACCACAACGGCCGCATCAAGAGAGCCGAACGGGATGTCGAACGTTGGAGGCTTCTCCTAAATCCAGATATGTTGCTCAATCCCGATCTAAATAACTTCGCAATCGAAGGGTTCAACAAGGCAAACTTACATCTAACTCAAGTCGAGAACGAGTACGAAAAATACATGGATTCCATCTCAACAGCAGCACCAGAGAATCGGTACCAAAGGTTCGTTTACACTACGTTGAAGAACTTCATGCCTCCACAAGACGAACCACAGGCAAAGCGAGCTAGGTGTAGCACTCCTATGTCATCGATTTACATTCCAGCTGGCAATGATGATGAAGAGGAGGGTATAGCAGATCACGTCACCAATACCCCACCTAATCGTAATACCTAAGCGTCTAAGTTTCATCTAGTCTTTGTCCTCTTCTATTTCGAATCGGCCATAAAACTTCTATCTTTCTAAAGGCAATGTCAAAGTGTACAACAAGTCGATTCCGAAACTCTGTCAAGTGTTTGAAAGGCCCTAGGAGAATTAATTGCAGGTTGTCTGTGTGGCACCTTTGTACTGAATCAAGTGGAGGAGTATGCCTGTCCTTGGACTGGCCTCATTATCAAATCATTATGAATTATGATTGATGTGTGCATTTTGTGCATTTACTGTTATTCTGATTTCTGATTTCGTAGTAGGCTCTTCTCCCCTGGGTGGGCCTTCACTCTGACGCAACACCTTTCTTCTTTTCCGGTTTTCTGGTTACGTTAACTACTGTTCTGTCAACCGGTACTGCTGTCGTGGGATGCAAGATGCAACCAATGGAGTACAGAGTGTTCCAAACGTGGGCGGGTAAGATAATGAGTACCTCTTCATGAACTGAAGTACGAACTACGTATTGCCATAGACTACGGTATTTACCTGCGGTAGATAGATCCTCGTTGTAAAAAAGGATCCAAGCAGTCGTATCCAAGCAGTCGTGTTTGTGTATTTGTACGCGACCAGGCTTATTCATCATTACCGTATTTTACACACGACGTATCATACACTATGATAGCTAGTAGTAGTCGTAGAGTAGACTTCTTTCTCCATCGTTACCTTTCTCCACATTACATTCTGCTCAGCGCTCCTATCTGTCTCCACCTTTTTCTTATTTCTTTCCGACGCTCACACTTGCGTCAACTGCTTTTCTCTCTTTTCGGATTCCAAGAAACATACGTCGTAGTTCCTTGGCAACACTCTCTTCATCATGCCGTCTCATACACGATCTCTCCGTGGCAGAATGAACGGCGCCTCTCTTGCTGGAATGATCAACGCAGATGCACGATCGGAAGAACAAGCCAAGAAGCGAGTAAAACGTGTGTTTGGAAGCATGCTGGCAGTCCTCTTACTCCTAGATTTAGGATCTTCTATTGCCGTCGTTGCCATGGCTTGCTGGATGAACGGCAACACCAATAGCAATAGCACCAGTGTCGATATTGAAAGTACCGTCCTAGGAACACTTGGTGGAACACTGTGGAATTGCGTCCTTCATGCCGTCTTGAATGGATGGAATCCGTTTGCTCTCCGCGGCCATTCGGATCATATGGGTGACTTTGTTGTCATGGCAATGGTCAGATGTTGCATGACGGTGTTGTTGTTGGTCGTGGGGGTGCAGTTTGGTCAGTCTCATCCATTTTGCCAACCAGCATCTCCACCTTCGAGCAATCGTACGAGCACGACTACAAGTCTGGTTTCCTTCTGCGATACATCCAGTTCCGATGAATTGACAGAACCACTGCTTTTGAATGGTGATCAACCAACTACTGTTCAAAATGATCATCAGCCAGGTGCCCCTGCACCAGCTCCAAGTGAAACCAAGCCTCCCTTTTGGACGGCCAAGAGGACGAAAAGCTTGATTCTATCCTTGGTTTTTGTCACGTCCACCCTCTATCAGGTGCATGCGGGATTGCGAGTGGCAACTATGGACGATCCAGACGAATACGACGACCCGGAGACTCATCAGCATCACCATCATCATGAGACGGTCCATTTGCTTCAGACGATACTCTTGTGTTTGACAATTTTGTGGATCAATGCCGAAGCGTACGTTACAAGAGTCATGATTGTGGACCTGACACGAAGTAATAAAGGTCTGTTATTCTTGCCACCAGAAGTGCATCGTCATCCGCTGTACTTGGAAACGAATAATCGATCATTGGCGGTCCACTGGTGCGACTTGTGCAAGCAACGGATTCAGACGAACAACGACGACGGAAACGGAAACAGTTCATCGACACCCAGCTGCTACCGATGTGCCTTGTGCGATTTTGATATATGTATCAAGTGCAGTCAACGAAACGACTCTGCAATTGTCGGGGAAAATGTGTTACGTGGCGATCGGGGAGTTCGAGTGGAGACATCTTTGACAGCGGGTGGTTACTTTCAACGATCGCTACAAGTGATTGGAGGAGAATGGCCTTGGCTGTTGGTGTCATTTATCTTACTTTCCATGTCAGCCCTCTCACGGCTCTTCCTGCCGCACATTCAAGGAAAAGTCATTGACAAGGTCATTCCTACAAACGGCGGTGCCGACTCCGGAGGAGATAAACAGTATGACAAAGAAGGATTCTTGCATTACATCATTATTTATGTGGTGGTCATGATTTTGCAAGGGGCTATCTCCACCCTTTACTCCGCCATTTTTACCCTGGTCAGTCGTCGCTTAAAATTTACCATACGCAACGCACTTTTTGAAAAGATTTTGGCACAAGACGTAGCGTACTTTGATGGAACCGAAAGTGGGCATCTAATTTCCCGATTGACGAACGATTTGGACTTGATGATGTCACCCATCCAGTCATCCCTCTCAGAGCTCCTACGGAGCCTCTTGATCATGTTTGGCGGTATGTTCTTTTGCTTTTGGAAAAGTTACCGCCTTTCCATGTTAGCATTTGTGACCATTGGACCAATAAGTTTCTGCTGGGAGACCTACGCCATTTGGAGCAAAGGATTGGCACGCGAAATGCTAAGCTATTGGGGAGAGGGCAACTCTATTGCGTCCCAGGCGCTATCGCACATTCGAACAGTGAAGGCATTTGGTTGTGAAGAAAATGTCGTCAAAAAGTATTCCGAAACCAACAAATTGGCATTGCATTGTGGCATCAAAGATGCTTGGGGCAACGGTTTCACTTCGGCCCTTACAAGCTACCTTGACCTTGGGTCTGGCGTTTTGATCTTATACTTTGGCGGCCTTTTGGTATTTAGGGGTGAAATGAGCGTTGGCGACCTGGTGACATATCAGCTATTTTGGAACATGATGAATAATGCCTATCAAGGTCTGCAAGGGCTCATTACCTCGTTTACACGAGCTGCAGCAGGGGCCGAGAAAGTGTTTTCGCTTTGGGATTCTCACCCTGACATTAATCCACAGCGAGGGCAAGATGTCGATCCATCGCAAGTCAAGGGACATTTGCAGATGGAAAACGTATCTTTCTTTTATCAAATGAGACCTGACAACATGGTACTACAAGGGTTTAACCTCGAAATTCCCGCTGGCAAAACATTGGCTTTGGTTGGTCGCTCTGGTGGGGGTAAGTCGACGATCGTGAATCTCCTCCTTCGATTTTATGATCCCAAGGAAGGGAAAATCCTCTTGGACGGCAAACCTTACGATTCTCTCAAGGTCAATCAGCTCCGCCGGTTGTTTGGAGTTGTCACTCAAGAAACAGAACTTTTCGCCCTGACTGTTGAAGAAAATATCGCGTATGGTTTGAACAAGGAGGACTATACGTTAGAGGAAGTGATTTCGGCTGCCAAGAAAGCCTATGCCCATGATTTCATCATGGAAATGAAAGATGGATACCAGACTCGTATCGGGGAGCGAGGTAACCGCCTATCGGGAGGGCAGCGCCAAAGATTAGCAATTGCTCGAGTTCTTCTGCGCCGACCTAAAATCATCCTTCTTGATGAAGCCACATCAGCGTTGGATGAGAATTCGCAAGAATTTGTACAGAAGGCTCTGGCTGAACTGATTGCAGAGAGCAACGCTACGGTGGTGATGGTCGCTCACAGACTATCCACCGTAGTCAATGCTGACTGTATTTGTGTCATTGACAAAGGTACTGTTTTGGAACAAGGCAGTCACGAGGAGCTCATGAAGATGAAAGACGGAATTTATGCCAAGATGGTTTCGAAACAACTTTCCAAGAAGGAGGATCTGTTAGATCAAGACCAACATAAATCTGTTGACAGTGTTGACGATTTATTGGGATAGCTAAAGCTCTAAAATATCTCCCGTTCTAGAATTTAAAGCTTCTCGTATAACTTATTTCGTGAACTTCATGTCCCACACATAGCAAGCTCGCTACTGTCAAACTATTCTCTGCTAATAATAAGTGTACCGGTACTAGAGGTATGATTATTTTGGAAGCGCACAATAGTAGGATTTTACACAAGTTCAGTACTACCACGTAGAATAATGGTACTAACTTTACAGCTCCCTTATTTCGGTATGACTCGTTGGATTCAAAGAACCATGATCCATCACAAAACCTCTGTCGAAATCAAACGCACACCGATGAGTCTTGAACTTCTTCATCAACCTTTCGATCTCATCCATCATAGGAACCTTTTGCTTTTTCTCCTGATCGTTGTCTTGGATTGCTGCTGCTGTTGGTTCTGCTGCTTAAGCCCTTGCCCGTGCACTGAATTTTCTGATCCTCGCTTTGGTCAGTTCTGTCTCGACGTTTGTGCACTCATCCACTAAGTCTTCGAAGTCTGATCTCTTCCTCTTTTTCTGAAGGGGTTTCCTTCTGTAGCTCCCCTTCGCAAAACCCCAGGAATACTCGATGCCCTCACCTGCCATCTCGGCGTGAAATTTTGGCGTGAACATCACCTGGACCGTTAATTCGTTGGCCATAACCTGCAGGTGAGTTAACTCGTTCTGAAAATCTGTGCACTGTCCAACAATACTTCTCAGTGACTTTTCATCATTCAATGTCCCGTCAGGATTCTTCTTCGGATTCGCCGAATAGAGGTGATGATTGTTGTGGTCGATCAATCCTCGTTCACGAGCCACCTGTAACAAACCTTTGGGTTCCCCTACCCACCCTGTAATTTTTTTTTGCTCGGATTTCGAAATTGCGATTCCATGATCTCCCGCTAGCTTCTGCATTTCCTTCACAGTGTAGCCTCTTCTGTCTTCTTTCGAAATTTTACCTTCGCGTTGTAAGTCGGTCGTCAGTTCCTTTTTTGTTTTCGGTTTGTTGTTGACATATTCATCTAACAACTGGGTTGACCTTCGTTTACGCCGTTCCTGTACGCTCAGATTGAAAGGACCCTCTGTACTTTCTTCGGGTGGTTCTTCATTGGACCAGTTCATGCGCTGCGTATCGCCGACTGAGAGAAGTGGAGAGTAACGTCCCAGGTAACCTTCAAAATTTTGAATAATTGTGTCGCGAAGTCGCTCTTGCTTACCGCCACGGACGAGATCCAGATAATGTTTGTTCGAACTATGACAAATTAGTCATTCGTCAAAAGTCAATGTTCATTTTAAAGGCATACCAGATTGCTACCTTGGAAATGAATAGAAAAACATGGCTCGAATGCTGTGAAATCGCAGTTCATGAAATTAATTTGCTAGGGGTTACTCTGACTCCACCGACATAGGATGTCGCCCCGGGTAGTCAGAGTAACCCCTAGCAAATTAATTTCATGAACTGCGATTTCACAGCATTCGAGCCATGTTTTTCTATTCATTTCCAAGGTAGCAATCTGGTATGCCTTTAAAATGAACATTTACTTTTGACGAATGACTAATTTGTCATAGTTCGAACAAACATTATCTGGATCTCGTCCATGGACCAAATCCCGCCAGCCTTCAAATTGTTGTGCTCTCTGAAGTAGTTTGATGCGTCTCTCAACGGCTGAGAGACAATTCGAATCACACTGTCTTGGCCTGAAAAGCTTGTAGGCCTCTGGCGAATCCCAATAAGTACCGCACACTGATTGCTGCCGTGGCATATCAACATGATCAGAATCTTGTTGACGTTCATGGCTATCACTTTTCGTGTTCTTGGGCATAGAAACATGGTCAGAATCTTGTTGACGTTCATGGATATCACTTTTCGTGTTCTGGGGGTTGACACAATAAGTAGCCTGACGTTGAACAGATGATCCTTTTTTTCCCTGCTCCAGCAGGTGTTCGACTGGTGGAATGTCGTTTGATTTCAGCGACCGAAATGAAATCAAACTCTTCACCCTTTCCACTTCTTCTTTCCACTGCTTATCAAATAACGGGTATTCGGCTTGCTCACCCGGCGGCAGTATGATATAATATGATTGTTTCGAATATTTTGCTCGGAAAAAACCAGACAAATTGCTTCCGTCGAAACGATCGATCAATTGATACTTCTGAATCTTCGAGAGGAGAATGTTCAACAATCGGGCATTCATCCCCATGGAAGCATCAATGACAGCGGCAGCACGAATGGCGTCGATGATGGTATCCACTGTGATCCACTTCTTGCAAATCTTGGGACCAATTGTCGGGTGGTGGATGGTCAGCTCCAACGCGTGCCCCAGAATTTCCTTTGTGACCTTTGGTGCGTCATCTGTCAATGGCAAAACCATCGCGCCAATCGGCCCCGCCAACATATATCCTTCCAAAGGATATTTGAAGCAGATTAGAAGAGTCGAGGCTTATTGATCAGAGTTGGCTATAGAGAAAACGTCTTCTCAATGATAGTAAGAAAATGTTTTTGTTGTCATCAATTTTTTCGTAGATGCACTACTGAATCGATCTGTCCGGCGGCGGGATATCAAAAGATCCAAAAGACGGTCTAAGTCCAGACACTACCAGGTGTACGTATTCCTACGGCGACAAGCTTCCAAAAGCATAGCAGTAATGGCCAGGGTGATTCGTACGGAGTATGATACGGAGGAGTGGATCATTTGAAAAATGGTCGAGTGGGTCGAAGATCGGACCACTCACTGTCAGCACATCATCAACGATTATTTCTTATTTCGATCGTTCGCTGCCGCCGTCATCATCTTCAAAGAACGTCTTGCACTATCAACACCACATTTAGCGGCACACTACCTTCTGATATAATCAAACTGGCATTTCTATCATTATGGCTCCTCCTGGCTCGGCACATTTGAATTTTACCCTAGGCGGACTGGTGGCAGTGGGGGGTGCAGTTGGCTACTTCAAGAAAGGGAGCGTCCCAAGTTTGGTCGCTGGTCTGACCTTTGGAGGACTACTGATTGGGAGCGGAGTCCTGATTACGCAGGGAGAATCTTACAAAGGGCATGTTTTGGCAAGTGGTGTTACCGGTCTCATGACCTTGGCAATGGGACAACGATTTCTGGCCAGCGGAAAATTCATGCCTGCAGGAATGGTAGCAACCCTTGGTGCTGCTGGATTGGCTTACAATGCGAAGAAAGCTATCGAGTGGATGCCGGAAAAGAGCGATTGAAAATTTAATATTTGAAGATGATAAAAAATCGATGATATTCTGAAATAAGAATATGAATTGCGGCATTATGCTGTAGTTTGCTTTCGATTTGTCTTTCGAAGTTCAGCTGATTGGTGGCTTTCCCTTTTTGTGTATGTGCCCGGTATTTCATCTGTACATGATGTGAGTCTCGATGGCGTCGATCCGTACAACAGTGGGCGTTGTATTGGACTTGTCATTTGCAGCTGCCAATGGCGAATGGTCTCTTTGATCGAGATGGTTTGGGTTTCGATCAGAGGCAAGAATATTGTTGATCTTGTTGGGATAACAATTCACGTAGTATTTTCACCCAAAATTTAACCTGTAGGCAGTTACTGCCTCTACCGGAGCTCTTCGTATTCAATCTCTGGTAGCACGAATATGTTGGCCTCTCAGCCTCACTGATAGCGCTCCTCTTGTGTGATTCTTGATTTCAAGATCAAAGACGTATGCTACAGGTAGACTCAACTCGAGTCTTTATCTACTAGACGAGGTCTCTCCCTCCGACGATGTACTTTCTTTTTCATTGATGTACTGTACCAATCACTTTATTCTTCCATTCCCGATCAAAGGATAAGGCGACCCTACTAGTAGAGATGGATCAACTGAAATCGCCGCTTGCCTTGACGTCTAGTCGTATTCCTTGAACAACGTTCCGTCGAGATTGAGGAGATGGTCCTGACCATCCCCAGAAAGCAAGGTAGGTGTTCGTCGACGCGTAACGGCCATCAGATTCTTCCTACTAACTGTAAAATGATTTCTTCGTTCGCTCCCGGCCTGACCATTATTTATCCTACATCATAGCCATCGAATTTTGGTATGGGACGGATATTCCTAACAAAGAATTGCCACGTATTGGAACTACCTACGGTAATCCCGCTCTTGCTAGCTAGTAGCAATGGTGACTCGGCAGTAACCAACCTCGAAAAGGGGAGGGAAAATCAACCGTTATGTAACTACCGTACCAGGTATGATACGCTATTAACTCTTAAGTGCACCCAACATCCAATCGCCATTGCGTTGTTGATGATGATGTTTTTTCCTAATAAATCCATGGACAAGAAAATTTGCAATCTTCTTGGGCGAGGTCTTTATGTCTGTACTAATCGTAACTAATTAAGGACACCTAATCACAGGTGGGTTAACCAGTGACGTCCATTTTTTTCGTTTCA
Source organism: Nitzschia inconspicua (assembly GCA_019154785.2). Lineage (NCBI taxonomy): Eukaryota > Bacillariophyta > Bacillariophyceae > Bacillariales > Bacillariaceae > Nitzschia > Nitzschia inconspicua. The sequence continues at coordinate 390,319 of JAGRRH010000017.1, forward strand.
TTTCATTGGACAAGCCATCGGTACTGAAGTTCTTGTTCTTACAGTTATCACTTTTCTGCTCCGTAGTATCGGTATTTTACTCTGCACTCTGCAGTAGGGAGTACGGTATTTTGTTTGTTCCTCTACAAATGCCGTCGCAATCGCAAAATGGGGTTAGGTACTCTTCTTAACCCATCGAGCTATTTTTTGGTGAAACCTGTCCTCTCATCTCACTCACAAACCCAAAACAGTATTTGTGTAAACACAAACAACATCAAAAGTCGCTGCTGAAAAATAAAATCATGAGTGGGAACGAATTTGACTGTGAGAACAACATTGATGGACCGACTTCCAACAACGACGTACTATCGCAAAGGAAGATAAAAGATCGATCGCGCATGGACCGTATCAAAGCCAAGGCGAAGGAATCTGCCATCAAAGACCTGCAGTTGAATGCCGATGATTTTGATCCGCAAGTCCTCGCAGATATGCTAGGGCTTCCGGTATCTGTCTTCTATGGTGATGGGAAGGGGATTGTCGCGGGTGGGATCAAAGCAAGTTCCGAACCATAGTAAGAATTCCAATGCTTTTCTGATTCAAACTTTTTGAATGGGAACTATCCAACAAATGCATCCGAGCTCCGTGAACAAACAAATCAACGACCAACAACGAGTCAAGAAGTACGAAATTGCATGCACAAACGACACAGAGGGGTAACGCACACATACCATGACAACCCAATAATCATACAAAATATTGTTTTTTTATATTCATAAATGTTCTTTTAGAAACGCTACTGTCTCTTCCAGAGCTGTGCGTAGTTCGTTTCCGTCGTACACATCGAAATGACCAATGTCTGGCATGGAAAACAACCTGGCATTCTTTATATTCGCTGCTGCATCTATTGCGGCTGCAGCGGGACAAAGAAAATCGTTTTCAGCTACTACCAGTAGCACCGGTACTTGAATTCTCCCTACTGTATTGAATGGTCGGTACAGTAATGTTGGTAGAACGCTCCCCACGGACGCCAAATTGGTCCATCCAGATTGCCTGGTTTCCTTCAAAATTAAACGGCCGTAGCCTCCGTCGTCACCGGGATTTTGCATCATGGCAGCAGATCCGGGGGGTCCATGAAGTGGAATGTACGTCGTTTCCCCCGTCAAAACTTGAGCCAACGTCCATTTCACAAGCGCGCCTGTAACTTTGACCAGGCCCCTTAAAGTGGTTGAAGGATCTCGTAAGAGGGTTCCAAAGATGCTCTCCAACGCTGACTTGACATGTGGAACGTTCCCCACAACAGCTTTTATCGGCAAAACGTCATCCGTTGTTGTTGCTACATCCGCAGCAACTGTCAAGATATGTCCACCTCCCATGGATGTTCCCCAAAGTGCAACTCTTTCGATGTCTATGGGTAGATCCGAAGCATTTCTTTTCAAGTATCTCAGCAGAGCCTTCAAGTCTGCAACATGGCGTTCCGGTTTGACTTGATGGCGAGGCCAACCTCCCGAATATCCAAATGTGGCATAGTCAAAGGTCACGACGGCAAATCCAGCGTTGTTGAATGCTTGAGCAAATGGGCCAATGTTGGAATCTTGTGTCAATCCTAGACCATTGGCCATAACTATCAATGGCGGAGGCGCGGCGTTGCCTTCTTCTTCTTCCTTATTGGGTGGCGGTGGTGGTAAAAAGAGTCGTCCCGACAGTATTGTCGTATCGTCTCCTCCTATAAATTGCACCCTCTCAAAGGAACCGCTGGGCGGCTCTTTCAATTCAGTCATCCAAGCCGGATCACCGGGAGCGAGTTGATACACAGCTGCCAACGCCGCACCTAAAAGTGCCAGTTTTGCAAAGGAACTCATCGTCGTCAACAAATGAATAAATACAAGAGAGTCAATGGAACACGAAGCCTTCGTGGATATCCTCTCGTGAACAAACAGATGATATTGGTACACGGCAATTATTATGATTACGTTAACAGTGTATAATAATAATCACATGAATGGGACAAAAACAAGAAGTGCTGTCTTGGATCCTCATCGGAACGGTAGCGAATTTGATTGTTCTCTTGATGTTCGCAGTTTTACTGAACGTTTCGTCGAGCGAATCACATTACATCTTCGAGTCATCACAGTCAATTATTCTGCAATTTTGGTTGGGTTTTGACGCGGTCCCGCCAAGATGTTCTATCACGGATACTTCGGGTGTATCTTCCCGTGTGTTGTTGTTGTTGGAGCTTGTTCCCTCCTCTTTTACGTCGTCATCCAAAATCCAGAGTAAGTTTCTGATCCCCAGAGGGAATGAAACGAAAGTTATCCAATGATCTCACAATACCAGCCGACCCAAGAAAAGTTGGATGCTACCAACGCAATCTTGGAGGACCCACATTGATTACTACGTAGTAATATTTTATACTATCATCAATCATGTTCAAGAATTCGAGAATCGTCTTTCTTAACAGGATTGACATCCAAGCAAGAATTTTACCCGTCGCTACTGCAGGCTCAAGGGCAAGAGTGCTGAAGGAATGGTACCTTTCGAAAGGTGGACAAAGTGCTTACCAACAGCATCGGTATCAATGTAAAATATCAACCACTCAAAAACGAATTTGGTATCGATTGTTGTATTTTAATACCCGTGGTGCGGCTGAACCCATACGATACTTGATGGCCCTCTACAACGTTCCATATCAAGATGTTCGTTATCCGATTCAAGCTGCTGCCAAAGGGTTTGGTGTGGATGAGACATATTTGAAGCATCAAGCGGAAGGAAGATTCCGCGCCAACCTCAACAAAGTACCCATCCTACAAATTGTGCAGCAATGGAAAGAACAGTTGGATGGAGAGGGTGACATCGGGTCGACGGATTCAGCACAAGAAGTCATCTTGGACGAAATTGGTCAAACTCATACCATCTTGAGATTTTTGGATTACCAGCATGGTCACCATGTATCGTTGAATCCTCTACAACGCGCTCATATCGATTCATTTGTGGAGGCCATTCGGGATGTCAAAACCGCTTGGTACAAGTCCAAAACGAATCAAAAGTGCAACGAGTTTGTTTCTTCGAACCTCCCCGAATGGTGCCAAAAATTAGAACAGTCCTTGCCCGTTAATGAATCCAACGGCGACTATCCCTGGTTGATTGGTGATCATCCGTCCCTGGCAGATATTTGAATATATGCTTTGTTGTCGACACCCACCTCTATCATGACGGGAGCTTCACAATCCTTCTTTGATGGTGCCTCACCTGGAGTAATTCGACAAGCGTATGAAGCATGCCCTCGCATCAACGATTCGGTAACAGCCATGTCCCAAGAGCCCGCTGTCCAACAATGGGAAGAACGCCGACCTGATACATTCAATTGAGAAAGTTCAATAATACCACGGACATCACCGCGCTGTTGTTCATAAAAACATCACAAAAGAAAAGATAGCCGAATCCACTATTTTTTGTCGACGTTCTTTTCCTAGCTAGTAGGATTGGCCTCCGTTTACTCTATGCATTGCCTCGCCTCTCTAGTAGAAGGGGCCAGGCGGGTCAGTCAACGGCTCAGATACAGAATCAGGCGCAAGTAGCTATCATAGTAGTTGTCATACCCATTAAATAGTAAAATTTATTAGCTCATAAATTGGCAGACCCCCGATACAGGGGAAAATATTCCCACTATTTCTCATTGCCCGTACGGATTGTGTAGATTGCCAAACTTCGTGGATTGGTTGATAGAGACAGTCCTGCTGTCTATTCCTTCATGAAAAATAGTTTATCTAATAAAGCTTATCAAAAATAGGATACAACTGAAACAGATTGAATCTGTTCATCAGTGATCACCAAATGGTTTTTTGCGTCGTTGCTTAGCTGACGGCAGTTTCTCCTTCTTGACTCCCTTGCAGTCTTCGTCCTCCTTGGTTTCTGCTGTACTTGTTGGTACTTTGAGCGTTGCAACTTGACGGACTCTTTCACAGTCGGAGGTTGGTGTGTCTTTCAGCAAGGCATCCATGGTGCTTACATCAAATGATCGAGGGAACTTTTGAATCGCCGCCAAAACAATCTCTCGTCCACCTGCATCTATGACAGATCGCTTGAGTAGCGGTGACACTTGACACAGTCCCAGCAAGATACGGGCACAGCAAGCTTGAAAACGAGAGGCATTGGAATGGACCTTTCTGGAGCGACGCCCTCGTTCACAAAAGTCTTCCACGTCACTGTCATTGATGTCCAGATAAGTCTTCATCGCTCGAACGATAGTGGCAATACCTCCGTTCTTGGAAATCACAATGGCATAGTAAGCATCAGAGGACCAGAAAGCTAGGGCGGTGCATTTTTCGATCGGTGCAGGTAGATATGGAGAAGCACTCCGTCGATCTTGTTCGTCGCAAATGTCATTGATGGCGGCCAAGTATTCCTTTACGGCTTCCTTTCCCGATCGGTTGGCCATCAAACTGGCGTTGTGGGCAGATGTTCCATGATAATGATGGTTGTGATATCCCGAAAGGTCGTTGCCACTGCTGTTATTTTTCGTGAGGGAGGATGACGAAGAAAACGGCGAAGAAAAGGGAGATGCAGAGTTTGAACGACCCGAGTGTAGGGGCTGCCGTTTCAGTGACGGTGAATTCCGTTGGAAATTGCTGTTGCTGCGTTGGTGTTTTGACTGTATAACGTTTTGATGCAGAGAACATGATGTTGTGGAGAAGGAAGCAATGTTGCACATAGTAGCTTTTTTCTTCGTACAAGTCGGAAGTTTGCTGGGTTGTAATTTATCAGGACTTGGGTAGTCGGTGGAAGCTGTAGGTATTGGCGGAAGCATGGTTTGAATTGACAGGACTGCTGCGAATGTTCGGTTTGTAGAGCAATCCGTTTCGGACGGTCGAATGCGGTCTTCTTTTCCCTGCTCTGATAGTAGGTTGGAATCGGCTCGATGATGAACAGTTTGTTGATTTTCTTTTCTTTTATTATTACTCTCTCGAACAAAGTATTAACTGTAAGCTTATTATTATCCTTTCCAGGTTCTGGTTGTTGTTTTTTCGGGCCATCATCGACGACACTCATGCCTTCATCAGATCAGAAATTGCGAAGCCAAGTTCGAAAAAAGGGGAAGACGAGGTTTGAAAATCAGATTCGCATGACGAAAAAAACGTTGACGATGCTTTTACTTATGGAGTCTGTAAACATGATTATGCCTTCCGTTCCAGCTAGAAAGAAAAGCACCGTTTTTACAATTAAATCTCCATGGAAAGGAGGGAGAGGTCTGTAATAGAGTCGGTTGTCTCATCACGTGCGACCATGGAAAAAGAGCGGAGAGAAAACAACTTGACTGTGATAATATCTTCCTTTTATTTTATTGCATTCTTGCAGATGACAAATTGACTGTGAACAATTCCGCTGTAAAGTCGCACTCATTAATTGATTTTCGAGAGATGAGCGAATCGGAGAGACAAGAAGGACAGATTGAAAAAACAAGTGTTAATGATGAACATGAAATAGACTTTATACTCGGAGTAATAAAAATATATTTAACTGTTAAATCGAATTCACACTATTGTGTACGCACTTGTTCGAAGCTGGGGGAAAAATAATATAATGACTGTCGTAGTGTACGAGTAGCGTCTACGGTAGAATACCGTAGCTACCGTAGGTACAGTACACTGAACTTACGTCGTACTACCTGAACAACACCGTGGTACCTGTACGTAGGAAATATTATGGCACTTTTACTGCAAGCTCCACCGTAGACGGTAGGACGGTAGTAGGGTAGTAGTGTGTGACATAGGAACCGTACGACGCATGTGTCTTCCAATGGACAGCGTCTCTCGAAATTTATCTGACGGTCTGGAGGGAATTTGAGCCAAGGATTGCTGGTGCTGTATGCAAGTAGGGCAATAATTATCACGACTTACTTGTTTTCGATGTACGAACAAAAAAAAATTCTCTCCAGCTAGCTATGATAGACTCTACGTCGGTAGTAGAGTGTGCCTACAACCGTGTAATAAAAAAAGAGATGGGGTGTCGAGAATCGGAATCGGTGCGAGTCATGGCAATGTGCGGGTCTCGCTCCATGGTTGTGACTTTCGCAGGAAAATGAGAATACCGGTACCTACTACGGTACAAATCGTAGTACTACCCAATCGTCCAGCAAAAATAAACCAAACACACACACACACAAAATCACTTTTGAGCAGAAGAAGGCATTGAAAATCATGGACGAAAAGAAGGAAAACGATCACGATGCAACGTCTTCGATAAAGAGTATCGGGGATGTCACAGAGCCTCATTCTGACATTGAACAAGTGTCGCAAGAGGATTCTCCTAACAAAGCGAAAGCGTCCAACCAGCAAACGAATATTTGGATCATTGTTGCTTCTGTTCTTGCCGTCGTGGCGTTGGGAGTTGGATTGGGAGTTGGATTAACTCGTCCAAATTCCAAAACGATCGCTTCCAGTCCTTCCAAGGAACAGACTAGCGTGCCAATCCAACACTTTATTGACTACACCTGTGAGAATGATTCCGACTGTGAAGTCATGAACGTTGGAAACTGTTGTGGATATTATCCCGAATGCCTTCGCAAGACATCCACGCCGGATCCTTCCCAGGGTTGCAACACCGGAGAATCAGCCATTTGCGGATTTCCGTCCATTGAGCGGTGCACTTGCAACCTGGAACAATTGGGAGGTCGTTGCGAAGCGGCCTCCTAGTCCATGTCTCGGACAACTTTTGTTCCAAGCATCGTATATCGGCCTACTGAAAATTGAAAGAACGCTTTAGATTTCGCTATAAAGATAACTCTCCGCGACTACTCTAAAATACTAATTCAGTATACTATGACTTATTTATTTGACAGAGTTGAAAAGAAGCATTTCAAACATGTGGAGACGTCGTTCGTCTGGGCTAATGAAGGATCACTACACCCTTCGAGACCCAAGCACTATACGACCTTGTCTTGAACAAGAACATGAATCCGTCTTCACCAGCAATGTAATCATCACTGGAGTGGACGTTACGAAGACGAGAACCACAATCTCGAGGATGGCAAATCTTCATCAAAAGTTTTTTTTACGTAACTTCCGTCAATTGAGAAAAGGCAGGTAGACCTTTCTCTTCGAAAGGATACGTCATTTTAATAAAAGGATGTGAAGACTTTTGAAGCATGGTTGATAAAGTATTGGATACTGTTCGTGAATCATTTACGTTAACGTTAACTGATCGATTTCAGAGAAAAAAAAATGACAGAAAAAAACAGAGTGCCGTATAGGCATAAAGATGATGTCAATAATGGCTGTGATTTCCGAAATTTCGATTTTCACGTTGCTAACTGTAAATTAGAAAGCATCGTTTTTCGCATTGGCTTTGGCTTCGTTTCTATATGGATCTATTGAGTAGTCATGTCCATAGGACGGCTCTTCGTCATCGCTTTCACTTGAATCATACCATTCTTCGGTTTTGTTGTTTTCGATACAATATGTTTTACACAGTAGTATTCCAAGTTTCTTCTGCCATCGCGGCATATCTGATGCTGCTTTTGTTGCTGTTGCAATAAATCGTGTTCCTCAAAGGGGGGATTTCCCATTCAAGTTGTCGATGGACCGTTTTAGTCCCATCTCCACAATTTTTAGTCGTTTTTCTACAGTCGGAGCTTCCAAAAGTGTTCCTCGAATCTCCAACGATACACCTAATACTGGCAATGGATTGATCAATGCTGCAGTCCAAAAACAAAAGGCGGTAGGATTTTCTTTTGCGCATGGTCTTGGTCCAAGTTGGTTCTTCACACGTTGGAGGAGCTTTTGTGGTTCGACCAAAAGTCCTGGTGCACCCTTTTTGATTCTTGTGGATGCAGTCACATTCACGTTCGTATACGTTCCAACGTTCGAGGCAAGTTCATACCATTGATCGACCAATGCAGGAAGACTTTTTTGTAGAGACAGAATTTTGTCGGATGTTTCTTCGTCGTCTTGTTCTTCTTCGTCTGTTTCTCCTCGTTCGGCTTGTTCCAAATTCACTTCCACCCAACAATCGGTCCACATCTTCCGTGACCGTCGATTATTGTTGGCTATATTGTGCATAATAGTATCGTTGTCATCATCATCAATGTCATCCACCGAAATCATGGACGTCAATTCGTTTGGAGCGTCCGTGAACCGTTCCTCTCCCCATCCCAACATCATTTCTTCTCCATTGGGATCGTACGCTCTCCTCCATCTACCTATCCGTTGCTTCATGTCGGTTCTTGGTCCGACGACACGACATCTGGAATGTCCCACTATAGAGAAATCTACAGCCGTGGGGACTCTACCGATTTTGTTTCGGTTCTTGTCCGACAACGTCGGTGCGTCCATCGCAACCAGTTTCACAAGAGTCCCATGTCTCCGTATGGTCCGAGTAAAGTAGTTCAAGGATGTCATGACGAACCAACCACCGATTCCCACTTGATCTCTCAAAAATTCACAAAAGAGAGGATCTTCCGCCCGGCCGTTCATCTCTTGTTTGGGCAATATGGCATCGAAGCATATCACTGGAAGTTGTACCAATCGTGAGTAGGGATCATTATAATCATTAGTATCACTGGAATCATTCCTGACGGTCGATTCAAGAAACTCTTGGATGCATTCCGACTCTTGTATACGTTTCATTCGACTTGATAGTTCTTGTTGTTGTCGTTCGGCTTGAATAGATTCTTCCTTTTGAATCTCTTGTATCCGTTGTGACAAGGAACTCATCATCAATGTTTGATCATCGTCACGAAAAAATTCGCTAGAGGTTGGAAAATCATCATTACTACAACTACCATCATCGTTGGATTGATACACAATCATGCTTGTTGGGCTTCTTCTTCTTTTCTTCTTCATTCTCCCCCCGAACATAATATTATAGTGACATTGTCCTTCTCTCATGACAGGCCATTGTCTCTTCATCGAAGAAGAAGATAATGATGATAAAGAATGGAATCCATTTGAAGTCAAGAGCAGAGCGGCCAGAATGGTGCACTGGAAGATCCAACAAAGAGATTGATTGGAAACTCTCAACGACGCCAGCAACGTCGTTGGCCGTCGCCGATCCACACTTGTTGTTGCATCCATTATTATTTCTCTCTCTCTCTTCTCTCTATCACACACACGCACACACACTATGATGGTTTATAATGCATTGATTATGACATGTAACACTGTGATTTCGTTTTGGGTATTTGGTTGTTTTCATACCATACACTCTCTCTGTCTCTCTCTATTGTGTCTTTCCACTGATGATGACCACCACGAGGAGAGATTGGGAGAATGCACCCCATCTGCTTGTGTTGTTCCGTGTATCCATATCTTTCAAACGCATGTAAAGCGAAAGCAGATGGAACAACAACTGGTCTGCATCATGCAAACGCGGGTGCGTCAAGGTTTGAAAGTAACGACGTATCATACCGTCTCTTACTACCGTACTATGTATTACTGTAGTACTTATCTTCAATCTACGGTATGCACACACACAACATATTAGATATTAGATACTCTCACAGTGTATACTAACAGTTAATTAGTACACGAAAGGTTTGCGACTTGCGACTGGGTAGCCATGTAGCTCTCTACTCTAGAGTAGAGAGTAGCAAAGAAAGAGAGATTTGGAAATACTGATCATTCAGGAGCAGAACCATAGTTCTGACGAGAAAGATTACACGAAAAAACGACTGTTTCTCATCCCATGTGACTGTGAACGCGGCAACACCAAAAAAGGGCAATATTATACTGTACCGTCGTAGTAATAATAATAGTATTCATTGTTCCTTGCTAGTAGTTTTGATAGATGACGTTGTTGTTGTTGTTGATGTTGTTGTTGGCTTGCTATGTGACGAACCAGCACCAATGGTGGTGGTGGCATTGCCCGATTGTCGATTGGTAATCATCACGCTCAGGACTTCACCCATGGCCGTAGAAAAGAGTTTGCCAGTGTTGGACTTGGCCATTTCTGCCAACAGACGTCTCCATACAATTTCGGCAACCCGATCCACTTTTTGATAAATGGCGGGCAAGTCGTTCTCATCTTTGGAAGACATGGGTGGAGACAGCTCTGATGCCCGGATAATCAAACACTGTATATAGATGGGTTTGTTCCAGCTTCCAATCTTGTTGTTACAGACGCTCACAGGAGGCGTACCAACACTCCCTTTGGTCGGTCTAGGAAGTGTTTTGGAGGAGGAGGAGTGAGTTGATGATACTACCCCCGACACATTGGATCGAGTAGTTGTTGTGCCATCGTCCGGCTTGATCCAGCTATCCTTGGTGAAGATCCGCATCTCGTTAATGACGATTCTTCCCACCCGACAGAAAACAGGTTTTCCCTGTTTCGTGTCATCTGGTTGTGGTAATATCAGCTTTGGAGCCTGTTGCAGCGACTGGACTGCAACTTTTCCCACTTGCTGCATGACACGTATGCCCTCTTCCAGGTTGTTGTTGTCTTGTTCCCGAAATCCCTTTAACCGATCTACAAGACCAAGACCTTGTTGTTTGATGGCACCCGGTAGCTGACCTCGTGTCGCCGCTCTTCCCAAGTCCTGTACAGCATGAAGCATCTCATTTACCAACATCTTGGCTTTTTCATCGGAGGGGTCAGTAGTATTAGTGCTGTTGTTTTTGTTGTTGTTATCACAATTGGAATCAACCCCTTGCGTCGAGACGGCATCCGAAAAGTCGCTACTGGCATCAAACATCCGTTCTTCGGTATTGTTGGTTGGAGGGATACTACTGTCAAAATCAATCTCCAATCGTTCCGGTGGTGGAGGAACAATCAAGGTCGGATTCAGGAGATATACATTAATAACGGAATCTCGTCGTTCCACAAAGACTTGTACATCCGTCACAATAACAGTGTACGCCTCGATCGGTAATTCACGTCGCAAAAATACATCATGGAAGATACAAATGGGAGCATTACATTCCACAGATGCCTTTCCCACTCGTGCGACGAGGGGAGATTCCCATTGCCATTCGTCTCGTTTGGGTGTATGGATGACGACATTACTCGCATGGGCGGTAATTTTGCCCTGTAACAGTTGCGACCAATCGATATGAAAGCTCCCGATGGTGACTTTGGCCCCGTTGAGAATTTTTCGTGCCTCCTTCTCCAACACGAACCATATCCATCGTTCCAACCATCCCAAATAATACGCCAAGGCGATGGCCAATGCAAAACATATCAATACCGACAACACACTTTGTGCAACATATTCCAAGAGAGAATGGAGTTTAGATACAAGTCGCCATATCATGATGTTCATGCAACATACATCCAAGAAGAATTTGTTTTATTGAAGGTCGGGATGACAGAGAGAGAGAGAGAGAGAGAGAGAGAGAGAGAGAGAGAGAGAGAGAGAGAGAGAGAGAGAGAGATGCAGCTGGTGAAAGACAATAACGATCAATAATGTGTGATAGAGAGTTGTTCTGATGACTTTGGGGTGAGTGTATTGTAACTACGTTGTTGTTTCGTCGGCATTCCCATGGACTTTTTTGACCGTTGAAGTAGACTACGGGTGTATGATAGTGCGGTGGTCGTTGACGTATTATTGGTACCTATACCTATTAGTACGTCGTATACTCGTAGACCACTTATTACTGAAAACTACCATACTATCATAGCATACCTCGTTACGACTCAACAGCAGGACGATAACTTACAGTTAGTACAGTCAAGCACATTTCCAAAGAGAGTGTTCATAACCTGTGTCGACTCAGTAGTAGAAGCTATAGAAAATACCAGACGACTATGAGTATAAAAGGGAAATGAGACCATAGGTACTAACTATTAGGTGGGAGATGATGGAGCTACCGTAGTCTACTACCTAGAGCATAGAAGACACAATAATACAAGTAATATGGACAACAAAAGCACCAGATCAAGTGACTCGAGCAGGGGTATTGTAACCGTTTTACCACTAGTAGTACCATGCGGCTCGTCTCATTCTTCGACAAAGGTGTGTGTGTGGACGGTGCGAGTTGGACTGTGGATTCCAAGGGTGGAGTTCTTGGAGATTGCACCAAAATCGAGGTTGATCGTGAGACGATCCAGTGCGAGAGAATGGAGAGAATACTTAAGCAAGTATAGATGGCAGGAACTCACTGTCAAAACGAGTTTTGTTTGTTTGTTTGTTTGTTTGCGCAACTGATTTGTCTTTTTTTAGTTATTTACTGTTATAAAATATTATATAAAAAGTACATGATTGTTGTTGAATCTACTAGGTTGTAGTAGTTTTTGTCGTTTCCTTTCCTGTTATTTTTTTGGGGTGAATCATTGTTTTTTGCGGGTATCACCGACCCGTCCAAAGATGTTATCCAAGCTGCTTCGTGCGATACCTTCATTGGATTGTGGTCCTGCCGTCCACCAACTGGAGAAACTGGATACACTGGCATCATCGTTGGCAGTATCGTCGGTCGGTCCACGAGTGAGTGTCTTTTCTGGAAGGTACGTGTTTCGTCTGCTTTCTTGACTTTCTTCGTCATCATCGTCATCTTCTTCATCATGCTTCTGTTGTTGTTGTTGTTGATTCTTGGCCGTGTCTGATTTATTCTTCGTTTTGTTGTTGTTGGTCTTGTTGTTTTCAAAGTGTTGTTTTGGTGAGTAGCAGAATCGTTCGGTCACTGACATGGTACTGTAGATGAGTGCAGCCAGTGCCCACCCTCCTGCAGATGCCATGGCTGCATACAAGAGATGGATGGGCAGGATGGACGTGTTTTGCATCCAATCATCATCCTTCCACAAGTTCATGTAGACTAGGACGACATCTGCCAAGGTTGACAAACTCAAAATAGCGTCGGCCAGACGCAACCACCGTACCGGTGTGCAGCAGCAACAAGAGAAAATGCCACATTGCATATTCTGTAAGGATTCTGGTTTGGTGATACAACAGGTGAAGAGTGCTGAGATTGCAAAGAGGTGGGTACGGACAATGTTCAAAATTTCGCTCCAATTGGGTTCCTTGAGGACCAATGCGGACGATGTCATTCCACAAAGACCGGCCAAAGTCCATAGGATGGCTTGTACACGTCCACGACGGGATCCTCCGTGGGACAAAAAGAAACAGTTCCACAATCCTTGGATCGTCCAGCAGAGGTAGGTCGCAAAGGTGTAGGCCATGTACAACGTCACGAAGGACGACGTCGAGTTGGAATTGACTTGAAAGAAAAAGTCGTACATGTCATCCACTTGTGTCACATCCGTGTTGGTGGTGGCGGTGACGACGTAATGAGTGTCTTCTCTTGGAACCGTTCCGTACCGTTGGTAATAGTCGTACACATAGTACGAGGTCCAGACATAGAGAGTGGCACCAAAAAGAAACATGGTGTTGGAGAAAAGGCGACTGCAAGCAGAAGTAGATGTGGTGGTGGTTTCGGGATGGTCATCATCCATGCTTCTACCGATTTCGTAAGAACGATCCATGGCGAAAATAGAACCTTTGTCATTGGTATCATCGTCATTTATCATCATTTGTGCCATCATGACATCTTCGTCGTCAACATCATCATCATCATCATCGTCAATATCATCACCTTCAATGTCATCCGTCTTTAGAAAGGACAGAATGGATTCGTCGAGATCTCTATCCGAAAAGACATCGTACGGTTGGGCAAGGTTTTCCTTGTTGTCAACTTCGATTGCGTCATGATCATCATCGTCTTTACCGTCGTACTTTTCCATGGAAATCATAATGATGATGTTTTGTATGTGCGTGTGGCCAAAAGTAGTTAAGGAAGGGTAACAGATACTGGATCTCTCTCTCTCTCTCTTTCTATCTTTCTCTACAAGAAGAAGAAAGCAGAATGATCGATGTCTTCTATTGGCTAGCTACTACCGTAGTAGACTACCGTACACTCGTAAACGAAGTATCTCCGACAAAAAGATGGGTACAAACTCCAATGCTACAGAAGAGGAAGAAAAAAAAAAAAAAATATGGATGGACGATTGAACCAATAAAATAAACACACGCGTCTTTCAAATAAAATACGTAGCATACCTCCCCGTAGTAATAAGTGAAGCCGTGGATTTCAAGGGTCGCACGGGTTTTTGGGAGTGTGACATTTTAATACACTGTCGTATGATAAAAACATACCTAGCTAGAGGTACACACACGAAGAGATTCCTTCCAATTCCTCTCTCTTCACACCCCACAGAGGGAATCACTTAAGTTATTCGCCGCCAAAGTACTCCGCCGTTCTGCGCCGGCTTTTTAAATTTTCGAACGGAACTAAATTGCTCGCAACGGGACCAAAGAAACGTTACGCGCCTGCACAGACAATGATGCCACTTACAGTTAACACAAAACAAAAAAACAACATCCGACTTCCCTCTTCCCTCCATCATCGACAAAATTTTCGTCATCTCGTCTCCAATGACAACAAATAGCACAGTATTTACAGTCGATTTTACGTGCTATCCCCAACCTCGCTGATCAACAGCTTCATCAGTTAGCTTCATCTCAACCGACCTCCACAACAATCCCATCACTAACAACGAGAACAATCATAACGATATCATCATGGACAACAACATTCGCATCAATCAATACGACTTCCTGTCCTCGACAGGCCCTGAAACCCCTTCTCCCGGCTCTCCGGCCCTCCCGTCCATGCAGTTTACTTCTCCCATGCCTCGTCCAATGTGCGATTCTGGGGGCACTGGCGCAGCCCCCCCTGCTACAGCCAATCATTCTCCAGCTTATGTAGACCACAGTCCAGCTACTGGTCTTGACATTGCCAACTCTCAGATCGCCCCTTCCCCCGCTGCTCTGGCAGCCGATGTTGTTACCCAAGACCCAATAGTTGCAGCATACAACCCGTACACTGCGCTGCGGAGCAGCTTGCAGTCATTGAATCAATTGCAATAGAGGCATCGTCCATGTTTTGCGTTGGGGTTACTTTCAATTCCTCCGGAGAACTGAGAGACTCGGTCAGGAAATTTGCGCACAAGAAGGGATTTTCTGTAACCTCAACCGGCACCAGGTTCAGCTGTAGCCGATGTGCGGCGCCTCCATCCTACAATGCCAGAAGGCTCAAGAAGCAACAGCAAATCCCTCCTGGAAAGAGGAGGAAGAGAAACACCACCAGAGTTGGCTGCAGTTTCCAGATCTCCTACACACATTTCAACCGCAACGAAAAGAGAGCAGACCAACCCATCAGAATCAATGCCTCCACTTGTTACCATCACAGCAATGGGTGCTTCCCCAGCAGCAGACAACTCGCCATTGAGAAGAGAAAGGCAGGGGCTATCACTGCTGCTGTTAATGAATCAACAATTAAATCGATCCTCGCAGTCATGGCAACTGGGCAGAGAATCCCAGTTGAAATGCTAAGGCGCTTGGTCAGGCCCCTTTATCCACCAAGTTTATTCTCAGCCCATATTGGACACACTGCATTCATATCTGCACCTCTTCGGCAGAACTATGGCCCCACAAGACATGTTTGCTCAGGTATCCCGGGGGATCTCACATCGTGAGGAAGACGGGGAGAACGAATATGAGCCTGAGGCAACAGTTACTCTCAAAAGATCAAAACCACCCGGGGCTAACGGAGGTAGAAGATACAGAAGCCGAAATGAGAGAACTATGGATCAGATGAAGGAATCCAGCAGGAGAGCAGCCCTGTGCTCTATATGTCTACAACCAGGGCACAGAATTGTTCAATGTTCCAAGATCAGCGAAGCTAGAGCAACTTTGATCGGGCATAACCACGTGGCAGAGTTTGCGGCTGGTTTGGGGGATCCCATGTTATGCCTGGTGGAGGAACCATTTGGTTCTATGAGGGAAACTATCAAGAAATGGATGCAGTCAGGGCGCAACATACCTGTTGAGGCGGTTCATGTCGTGGTCCGGAAGTGTTTTTACAGTGCCACAAGACAGGACTCATCTCGCAATGTGGTGGAAGTGTTTGTTTGGGGGAAAGGTGGCACGCCTGTAAAAGAGCATTGTCCTGCATACTATCCAGTCAACAAGGTTGTCCAGTGGATTTTAGCAAACTGCAATGCCAGAAGGAGGAAGAAGCACATCCTGTCCTGCCTGCAGAAACCTGCCCAGGAGATATTGCAACATTTGTACGACTATGGTACAAGCCCATGAGACAGGGCTGATAATAAGTCAACTAAAAAAAATGTTGCGTGTCGATCTTCCAACTCTAGCATTACGGTAACAATATTACGTGTAAAAATCGAACTTCGTGCTTGCACTGTACGTATTCTGATAAACAGGCGACAATTAGAATGCTCTAAAGTATGAAATTGTTCAAAAAAAAAAACGTACCGTGCTACTACGTACACTCTAGCTAGTAGGTGTGATAACTGCATGCTTCGGCGCTGACTTGGAGATGTTGTGGAGAAAAAAAACAACGCTTGGCGATAAATACGTATTGTGATAAACCGTCGACAATTAGAATACTATAAAGTACTTGAAGTATGAAATTGTTCACGAAAATATACGTACCGTGCTACTGCGTAAGCTAGTAGGTAGATAACGGTAGTAATGTGACAAAATATCGGGGAGAACAGACAGACGCACATGATGGAAATTCTAATATTAGTGACCGGATATAACATAAATTACTTAGGGAAAGGGCCTGGGGGTGCTGGCTCGTTCTGATGACACCGTCTCGACGAATCAGATCTCGGTATTTGGCCGGCGCAGACCGGCGGAGAACTTTGCCGGCGGAGAACTTAACGGCTCCCCCGACAGAGGACAAGAAAGGCAACAGCCCCCGGTGTATCGTATCATAATATAATATGTACCTGGCTTTTTGTTTCGAAAATTGAATCAAGAATGAGGAGGGCATGTGCGCGAATGTTTGGCACGTTGCATAGAGAAAAGGTCTTCCCCTGTGCAAATGCGTGAGCCGGACGAGATCCCGACAACACCATCCGGTGTGAAAGCCGCACTTTCCGACTCTCCACCGCTACTACAACGTATTTATGAAACACTACGTACGACTGAAATGGGCGCGGGGGAAATTTCGGCATTGCTCTTCACAGTCAATTTATGCTTTCTCCCCCACTCTATCATACACTCTACCCACTGGACATCTGGACACCAATAAAACACACATAAACTCTCTTTACATTTTTACTGCTATTTTATACCACATCCCAACTGATTATTCTCTCTCATCGAAGCACCATCATTGTTCGTCACAGTCAATAAAAATGCAACACCACCACTACCTAATGGTGAAACACAACAACATTGATAAGCAAGAGAGAACAGTTTCATAATAGAGGGAATCATCACATTATCATAATCATGGGACTCAAAAGTACAAATCCGTTCGTCTCCTCGTCGTGGCGTTCTCCACCTGCAGTTGCGACCCTTTCAAGCAGTGTCAACAACAACAACGACGACGACAACAACACTACAACTTCTACTTCCAATGCTGCTGCTGTCACTTCTAGAATCAAACCGACGGTTCATAAACGAGGCAACACGAACGTCAAGAAGATCAAGTTCCATTCTGCATCGTGTATGGACAGGACGCAACAAGAGACGGCCTTTCATCCGTTGGATGTTACCGTTCCCCAACAGGCACATAAAATCCGACAACGTCAAAAGACCATCGCCAAGGGTAAAAACACGATCGGGTACGACGAATATCGGAAACAAGTTCCCCTGCACAAACGACACAAATTTTCCATGGAAACGCCGTCCACGCCAGATCCAACGTTGGACATCCCCAACAAACAATGGAACGGAATGGTCAAAGCATGGTACGGTTCTACGTCAAGGACATTATATATACCCACCACGTTCTGTTAGTACCCAAAAAAGCCAACAATCATAATTTTGTCGTCTCATTGTTGTTATTGTTCTCTCTTCTGTTTCTTTTTTTTGGTTGTTGTTGCAAAATTTAGGAGGATCGCCCTGCACAAATACGATCCAGTCGATTTGCAGCAATCCTTTGCCAAGGCACATGCCGAAGAACAACTACTCGACAACAACCAAGTTTCCGATAGTTGCACTCCTTCTAAATCATCATTGTCATTATCATCATCCTTGACAGTCAAGGAACGAGAATTGGAACAGGCCAAGTCCATGGGATTATTGGATTTGGTCCAATTGGGTGGTGGCAACGACGAAGTCGATCCGACACGAGCAACAAAAACATCTACGACTACTACTGTTGTCACATCCACCTTTTCACAGAACGAGTCAGTCATCATGCAAATGGAGACTACCACCACAACGTTGGGTATCACTGAAAACAGGGAAATGTCAATATTGGACGAATGGGAACAACAAGCTCAAGCCAATGGGGAGGAGGATGACGACGACTACGACTTCCACCATTCTATCCTACGTTCGGATGGGGGAGATGACAGTGACGACGACGATGATGATGATGATTTGCTATAGAAGAACAGATTATTTCATTCGACCGTACGAAAGAAATACTATGAAACAAAAAGGGATGGGCGTGTTTGGCTGTATCCCACACGAGTCAAGACAAATCATGGCCTAGTAGCATATGTGTGTATGTATAATAATATGTGATGTGAAGAAGAGGATAGCCAGATCTGCAACAACGATGGAGATTTTTCCTAAAACTCAAGTTTCTTATTTCATACAAGAGCCAACAAAGGATACACCACCCCGCTCCATTAGCTCTGAAGCTTACCTTAGTTCAAGTGTCTCAATCATGTTGTCGTCGTTGCCGTCGATTCTATGTTTTTCCATAATAAAAAATTTTAAAAAAAGGTCAAAAACGTGGGAAAAAGACAGCAATTGTGCACAGATTGGATGTTTTTTTTTTTCGGAAAGTTGCTTTCAACCCAGTTCTGTACTGAATGTACTGGATGAGCGAAAGTTTTCTTCGCACCTTTTCACTTTCATTTATCTCCATCAGTCATCAACTGACCTCGAAGTAACTACTCTGAAGTCGCTGCCAATCCTCGTGGTCGTTGCAATGTTTTGAGAGGGAGAAGAATATGTGGCATCTCTTGTCCCTGAGCTTTGTGTGGCCAACTTCTCGCCCTCCGCCTGTCCTCATGGATGGCGTTTCACTGTTACTCCTACTCGCAAGTCCTTATCACTGTTCAATCCATCGCAACATTCTCTTTCAGCTGCATCAGCTCTATCGTGGGAGCTCTCTTGCGGTCTAGCTCTTCCAACAGTACCGCCTTGGTATCTAGTACTCAGCCAAGCCCGAGGATCTTATCAAGCAATACGTATAACTTACTTTCTTTGATTTATCTTTCTTGGGATCTTCATTTTGACGTCTGTCAGGGAACCTCTATGGGACTCCAGTAGTAAGCATGAAGCATACACTAAAGTAAAGAAGAAGTTATGCCTATGAGTGCTGATGGACCAGTATGGTCTGTACGTCATCCGTGGTTGTGCTGACACCCTCCCCTGATTTCAAATCTTTATTAGATTTGGAATTACAAGAAAGGACAAAAGAGGATGGCGGAAGGACAAGATCATGGTGTCCCATAAGTCGGCGGGCATGACGTTGATGTAGCACCCAACCAAGTGGCTTAGTGAGATCATCAGACGGGTTAATGGAACCAGGTATGTGGCAGAGTACAATGTCACCAGCATCTTTCCAGTCTTGAATAGCAAAGTGCTGTATGTCGACATGTCGAGAGCGTTCTGTGGGAATGCGGGCATTTATCATTTTTATTGCCGACATGTTGTCTTCATAAATTGGTGTAGGCATATGTTGTGGAAAACCAAGGTCTAAAAGAATGGAACGAAAATATTTTGCTGCTTTGGCCGTGGTGACAGCAGCAAGGAATTCAGCCTCAGTAGAGCTGGTTGCGGTGGTAGATTGCGTTTTAGAACGATAGGCAATGGTAGCGCCAGCAAGTGTAAAGGCATACCCTGTAGTAGAGCGTCGATTCCGTTTGTCGTTGGCATAGGCAGCGTCAACAAATGCGGTAAGTTGGTCCGGATCAATCTGAGGGAAAACTGGGAGGTCAGACGCGACATTGTATGAGGGGATTGCAACAGCTGGTAGGGTATCATCAACAAGGGGCTTTTTGAAGTAGAGTTTCCAGTGTATAGTCCGCCGCAGGTATTTGGCAATGCATTTGAGGTAGTGGTAATGCAATGCGGATGGAGATGAAGCAAATTTGGACAGAGTAGTGACATGGTAACCAATGTCTGGGCGGGCAGTAACATAGGCATAGAGTAATTCCCCAAGCACAGTTCGATACGGGAATTTCTGGGAGTCTTGCAAGGCCTGATGTGCAGGGGAGCCTTCAGGTGGGCCAGGTGGTTCGTCGTACATCTTATCCACAGCATCAGGTGGCAAGGGCGTAGCATCGTGTTCCGTGTCAGATTCATGAGCTCCAGGGGTGTCCCAACCATGTGTGGTGAGGAAGCGAGAGATATATGTGGAACAAGAGATGGCGATATGGGTGGAGGTTTGTTCAATGTCTAGGCCATTGTAGTCTGTCTGAAGGCCAAGGTATTTGAAAGGGGGTTTGTCTTCACCGGGCAATTGTAGCTTTCGTCCAATAAAATCATAAATCTCAATGGCAATGGACTCGTCATCACAAGCAATAGAGAAGTCATCCACCTGTCTGAGCATAAGAACTTTCTTGCCCTTGTACACAGTGGAGTAGATGGTGTGGTCCAGGGTAGTGTGACGGAATTGTAGCTCATCACAAGAAAGGATGTTGTTAATATGTTCCTCCCAAAGACGGCCGGATTCAGGGTGGCCTTGAAGGGCACGCAACACGGGGAGCACGAGGCGTCGGTCGAGATGGGTGCCAAACCGTGCAAAATACCAGTCAGCGTAGGCATCGTCGATATACACATATGTGGGTATTTTGGGACCGGGTGAGTGTGCGAAGGCGTCTTGGGCATCGCCGCCGTAGGTACGGTATCCAAGCCGTGCAGCAAGTGCATAGAAGAGGCGTTGTACAGGTTGTTCAACGCAGGAACTATAGGTAGCAGCGATGGCATGGAGAGCAGGAGCGGAACGACGTGAACCGTCACAGCAATTACGAGCACGGCGTTGGCCATTGCGTCGGATTTGGTACTGCCAGTGTGGTCGGAGAATAATCGCACCAGGGGGGGTGGACAGGGAGTACCAAACATAACAAGTGATGCCATCTGATCCAACTGTTTATGTTCTGCAGCATGCCATTCATCCCAAGTGGACAGTGTTTTCAGCTTTCGACGAGTGAGGTTGCCAAGAGCATGTTCCTCCGGGGTGATGGTGTGGGAGGAGATGGCATTGATATGCAGGTGGACGTGTTCCGAAGGGAGTGCTTCTGGGGAGAAGTCATATTCAGGGTGACGGAGTGCTGCAATATGGCGAATGTCTTCAAGGCGGAACACAGGGGTATGGTCATCATCCGGATGGTCTGGATGGTATAGGTCATGTTCAACGAGAGCTTTACGCAACTGTGCTGCAGTTGGGGCACGTTCTGGAGCAAAGGAGATATGGAGTGCACGGTCGGAACTGTCACGGGCCAGGGCGAGCAAGGATTGGGCCTCTTCAACGGTAAAGACAGGGTGGTGGTTAATCGAGGTGATGTAGGCGCCGCGGATTTTGTTGTTGGCCGCCTTCAGTGTCGAGAAGCCTTTGGCAATGGTACTGTTTCGATGTATGGCTTGTACATAGGCACGGTTGAAGAGTTCATCGTTGGTGAGAGTAAGACCAAAGGTGGGGTGGGAGCATCGAATTTTAAAGCTTTTGTCAATGGTCAGTGTAAATGGGTGGTCCGTGAAGGTAAAACTATCAAGGGTGGTGTTGGATGACTCCGATGGGAAGCGTTGGCCATCAAGGGAGCGTAGGAGGTATTGAACATTTGGTGGGATGGACTCGATCGGGAGATCATTCATGCCCTCATCAAATTGCGCATGTTTGGCGATTTTGACAACCTGCGTTTCAACATCGTACCATACAATATTCTTGGTAGTGTCAGGGAGGTAGCCAAGAAAAATACCTTTGCGTGAATGTACGACGTATTTGCCTGGTCGTTTGGTTGTAGGACGAACCCATACACGACATCCAAATGTGCGAAAGGCGGCAAAGTCTTCACGTTTTCCTGTGGTGGCTTCAATTGGAGAGATGTCTTGTTCTGGAGACGGGATGGCATTCTTGATGCGGAGATAGTGCGCGAAGGCATAAGGCCAAAATTGTGGCGAGAGACCAGCACCATGTAGAAGGGATCGTATGCCATTGCCCATTGTGAGGTGGGCACGCTCAACTGGTCCATTCTGATTAGAGGAATCTGCTCCAGTAGGACGGACAGTGTAGTTGTACCGTGTGAAGAGACGACGCACAGCAGGGTTGCGGTAAAGTTCCCCACCCTGATCAAGGTACACATATTTGTCGGGGCAGTCAGGAGAGTGTTGTGTAAGGAACGACTCAATCCATTTAAGCGGAGTAGCTTTAGAAACACGGGTGCTGCCATGGTAGCGACCTGAGTGGTGGTCAACGATCAGGATGTAACAAGTTTCCCCGTTAAGGCCAAGAATGTCACGATTGTGAGCAGAGTTCTTGGATTTGGTTCCAGAGAAGGCAAAGTCAACCGATAGACCCTGATAAGCTCTAGTTGCCGTTTTGGTGGAATGAGGGCCTGCAGGTTCCTTTCGTTGTTTCGCTTGTATGCAAGTGGGGCAGCGTTCCAGGATAGGGTCATGGTGCTTGAAGTGGGGGACGCCATCAATGTATTTGTGGGCATTGTAGAGGTAATGGTCACTGGGATGGCCAAGACGTTGGTGCCACAACATGCGTTCCGTAGCAGCTTTAATAGAATGGATAGGAGTGTTAGCATGGATGTAGTCATGGAACGGTAACATGGAAAAGTCTTCAGGCATATGTTCAAGGTCAGATCGTAGTTGTGCGTATTGAGATTCCTGATGGGCGAAAATGTTCATGATAGTGGCACGGGCACAGGATGTAAGTCGGGGTCATGGAGCTGTAAACCCTGAATGGCAGGGCGAGCATTGACAGGTATAAGGGGAAGGGTGTAAGCCTTGTCAAAGATTAGGGGGCCAGAAAGGATGAGGTCTTGGTTGTGACGCAATTTGTGGTCGCACCGGTATGTCCAGGTACCAGCATCCGGGTCTTTGGAGAACAGGTGAGGGCCATAGTCGCGACGACGAAGTCCAGAAGCACGGAGTAGATCACGTTCATCGATGACTGTGGCGCGGATGTTGGGATGGTAGAAAGTTTGGACAGAAAGATAACCAGGGCGGAGTGTGTCAGTGGGGATGTGCATATAGCCAACGCCATGAGGGATGGCATCAACTCCTTCCAATGCGGGGATTAGTTTGATTGGACAGGGGTTGTCAGCAGTGAATGGGACGTAGTCATGGAGGTAGGCTAGTTGATCAGTGCAAGAAGCAAAGGCACCAGTGTCAATTTGTGCACGAACAGCCGAGGTGTCAAGAAGTAGAGAACCGTCACCGACGGGTGGGTCTGGTAGAGTCTCCGTGTCCTGAGACGGGGTCTGTAGAAGTTGGAACACAGGGACTGCAGAGACGTCAGAGGAGTGTATGTCATCAAAGAGTGGGGGAGAGTGTTGTACCGGGTCAGGGGCGAAGGCGGGACAGGAAGAAGGAGGAGTGGAGGAGGGAGGGGTATGGGTACCAAAGGTCGGGCAGCACCGAATGGGTTTTGACGGTGGCCCTAACAAAAATCCGGGTCGGATTGGTCAGGGTGAGGCTCCTCAAGTTGTAAAGTGTGGAGGGGAACCGGGAGATTGCGTTCTGGGCCAGTGAAGGCCTTAGCACGAGCCTGAGCCTCGCGACGAAGGTGTTGGCAGGAGCGAATGTAGTGCGAGCGTAGAAAGTCAGTATTGGCGAGGACAGGGCAAGCGTCAAAACGATGGTTGTCATTACAGATAATGCAGGCTTGGTCAGTGGCAAGGATCGGCGAATGCTCAAGCTGGTACAAAGCACCAACAAAACGGTGATGCAGAGCGTGTGCGGCCGCGGCATCAGGTACATCACTGGACAAAGCAGAGGCAATAATAGTGGCCATTGTATCTGCAGGATGGGAATCTGTAAAGAAGGGTTCAACAGTGACTTGTTGGAGACGCTTGGATGGACGAAATTTGGTGGAAGGTGCTGAAGAACGTGGTAGGGGGCTGGTGAGCTTACTGCTTGGTGGGGCGGAGGGTGTGGACGCAGGACTGTGTGGGAGCTTGAGGAGCGTGTCAATCGTTTGTACGAGTTGATGACGCTGGAATTTACGTAAAGCACTAGGGTCTCGGCGAGCGACAGCATATTCAGCTCCAAGGAAGGTGGAGTACCGATGGTTGCTGATGAAGATGTCGATTTCGTGTGGCTTGTCCAGGCTAGAGTCGATATGCTGTGTGAATGCCCGTAGTTGGAGATAGTCCTCGAAAGCTCGGAAGTACGCATGGGTGGAACCCTCCTTGTGAGTAGGGTAATTCTTGGCCAAGATGGCAGGGGTGGGGTGGAACACAGGGTGAACATCAAAAATGATGTTGCGAAGGGCAGTGTAGCCATCCCCATGGGAAAGTGAAATCCTGGAAGGGATATTGCTTGTGGGGGGAAAGACACACTTGGTGAGGAAGGTGTAAATGGTTGGGGAATGTCGCAGAGTGGGGAGAGACATGCGTTGTGGCAGGTCATCAGTGGCAAGAGATCCACAAGTAAAGCCATGGTCGCCACCACGTGGATGTTTCCAGAAGCACCAAAAAGGGTGGACGTAGTAGCCATGAGAGTGGGCGTGACGTACAACTTGATGGTACCATAATCGCAGGCTGATAGGGGAGTCATCAACGCACGGCACGGATTCACGGAGGAAGTTACGTTCATCCTCTCGTGACATGACAAAGAAGGTGCCATCCCGTAAGATGAGGCGATCAACGCCGTCTTCATGATAGAAGAATCCACCGTCGAATTGTGTAAGCAAGTCCGGGGTGAAGACGTTGTTGTCGCGGTGACGTTGATAGCGATCCAGGACATCTGCGGGGAGGTTTCCCGGGTTGAAGATGGAGGAGGAGAGGCCAGAGAGGGAAGGGGAGGCCGACGTGCTGTAAGAGGCCCCTGTAGTGGAAGTATTGCCCTGGACAGCAGCAAAGGCATTTGCAATAGCCAACCCAAGGTCGTCAACCGAAGGAAGAGAGCGAGTAAAAGCGGAGGCAATGTCGGAGGCAGTGGGTGGGGGAACCGTGGTGGGGGATGGGAAAGCGGTGGTGCTGATGGCTTCCCAATTCAAGTACGAGATCGGTTCGTGTTGTGGGTCAAAGTGTAGGTGATTGATGCCGACGAGGACGTCGACGTCCGTCTTTCCAGCAGAATGGGCGTCCAACAAGGCAGCAGCAAAGGATTGTGCGTCGCGAAGACGGGTGCCACCATGGGAGTTGGCAGACCAACGAAGTTTGTAGAAGCATCCTTGGATAAGAGGTGGAATAACGACATCAGGATTCGGAGTGAGCGTGGCATGGGGGACGATGAGTTCGTTGACAAGTTTCGTGCGTAATATGGTGATGATATCTGGGTGGACATCGGTACGGGAGGAGTCGACGAAGAGGTCATCGAGGCGTGGGAGTACATCCGAATACAGATCGTTGAGGGACTTGTGAGCGTTAGCTCTGCCAGGGTGAGGAAGGAACTGAACCCTGACATCCGTCAACCAAGTGTAGGGGCTAGCCATGGTACAAGGGAAGGGGATAGTGTTGAAACCTAGAAAAAGCAGAAGTGGCGTAGTTGTCGCAAGAAATGTGTGTTTCTGCCGCTTCCTTGGGCGATGGAAAAAGCGGAAGTGGCAAGAAAATACAGTAGTAGAGCAAAATGCGAATCCAGAAAGTGTCAGGAACGGAAGAAAGAACACCGGAGGCGAAGCTGAATCAGGCAAGCAAAAGGTGCCAACAAGGGCAAAGAGGGTAGTAAGTAGGGTCATCGAAGGCATGGTAAATGGGGGAGCGAAGTTCGAGGGTGCCACCGGACTCGAGGTTCAGTCACGAGTACGCGTAGCGCGGTCGAAGTTCAAGTTGTCGCGAGACAAAAAAAAAAAAGGACTGTGGTGTCGATGAAAATGGGATTTCAGGCCTGTCGTACCACAGTGATGCAGCGACAAGAAAAGTAGAAGGTATGGTAGATAGCGGCAGAAGGGAATGGGTGTTATAGCTGTAGTAAGGAAATGTCCGAGTACGGCTTGATACGGTCAAAAGATGACGCGAGCACTAGTGTTGTCACTCGTTTACAAAAAATGACTCGTAGAAAGTGTACTGGGCAGCACGTAGAGGTCGTCGAAAAATCGAGAGAGGATGTCCCCGGCGCTCCACCGGCGAATCAGCAGCAGCAATGGGGCAAACTCAATCAAATTTCAACTGGTGCCGTTCACAATGGTACGGTGATCGGTCTCTAGGGGCTCATAACCTGTCAGGGAACCTCTATGGGACTCCAGTAGTAAGCATGAAGCATACACTAAAGTAAAGAAGAAGTTATGCCTATGAGTGCTGATGGACCAGTATGGTCTGTACGTCATCCGTGGTTGTTTTGACAACGTCGATGATCCCAGTGATGTTGGTAGAGACCGGTCTTCTTGTCAAAAAACGTGGCACGAAGTAGTGTATCGATCATCGATCCCATCCTCCTATCGTACATAGATTGTCGACTGTTTCGAATAGAGTACTCCCGACTCCCGAGTCCCGAGTAGTAATGATGATGTAAAAAGATATGGCAACGTTAAGTTGGAAAGTGCACTCTGATGAGGATGCATACACCGCAAGCCGCCACCAAACGATACTACCGTACTCAGGTATGGTACTGTTCTACGTACTTAAGTAGAGTAGTGTAAATTAAAAAGCCAGTCCTCTAGTACCTGGTAGTATGATACGGTACCGTAGTCTACCGTACTACCGTCAACTAAGTACCGTAGTACGTTACAGTTAGTACGACGTTGTCAGAAAAAAGATCCACCAACCACCAGCCAACAGACATGATGATGGTGATGATGATGATGACGATGCTCTCTCTAGTAGCTACCGGTACTAGTAGAGACTACGTCGTGCTTCTGTAGAATTGATGACTCCTTCCAAACGATGCCCACGATGCTGTTTCAATATATCATTGTTCTATAAAATAATTATTTTCAATCCGAAGAGACCATCCAACAAAATAGCGTTAATAGTAGTTGTAATATGAAGACACCGACATTGGCAATCCGACGCTTCTTCTTGGCTTCCCTTCTATTTGCAGAAATTGTTTGGACTTTTCAAGCCCTGTCGTCGCATCCAACATGGACAAAATCGTGCTCACGACGTCAATTGACGACACAACAACGTTTCAAATTATCTTCTTGGACCAACACGGAAGATAATAGTAACAATATTATTAGTATTGTCAACGACCGAAGATCGTTTCTACATTCGGTAACAACAACCGTCCTGGCAACTGGTGGTGGTCTTCTTTCTTTGCCACAAACAGCTTTGGCCGGTATCGATGTTTCGGGTTTACCCGTGGAAGGAGGTATTGGTGGTGGTGGTGGCAATCCAAATCTCGTCCAACAACTCAAAGCCTATGATGGCTCTGGAACGGCACGGGTTCGAGAAATCAAATCCATGTCTACCATGACAACTGGAGGAGAATCCAGTCCGACTATTCCCTCTACTGCAGCATCCACCAGCAGCTCTCCAGGAAATGACAACAACAACAACGACAACAGGAGTCCCATTGCCACGTGGGCCTATCGGTACAATCCCGGTGTTGGAGCAACTCTCACTCGTACAGGAACCTTTGGAAACTTGTACCGATACAGTGACAATCTGGAAGCACCCTCCAACAGCAAACGACGATCGATCGGCGTCCAATTTGAATTCCCCGCTGATTGGTTGCAATTGGACCGATCCGTTGGAGGTATCCAATACGTCGACCAACGCAATGGAGACAAATTGTATGTGTTTCGTGCACCCCTTCCCAAGGGGAACGACGACTCGTCAACAACATCAACAACAACATACGATCTAACGACACTCCCCAAAAATTACATTGCCGAGGCCATTTTCAGTCCCAACGGTAGTTTTGTACAGAGTGGACAAACCGTACAAGACTATTCCGTTTCACGGGCCCAAGTCTTGTCCGATTGTCCTACGGGGATGTGTGCACCGCATCGTCGATTCAAACTCAAATTCAGCACAGTGACGGGGAATGGATTACAAGTCGAACGACGGGGTCTGGTGGATGCCTATCAAGTCGATCAAGACATTTACATGATCATGACGTCGTCCAATGCCGCCAAGTTTGAACAAAAGGACAGTCGAGAACGAGAAACTGTGGAGAACATTGTCAACTCCTTCATCATTGATGTGTAAAATATATATTGAAAATATATTGAAAGAAAAAAATGTTTATCTGAAAACAACGAAACAATTTTTTGGGGAACGTTAGTTGTCAACACATTCACTATATGAATGCAAAAATTTAAAACACAAGTAAAACTAAAACAAAACGAATTTCCACAATAACAATATCTAGGATGAATAGTTTTGCCGCATTTCGTCCGGGAAATCTTTGAGTACCACTGTCATCCCAACAGCCAACCATGCCAATCCAAAGATCGCAATGGCAATCCAATGAGAGAATCGCTTTTCTAAGTGACAAGGGACAATTTGGGTAACACAAAACGAAGAAATTGAGCTTCTTCCGAGTTGGATTGGAAGCGACACAGCAGCAGCAGCTGATTGTTTCACTTGAACCGTTAGCGGGGAATCAGAATCAATAATCTTGTTTGGCTCGACCATGACATCCGCACGTCCCCATCGGTCCAGTATCGATTGTGCTTGGGCCTTCCATTCGTACCATCCAAGAGCTGGAAGGGCACAAAGTTCCTCGAGTTCCTCTTTGGATCGTGCCCATTGCGCCGTACACATGATAAAATGCTTACGGTCCACTTCGGCGTACAGAGTTTTGGAAATGTATTCCAACGTCCATTTTGGATGCGGATTTGCAACCCGAACGAGCCTCGTTCCTTCCTCGATCGTGCCACTTTGCAATACACGGACAAACCAACCCGCCAGACCATGGCTAGCGGTGTACCTACGAATCCCCTTCGTTCCAAAGGGAGATCCGTTCTTCTTGTCCACATAACTACATGGGAGTCTAGGACTTGAAACTTGGAGCCGTAGACTGGATGTTCCACCCTGGACCTCAAAAATATCTCCAATACAAATTTGGGTATTGTCGAGCCCAGACACAATCATGTTTTCTCCAAACCGAACATCGTCCAAGATCTCGTCCAGATGTTCGGGAAACAGTTTGGAGAAGGGCGCATGGTCTTTAAGTTTTTGGTAGTGTTCGAACGATTGGACTAACACACTCCGTTCTTCGTAGATTTGGTCGTTCTCTATGTGAAACGTAGCAAGTTTTGATTCCGAAACCAAGCCCTGCTCAGGTACAAACCGATTCTTCAGACCACGAAGTCGCCTCCGAACCATGATTTGATCCTGTTGTAGATCCTCCAAACTGTAGCCAACAGGTAGCTCTCCTTTGCGAGGAATGTTACATTTTTCGTATATTCCATGGACAACTAGTGTCGGCCGTTTCGTCTTGAGTAGTTTCATTACTGTGTAGGAACTTCACTGCAAGAACAATTTGTCAATTGTGTGACGGAAATCGCCGAGACAGAGCCAAGCGTTCTTTCCTTGTTGGACACATCGGAAAGCTAGCTAGCAGTCAACATGAAGTGCACGCAGTTATCCCCGGATACGACGGCTGCTGTACGAAAGTAGACGTGCATCTTTCGCAAGACTGGAAACGTGCACAAATCGTTTTTGATCGCCCGTACAAAGTTTTTTGTGTACTGGACATTCTACAATACCAGTACTCGAACAATAATATTATTTTCGTCGATTGACTGTGAGACATTATTTATTTCGTCGAAACAAAATGGATGTCCTCCGTTTATTTTGATTGGAACGTTGCCAGATTCTATCCCCTCCCTCTAAATAATAAATATTCGAAGAAACGCAACGATGAATTCAACAAGACTCTAACTGTAAGTACCGGTAGTATGATAGCTACGGTACTCACTGCCTGTACGACTCATTCCCGTGGAAAAAAATTAACAGTAAGGTCATCGGTATCATAGATTTTGAATCCCGAATTAAGAGAATAAGTGCCACGAGCTTTCGGTCTCTTCCAAATCATCCTTGCTTGGCAAGCGGAACTACTTCACCCATGCACTATGAGCCACTTCTAGAGTGATGAACAAAAGAATTTACTATTAGCCACTTCATTGTATTTAATCCTTGATATTCAGGCTTTGGCCATTCCATTGCGTTATCATATGAATAAGCTCTCTGAGAGTAAGATGCTACTACGGTAGAAAATTACTTATCCTTTTTGTTGATCAGTAAACTGCCTAGATTGGGAGCTGACAGAATCCTATGGGCTGCCTCTGCAATTATGAAGGGGGTAGAGAACCAGAGGACTCCATCAAAGGACTAAATATTTCTTTGAACTTGGCTTGACAAGTCACTCTTTGTTTTTACTTCGTTTGAACTTTGCATTTGCCTTCGTTGCCAGTTCTACTACAATTCTTTCACCTCTCTTAACCCATTCAGATCTATTTTGTTCTGCATAGTTGAGGTGTTCTGCACTAGAGACTCCAAATAAACCACAGACATGCAGCTTCTGGGCCAATGGAATGACATAATCGTCAAAGAATCCTATTTCACCCATGTACCAGAAATCAGTGGGATCCTCCTCCATTCTGCCTTCAAAATACGCCTTGTACATCTCCATATAAAGTCTTTCATTCCACTTCCTGTAGATATGCCAGTGTTGCATGGTGTGGGAAACGTCAGAGGCCTGAAGCAAGTGTTCAATGACAATACTGGCCTTTAAATTGACACTCTTCTCTTTGTCAAATTCATCCATCATCTCAGGATCAACAATCTGATTGAAAGCTTTGTCCCAGCGTTCTTGCCTGTGCCGATTGAGGTCTTTGTCAAAGATATCAGTGGCAAGGACGCTGTTGACCATGAGTTGGCGGAATCTCTTGAATTCTCCAGTAGTGGAGTAGATAGTCCTTCTCATGTTCCTGTAAGTATCCTCCATGAGCAAGTCCCAGCCAATGTCAAAACTGTTTTGTTCTGCCACGGATTTATTTTGATACAAAAATGAAAGCGGAGATTTCTCTTTCAATAGCTGGGAATTTGAGACTCCAGAATGGTCAACATCATGGATCAAGGCAGAGAGAATGACCACAAACCAAGTCAATGGTGCGCTTGCAATGCCAAAAGTGTGGTTGAATAGTTCTTCATCCCCTCCTTCAATGTCAGGAGAGTTAATCCTGCTTAAAAGTTTGTTGACAGAAAGGACAACGTGATTGGCATGATCAAAATTGTGAAACGGGTTGCTGTTGTTATAGAGTTCTGCAACAGATTGCACATATTCTTTCAGCTCTTCCACTACCACACCAGGCAATACCACATGTTTGGAGTCCACCCCAAAGTCAGCATCATCAAATCCTGGCAATGCAACATAACTTGAAAGTTCATCAATTACAATCTTTGTACCATCATGAGCAATAGATGCTTGCTCCAGCTGGACAAGCAACTTTTCAGAGCTTGGCTTGAGACTCTTGGCATTCCGTCTTGCAACAATGGCCTTCAGGACATTTGCAAGAACTTCAACAGTCCAGTCAATGGAAGAATTCCTTCTTTCCTCACTGCCATCAGATGCTCCAACAGGATTTCTGGAGTGATGGGATCCAATCAAGGAGCCATTGGCAGAAGATGAAGCTCCGACTGAGCTAGCATCATTCCCACCCTCACTAGAATCTTCAAGTACTAAAAAGTATGTAGAAAGAGCACCTTTTCCCTTTGCTTCTACCTTGTCTTCTCTTGGCACAACCCACTCTTCCTTTCCAAAGGCTATCAAAATATCTGCAGTATCTTGAGAAATTTGAATGTGATTTGGGAGGCAAGTACTTTCCATTCTGCTGGCAGTGTTCATCTAAATGATATGAGGGATGAGATTGGTCAATTTTCTTGGAATCAAATGAGAAAAGCAGATTAGAAATGATTAACATACCGTGTCACCAAAGAGTTGAAATCTACACCTGTCACCACGCAGAACACCTGCTACAACTGGTCCACTGTGCAAACCAATCCTTAGCTTCAGGTCACTTGTATCCGGCCCAAGCTCCTTCTCCAACTTCTTGACTGTCAGAGACATGGCAGCCATGCAGTCAGCTGCAAATTTGGCCATGACAACAGCATGCTTCTTCCGTGGATCTGGCAATCCACAAACTGCAACATAACAGTCTCCAACAACCTCAACCTTGAAGACCCTCCTCTTCTTTGCAATTCTATCAAATTCTTTATAGATACTTTCAAGCAAGATAAAAACTTGGCATGGTTCTCTTTCAGATGACCATGCTGTGAAACCAGTAATATCTGCAAACATGATGGTTGTTGCTGGGAAAAGATCAGCAATGGGTTTCACCTTCTTACGAGAGCTCTGTTCTTTTGCATCAAAAGAGCCCGAATTTGCATGCTCACGCTCCAAGAATTGCCTCAATCCTGCTGTCCCAGATTTGTTTTGATTCCTCAACTTAGATTTCTGTTTGTCATTTTGTTTCATATCCTCAAACAATTGATCTTGGATTTTCTTGGGAAATAAGGCACTAACAAGAAGGTTCTGCCTCATTGCAGTGTTGACAAGATGTCTCTGTCTCCGTTGCTGTAAGCAATCAAATGCAATAAAAGCAAATGATGTAAATGCAAAACACACCAACACAATCATAGCATAAATTATTGGCATATTAGTGTTGTATGCCTCCTCCATGGTCTCTGTTGGGTATATTGAAACATTAAAGGCACAAGCAAAGCCTTCACTGTTTTTGGGATGGGCAAACGGAGCAAGAGGCAACTCAAGCTTCATGTCGTTGAATTCTTCACGGTGTGGTTTTCCGTCGCTAGTATGATTGAGGAATATTGCACTGTTACCATTTTGGACGACCATCGAAAATGATCTGCCACAGTCGTTTGTTACCCCAACCGTCACGGGAAGATTGCCGTCACCAATGGTCTCACTGAAAAATACGGTCCATGGGACCAAAGCCATGAAGTGCCCTATGATCGGGTTATCCGTATCGAGCACACCCAACACATCTCCGAACATGGGAGTTATGACAATCGCGTATCTGTCTGCTTGCAACGTCGTCTTTTCCATCCATGGTGCTGTGGGGCTGCAGACATCGGCGAACGTCGTCTTCCGAGTGACACCAACGACTTGCAACATATGTTGAAATGACGGGTCGGACTGTGCATTGAAGTTGATGATACTTGGCTTCCCTTGAAAGTATGGTGGCGATGATGTCCAGACGGGGGATAGCGGCGCACCCACAGGTGGCGAGAGTTCTGGAAAGTAAGGGAAAATGCGTTCGGCTTCGATGGCTTCTGCAGCCTGGAGAGCGTGTTTGTCGTAGGTATCCGGCCTTTTCTTATACGTCGACCACATTGGACATGTTGAAGAGCCGTAATCGATTGACAATCCATTTTTATCATATATTTCATAGCGCCAGATCTCGTAATGAACAGCACTGTCCGTATCTTGTTGCACCGTTGTTTCATTGCCAGTCTGGGTTTTGGTAGCCATGGAGTCGTATACTTCTGTAGACTCCACCAACCACCCGATATTATCTTTATTGTACTTCGCCCAGTATTCCGATTGCTGTTGCGATTTGATTGAAGGCAGGTAGGCTACGAAATCGGCCTGCATACTTTCACGTGCTGATCCGAGAATGTATTCCACATCTGGGATAGTCACAAATCCTTCTGGAGGCCGCTGTTCCTGTAATTTTTCATAACGTTGTTGCTCTTGTTTGGCGAAGGACGCCGTCATGAATGAAATACGCTCGAGCTCTCCAAACACCTCAAGGATCCTTCGATTCGCTGATTCATACACTTGATTGGAGGTCATTTCGAACTGAAATGTGAGGAAAATGCAATTGTCAGTTTGTCGCTACTGCAGGGCTGTCTTAACAGTCAACGATTCTAGTTCAAGTGTAAAACGTACCTCGCGATAAAATTTATCCTCTTGACCATTAACCGAAATCGCATAAACCCCTATGGTCAAGGTGGCGGCTACGAAAATGAGGCCCAAGATCAAGCAACAACGGACGTCCGAAATGAACGCCATTCCATTCTTTCCTTTCAATAATCGTTCAAAACCATATCCCGTTCCACCCATGTTGAATGTTCCCGTCCCACTGGACTCTCCGTTTGAGTCGATACCCGACGAGTCGTTTCGGGATGAATTATCGTGGTCATTCAAACATTTTACCTCGGAAAAAGAATAGGAACCATGGTGGGGCAAATCGTCTTTGCCATCCTTGGATTTTTTCCGCGTCTTTAAGTCATGCTTGAGCATCTCTTCAAAGTACTCTTCATTGGCTCTGTTCCCACGACGGCGCTTTTTCTTTTTGCGCAACAGTTCCACAAATGTCACCTCTGAAGGCAGCATGGCCGGTTGAACGGCATTTCGCAACATGTTGATGCTGGAAACAACACTCGAAACTTCTCTTGTGAAGGCAAGTAGATTCCTTCTTATTATTTTTAGATGGTCCTTTGTAACTTTCCACTTATTTTATCGAAAGACCACGATAGTATTGTCGATTGTAGTCAGTGGGATAAAAAGGAATAAAGACCCAACCTCCGGAAACTGGCAGTGATGATGTTTTTGGAAAGCGAGCAAAGACCGCTAACGGAATTTGAATAGATGCCGGGCTACTGCTCCTTCTGAGGGCCTTAAATGTAAGAAAGAATTACATTCCATTCCCGTAATTAAAGTGAGGTCCAAAGCTCAATCTTCGAGATTTATGAAGCAAACTCAATAAGACGGTGGTTGTCATTTTCACTTGACAATGATGTATTATTGTACCAGTTCCAAGGCGAGAAATGATGCTTCATCATAATACACGAGAATAACACTGGAAGGAGTACATAGGGAATGCAATTATACAATTCTCATGACACCAATAATAAAAACCCTCTCATCGATTCGTCGCAAGTTTCACTCTAATTCTTTGCGACTTCTTCTCTGACATCACGAAATTGCAATCATTCATTTCACAGTCAATTCTTTGCGCTTCTGAATGCGCTCACATCTATCCATATATACGTATGGTTTTCTCAAAAAGAAGGGCAACCGAGAGAATAGAGGAATTTCCTGTCGTATTTTACTCCCTTCGAAACATCATCAAGAAACTGACTCACATTCAAGCAGCGAAATGATGTGCAGTGCGCGTTTTACAATGGTTGCAGCTGGGATTCTATGAATCTCTCTCTGGACTAGAGGAGAGATTGCCTTGAAATTTCGAGCTTTCCAATCCCGAAGCCTGGTTGGAGAATGCATCCCGCTCCTACAGCCACGGTGCTACGTGTTGTTCCAGTACTGCTACTTTCCAATTTCATGTTTCTACTGTCGAATCCCTTCTTCTTTCTTTCAGTTAGTTTTACGACTGAGTATAGTAAGCTAAACAAGTCTACCAAAATGCCTCATTTTACGCCACCACATATTGATGTCTCATGCTTCTTACGGGGTACTATTTTTTCATCAGAGGGCAAGCACAAAACTACAAAAAAATCGACTTTGTACAACGTACTTCCTTGAACATCTTGACTGTGAATGAAATAGCATCCACATCCACATATGGGTTAGTGATCAAGTAATTGAAAAATGGTTCCATAATCTTTCAAATCAGCAACTAAAAGAGAATCTATGAAATTGTTCATCTTGTTCCATACCAACGAGTAAAGGGATCCATCAAGGATTCTGTGGATCAAAGCTACCTTCTTCGACACCCATGAGAATCAACACCAAACACAGACTTCTCCCAAGCAAGATCTTTGAATGGCTGAGGAACAAGCATGGGTCCTCCAAATCACAAGCTCTGCAAATATTGCTCGTCTGTGGTTGTCGAGCAAGAAGGACCCAAATTCATATTCTGGGGATCTAATTGCCTTTTGGATATTCCACACTCAACAGCATGTAAGCCCAAACCTTTCACGAGGTTCGTCTCCAATCAACAAATTTCAAAGCTAGTAATACATGCTGTGAAATAGAGAGTATTCTTGAAAAGCTAGCTGGAAGTAATGATAAAATTAACTTCAATTGCATGATGATCATCGTTGTCAATGAAATCCTGATTGTATTCGATCATGCCTTCTACTTCGAAGAAGCATAACAGGACTCTCGGGCTACCGATAGTCACTAGACAACCCTACTCAGTGCTCAGAGGAAGAAGTGGTAGTGCGGTATTGGGTATTGGGTATTGGTACGTCGGTACGTCGTTTCGTCACAATGCCGGTACTTACGACAGTAGGGTAGCGGAAGTATGACAGTACGATCCGACTTACTACAAGTACTCCACCAGTCACGAATCATCAGTCAGCAGTCAGCAGTCAGCAACAACGAGTGGACCGTCTCGACTCGATTCACCCAAGAAGATGGGGCGTCATCACACGCACAACCGCACACAACCATCACAAAGCGAACCCTAAAATGAGAGATGATGAGAACTGGACGAGCTGATGGCCTGTACATCTATTAATACTTCTTCTCACTCTATCATAATATCATAATAAGTAAGGTCAACCCAAACAGCTCCAAAAGACC
Organism: Nitzschia inconspicua; assembly: GCA_019154785.2. Lineage (NCBI taxonomy): Eukaryota > Bacillariophyta > Bacillariophyceae > Bacillariales > Bacillariaceae > Nitzschia > Nitzschia inconspicua. The sequence continues at coordinate 426,860 of JAGRRH010000017.1, forward strand.
TCGACCCAACAGCGCACCAACGCATCTACCTTTCTCTACCATGAACTCTCTTTTCGTTCTTGCCCGCCACTCCCTTCTACGACCGTCCACGTGCCGATTGGTCGCCCAGGGAGTGACGGTTGCTCGTCCTTCGGTCTTATTCTTTTCATCACCTACCCACGTCGACGAAGTCGTTCCCAAAGTCGATTATGTCAACGGTCATCTCCTCACAGAGCATCTAGAGTACATGGAAGACATGCTAGATGTGACACTTCGAATGGAACAGTCCATGCAAGAATTGCAAGACATCTACGATGAAAAGCGAGAGGCATTGGCCAATATGTCGGAAATGGTCGAAATTGACGCCTTGTTTGAAAAGTCGGCTTCCAAAAAGGCTCTCCTGTCAAGCCAAATTGAGGAACTCAAGGCTGTTTTGTCGAATGCCCGGGCCTATGCCTCTGATGCACCAGATGGAACTTCCGATGCCGAACTTCAGGAGGGTGTCCGTGAAGTCGACCGAATCATCAACGACGCCGCCAAGATAGAGGATGCCGATAAGGTCCGAATCCAACGTGCCTATGATCGGGCTGTCAAGGTGGACAGAGCCCGAGATACCGAACACGACTGGTAGAAATACAATGAAATGTTCGACTTTGGTTATGGTAAATTGTAATTCAGACACAAAGAAAAATTTACAGTTAGTTCGCCGCTAATAAGTGTTATTTGGTTGTAACAGATAAATTATAACATTATTGTCGAAAGGCATCTTTCATCGTCGCATTTCCAGAACCATTATTCCGCCCCTCATAACGCATCACACTATCGAGTGGTTCAGAGAGATTTTTTAAGCTCGTTGGTTTGTCAGAGCCTGGGGAACTGCTACGGAGAAGAGATTATCCTGGTGCTTCACAAGAAAGGTTTCTTTTACATATGCAATCCGCCATATTGGATTACAACATGTAAAAGATGTCATCAACACACCCAACATGTTCATGGGGCCATTATTGGCTTCCCAGCATTATTTTTGGAGGAACACGCAATATTTGGCACTCGCTAGTTTGAATATTTCCTCACGCTTTTCGCCATTCCAATCCTAAGAAGTCATGTGCAACAGAGTTTTGAGTGGATAGAAAGCCGTTGCATTCAGGCGGATGAGCTAACTTCTTGGATGGCATCTGGTGTACTTAGTATAGAATAGACCTAGAATAGATTTTTTTCACTCTGGTTCATTTCATCCATGGTCGGGGGGTCGCCCTCTTTGAGATTCACCAAAGATACTTTGCCCTTCGTATTAGATATGTGGATTCGGAATGAATGATTGGAAATAAATGATCCTGTCCATAGGTTTGCAGGTACATTAGGTAAGGAAACAGCGTTTGTTGCAGTAGTGGTTGAATCATGTCGGGATGAATGGTATATAATAATCGAAGGATCTTCAAGGAATATCCAGTTATATTCGCAGTGTGATTCGATTCAATGTTGTGAACGAGACTGTGCACTATGTTCTTCCATATCCTGCAGTTCAGGGGTATGGTCTTGTGGCTGGCAACTGAAGCAGCCAACTCATTGCTGACATCCCTTCCATACAAGTTAATGTTGGTGACTTCTATCATGGCGTTGGTCAATATTTTGAGACCTTGCAGGTGCAAAGCTCCAAAAGCTTTGCCCTCTGGAAAATCATCAGCATGTGATTCATTCGATGTAATTGATTCTTCTTCATCACAACTGTTGTAACCTTCCAACTCGACATCCTCCTGATTCCACTGACCATTCACGATTCTATCCAAGATGTCAAAATCAATAACATTATCGTTGTCATCGATTCCTTCTGTAACCGAGTGGAGGCGTTGTTGAATGTTGGTGTCATGATGATGCGGGGTAATATCATCGCAAATCATATTGCTCAAGGCATGTTGCAATTGATCTTGGAGACTTCCCATTTGTCCACCATATACCAGCGACATGGACACTATAAGAGTTTCCGATCGGTGCAACCCGAACAAGGTCCGGCCTTGGGTCAACAAGGATAATCGTTGCAGACCAACACGATTCAAATCCAAGTCATGACTGGACAACAAGTCGATACAGTTACGCATCGAAGAAGATTGGAGGATGGTTTCTTCATCATGACACGTACTTCCGAGTGTGGTATCCTCTCCCGAATGAAACAAATGCCGTTGTTCGACGTCACGTTGCTCGTCCTCGTCGACCAAGAAGTGTTTGGTTTGTTTTTGAAGAAAATCTGGCTGTCGTTTTTCCAAGGATCCATGGCTGCTATCATCATCATCATCATCATCATCAAATGTTGTGCTTGGTGTGATTACGGGACTGATATCCAGTTGTGAACCATATTCCTCTTGAAGAAAGGTTAATACGGATGTGGGGAAGTGAAAAGCAGGCCGTTTCGTACCGACGGCGGGAACCTTATGAACGATTTGTTCTTCTAACAACAGTTTCTTCATGTTGGTACTACTTTTCGAATATAAAAGTCTCGTTGCTACTTGCTGTTTACAGGTATTGTGCCAATTATTTCTTCTTCTTTCCCCCTCCCTGCTGAAATCGCTGTCTCCGATTCATTCTTGCTTGGGGCAAGCAGGATGCATGAAAGATTGATGTTCCGGGAGACGAAAAAATAAGTGCGGGACTCGAGCGCCGTTGTCCAATCGTGCTTGATTGTTGTTTCTTGGACTGCTACCGTGTACCAGTCAAAACGCACATTACGGTACGGTACTACCGTCATTACCATACCGGGCCGGGTCGTACTGGTATCATTGGAAGTACGGTACGTAACTGTATGATAGCTACCAGTAGGTACCACACCGCTACCGTAGCTTCCGGTACTCGTAGTATCGCTTTACCCACCGACAGTTCTATTCGCGTTTCGATGTCGTCATATCCGTGATTCCATCAAACTCATTAACTGTAAAGAAGAGGTTAAAGTTAAATGGGGTGAGAAGTGGGAAGTCCATCCGGTACTTACGATTAATAATAATACACCTAAAATAAAAATACCACGTATTTCCGTACAACAAGTTCGCCATGGTCTTCGCACAATTCTCAAACTTTCGTTTTATGGAAATGGCCTCGATGAAAAGGAAAGGGGGGGGGGTTCTCGAACTTGAGTACCGTTTGTTCCTCTCGACCGACCCCATGATTCATGGGGCTTCTCGATCTTTTTTTTTTGGACGGGTGTGTGTATGAATGAACGTCACCAAAATTACCGACGAGGCTGTTTGTTTTGGTTGGAACACTGTCGAATGAAGCAGTCCAACGTTGATGAGAACGACAGAGATACGAAGATTATACAAGACTACAACGTACGTAGTAATAATACATCTTTACTATTATCACAATCATTGCAGCATAAGCTAAAGCAACAGCAACAATACTCATATCTACAAACGGTAAGGTGTAGAAAGATCTTGGTTGGAGAGAAGAGTGGCGAATCTTCTGTTCAATGAAACATTTTTTTTATTGTCGTTGGACGTCGGTCGGTCTCTTTTTGTCCCAAGAACACCACTTTTGTAGCAACAGTTTACAGGATGATAAAGATTGGCTTTTTTTTGTGATAAAACGAACATTTCTTTACATCGCTGATTTTACTTTACTTTTTTTTCGCCCCTTGTTCCCCAATCCAAAAACCACTGCCACACAACAAAACATTTGAAAAAAAACAAGACAGATATCCCCAACGGAACGAACGGAAAAATAAACATCATGTCGAACGATATCGGATTGTACGGACTCGCCGTCATGGGTCAAAATTTCGCCCTCAACATGGCCGATCATGGTTTCAAGGTGGCCGTTTGTAATCGATCGCCATCCAAGGTCGATACGACAGTCGAGCGTGCCAAGAATGAAGGCGATTTGCCGATCACCGGATACAAGGATCCCGAAGAATTTGTCAAATCCTTGAGCAAGCCACGAAAGATTGTTATTTTGGTGCAAGCGGGCAAACCCGTCGATTCGACCATTGAAACTTTATCCCAATTCATGGAAGAAGGTGATGTCATTATCGATGGTGGTAACGAATGGTTCCCCAATTCGATCCGACGTGGGGAAGATCTCGAAAAGAAGGGCATCCTGTTCATCGGAATGGGCATTTCGGGTGGAGAAGAGGGCGCTCGTAACGGACCCAGTCTCATGCCGGGTGGACAAAAGGAAGCCTACGACTTGATTGAACCCATCCTCATGAAATGTGCCGCTCAAGTCGACGGCGAAGCCTGTACGGGATATTGTGGTCCCATCGGAGCAGGAAATTATGTCAAAATGGTCCACAACGGTATCGAATATGGCGATATGCAGTTGATTAGTGAAGTTTACGATATTTTGAAGGTGAGAACTGAGAACAATAATACTATCATGCCGTTTCGTTCGATGGATGGTGTTTGATGGGCTCTGACGGCTTTTAAAATCTTTTTTGTTTTGAAAATATTGTGTCTCACTTTTTTTTCATTGCAATTACAATATTATGTTTCTTCGTCGGTAGAATATCTGCGGTATGAGTAACACCGAAATGGCGGATTTGTTTGACGAGTGGAACAAGGGTGAACTTGAATCCTATTTGATTGAGATTACGGCCAAGGTACTGAGAAAGGCAGACGATCAAGGCAAGGAAGGTGAAGTTGTTGATTACATTCTCGACAAGACTGGCATGAAGGGTACCGGACGTTGGACCGTACAGGAAGCTGCAGAGCAGTCTGTGGCTGCTCCCACCATTGCCGCCGCCTTGGATGCACGATACCTTTCGGGACGGAAGAGAGAACGTGAAGATGCCGAACAGATCTTGGAAGGACCCAAGGATAAGCCCAATGTGGACAAGAATCAAGTCGTCAAGGATTTGCAAGAGGCCTTGTATTGCTCCAAAATTGTTTCGTACGCACAAGGACTGTCCATCATCAAGGCTGCGTCCGACAAGAATGGATGGAACGTCGATTTGGCCCTTTGTGCTCGGATGTGGCGTGGTGGATGCATCATCCGAGCGCGTCTCCTCAAGGGCATTTCCGATGCTGTTGCAAAGAATGACGAATTGAAAAATTTGATGGTCGATGCCGGCTTTGCGGAAGAGCTCAACTCACGTCAGATGGCCTGGCGGCGTATCGTCACACTCGGAATTTCACATGGAATCAGTGTCCCGTCCACTTCGGCCTCTTTGGGGTATTACGATCAATACCGTCGTTCTAGGCTTCCTGCCAACCTCGTCCAAGCACAACGTGACTTTTTTGGTGGACACACCTACGAACGTACGGATATGGAAGGTACCTTCCACACTTTGTGGGATGCGTCCCATAAAGATATTGGCGATCTCACAGGCCGTACAGCAGGCGAATTGTAAACCAGTGGTCTATCTATGGTTGTTGGTTCTCTTCAATTTACAGTGCCACTAATCAATATCGATATATTATATTATATAACTTGTACGATTTCGTGGTCAAAGAAGGTTGACATCTTTTGGTCTCTTTTAGCTTCCATTCGTAGTGTTGATACATTGTTCGAACAGTTCAAAGGAAAAAACGACAAGAGATTTTCTTTTAAAGAGCTGGTATGGCGTCAGCAGAAGAGACCGCCATGTTGTTGTTGTTTATAAAAATAAAAAAGTTCCAGCTACAGTTCCGTTTCTGCTACTGTTTGTCCTCCTCCCGTTTCGTCACCACCATTGGCAAAAAATTGTGTCGAAACAAAGTCCATCAATATCCCATTGCATTTGGTAATCCACGATCCCGATCCGAAGACGACGGCCCAAATCATGAAATTCCACAAAATGTTGATCCACAATGGTACATTGGTACGTCCCTTTTTGGTAACGAGCAAGCAATACGATACCACGACAAAGATGGGTGGAGAAATAATGGCTCGAAACAAACTGTACATGGCAGCGAAGGCCACGGAGATGATTGCATGCGATCGTTGGGCCATGGGTCCGTTGCAACAATCGAGTTTCATCGCAACTTCTCCCATCATGTAGAGATTATGTAACGGATTGGTAAGCTCTCCCAACAACATACACGTCATTGCGGACATGTGTCCCGCTTGAATGACACGAGCCAATGTCATGTACGTTGAAGTCATAATGTGATGTACCAAAAAGAGTATATCATCGTCGTTCAACACTGGTATTTGGAAGGGATGTTGTGGATCCCATCGTAAGTATAGAATATTGATCACTGCGTCGTAGACCATGTACCCAGTACAGAATTGCAACAAGGCGTTGGCCAATTGTTGCCACCAAAACGGAGATTCGTCCATACGTGCCGCCGGATCACAACGTTGTGTTTGAAAGGCCGTAATCAAGCCGATACATAACAATGTCGAATGACAAATGGATCCACAACTGGCTGCTGCTTGTTTCGTCAATGTGTCACCTGCGGGCCATCCAAAATATGTCACCATGATGTATTCCCCAATGAATCGAACAGTCGCAAGGAAACATGCACTAACCAACGTCATGGCAATATCCAAGTTGCCGATGTTGATGGCAAAGAGATTGTTGTAGATGGACAACCAATATTGGGCCACAAAAGGGATCTTCTGAGATTGATTGGCGTCATTCTTTACGGAAGATTTAGCCGTCATTTTATTGTGCTCTTCACTCTTGACGGCGGGAAATGAACGGAATTAACTGTAAATGAATTGATGTTTAGAAGCAGAATGTGTAGCAATTCGTCCTTTGTGTTCCTCTACCACTCTACTAGACACTAGCTTCCCATGGATGGACGATGGATCAACACGACAAGTACTGTCGTATACGACAGGACTTCCTTTCTGTGATCATGGGAATGTGAGATGATGATGATGATGATGATGATGACGACCACTGAACTGTGACGAGAGAGATGTCGTCGTCGTCTGATAGAGTACGAGATGAGACAGACAGAATGACGGACAAACGAATGAAGCCTTCCTAATCCTTCCACGTGGAACACATTCGATTTGTGTTCACTGTCACACTGTCAAGCCAAACTACATGTTTCATATTGTGTATTACTACGTATTACTTTTACTGTTAGAGCTCGGCGATTTTAACGATGGAACCAAACAATCTCTTCTGTTTTGTTTGCGAATATTCTCAAGATACGAGAGAGAAAAGGGTTCTGGTGTTTCTGCAACATCCACTTACAAGGCCATGATGACATGACGAGTCACAGAGGACAGTAGTCTTGGGGCGCAAAACACCAATTTTCATTGGACTTGCGAGCTCACACTTTTTTCGTCTGTCAGAGCACTGGACGTCCGTCGCTGAAGTAGCATCTTTTCTCGAGTTGCGGCATCCAGAAAGGATCCGCCATCCAAATGTCCTGTGAAAAACATACCAGAATGATCGTCCAACAAATAGCATCCAAATCGGGAATGGCCGTCTCGCAATCCTAGACGCTCTACCGTCTTTTTAATGATGGGAGACAGCTTATCTTCGACAAATCCACCCCGAACCACCATTTTGTAGCGTGGATCAAAAATGAAGTCGCGATAGTGTCGCGTTTCGCATATGTGCACATTGTCGTACCAAAAGAACGTCGGTGTCAATGTCATTTGGTGTTTCCCCGGTGGAACAGCATCTGGATTCCCTTCCATCCATTCGACGTAATCTGCATATTGCTGCCCCTTTTTATAATTATCAACCCCATTCATGATGTTGTCCCGTAAGGATTCCCGTCCTTGATAGTCCATCTTGTCCGTCGAATCACTGTCGGGACCGTATCGATCGGCATCCACCAGTAACTCGGGTGGTCGTAACACGCACGACTTGTAATCCTCCGTGTAGGCCTTGCCGTACTGTCCATAAAATATATCGCTGTACATGAGGTTGCTTCGCATGCTCATTCCGACATATTTAATGTTGCTGTGATTCCACATGGCATGGAGGGTCTCTTGAATCGGTGACGGTCGCATAATGGTCCGATCGTGTTGAATCACAATCACATAGGGAGTCGTGATGATTTCATGCAGAGCATGACGCAAGGCAAAGCCATATCCATGGCGACTATCTAGTTCATGGACTGTGGTGTTGGAAAAAAGAGACGGAGGGTCCTTGCCGTCATCGTTTTGAGACGCCTCCTCGCATAGCCGTCGTAAATTCGCTTTGAACAAGGCATAGTTTTCGTTCTGTTCGGACGTTACCAGTCCGTTCCGCATCGCCTGCTTGTCATTGGTATACTTTTGCGTCGTTGATTCGTCTCGCTGTCGCGCGCCATCACAAACAATGACTTTGCGGCATTTGTAGGCAAAGGTATGACCTCCATTGGGAAAAGTGTCAAACACTCGTTCTAGCAGTTCCGTGCTGGGATTAGACTTGATGGGCGACGTTGTCACCAGAATGGTCAAAAGGTCCTCCATGGGAGGCATGGACACGGATCGTCGTCGTGATTGCTCTGCTTCAATTTCAGGGGTGGGAACGAACCCAAACTCGGGGCTGGGAACGGCCCTTGAAATCTCCATGACGTCGTTAGGGACATGGTAAAACTTGATAAGAACAGCAGTGTCACTGCTGTCGTCCTCTTCATATGCTGTATTGTTATCATTGTTATTGGTGCTGTTGTTGCTAGTGCTTTCGTCATCCAGTATTTGTACAATCCGATTGCGCCATTTGTATAGAAATCCGTTTCGTTTCACGATCAGAGACATCTTGGGCAAAACCCAAGAGGTGGCATGTTCACCACGTGGTTCTTGTAGATCCCAGCAGTTGACGGACCGTTCCTTCGGTCGATTTGTGTTTTCAATGAGAGATGCCGTCAGTGGCAGTACGGCCACAAAACAGTGACATTCCTTGTTGGGGGATACCTGACAGCAGTGTAGACAAACATTCGGTGTTTCAAAAGTGGTGACATGCGTCTTGTTGGAATTGAGATGCCGTAACATCTGGCTCTTGTGATATTCATGGAAAGAAATTTCATAGAATGGGTTGCTTGTGTTTTTTACATTCTCCTGTTTACAAAGCTTTTGTCGGATTCGATCTGCGAGAATTTGCATGGTTGGCGGCAAATCTTGTAGATTCTGCCATCTCTGCACCCTCCGTCGTTGATCAAAGCCTTCCCAAAGGAATTCTTCCTTTTGATTATAGACCTCTTTCAAAATTTGTTGTGTTTCTTCTAATGTCACAAATTCGGGGACAATTTGCAATTCATCTCCTTGCAACGATACGTCGGAATTGTTTACCATAACGTTGGTGACGGGTCTCGATATCGTAGACGATTCATCGGTACAACAAGACGAACTGCTTTCTGTTTCGATGAGAGAAATGGAAGAGAAATTTTTCGGCAAACGCCATCCAGAGTCTGAAAATGTCATGGCTGTTCAACAACAACCAGAATCTCGCACTAGAAGTTCTGGCGGAACACTTCTATTCTGTTGTCATGGAGACAGAAGAAAAAGGAGATGGGTATGAACAGTAACTACTGGAGATGACAGGCATCAGGAAAATGTGTATGACGTGACGTGTATTACGACGTATTACCATACAATTGACAGTCGTATGCTGATCAGCTTGGTAGTCAGTTGTCACTGTCAAACTGAAGAGTTCGTCTGTAGTTGGTCCGGAGTACTGTGAAATCTTTTTCCACGTGGAGGACAAGCGATCTGATCTCTCATCCCCAGTTTTTTCCCCCCAAAGATATGTACTCCAGTAATTCTACCTATCATACATTTTGATTGTGGCACAGGGTGTGCAGTCGACCAAGCTGCAGAATTATTATTGACTGTGAAAATAATTTTACTGTTTTGGAGGCCCTAATTGAGGTTTGTAAAAGGTCTGTCGCAGTCGTTATTTGGTTTTGTATGCTCAAGTAGAGACGGATGTCTGCCGAATCGAAGACATTATGCGACTTTTTAAAAAGTCAGTTAACGACGGCCGTCTGGCGAATCAGGAAATCCTAATTGCCGTTTAAAAGGTCATCAGTATCGCTGAAATAGGAACTGACGAACCAAGAAACCTAAATTGTGGCTTTAAAAGGTCTGTCGTAGTCGTTATTCGGTTTTGTTTGCTCAAGTAGAGACGGATGTCTGCCGAATCGAAGATCATAAGTGACTTTTTAAAAAGTCAGTCAATGACGGGTGTGCACTCATGGGAGCCTTTCTGGAGTGGGATCCCTCTCATGGGATACCGTTGCTTAGGTGCTGCCAGGGTACCAACCTTGTTGAGTGTGTACACCGACAGTACAATACAACTTTCAGGCACAAGGCTAGTATTGAAATGGGAGATGCCCAAATAAGTGAGCGCAGGCACCGACATAACCTTGACATGGCGCAGCAGGTATACCAAGATTTTCCCAAGGTTGGACATTATGACACTCCAGAAGCTGGTGGGACAGAACACTGGGAAATTGCTTTACCCGGGATGGACGTGTGTAAGTGATTGTTTGGAAACTGATGAGAGCTTCGTTACAGTTCTATTGCATACCAGCGATCTACATGATAAACTTCTGAATAGGGTTCAGCAGCTCCAAGAAGCCGATGATTACAATCCAAAACTTAGTAGGGATGTCAAGTTTAGCTGCAACTCGTGGGGGGTTTCCTTGCCATTTTTGCCAGTCATGAGACGTGTTGAGTACCGGCTCTTCAGCCAGCTAATGCTCAATGACTTGCAAAAATTTGATGAAAACAGGATGTCACACTTGTGGATCGCGCATGTCAATGGGCTAGGTATATTTCCAAAACTTCCAGTACAATTAAAAAAGTATCATCAACACTGGGAGAGAAACAGGAGGATCCAGGATGCAATGGAGCGAGCTAAAAGTGAAATTGAGCTCATGAACTCGTACTTGGCAAAAAAGGTGCCAATAGAATTCAAGGATGGCTCCAACACTGTTGAAGGTGCATTTGCAGAAACAGATGAGAAAAACGTCTACGAGTCGTAGACCTTTTTGGAGAAACGTCTACGAGTCGTAGACCTTTTTTAAATTCGGGGGGTCGCGTTTTCCTTTTGGGGACTGTTGATCCGTCTGTGATTCTGAAACCTTAAATAAAAAATCCCGCCCACAACGTACTTATGACATATGGTTTAAACCATAAGAAAGATCTCAGAATAAGCTATCTATCGATGTATATATTATTCGTATTAACTGTAAGAATTCTTAAGTCTTTGACTCCGTTGAGGCATTCAAAATCAGGAAGTCGTGCAAATTTCCTCTTTTCCTTTACGGTTCTCAGCAACTACAGGGCTTTTTGTTTTTCGAAGTACAATGAACAACTTTTAATATGGCGACAACATGAAAAAAGCGAGTGGCGATGACGAAACAGCTGAAAAAGGTAGTGTTCATGGCGTGTTTGTTGCGGGTGTCGCGAGGAATTACAGTCGAGATACTACTAGACATCTCTAACGAATGCAATCCAGTTGATTGAAATGGTGGAAGAAACTTACAAGAACTATCCACCGAATAAATTCAATCGGATTTGGATAACATTGCAGGACGTCATGAACGAGATAATCAAAAGTGGAGGTGAACACTACCGTAGTACGTAGCTAGGTACTACTACGTAGTACTACGTATTAAACGGTGAGAAGGACCACTACTCGTACAAATTACCGTACGAACTACAGTACTTTGGTCGTTTTTCTACTATTTTTTGTTTATTTTTGTTTGATCATCAAACTTGTACCCTTCGTGCAAAACAATACAAGAGAATGACAAGTCGAAACGGCAGCAGTAGTGAAGTAGAGTCTTGGCGAAAAAGCAAAGCTAAGGCTTTTGTGAAGGAGCTTTTGCAGAATAACAATGAAATGTACATGGATATGCCTGAAGCCCAGTTGTATCGATTGTATCCACAACATTTTGGTCAATACTCTCAAAATCGATTTATTTGCAATGTCAAGACCTTAAAGAAGACTATCAGAGAAGTTCGGGAGGCGATCGCTCTTAAACAGTCATGTCCGGGTGGTGAAAACTACAAGAGAAAACAATCCGAGACCTTTTTGGAAAAAGGTCTACGACTTTTGGAAAAAGGTCCACGAGTCGTTGACCCTAATGGAGTTGAAACAAACCGTCACCAGTCAGTCTTGTTAGGGTGGTCGTGCGAGCCATCCATCTCATTTATTTAACGGAGCGGAAGCATCGTGGTCCGGATCTTCCTGTACGATTGTACTATTCACAGTCAACAGTAATTTCCTCCGCGCTCTAACTGTAAATGTCATTTACATTTATTTCCCTTCAATACTTTTAATGCTACGTAAGTTTCATAATATTTTTATTCTGCAGCTTGGTCGACTGCACACCCTCGAAGGGGTGATATTTAAAACAGGTGTGACGATCGAATCTTTGGAAAAAATTCTTATTGATGGATACCATGTTTTAGTGTGCACATGTCTCTCAGTTGGAGAGTATCAAGCTCAAAATTTTAGATGGATTGAAAACTCCAGACGAGATTCGATTTACGTTTTTGAAGCCACAAAATATCACTGCCAAAACTTTTGTTTCCGATCCCTATTTATCCAGATATTAAAAAAGGAACTATTCGTATGTGGAGATCAATGAAAATGCGTCAGTTTCCTATCAACTGTGCGAACGCGCGAACGATTCAGAAGTTACAGGGTCGTTCGATCGACAAACTCTTAATCAATAGTTGGGACTACACAGGCAATTGGATAAGTTGCTTTATCAAGAGTCCGTGAATTGAATGGCTTGTATTTGCGATTACCTTTAGACCATGAGAAATGCCGTGGAATGTCTGAAGAGGTACGCGTCTTTATGGAACGAATTCGGGAGAAGAAACCACTTCCTTCTGTAAAAGTAAGAAGATGAATGAAAAGGATTTTTATTTCTTTTCATTTTAGTATATAATACACAGTAACGTGGTCACAAAGATTGACGCATTATTAATGTAAATCTGTATTGTCAACTTTCAAGTCTGTCGACTCACTACTGGTAGCTCCTACCGTAGTCGACACACTGTCAACATAGCATAGCAAAGCACGGCCATTATTAAGAACAGTTTACGGTAGCAGCAGACAGTCGAACCGTAGTAGTCGAAACACCGTGAAACCACTTCCTTCTGTAAAAGTAAGAAGATGAATGAAAAGGATTTTTATTTCTTTTCATTTTAGTATTTAATACACAGTAAAGTGGTCACAAAGATTGACGCATTATTAATGTAAATCTGTATTGTCAACTTCCAAGTCTGTCGACTCACTACTGGTAGCTCCTACCGTAGTCGACACACTGTCAACATAGCATAGCAAAGCACGGCCATTATTAAGAACAGTTTACGGTAGCAGCAGACAGTCGAACCGTAGTAGTCGAAACACCGTGAAACCACTTCCTTCTGTAAAAGTAAGAAGATGAATGAAAATGATTTTTATTTCTTTTCATTTTAGTATTTAATACACAGTAAAGTGGTCACAAAGATTGACGCATTATTAATGTAAATCTGTATTGTCAACTTCCAAGTCTGTCGACTCACTACTGGTAGCTCCTACCGTAGTCGACACACTGTCAACATAGCATAGCAAAGCACGGCCATTATTAAGAACAGCTTACGGTAGCAGTAGACAGTCGAACCGTAGTAGTCGAAACACCGTGAAACCACTTCCTTCTGTAAAAGTAAGAAGATGAATGAAAAGGATTTTTATTTCTTTTCATTTTAGTATATAATACACAGTAAAGTGGTAACAAAGATTGACGCATTATTAATGTAAATCTGTATTGTCAACTTCCAAGTCTGTCGACTCACTACTGGTAGCTCCTACCTTACGGTAGCAGTAGACAGTCGAACCGTAGTCGAAACACCGTCAACGTACCTACCAGAGCAAGAGCAGGGTCAACATAGCATAGCAAAGCATGGCCATTATTAAGAACAGCTTACGGTAGCAGTAGACAGTCGAACCGTATGTAGTAGTCGAAACACCAGAGCAAGAGCAGGGCCGTTAGAGCAGCTTAAATAGTCGAATTGCGTTTGAAGTTGCAGTTAATTACTTTACAGTGGTTCGCGCTTGGTAAGAGATTATTACATAAATGTTTGGACTTTATCAAATATTCATCGGTCGAGCTTTTTGGAATGATAGCCCGAGGATGCCGGAGGATGATTTTTGATTCTTTTCACTATAGCAAATTGATCGCGAATGAGGACCCATTTTCAAACATCTGCACCCTCAAACTCCCATTCTATCACTATCTATTCGACTATATCGACTACATCGACTATATCGACTCAACTCTGAACATGTCTATCGACTCACTCGACACGCTGCTAGAATATGAAGAATGAGGCCGAACACTCAGAGCAGCTTAGCCGAACTGTGAATATGATACCAGTCGTCGCCTCCCCGCTACTACTACTCTAGGTAGCTAGTATGCTACCTAGTAGTCCGGAGTTAACTTTTATACAGATAGTTTTTCGTCATTGCTTCGCTTCGCTACTAGAGGTATGATAGAAGACTTTGAGAAGTCATGCTGGAGGCAGAAAGGTCTACCAGTCGTGCACTTAAAGAACTTCCGTCAGTTGTCACTGTCAGTGAATGGAAACTGAAGAGTTCGTCTGTAGTTGGTCCGGACAAGCGATCTGATCTCTCATCCCCAGTTTATTCCCCCCAAAGATATGTAATTCTACCTAACCAGCCGTCGCCTCCCCGCTACTACTAGGTAGGTAGCTAGTATGCTACCTCTAGTAGTCCGGAGTTAACTTTTATACAGATAGTTTTTCGTCATTGCTTCGCTTCGCTACTAGTAGAGGTATGATAGAAGACTTTGAGAAGTCAGGCTGGAGGCAGAAAGGTCTACCAGTCGTGCACTGAAAGAACTTCCATATCACTGTTCAGAGATTTTTCTACTCTACGGTAGTAGAGAATGAAAAAGAGTTCTTCATCCAGATATCTGACAAAGACCAATGGTATTCTGTGAAAAGCAATGAAGCTACCGGTACTTCTTTTTGCCGCTGTTGCTGCCTTTGTGCAACTGGATGCTGCCTCCCTTCACTTCAATCGCATCCTGGTATAAGACTCCCCACGAATCTACTCCATTATCATAAACAATAGCTCCAGTTTCGATCGTCCAAATATTTACAACGATTTCATCATGAAATTTTTGGGATCTGTCATCACCATCACAAACAAACAAAGAGAATCCACAGTCCAACTTCTGTTCCCCGTATATGGATCCGAGACCCTTCACTTTCGCACAGTCATCCTGATAGACTACCAACCATTCGAACGAGGTCGAATAGAAGACAAAATCCGGAGTAATGATTTCAAAATCTCCTGTCGGTAAAGACAGACCCTGAACATACTCAACATCGAATTCGAAGGAAACAACCCCTTTGGAGTTGGGATCTTCAGCGTAGGCACCAAGAGGTGATTCGTACCACCCATTTCCCGTAATTGATCCAGCGTTAGGGTCGATCAGGATGATCTATGCACCAATGGAAGAAAAGTAAGATTGGGCTCTGGACGGCTATTCACTCTGTGGATGATCATTTGCTTACCTCTGTTGTATCAACCATGCAGCTGCCACAAATATCACATACTTGAACGTTTACATCGCAACATTTTGGCTCGGATCCATGAGGGAAATGAATGATGGCCTCATGGGAGTACGAAACGGCACGGAAGATAACGATGGCGTTGTCGTCACTGCAAGTATGATTCCACTCGTAGGTCAGTGGCTGGCCTTCTGGGTCTGATGCATCCACGAAAAGTGTGGCCGCATCGCTGCCTACTATGACTGTCATACTATCGATTCCATCCAACCACTCGGGAGGCTTGTTGATGATAGTGGCCTCTGCATTGCAAGACTCAATGTTGCCGTTGACGTCCATGGCAGAGACAACTACTGGCTGTGGCACGAGGACGTCCGTGCAGTTGAATTGGTTCGGTGTGACTTGAATCCAGTCTATACCACATGCATCAAAAACTCCTTCAGCAACCAACAGTGGATCGTTGATAGTGATTTGTCCACTGGAATCGAGTGAAATGGAAATGTTTTTGCAATTGATGGTTGGCCCCTGCAAAATAGTTGTTTGGACTCTTCAGAAAACGTTTATTCCATGTGAGCAAAGACAGCAAGAAACAGCACGAAATCGATACTTACAACGCTATCTACAACCGTAACATTAGCTATACAAGTTCCATAGTGACCGTTATAGTCCACCAGAGAATAGTGTTGTAGGATGGTACTGTCGACGTCCGAGCAGTTGAATTCTGTGTTCCCTCCCGAAATGGCTGCCACTGCACAATTATCAATGGCACCATTGTCCATGTCTTCTGGTAACAACTCTGCCAAGCCGTTCTGGTCGAGTTCGATGGTCAGATTGAAGCACGAAGCATCGATATCCTGGAAAAGAAAACGCAGTTTGATATTGGTAAGGTGAGTTCGTATCCAACCACAAAGCGCTTTCGAAACCACAACGAAAGATGATGGAAAAACATACCAAAAAGGCATACCCTTGGAGAGGATTCGGTGTGTCGATACAGTTGTCAACATTGTCGCAAATTCCATCCCCATCACTGTCCCACACATTGTTGCAGTGGAACAGTAGTTTGTTTTGCTCCTTGATGGTACCGATACCAATGTCGGAAGTTCCGACCGGACGGACAAAGACGGTATCGCAACATCCGCTATGGCAACTTTGATCCGATGTTACCAGACCATTTGTATCGTAATCGTATTGATCGCACCAATGAGCTCCATTGTTGATATATCGTGCCATACAAGTGGGAGGAAATACCGGCTTGAAGTTTTGGACTTCTTCCCACGTGGGCAAACGAAAGCCCGAGAGACGAACGGAATCGGGAAAGTTGTTGGAACCGAAACGATTGTCGTTACACGTGAGATTGTGATCGGTATGATTAGGGAAGAACTCGTAATAATTTTTGGTGACAGCCACAGGAGATGCCCACAACCATTCCAAGCCGCCATTCTTTTGTGCCCATTCCGACCATCCACCCCTTGGAAGAGAGTTGAATTCGGCATGAAATTGTGTCATCAACCCTCGAAGACTGGGAGGGTGACCAAGCTCATGTCCAATGTCAATCTCAGCCATGATGCAATCGCTTTCGTTGTCGGAAGCACACGTCCTCCCGATTAAATTATTGTTTGCACGAATGTGGTTCTCGGATGGTGGTACCAACAACGACCCCAAGGCTACGCCGTTGAGCGTAAGGAGCATCATCACTGCAACTGCACGAAAGGTGACAGAGTACATCATCACAGTTTTCTTCAGGTAGAACATGGATGGAAAGGTTGAGGAAAAGTTTTTTGGGGTTGCCGAAGGACACATCATTGCAAGCGACATGATAAGCGCTTCGTCTTTCTTAAAAGCACAAGTCCTCTCGCTCCAGCATCAAGCAAAGCTGCAGCACAAGTCTCCTCTTCCATCAAGCAGCACTTACTCTTCTCTAGACGTAACGGTGGATAAAACAGTAAGACGATGATGGAATCGTCACCTACTGTAGTAGTATTTGTTTATGAAAGTTGTGAAGAAAGGTAGTGCGTTTGTGAGAGATTGAAGATGAAGGTTTTTGAAAAAAATGACGATCCTTAACCAAAGTAGCAGACACATTTCGGTTTCGGTAAAAGGGGGAGATGAAGGATAATACTATTATAATAATACCTATATTGAAAAATAGGATATTCTATTATTCTATCGAAGGGCCATGCCGTCCCTGTTTGGAAGTCACACACCGCGACAACGAAAGGGACCTCCTGAACTACGCACTCTATGGAATATATGAACAGTTAAGTCGTATGAATGCGGGGTATCATACATTTAGGAGTTCTCTCTTGATGAAAACGTCTTCCTACGTACAGCGTACTACCGGTAGTTCAGTAGTTCATGCAACACAAGACCCACTCTGTATCCACCATTACCAAGCTCTTCTGAACCTATACCCCCATTGTATTCAACATGTCCTCAGCATTGTCTTTGGACGACAACGTCCTCCCAAATGAAGCCCTGGAGGAGGAAGATGCCGCTCCAGCCTCGCAGTCCTCGCGAAGACGTGAGAGACGAGAGAGACGCCGTGGTCCAAAGAAAATAAGGCCGATTACCACCTTGATTTTCCATCCTGTCTTTATTGTTTTGTTCGGTCTGTTGGGATTGGCTTTGATGATTTCCTTCTTTTTGGTTTTGAATCATCCAGAGAATGTTCCATCCAGTCGAGGGGTTGAGATCCGACTCGCCAATCAAAATCGGCATGATCTTTCACCGAGTGACCTTGCCGAGTTGCAAATGAAACTCTCTCAGAATCAACAAGCCTCGGCGGAACAAGCTCGGGATCATCTCCCTAACACTATCAAAGCAAAAGCTAAAAGTGCAGGAAGTCCCAAGTTACATGGTCATCAACCCAAACTGGTACCGAAATATGATCCTAAACCATTTGATGCGGCAGCAGACAATCCGCATTTACATCCTTTGGCACCACCTCTTCCTATATTCCCCACCATCCCCAACTCGCAACAACTTATTGACGACTTGATCCATCATAACAAACCTACCGTAGCGGGAATTATTGCCTTTTTCTACCAATACCTGGACAAATTACATGCCCTTCACAAGGAAAACGCCAAAGATAATCAGATGCCGGAAATGGACATTATCACCAATTATTTTAAATTGACGCAAGATTCATTGACACCGTTAGAGCAAGCCTATCGTGGCAGAACCATATTTCCGATTCGAGAGGAGGAAGATGCTATATTCGTCAGTTTGGCTGCCTTTCGGGAACACTTGTTGGCACCTACTCTGATGTCAGCGTTGGATCAAGCCGAACATCCAGAAAAGTTGTACTTTGGGGCTGTGATCCAAAATTGTTTCGGTCTGAATGGGACAGTATGTCGCACGGGCCTTCAAGTCATTGGCAAAAATGCGGAAGGCAAAGATCAGGTCAAAATGAGCGATGCCCCTCCAGATGAAAACGGTATCGAGACCTTTTGCAAGAATCGCAAATACAAGCAATTTTGCGACAACGGACACATTCGTGTCATTTATCTTCATGATACCGATGCTTTGGGACCCGCAACGGCACGATATTATGCCAGCAAGTTGTGGGGTGGTGAAAAGTACTTCATGCAAATGGACAGTCATTTGGAGTTTGCCAAAGAATGGGATCGAAAGTACAAGGAAGAAGTCCAATTGGCAAGGAACTATCCCAAAGCGATCCTCTCAGCCTACCCTCCAGGATTTTCCGAGTTCAACGGACAATTCCAGGGCGGGTCGCCCGGCGGAAGACTGTGTACTTGTGAATTTTCACAAAATGGAGTCGAAAATCATATCATTCGCATCAACCAATTCGGTAATACGCCCAAGGATGCCGAACGACCTACACAAATTGCGTTTATTGCGGCCGGATTCTTCTTCGCACACTCGTCCTTCTTGCAAGATGTTCCATTCGACCCGTACGTACCTTGGTGCTTTATGGGTGAAGAAATTGCGTTGTCCGTTCGTGCCTGGACGAATGGGTGGAATATCTATGCTCCTCGCAAGTCGTTGATTGCACATCAATACCGACCAGGACGACTGGGACTTCCTAAATTTTGGGAATCCGTAGGAAGGGATGCGGGACGACCAGCACTGAATACGAAACTGCAAAAGCATGTGATTCGACGGATCAAACATATGGTAGGGTATACCGATGACACGCCAGAACTGATCGAGAAAGATGGTGACGGTATTGTCTTGACCGACTATGAGCATTATTCGCTCGGAAATGAGAGATCACTGCAAGACTATTTGAAACTGACAAAGATTGATGTGGTCAATCAAAAATGCCAAAGGATGGGTTGGTGCGAAAAGGCGATATTAGAGTAGAAAATTCGGACAATGTTTAGCATTCCCTCTCTACTGTTCTAGTTGTATCAATGTCGATGTAGCATAATATGCCACTATGTTTTGTATTTTTGTAGCGATCTAAGAAGTAACTATAAAGGGTCTTTCATCGAGTCACCAAAAAGTCCAAACACTGTTCATGTCGCTGGCGTTTGCAGCCGTAATATCCAGAATCATTTGGCATAGAATGGTATTTTTTTGGCACTACGTCGTGACTGTAAAAGTAAATTTGCCACCGTCGCAGATCTTCACACGACCATAGCGTGACTTTGGAGGCGCCTTCACCCTTGAAGAGCAGTCATTGATTCCAAACTTCCTCACACATGGCATCTGCCGTGGCGATTCAGCGGCCGGGCATTTTTCGGCCGTTCCATACACCATTTGCAAGTCGGCAGGAAATGCAGCACTTTATCTTCGATTGGATGGCATTTTCCCCGGATGCTCATATCGTCGGGAGAAAAGATTTTGATTCCAACTTGCCTTTTCTTGTTAATTGCATTTCCAAATAGGAGGTCGTCTCATTAAATCAATCTGAGGATTCAGGATTCGTTTGGTAAAAGTCGACCGACTGGGCCGCAATCCACTATGGCCGCATTTCCAACAATTTTGCGATCCAAATGTAGGGAATCGATTTCAGGCACGATTTCTTTGTGAATTCTTGGAACGCTCAATATAATCAGGGTAGTTGAGTTCCAAGTTCCAATCCAAAAAGATCAAGCCTTCAACAGCCACGGTTTCTTCTTGAGAATCTTCATCAGCTTTATCAATTATTTGTTGGTTTCCGGCAATTCGACAGGCTATTTCGGCCTCGTGTTTCTCTATTTTCTGGATGAAAATCGGTTTCAGCGAGGGCCTCACTTGTCTCGATTACATTACCTCGGCACTCGCTTCTGACAGAACTCGCTGCTTGACGGTCGGATTCTTTGGACTTGGAGTTTGGAAAGTTGGTTGTAATGGGCGGGTACCATCTCCATCGCCATTGATGGATACCGGTAGCTAGTACCTAGGGAGGTAGGTATCTTTGATACGGTTGTACGAAGAATACCGGTACTACGGTAATACTACCTACGGTAGGTACCTACTGGCCGTAGGTACGTAGCACGGAGTATTGTAATACCGGTATCAATTTACCAGTCGTATTGCTCTAAACAGTATTTTTTTTCGACGGGGTATTTTTATGTTCGCCGGCCACCGATCTTTTGGACATAGAAAATAATACCGAAATGCTCTGCTTAGGCCTTAGTATTTACCACGAACGACACCGTTCATTGTTAAAGATGACAGTTATTTGGACGGTTAAATCAGTTCGATCAATTCCAATAAAATGAAGAAAGGTTTGTATCATACTGTACCCGCAAGACTTCAACGGCATCAAAATCTCTGCCAAAAGCGATAGAGCATTATTTTGTTCTGACACTTGATGGAATGAGCCGTTTGGCCACGAGGGTCAATCGTGAAAAACGCGCCCCGCGGGTTACCTCCTGTCCTACTGACAGTTACAAGATACTTCGAAGTACCGTACTTTATTTTATCGTATCTTTCGCCAACTCGATGTGCACTTTTCTTTCTCGTCAAGTTTTTCGTTGACGGACCTTTTTCTGTCGAGGATCTAGAAAAAAACGATAATACATCCGACACACCCAAAGATCTCACAATTTCTTTCGACAGCTGGATTCAATAGCATCGATCCAACTGTTGTCTCCAATTCCATTGCCAAATCTATCAATTTAGACTTGGTGGATTTTTGCTTTTCTGCTGCACCTGTACAACTGTTTGTTTTTATCACTCAAAAATGTCTTCCGAAAGCCATTCTCACGGAGTCAACACTCCTCTGGTACGTAGGTTCTAAGCTTGATGCATTTATGTGGACAATTGGCTCAAGGAGGTGAAATAAAACGACGGCACTACATCAAAATCATACGTTCCATGTCAATATCAATAAACCAACCAACTCTCAAATTTATCCTCCATTGTCTTGGCTTTTGTGTTGCGCCACAGGACTGGGTCCGCATTGCCATTTCTTTGTTCCTTTTGGGATTCTCCATCGTGATTGTGATGGCTTTGATTGCAACTGGAAACACCAAGATTGCCTCTGATGTCCACCCTGCTGCAGCTGCTGTGATCTTGTGGGTCTGTATTATCTGGATGTCCATGGTTGAAGGTGGACAAGCTTCAATGGTTGGTCTTCCTCCCATTGACCGCTCGCTCTACAAGGAATCTCACCCCAAGACATGGCAAATTTGTGAATGGGGACACAAGGGTGATAACCTTGATCGTTACTTGATGGGACGTCAATTCATGGTCATTTTCATCAACTTTACCATCTCTTTGGCTGGTGCCCCTCTTGCAGGTGCTGAGGTTCTTGGACTCCCCCAATGGATTATCTCCATCTTCTTGGAATCCGGGATTGCAATGGTGTTGACCAATGTGATCATTGGCCAATTGACTTCCCAAGTCAATGCATCTCACTGCATGCTTGACTACATCAACAACCATTTCATGACCTTCACTTATTGGGTGGCTGCCTTGATTGAGGTCACTGGTGTCATGCATACTTCCTACTTGATCCGAATCATGGCCTACTGGGCAGCTGGCAAGCCTGTGGAATCCAATGAGCCTCCTCGCAGTGGAATTCAAAATTTGTGGTTCTGGGGACGTGTTGTCTGGTCCCTTGGTATTCTTGGATTTGCCTTGGCTGTTACTTTGGAAGCACTATTTAATGGACAAACTGCCTTGTGGGAGGGTGTTCCAGAGATTGTTGGCCTCATTCTCT
Organism: Nitzschia inconspicua; assembly: GCA_019154785.2. Taxonomy (NCBI): domain Eukaryota; phylum Bacillariophyta; class Bacillariophyceae; order Bacillariales; family Bacillariaceae; genus Nitzschia; species Nitzschia inconspicua. The sequence goes on from JAGRRH010000017.1 coordinate 449,355, forward strand.
TCTTTGTCCTTATGTGTGTGGTTGGGCTTTTGGAAGGTATGCAAATTGCCTTCTTCACTGTTGCCAAACTTCCCAAGTCTGAGCGCGGAGATGCACCTATGGCTCTACGAACGTGCGAGTGCCTCTTCAAGAATGGTGGAAAAAATTTGCCAGGATTCATGTGTGGACGCCAAATGACTGTCACGCTTTGCTTCTTTATCATTGCCAGAGTCACTACTATCCAAATCAGTGAAGGAGAAGAAAACATCTTTGGAGTTAGCAATGCATTCCAAAACTTGTTCAACACTGGTTTCTTGGGAGCCATCATCACAACCATCTTGGGATCAATCTCGTGGCAGTTGGTTGCCTCTGCCTTCCCAATTGCTTTCTTGAGTAACCCTATTGTTTACATCTTTTTGCAATTGGCCTTGGCATTGGAAGCTACTGGTATCTGCGCCGCTGCATGGTTCTTGGCCTTGATCCAAAAGAAGATCATGGGATTCCAAATTGATGAGGTCTATGTTGGTACTCCAGAAGAGCGTGCTGCCAAGGGACATGCTGACCAAGTGGAAAACTTGGATATGGGAACTAATGTCTTGGGCCAAGCCCAACTGGCCAAGTTTGGTTGGGTGGAAGGTAGCTACACTGACCGCCGTGAACGCACTCTCCGTAATATCAAGGACTTGCGTGAGCAAATCAAGCTTGCTGATTCTGAGGAAGAAGCTGATGCTTTCCGTGAAGCTCTTCGTTTGGAAGTTTCTAATTTGTCTCGTGTGAACAAGGAGCAAGAGACATCCATGACCCACATTGATGTGGAGGATGGTACTTATGATGCTTAATTCATTGATGGAGACGAAGGATGACATGCCGTCATCCTGAATCATGACCGATGGATGACAAGATTCTCCTTACAGTAAATTATATGTCTCTCTACTAGCATCTTCGTAGTTTTTGTACAGCGACTTTCTCATGCAACCCGTTCCTTTGTTTTGTGACCCAGAACAGATCCTTGGATCGAAATTTGATTACTTTTCAAATTTTTTTCTTTCTCTTTGCTACGGGAGTACTGCCATCTTGAATGTAAGAATTACCGTTTGCTTCTTTCAACTTCGTCTCTCGAATGATCGACCGTTTGACACATCGAATTGTCCAAGAGATACGGTTACCAGCTATGACGTCCATCTTCCGTATTCTTGGGACTTCATGCTTGAATTCCTCTTGGCATTTTCCTCCCATGATCAATAGATCTCCATCTTTGAGTAAAACTTCGTGGACTGGGGACATTGCTTCTTGTTGTACAGTCGGCTTAGGTCGCAACAAGAACCGGCGTGGACCACCCCATGACAAACTCAGGATGGGAAGGGATAAGTCCATTTTTGCCTCATCGTCGGAATGTAGGCCGATATGGTGTTCTGGCTGGTACCAATTGATGAGACAACCATTGTAAAGGTGATTGGATTGATTTTTCTGATTAACCGTAGTTGGCGATGCCTTAACTATCCCATCATTGATTAGCTGGCTGACCAAGTCGTCCGCAACTTCACACAAAGTAACGATAAAGAGCTCCTCCTCCTTGGAGGGATCGCATGGGATGAATGGTCGAGTGGTACCAGAGTATGTGTACGACTCTTGTATTCGATTATCCTTTGTCCTGGTGCCAGTAGACTTTTCTTCATCCAAATCTTCCGTGTTACTCCCCCAGTTAAATATGGAATAGAGCTGACTGTATCGATTTTCTTCGAACTTTTTCCCATACACCTTGATGGGATGGTATCCTGGAGGGTGAGTCTTCCATACCTGCTTAAAAGCTTGCTGCGATGGCGAACAAAAGAACTTTGGAATATGAATGATCCATGAAGAAGAAGACTTGGTCAACGGGATATGTCTTGGCAGTAATTGAGCTTTTGACTTGGTCGTCGTTGCTCCAGCGGAACGTTGATTGCAGAACTTGGAGGATGATTCTAGCAATGCTTTAGATAATGTTGTTGCGGGAGAAGCGGATCTATGGGCTAAAAAGTCATCCATTGTGGTAACAAGTGAAGTGAACAGGATTGGTTGTTTTGTATGTACCAGAACGAAGTTCCATCGACCCTCCCATCTCGAATCAAACAATATTATTAATCGTGAGAGCATGTAAATTGACTGTGAATCTTTTTTTTGTAAAACGGCGTTGTACATAGCTCCGCGCGCCCGTACATCCTGTTGCTGACGATGCTATCGAAGTGTAAAGTTGTACTTAAAAAGTCATTCTTTTTTCAATTTTATCGAAGGGTTGGACTCTAGTTCTAGTAGTAGCCTGTAGTTGAGAGAGTGGGACGGTTGGTGGGTGATGGTATGGGGACCCCACCTCCTCGTGTTCTACTTCTACCGGTTATATCTATCTATCCCTTCTATCATACGGTACTGCTCCCTTTTACAGCTACGAGATGTCAATTCTACGCACTCTCCGTATCATACTACAGTACGTAGTAGTGTCACTGTCAATTCTACATATTCTTCACACTCTCCGTATGTGGAATTTGTACCAGGAAATCCATATTTGCTCGGGATCAAACTCGGCAAACGAACGATTGTCCCAACGTGTTACCACGAGAAAAGAGGAGATCAAAGTCACGGAAGACGTACATACGACAAGACAAATAACATCATATAATCGTGAGAGCATGTAAATTGACTGTGAATCTTTTTTTTGTAAAACGGCGTTGTAGCTCCGCGCGCCCGTACATCCTGTTCCTCAAAATTCCCTGGCAGTGAGTCATCTTCCCCCTTCCACTCTTTCTTTTTTGGAATATCACTCGCCTTAAAAGTGAAGTACGACAACTCTAGTACAGAGAGAAATGCATTATCATTTTAGAATCAATCATTTTTCTTTTTGGTGGTCGTCAAGATCACTTTTAGCAAGTAAAGGTTGAAAAATCTAAAAGTATAGCATGGTAGACTTCTTTCTCTCGCTATCCCTTCGAAAGGACCAGCTGCTTTTGCCAAGGATGGTTGGCGAACAAAGCAGACTTCCCGTCCATCCGCCCAGACCTATGGTGGCTGCCGTGAACAGAACTGTTTCAATGAAATTGACCCGACTTGGAGAGAGTAGGGCTCTTACCATGTACGTGCCCGGTACTAAAGCGTAGAGTCCTGCCAAAGTGTTCCCCAGTGCTTCTCGCCCCGTGAAGCGTGAAATAATACCAGCACTGAAAGTCACGGCCATTGCTGCCATGAACATGGGAACACCAGCCCAGTTCAACCAAAATGACAGCACACCATGGAATGCCATTAATGGTAGATCCACGGGACTAGGCCGAAAAAGACCTGACCAACCCAGTGCTGCAAAAGGTAGAATTATTGTAAAGTATGCTGGGTTGATACCATCGCCAGCGATCAACATGGCAGCATAGTTTTCTGCCGATGACGCCTTTCCAAGGATTCGGAATGCCAAATCGAGACCAAATTTGAGGCTGTACGAAACGAGTCCTGTAAACATGATCCCTTCCAGCAACCGAGAAGTTCCCGCCACTATATTCTTGCTCATGACTTCAATCACGGCATACACTACTTTGAATCCCTGCAGATAGTCCATGATCGAGGCAACCGCGATTGCTCCAAAGGAGAATGTGTTTGGCCATCGGAGGGATAGCCTGTGGATGAAAGAAAAAAAAGGTAGAAAAGAAAGAGTTTAATACCTGCAGTTTTGAAGAAATTGTAATCCGCCAAATATCTCACGATTTTCTTACAGTCCGGCAAAGACCCCAACAACAATCGATGATACCATTTCCATCAGCATACGTTCTTCGAAGGCAAATTGTGCCTTTGAGATCATGGTACCCAAATAGGCAACAACCACCGCTAATGCTCCCGACACGAGCATATCTGGAACTCCTCCACCAAACCACATAGCACATGCCCCTGCCGAGCTGAAAATGCGAAAAAGGCTGACCGTCAAAGGAGAGTACTGCTCTTTATCACCCTCCCGCCTGATTTTCTGTAGCGACTTTGCAGCCTCCTGGGCAGCGAGACGAGAAAATACATCCAGTGTGGAATCATCGACTTGCCAAAAATCATCGTCCAATGTGGCACTGTCCGCTGCCTTGGCCACTGCTTGAAAGCGTGGGCTGTTATTGTAAAAGAATGGACCATACGTTGAGGACGCCACATTCAAGATTTCCTTGGCTAACAAATCGGGATTCTTCAACAGTTGCTGTTCTCCACTATCCAGCTGGTTGATCTTTAACGCCTGATCCTTGACGTCATTGAGTTGTTGTCGACTGGGCATTTTGAGCCAGGAGGAATCGAGTCGTTCCACACTACGCGTGTTACTTGCAAAGGACGCCAATCGAACGGCGACTTGTTCCACAGCACCCATCTTGGCAATGTCAAACCCTGGTGTTATCGTAAACATGTCGGTGGTTGCGAGACGACGAATGCGAGTACCATCTCCCCCGTTCTCTGGATAATGCACGAGACAGCAACGTGGCAGCAACAGTATCGAGACATCGGTTTGACCCGTCAATCCTTCTGCTACTCGACCCATGACAGTTTCCAATACCCAAGTGGGCGTACCACTGCTATATAAATCCTGTGTGATGTCCGCCAGAACTTGTTTTTGGGAAGCCATCCCACCAATATTTTTGGATATCAACACTTCTCCGTAGCGATTTTCATATTCGCGCAATAACATTAACAGACGTGCCAGAGACGTTAACCTGTGTATGCTTTGAGACTCGGTCGGTTTGGTGGGGTGTACCGTTCCTGTCATGAACCAACGAAGGACTTTGATTTGTCGTTCCAAAAAGGCTATTGCTTTGGACGGTAACGAAACAGACGCAGCAGGACCAGCCATCGTCGAGACGGATCCTCTCGGTCTTGGAAAGAATTCCCTCCAATTGTATTGTCGTTTAGTGTTGGATTCTGTTACCAAGACTCCGAACATCGGTGTTGGCTCGTTGCTGCAATCGGTTTGGCCGTCGGACGATACTGTGTTTGAGGGCAGCTTTGTATCATCGCTATTGTTGTTGATTTGCGCTCCTTGTAGTTGACTACCGCCTCTCAAAGAAAATACAATCTTTCTTCTTCTGGCAGAATTATAATATCTTCCATGTTTTGGACGCGTAACAATGGATCTTCTAGCAAAAGCATCGGTAGGATTGGACATTGCAACCTTTGCCAAAAACCAAAAGTACGTGTAGAAGAGTAAGGGCTGCATGATGGATCGTTTAAAATTCTACTCTCCCCTCATACACGGTTCGTTATTTCAGTGCTTGTTTTGTTTTTGCGAAGATTTGGGGTGTCCCACTGAGAGGTTCTCTGTCAAACTGTGATGACAACCAATCTTGTGGGGATGAACGATCAATGGTTAAAAAAAATGTTCTTGATGTCGTTGTGGTGATGATGGATGATGATGTTGTAGAATTTTTTATTGATTGGATTCTCTCGCTTCCTTCACTGTCAGTCGTTGTAGGGTATCCAATACGACAGTATTCCGAGCACGTAGTTAGTGACTGTGAATTGATTCACGTGAACGACGTCACAAAGGTAGTATTCGAAGTACCGGTAGAGAGGTTGTGGCCAACAACAGTACCGGTAGTCTCTACCTACCGTAGTTGGTTGGTTACTTTGGAAATACCACGTTCACACTGAGAGTACTTGGAATTGTTGACCAGGTATTATACTTACTACAGTGGCACTTTATATTGTTGAGTATGCGAGATGAAACGGACGTAAGAAACAAAAGTATCTAGAGCTACTACGGTAGGTAGCTACCGGTAGAGTACAAGGTACGAGTCAGGGCCATGCGTCTTTGTGTCGATTTTGATGGTATGTCCAATGTGTGGAATCCTCGATATCATTATGCGTGTCACTGTCGGAAAGAAGCGATCCAGTTACAGTAGTGCTACATAAGTCCAACTTTCAGGACATCTTGTCATTGTTGTGGGGAGTTGCAGTCCAGCCGAGTAACGCTTGGTCTCATCTTTTCCTGGTTCGTTTTTGTATTTTTGATATTCCCAAGATGAGATGGTAGGATTCGATAACAGTATAGTAGAACATTCCTGTGTGATCAACTTGGTCCTTGGTTATTTTTCTTGTTGTTGCGAGAGGAGCAAACGACAAACTGTTGTCATCTCATCATGTTGTAGTCGTTCGTAGTTCCGTCCAGGTACTGTGAAGCGTCCATACAATGAGCACACATCCGCATACAACGAGACCTTTTTCCCTGATTGGTAAATCCCAAAGGATACTTGCCGATAATGATGATGATCGATGAAGATTTGTCTGTTGTTGTTGTTGTTGTATTTTGGTCCACATGAGTGGAGGCAGCACAAATGCCAAAAATGTTTGGGATACTCCACCGACCAATCCACTCAGTATCCCGAATGCTGGAATGAAACTGCTAGCACTGGCAGCAACAACACCCAAAATTGTACATGCAAAGAAATGTCTCCCATCAAGGGTAGTTGTAGTACTTGCTACTGCCGTGACTTTTGGATGATGATGATGATGCTCCGAGTGTGTTGTCGTCGTTGTTGTTGCTTCGATGGATGTTTTCTTTTGCTGAATTACTTGTCGTTGTTTCCACCACAAGTCCATTGATTCTTCCAGAATGACAATACTTGGTCGCATCACCACCGGATAGGTCAAAATAAGATCGATGCACAAGAGGACCTTGACGGCAATGACAAACACGGATCCATGTCGTACATTCAAAAGTACGATTTGTTCCGTTTCGGTTTCAAACATGAGGTATCCGACTATTCCAAAGATGCCACTACCAATCGCACAAGCCGTGAAGGTGACAGTCGCTACCTTGGGAAAGTGTTGAGGTCGTTCCATAAAGGATTCGATCGGTATGACTAGAAAATGTACCAAAAATAAGTACCCGATCGATCCAAAGGCCAGAGCCATGTCACGTAGCGACCCCACTGCAACACAATTGTCGCCCCACCACGATTGTGAAGAATTGTTCGTCGGAGTTGTGTCCATGATTCCATATACCATGACAACGACCATACCCAATATCACAGACAGGTCTCCCAAGAAGGAGGCCATGGCAAAATATTTCATATCACGAATAGACGATAGTAGCACTGCTACGGGCAGAATCATCCATATCCATGTTGTTGTTCGTGTGAACGTTGTTGTTGTATCTTGAGTAGTCGTAATAGTAGTCGAAGTAGAAGTAGAAGGGTCCTTGTCCTGTAAAGTGGACGTTTCCAGTAGCGATTCGATATTGGATGCAATAAATACCAAATAACTTCCACAAACTCCAATAGACGCTGACATGCTAGCGATATAGGCACATCGAGCACCCGTCGTACCAAAAGTGGATCGTGCCACATCGACATAGGAGCATTGTTGTGGTATCAGGAATGACTGTGATTGTTGATGTTGTTGTTGTTGTTGTTGTTCTAGTTTTCGTCGCAATAGGGAACAACATTGTACTAGAAGTTGGATGGAATATACCGACATTGTCAAGAGGAGTGTCATAAAGATCGGTCCCGTGATGTATCCCATTTTGGAAAAGGCCCATGGTAAGGCAAAACTTCCCGCTCCCATAATGGCTTTGGCTAACGAGACACTTGCCTCCCAATCTGAAATTTGATTGTCACGTTGCGGATGCTGATTGGTCGACACATCATCAAAAACATCATTCTTCTCAATAACGTGGTTGTTGTTGTTGTTGTTGTTGGAAGGGTGGTTATCGCGGAGCTGTGCCAACGAAGCGCTTGTCGTTGTTCTTGTTGTCGCAGTGGACTCTCCGTCAATATGTTGCAACAAATCCTTCCATTCTGTGGAACTCATTGCGTATTCTATCACCAATCGACGTTCTGTAGTAACTTTCTTGAAGCTATTACTACTCTACTGATACAAAGTCGAAGCCAAGAATATGTTTGTTTACCCATCGAATACCGTCGTAGAAATGAGAAAAGGAACAACTCACTGTCAGTCGATTTTTAAGCGTAGAGTAGACTTAACGGTACTCTACTACCGGTAGCTACCAGTAGCGAAGAGCTACCGGTAGACTACGATTGTATCATACCGGTACACTATCACACGTACTTCGTAATCGAAGAAGATACTACGTAGATAGGATATAATAGTATGACAGAGTATACCTATCATACCTACCGTAGTAAAATTCACGAAAGGACACGGTATGATGGACAGACGTCACTAGGGAATGGTATTCGTGATTCAATGGTAACCAACGAGACCATGGTGATGATTTACTTTTTACACACCACTACCACCACAAACGTTCCATTTTTTTGTTCGTTTCTCTTTTTTCTTTCCGAAAAAAAAGCTACACTAGCTAGCTAGCTAGAGAAATTTGTATATTGTATTAGACTACTACTTGATAGGCCAAAAGCACGTACACTCAATCTGCAATCATGATGACAGGTGTCAAATACGTCCAAGTCGTGGGAGATGCTGACGATGACAACTTTGACGATGAAATGGAACACCCGGTAGACAGTGATGCCGAGATGGATACTACCAGTGGAGATGTTATATATCAGCCAGGAGATAATGGCGAAGACTCGGCTGATATCGATAATGGTCCATCGGGAGTCCTATCCAAGTCTTGGACCGTATCATCTGCACATGTACCGACATTTACAGGCGGTAAGGTAACGCATTCGTATCATGTCGAGATGCATCCGTCAGTAGAGGAGAGTAACGACGCGGATGACGATGACGATGACGAAAATGATGACAAACCACCAAAACAATCACCTAGACCCTTCCTATTGATGCCTGTACATGGTGATGTTGCCATTGTCGATGCAGAACGTGGCATCAAATGGGGTACATTACGAACCGGGGTTGACAAGAGCAATGGGTCCGGTATTATTGTGGGCGACAACGACGAAGACGAAGACGATGGTATTGATCATGACGATATCACAATGTATGCCCTAGACAGTCGCAATCACACCATCATGACGTGTTCTCGCAACAATCTGCTACGTCAATACGCGATCCAATATCAGAATGACGGCCGGTGTACAACGCAACTGATTCACTCCTGGGGACGATCGGGTCATACCTTGCCAGTAACACAAATGGCCTTTCATTCCTCCAATGTGTTTTTGGCGACAGGGTCCGTGGATGGGACTGTGAGGATATGGGATGTTCGAGGCAGATACGTCACTCATGTCTTCCGACCGCTAGAAGGTGGAGATGGAGGCGGGAGTGGCCGCTTGAGTGTCACTGGCTTGGCATGGAGACCGGTATTGGATCAGTTGATTGTGGCCATTGCAAGGGACGATGGTAGCATGGCCATTCACGATTTGCGTGACAAGGATGACTTGGATCGTGTGGTAGTGTTGCGAGATCATGTCAGTTCTGTCACCTGTATGGAATGGTGGGGTGAAGACCTCTTTGTGTCTACCGGCCGAGATGCCATTCTGAATGTATGGAGAGTCGTAGAATCCAACGAATTACAACAGTCCCATCATGGCAAGGACATGAAAACGTCCAAGAAGACAAAGAAGAAGAAAAATGATCCCCGAACAGTGGCGCTGCATCAACCGACCATTACGTATCGACGGATTCAGACCATTCCCGTGTACGAACAAGTTGAGGGGATGGTGGTGATACCGTCCGTTGGAAACAACCTTCAAATTGTAACGGCGGGTAGCAAAGGTGTGTTGCGATATTGGAATGCACATGTGGTACCAGGCAAGACACCACAGCTGTCACAACGTCTGGAACAGCCATCCTCGCAAACATTCGGCGAGGCAAGAGGGGGCTACCTGGGTCTTGTCTTGAATCACAAATCTGTAGCGGAAGGCTTCACTGAAGAACTTATGATTGCAGTCGACGCGGAACACAATTTGACATTTGTCGGCTCCGACCTTTCGTTGCGTCGTACCATTGTGGGTCACAATGATGAAATTCTCGACTTGAAGATTGTTCCAAAAAGTGATTCGATAGTTGTAGCAACCAACAGCCCGCTGGTTAGAGTTTTCGATTTGAAGAATTTCTCTTGCTCTGTGCTCGATGGACATAGCGCGACCGTGCTTTGCGTCGACGCAAGTCCTTGTGGACGATATTTGGCCAGTTGTGGAAAAGACAAGACACTGCGTCTATGGGATGTCGTGACCCAAAAATGCATCGGCGTTGCTACCGGTCACACCGAACCGATCGGAGCATGTGGCATGTCCCAAAAGATTGGAAAGTATGAAGTAGGTGGCAAGGCGGCCCGAAACGGTGGTGGAGCATTCTGCGTAACTGCCAGTATCGACCGCACATTGAAGCGATGGAATTTGCTTGGGCCAGATGAATGGGAGGTGGGACCTGACGAAGAACCAATCGAGTTGGTTGCTGCATTCAGCATACGAGGTCACGAGAAGGATATCAACATTATTTCTGTTGCTCCCAACGATTCTCTTGTAGCATCTGGATCGCAAGACAAGACAGTTAAGCTTTGGAACGCCACCGATTTAACGCTCAAGGCTACCTTGAAGGGCCACCGTAGGGGTGTGTGGGATTGTCAATTTTCTCCCATTGATCGGGTTCTTGCAACCGGAAGTGGAGACAAAACTATCAAATTGTGGTCGTTGTCGGACTTTTCCTGCGTGCGGACCTTTCAAGGACATTTGTCGAGTGTCCTTCGTGTCCGATTCCTTTCGACCGGACTGCAGCTGGTTTCATCTGGAGCAGATGGCTTGCTAAAGCTGTGGACCATTAGAACAAACGAGTGTGAGGCTACTCTCGACGGACATTCTGACAAAGTTTGGGCTTTGGACTTGTCGTTTGGAGGAATCGAATCGAGAAAGAAGGATTTGCTGGTCAGTGGTGGTGCTGACTCGAGAATTGTAGTTTGGGAGGATACAACGGCCCAAGTCGAAGCAGAAGAACGCAAACAGCAAGCCGAAAGCATACTACTAGATCAGCAAATGGCAAACCACTTGCGACACAAAGAATACGACAAAGCTCTGGAGATCGCCTTGAAAACGGAGAAACCCATGCAAACAATGAAGGTCCTCACGGCACTGCTTGAAAATGAAATCTCTGACCAGAATCCCGGTGCCAAAAAAGTAGGCACCCAGTCAAGTGTACTCCAAAAACATATCGCAACATGGAATCTGGACCGAATTGCTCAAGTCTTGAAATACTGCCGAGAATGGAACACACGGGCGAGAAATGCGCCGTTGGCAATGTGGGTAGTGAATTCGATCGTTACCACCATTCCCGTTGATAGGCTTGCGTCGAAAGCTGCATTACGAACGGAGCATGGGAGCATCCCAGAGATATTTGCAGGAATAACTCCGTATGCGGAGCGGCATTTTGACAGGTTGGATCGATTGTACAGCAATTCCTTCTTGCTGGATTTCCTCCTTTTTAATATGTCGTCCTTTGATCCTTTGGGCACAGAAGGTGACCCAAATGACGAGGAGTTTGCCCAGTGGGAGGCCAAGAGTAAACTGGTTCTTCCACCGAAATTTGTGGATGGTCGAATCCAGGTTGGTGGGAAGGCACTCATTGGGGTAAGTGAACGGGCAGGCATTCACACATCTGTTGAGGAGAGCGAGGAAAGTGACGCGGAAGAGGATGAAGTTATGACGGTAGGTGACAGCAGCACAGCTTCGGAAGAGGGTGAAGAAGATGACGACGATGATTCATCGACATCAAGCTAGAATAAAAAACCTACCAGGACCATTTGTGGCAAAAACCAATGTTTGATTACATTTCTATGAAACAAATAATATGGATTGAGGAGTGCGAGTCCTGACAGATCGCAACGTCGTACATAAATTGCATTAATTCGATTTCAGGGCAGCCATCGTCTTGCAACAAGGACCCTCGAACTCCAGTACCCTGCCTGGAATTAAAAAGAAACAATGCTTGGTTGTATCTTCTTGCGGGAACAAAGATAGATTTGAGGAGTGTGATTCTTGTCAAATTCCACCGTCATGCATGTTCTGTTTCTAGTGCGATTTCAGGGCAGCATCAGCTTGCAACAAGGACCCTCGCAACTCATCTCCCAAACTACGAGAGGATGGGACAAACGTTGTACGGCAATGGCTGGCACTACCGACATCTCGAATCATATCGAAATATTGGGTCAGCAGCAACAAGTCCATGACCTCCTTGGTGTTTGATCCCTCGATGTTTTCCGAAAATTCCACGATACTAGTTCGCAACCCGTCCACAATTGCCTTTCGTTGTTTGGCCACACCAACTCCGCTCAAATATTTGGCCTCTGCTTCTGCCTCGGCGCTCTTGACTTGCAAGATTTTGTCTCCTTCCGCTCTCTCGGCCACGGCATATTTCAATCGTTTGCTCGAGTTGATTTCATTCATTGCATTCTTGACACGTTGATCTGGATCCAAATCGGTAATCAAGGTTTGCAAAATTTGGTACCCATACGAAGTAAAAGTGTCACTCAATGCTTGCTTGACAGCCAGGGCGAGATCCTCTTTGGCTTCAAAGACAGCATCCAATTCCAAGGTGGGAAGCTGCGCACGCATGACATCGTACACATGAGCACTGGAGTAGTAAGAACATGAAACAGGAACACATCAACTATTATGTGAGTAGAGAGGTTGTAGGGATATAGAGAGGGAGAGAGAGAGAGAGAAAAAAAACCAGTAATCACAGCAGGAAGCATTTGTTCTACTCACGTGATTTGTTGGGCTGGATTGGTCAACGCATAAAAGGCTTCAAAGACGTTCTCTCGAAGAACTTGATACTGTACAGAGACCGTTGCAACTACAACAAAAGGAGGAGTGACAAAAATAGTCAGCAATTCGATATCTCTTACTGTACCAGGGTCTACTGGACAAACAATTGACGTTCCGATACTCACCCAAGAAGACATTGTCACTGGTTTTGGTCTCTACCCGGACGTCCAGTTGTTGTACTCGAAAACTGATACGGCCCACCAATTGTTCCATGGGGCAAAGGACGCATCCTAGACCTGGTTGGGCCAATCGAGTATATTTCCCCCATCTTTCAACTATGCCCTATGTTGTTGTTTAAAAACAGAGAGGTAAACAAAGAAAGAAAGTGAGGGAACATGCGGCACAACTACGCATACACGAATCCGAAAAGCAGTCCACTCTCTCTATTGTGGTGAACGGTGAACTCTTGCATCCCAATCGAACTTACGACTTCGGACGTGCTAATGGTGAAAAAGCATGGAATACACATGATGATTGATGGGTATGGCAGAATCAAGAGGATGACACAACTAAGAACTTTCTTGTAGCAAGCACAAAAAAATAAAACGGTGATGATACTCTGACTATGGCGAGAGGAGACGGGAACTCATCTTCAATCTCTGTGTGTGAATTGACTTTGAATTGATTGATCCGATTCTTTCGATTCTTCACTCTCTCGCTATGCGTGACAGTCGTACCGTACGTAGAAATCTATGTGACTTTTTCCGTAGGATCTTTTTAGGATACTCACGGAGTATGTAGTGTACTCGTGCCAGTCGAAGTATTCTCTCCGTTCTCTTTCATCTCTCTGTTCGTATGATGATACGGTAGAATAATACTCTCATCCCTCAAATATGAATGGTGTAATACTACTATCATACTCGGAGTAAAATTAGGGTACGGTAGTACCGGTATTACTGTCGTACAGTAGTACCAACTTCCTGCTACAACAACACAGACACACTTTGAAACTGCCTGTGAAGGACAAAATCAAAATCACAAACACACTCCGTCGATCTCTACTACGGCAGCTAGTTCTGCAACAAACTTCAGAGTATTTTCCTAGGCGGATATCGTGCTGCAGCCACAAGCCTTCCGCCGACACAGACAGAGCGTATCCCAAAGAGAAGAATCATTTGCCGTTATGTCTTCGAACGAAGATGCGTTGACAGCCCAAGGGACGGGGGCTACTAATCAGCCAACATCATCGTCGTCATCAACAGCAGCTGTAGCGTCAACGGCAGTGACATCCTCCACAATAGTATCATCTGCAGCTCCAGGTCCTTCTACCGCATCCTCCTCCACAACACCAACAGTACGTGTCCAGCGTTCTTTCAAAAGTAGTTCCTCCAACAGATGGGTGGCAAGGGAAATTGCAGCCCTTGAATTCTTATTGGAGATTCCTTTACAAGCCGAAGGTACCATCGTCCAAGAAGGATGGTTGAAACAGGTACAGCGTCAAAATGAGCTTGACACACATGTCAAGGGTCGCCAAAGAGGGACTAGTTCGGATGCAGGAGACAATCTGTTAATGCTTCTTTCGAGTAGTGCTAATAGTGGTACCAACAAGTCGGTTCCTACGTTGACGCGTCAGGGACGATGGTGGGAAAAGTGGATCACACCGGAACTTCAGCAACAAGTCCAACAGAACAAACCTCAAAATCTCAATAGTAAGGACATTATGGACGATCGGGATAGTCGGATTGAAGATTTGGAAGGACCCGAAGAGCAAGACGCTACGGGTAATAATGAAACTAATAACAGTAAGGCTGTCGCGGCGGATTCTTCGGTTCACACACAACAGCACAACAACAACAACAACAACAACACACAAAATCCAGTACCGGCTACTCTGGTACATGCTCCAGGACGGCGGTTGGAGGGAGACGATGCCATTCAAGTGCAAGTACCACTTTCTGTATCCGTACAACAAACTCGACAGAGGACCATTGCACGTTTGGCTGCCATGAGGGAGTGGGAGTTACAACTGGCCCATGGCATAACCCCCAATGCCCGTCCCACTCAACAAATCAAGCCCAAACCGCCTTTGTTGGATGGTCGACTGTTTATGAGTTCCAAGGAATCTTATCCAATCCAAGTCTTTAGTTTGATTCGATACGAACCCAAACGAGAAGAGGCAGCACGACGGCGACAAAAGTTGGAAGAGCGGGGTGGAGGTGGAACTCAATTTTTCATACTACCATCGAGGGATTGGAGAGGAATATCGTACCGTGCATTACTTCCCATTAAGGAACATCAACATCGGATCAACTTTCGGCCTACACGACTGGATGACAGTGGTCGAGGAAGTTCCAGCAAATTGGAACTGTCCAATCACAAAAAGAAAGAACTGAATCCCGCCATTTTATTTGATCGCTTCGCCTCCAAACTTACCGAAGGTAGCAAGATGAGCAGTGACGACAATCTTTCGGGCACGCCCAAAATCTACAATGACGATATAGACGACGATACAGACGAAGAGACGGTATCAAGTGATGAAGATGATGATCCCTACGTAGCTGGACTGCTCGACGATCCTAACATGAAATTGGGCCGACATAGAAATGTTATGATCGGGGATCGTGCTAGTGGTCCCATTGTGTCTTCCACTATCCAATTTGTCAAACCGCATCTCTTGAAAGCCGAGTTGAACCAACAATTCCGCGATCGCTTTGATGGGTACGAACCACCGGAAATACAACGCAAATACATCGGCGCACGAGTTGTTGACGGGGTATACACACTGATCGATCCAACAGAAGACAACAACACTGCTTTAGGATCTGCTAATATGGAGGATGATTCCACTCTTGGCACCAACGTTACCAGCCCCACCAATGGGACTTCAATCGTCCCTCTCAATACACTCCGGAAGCGACAAGGCAGTACATCCAGCTATTCATCAACCAATGGAGCCGATGGAGGAGTGAATGACGGCCAAGACACAATTCGGATGCCTCCCTCACTGACACTATCCAAGATTCGGTCTCTCAAAGAACAAGCATTGCGAGCTGCCATCAATGCCAAGCTGGAAATAAGTACCGTTGCATTAGCAGTCGTTTACTTTGAACGATTATGCTTGGACTGTCGGGTCGATAAGAGTAATCGACGTCTTTCCTTTGCAGCATGTTTATTGATTGCTGTGAAAATCAACGAAGATTTAAAAGCTTTGGGAAATGAACAGGAAGTTTCGGCGACACACTCTCCCTTGTCATCGAAAAAACAGCCTAGATCCACCGCCAATCGATTCCAATCCTTAATTCGACCAACGAAAAAGGTTGATAGCCTGTTTGCATCTCTTTTCTCGTTCTTCACTCAAGATTGGAACATATCACTGAAGCATTTATTTGCTGCCGAATGGGGCGTCTTTGCAGCACTTCAATTTCGTTTGAGTGCCAAGCCATCTCATGTTGCCTTTCACTTCAAGTTGATGATGAAGTCCCTCGGTTACGATCCCGTGAGGTATTTGGGTGTTCAAATGTACGGATACTGGCAAGACGCATTGGTGGAGGAAGATTATGACCGGCAAGACCGCGAAGAACGGAGACAACGACAGAGGCGACGAAAGGAGGAGAAGAAATTACGTCAACTGGAACGTGAACTGGAGGCTGCCAATCGCAAGGAGAAATCTAGAAGTTCGGCAATCAATCCGGACGCAATCGTCACCATCGACAAAGCAAAGAATCAGATTTTGTTGAAGACTGGAAATGCAAATGCCGAAAAGCAAGGAGAGAGTTCAACTTCAAAGAAGCAAAGTTCTCGCCATGGTCTGGGTGATATCTTCAAGCTACCCATTGGGGGCGTTGGAAGCAAACGGACTCAAAGTATAGAGCGACAGCGGAAATCGGCGCACGAGACACTCAATGGAAGAGCGACCGTGGAGACACACGGCACAAATAATAAACTGTATTCCACCAAGGTGATATCCCCCGAACTTCGCCCGTTATCCAAGTCGGTGTCAATGTTTGCCCGAACATCGCTGGAAGTAGATCTTACCGGAACCAACCTAGCCGCGGAAATCGAAGCTGGACACAGTTGTGGAAAGGATGACGACGACGATGCCAAATCTACTCTTTCAGCAGATGTGATAGCCATTTAATAACGTCGTCCCAAACGAAGCTCAATGATATCCTATTATTATGAATGTTCAACTACATTCTTCGTAGTAGTATCTAGAAAGTTAGATTAGATTAGTAGAAGTGTGAAGGTGTCTACTGAAGTAGCAACATTCATCTACAGTTGTTGTCTTGCAGATGATAGTCCAATGGTTAACTGTAAATAGTTCTGTCCTGCATCCGTGTAGCGCGGATCTTTCCGCCTCGCCTCACAAATCAACTGCTCTACTAGCTAGAGTAGGTAGGTATGTTCGGTAGCTACGGTAGTAGAGAGTCTAATGCGCTTCGCATAGGTATCATACTGTGACTGTGTGAAGTCGTATTTGTAAAACCAAAAATCGCATCGTGTCCTCACAAAAAAATGGACGGATGAAAATCACCATTCGACGGGGAATATGCGTAAGAGAGAGAAGGGGCAGACAACGTGAGCATTCAGTTACTACAATATTGACTCTGTTTGATATGATTTGATGTCACTGTGGGACGACAGTCTAATATCTCTCCGTTCCGAGGAAGCAATGGAAGAAGGCGAGTCCAATGATACGGTAAGCGATCGGTCGGCACAATCCCAGCCACTCATTGCCACATCTGAAACTCTGGAATTGTTTCACGATGATGTAAAGTATCTTTGGACAACGTCTGAGATCCCCGTCTACGACGAGCCTCCATCATCGCTAGAGTTTTTGAGAAATCATGTGGCTGTCAGTCGACCATGTATCATTCGAAATGCCATCCTAAATGAGAGCAGTGGTCGACCGCTAACGTTGACATTGGACGATTTTGTAGAGAATTTTTCGCAGTTGAAGCTCCAAGTGGATGTCACGCCAGATGGACATGGTGACTGTTTGCGTAAAGTCGCCATGCCAACAGAAGAAGGAGCTTCATGCACGGAACCAGTCTTTGTGAAGCCCATGGAAATGGAACTGCCAATCGTGGACTTTTGTCATCATTTGAGAGCGGGACGAGCAAAACAGGTGCAAAATGATGATGAAAAGAAAACACTCCAACGTTTGGATCAGATTAGAGATCAAATCTTTCCGTATGCTGACAAACGGAACGACGATTATGTCAAGACGGGTGCTGTGGTGTCTTTAGATGACTGTGTCTTGTACTACTCTCGGCAAAACGATTGTTTGCGCAAGGAAATGGATCCTCTGTGGAACTGGAAGTCGCCATTCGACGAAGGAAGTACCAGTAATGTTTTTCCACGATCCATTGAGTGGGCTGAACAAGCTTTCACTGGAACCAACAGGGGCCATACCCATAGAGGGCCAGACGCCGTAAATCTTTGGATGGGAGATGAACGAGCCGTATCGGCAATGCACAAGGATCACTACGAAAACCTATTTTATGTTCTATCAGGAGAAAAGGTATTTTCGTTGTGTCCTCCAGCAGATGCACCGTTTTTGTACGAACGACAAGTCGTCAGCGGCCAATTTCAATCAAGAATCTCCCAACCAGGAAGATCGGACGCGGCGCCTAGCTGGAGTGTGACAATCGACACAGTTGACCAAAGTGAAGAAATGCCACCATCAAGCAATGCACCCAGAAAGAATTACGCAAAGGTTCACTGGATAGCCGCGGATCCGTTTCGCCAACACGCCCATCGCGACCACCCACTACTACGTTATGCCCATCCCATGCCAAATGTTCGGGTACGAGCTGGCGAAATGTTGTACCTGCCTTCCCTGTGGTTCCATCGTGTGACGCAAACTTGTGAAACAGTCGGCATAAATTACTGGTACGATATGTGCTTTAATTCACCGCTTTGGTGCTACTTTCACCTGCTACAGCAACTACAAGTGGATCCGAATCATAACGGAGACGACAACGAATGAGTTACTATATAATTGTCTCGAAAAAAATCCGAATTGAAGCTATCATGTTGATGAGACGCAAAATGAAATCCTAATATGCAAAAGGTGTTATCGGAAAAACGGTAGCTGGAAGGAACAAAGTAATGTATGTGAAAGGTTCTGATCTCAGAATTGTGGAAAGAAAACGTTGGAGGGAGGATTCGGGTACACTTGCAACCTTGATTGTTGTTGCTCATCTGTTATGCGACTTGAAATGTTTCTTCTCAACAAGAAAGGTAAAGACCGTACTGTGTTGCTCGACTGGGCTCGATGCATTGCATCATGAGTTGAATGCAATTGTTCTGTACTGGTGTCAGCAGTACATGGCGATTCTGGAATGGGCAGGAAAGATACTGCTGTAGGTCCAAGAGCACGATTGGAGGGCGGCACCCTCACCTCCAACGTCCAGTCTCCGAGCTCGCTATTTGATCTCCCAGACAGAGGTCTCATCGAAAGGTGGAATCTTGGTCTGGGCGGTGAAACAAGTGCTCCCTGAATCTGCGGCGGAGCAAGGACGAATTCATCATCCAAAGTTGAACTTGAAGAGTCAGGAATCTGAGGCATCTCGGACGTTCTTGTGGGGTGCAATACATTATTTGCTGGGGTCCAGTACTGTTGCGGGAGAGATGGCATTCGAATTGGAGTACTGTGAACAACTGAATCGTTTGGACTTGATAGTCCGAAATCGCCATCATCAGACCTGTGAGTTTCATTCATAGTATCGTTTTGAGCATTTGTAGAAGGTGTGTTCATTGTTCTCTAGTAGTTGGCACAAATGATTTCGGTTGTTGATTTCTATGAGATGAACTATCAGTAGTAGTTTTTCTTCTATCGAAGAAGATCGGAACGAAAGAACCTGACTTCGGTACTCTGTTTCGATGGGGACTGTTGAAGAGACGGGAACGTGGCGCATGGGAAGCATGTGATGAGACGCGACCAGGCCTCCCTATTTTCGGTGCACGAGCTTGTTTTCGGTGCAAACACCGAATTTAAGTTTTTGGGAAAATCGCTTATTTTCGGTGCTGATTGAAGTCTCACGTACAAAGGCCAGACGAAACCGTAACAAATTACCGTGTTTTGTAGCGCAGAAACACCACCGTAGAACGTATCATAGAACCACTCCTTACTGCTAACGCCGAACACAAGAGATAATTACCGGTACCTTGTTTACGACAGTACTTGTTACTTGTTACCCTTTACAGCACATCGAACAATGGCGGAATCAAAACGCAAAGGTAAAGCCAAGAAATTCAACTTGGAATGGATAGTGAAAAACGGCCTTGAAGTATCAACAAGGGATCCATCTACAAGTGAGGTGACTAACCCTAAGCAAACCGTATCAGACTGTTTCAACACTTCTTTGAAAAGAAACCAGCCTGTACACCCTCGATGGAATGGTGGCTAGTTGTCATCATAATTCAAGGCTTAGTGGAGCGCATAGAAAAAACCTTTTCAGCAATGCAAGGGACAAGAACTCTTGTATGCGAGCAGAGACAGTTACTGGCTGCTCTCAAACAGGACATCAAGGAACGCTGCTACATCAAAGGCCCTATGACAGATGAGGAATCCATTTCATTCTTGGCTGCTGTTAACAATGATCCATTACATGGATTTCACTTAAACAACTATTGTGTTCTGAGACAGGAGGTTACGAGTTTCATTGATGATGTAGGAAGTTTTGTCCAGTTAACTATGGATGGGTTAAGATCAAGCAGCAGTGATGCAGATAAGGAGGCACATGACTGCATTATATCAACAATTGCAAATTTCTTGCTGCAATTGGTCAGTGGAATATCTAAGGTGTGCGCTGAGCGTGACACTCACTCAGGAGATCACTGACCTCCTGTGCTGCCCCTTGAATTGTGTGGAGTACTTTCGAGAGACTTTGTGTCTTGTTTGGAAGATCAAAGAATTCGACTTGGGCACAAATTTTCAGAGGCAGAGGTGGAAAACATTCAGTTTTGTAAGTTGCGTCCAGCATTTAAGGAGCAAAGTGGATTTTCACAAATGCTGCTTGATGCCCAAGCATCTTGTGCTGTTCAATCATTTGAAAAGTGTTGGAGTCAACTTGGAAGTGAGTTTGAACAATTGAGAATGTTTTGTGGGGCCATTGCATGATTATGCTCAAGTACAAGCAGTGTTGAGTCCGACTTCTCCTTGATCAATTGGAGGAAGGATCCCAACTCGCAAAGCCTAAGTGACTTCTCCCTTGAATCAATACTGCATTGCAAGCAGTATAAGAAGCTCAGAGACATAATGGAATAAAACTACTAGTAGAAGATAGACAAAACATTGACATTTAAGGCATTTTATAGCGTGCACCGAATGTGCACCGAATTTGAGGTTTGAAAATGCACCGAAAATAGCTATTTGAGGTATTTTCGGTGCCCACCGAAAATAGGGAGGCCTGGACGCGACGGGTGTTTTTATGATTTTTCTACAGTGCACTACTGTTTGTGTTTTTACGTGATGAATAATGATGGATGAATTCTTTTTCCTCAGCGGCTTCGACTTAAATAGTGTAATTATGGATACTTCATGGTAATTAGTGACCCACTGTTGACAACTCAAGAGAATCGGTGACGTAGTTACATTTTCTTCGAAATTTTGAGATTTGAAGCGTGCAAAAGTTACACCAGCAGTTGAACATTCTTTGCATTTCAACGTAAAAGGGTGTTCAACCAATACTGTAATCTCCGGCAAGAAGTGACACAATACTTTTTCATAAATATTATCATGTCATTCGACTTCATTGTGAAGCGAATCTGCCACACAAGTCAAAATCGACATCATTATCTAAATGGAAATCATGTAGAAGTTTTTTCATAGTGCAGTTGCTTTCGAAGTCCGGTGACGACCTGATGACGTAAAATCTTGCAATAATTCCGAGGGATTAAAGAATAAGAATGAAGTTCGAAAAGCAGTTTTTCCATTACAAGCTCTTTTAGAGTCAAGCAATGCAAAATAATCAGGCAAGAACAACTTGCTTCTTGAAAATGGAAGGAATGAATCAGGAATCGATTCTCCTTCCACGAAAGGTGATGCGAGAAACTGGGTTTGTCTACTTGCCTGGCCAGAATAGAGCAGAGAGCGACGACGAAGAATTGATCCAGCACGGCGAGATAATATTGTGAGAACATTCATGATGTCAGCGTGCGAAGGACGCAAAATACTGGAACGCCATTTCATACAATTGAAGTTCTGTTCCTGAAGAATTAATGATGGATGGGTGCCGTAAACTGGAGAAGGACAGTACCGTACCAGTGTTGCTCCGTAGTACGATGATGATGTACCCTACGACGTATAGTGCTCCATAGTACGATGATGATGTAGTACGTACTTTGTGGTGTGGGACTTGGTGGTCCTCAAGCAGATCGGAGAACGGCAAGGCGCGCGCACGCAAGCAGACGCGACCGATTTTTGTTCAAATTTTGCACCATCCAATACTACCGTAGACTACCGTACCGTGCTACTACCGTATTACTATTGCATTGACGGTGATGGCGGTGAAGCCGACCGTTTCCACTCGTTGTCAATAGCATCCGCCATAACTCCAACCAAGTCCTTATTATCATCTTGCGACTGGAACGCTAGGTTTTTGTTGCCTTTGCAGCACTAGTATCATGACAGGTCGGTCTTGGAGAAATAGATGCCTGTACTTGACTCAATTGGGTCTACTGTATTTATCCGCGACAAAAATGTTCATTCCCAAAGTAACAGACACGGACAGGATAGAAGAAAAGAATGCCAATATCAAACACAAACATCGGAAACCAGTTTGGAATATCTCAGAAAACAATCCCAACAATCAACCACGTCCCTTGCCTAATTTGGGACCGAACTGTCCACTGGCTGCCCGCAACAGTGTCGGATTGTTCAACACCACTGTCAGCAACAGTGACGTTCGAAACGAATTTCGCAATGTCATATTACTGGTATCGTGCAATTACGCTTACTACGATATGTTACTGAATTGGCAATATCTTGCCAGAAACTTGGGTTTGCAATGGACCGTTCTGGCCTTGGACGAGAAACTTTACAACAAACTGGGGGAGGACCATGCCATTAGTCCTGGCCACGACTTTTCCGTCAGTGGCGTTCAAAAATTCCGTCGGGGACAATTCAACAAGTTATCGTGCAACAAAATGAGAATGGTAATGAAAGTGGCACAGGAATGCGATGTGGATGTTGTCTTTAGTGACGTCGACAACATATTTTATCACAATCCATTTGAACACGATTTTGGTCGATTGATACATTCGCAACGGTACGAATACATCTACCAAACCAACGGTGCGGCTCCAGCAAAACCTTTAAAAGATGATTGTTTAAAGGGGATTCACTCCGTAGAGGGAAATACAGGATTCTACTACGTCAGTCGCAAGGGTGTAGTCGTACGTGGTATCGTCGATTCGACTCTGGAACGATGTGCACAACTCGACAATGACTTGGACGATCAGTCCTTGTTTTGGAGAGAATTTCACAAAGTGCGACGGCAACGAATCGATCAGAATACACCGATGCATCATTGTGACGTCCCCGAATATCTCCAACCGACCACACAAAATTTGGTAGATGCCACCAATGCATCAACCTTCAACTATTGCTGCCTGGATCCGTACTATTATCCCGTTGGACGTCCCGATCCACCCCGCAACAAGGATCCTATTACCTATCATGCAAATTTTGTCAAAGGACACAACGGAAAGATAAACAAGCTGCGCAATTCACGGGACGATGGATATGGATGGGACAAGACCAGGACACGAGCGAGTAGATGCTGGTTATGTCTTTTTTGACCGTCGCTGGATTTCATTTTTAGAAAAATAGACCGGTAACAACTACCGTCGCATCGTCAATCATATAAAAATCCTGTTTGACTCTTGTCACTGGAGGACTGTGTGACTACATTCCTGTTGCCTCTCTGAGTGTTCTTCCATTCTACTTGTTACGTTCAAGAGCCGAATTTTCGGAAAAGGGGCTGCTCAAAAACGCAATAAATATTCTATAGTGGTATGTTTAAAAAATCAGGATGCCTCCCTGTTGACAGATCACGGTCGATGCATTGCCCCGGTCAAAGTACTGCTCAATTTAGCACACTCCACCGGTTCCTATCATGGAACAAACCATCGACTTACAGTTCCGTCGTGTCCTCGTGCGCAATATCATACGAGTCATACAACAGTTCAATGAGCATGAATAGGCCAGCGCCTATGGCAGCTCCGCAAAAAGGACCGAAAATGGGAACGATAAGACCATAATTCCATTCAGAAGTACCCTTGCCAGCGATGGGTAGCACAAAATGTGCCAGTCGCGGTCCCAAGTCTCTGGCCGGGTTAGCAGCGAGTCCAGTCACACCACCTGGACCCAAAACCAACATGGTGATAAAGAGGGACAGAAAAAGAGACTGCATAAAGGGTCCATCTTGCCTCGTCGATCCTGCGGCCTCGCTTTGGATTTCTTTGCGTAAATGGAACATTTCGGCTCCAAATACCAACACAAGGGTGCATACGGCTTCTTGGAAAAGGTTGTAGGGGCGGTTGAAAATGGATGGACGTGTAGCAAATATGGCCAGCTTGGCTCTGGCATCGGCTTGCAACGCCGCTTTGTAGGCCTTGGCTACTTCCTTGTCGATTGTTTCGTCCGTTGGTTCTGTATCAATATGAGGAGGCGAATGTTCTTCATCCAACAGAACCTCCTCCTCTCGCTTGAACTCCTTTTTGGTGACTTGACTTTCCAGATTGTCCTGCCCGTCGTGATCATGCAGCAAGCCAGCAATTTGTGCGGAATGGCGCCGTGGGCCAAGCTGAAATTCGATTTGGGGATCGTTTTCGTGCAACAAAGTGGCAACATTGGCGGAATTGGCTCGAAAATACTCGATGCGTGACGACGGCGCTGCATGAAGTTTCGCATTCTGCCTGACTCGTCGTTGGTATTTTATCTCCATCTTTTGAAGCAACGCTCGTTGTTCATCGGTTACAAATTCAGACGAATCATCCAGAAAGCTTTGATCATTCGGAAAATGAAACATCTCTTTTATTTCTTTCCGAAGGTTAGTGCCCTCACGTGGTTTGGAGGCCGGTCCAAAAGCCGACGCCAATCGACCTGCATTCGTCTCATAGCTGGTAGGACCTTCCAGGTACCGTGCCGCTGTATCAAGTGACCCATCAACCGGCAGTGGCAGTGATGTGAAGCCAAAATGAGGCAAGTAAAAGATATACACGAACACGGCGCCGACAAAGGCACCAGCAAGATCCGCCAAGGAACAACAAACAAATTCAACCCACGACACTTTTCCCAAAATTGCCAAAAACAAAAACATCGCTGGGTTCAAATGCGCACTGATCAAGCCAAAAAAGGCAATGTTGACTCCAAAGGCCAAGCCAAAACCCAAGGCAACGGCCAGAAACCCCATCCCATGACCTTTGGTGGACGGCAACAGCTCATTGGCAATAATTGATTCACCGAAGAAGATCGTCAGGGTCATTCCGGTAAACTCCGACAAGACTTTAGCACCCAATGGGTACACGTAGGTTGACATGGTGAAGTATAACGTGGAAGCAAAGTGGCGCAATGACAATGATCATCATCAATGTGGATGGCGTTTTCTTGAATTTCGTTGTTGGAGAAGAACGCAATGAAAGAGAAGCCTCAAGGAGAGAGGGAAAAAGGGGAACTTTCGAAAAATCCATAAACACGACGACTATTATTATTAATAATTGTAGATATATTATACCCAGAGTAGTTATATCTATTTCATACCGTATCTGCTCGGAGTACCAAGTCGTATGCGTAGTAGCTGCAAACCGTCGGACGGGACCATGCAACTGACAATTCTGCTCCGCGACTGTTGTTTCATTTTATGTATAATATTTTTATATATATTTGATTGATTGACTGTGAGTTCTACGAGTAACCCTTACGACGTATTTACTTTTACTCGATATAGAATTTGATTGTGAATGTGATGGGGATCAAATGGCGACAGGCACGTCTCGCGAATTCGCTAAACAAGCATCACCCAGTGGTTGTCCTTTTAGTCGTGAATCATTGACTTCACACCGGAAAGGGCAGTGCAGTGGATTTTTTTTCCCCAAATCACCAAGTTTCTTGTTGCGTAAACTTGTTGCGTAAAGTAAAAGCCATCACAAAACTCGGAGTCACAGGAGTGGCTGCATCTTGGAGGCAGGACATTAGCATTAGTCTTCCACCAAGAGGTACCAAAAATCTCTGTGAAATTGCTTCCTTCTGGCCCCGTTTGTTCCTTGAACATCACTGTTTCCTTTTCCCCATCACAAGATAACAACCGTCAGCTCCGATACTCTGTTCTTTCGGCCTTATCGAGCATGTTTGGTATGTCGCAATCATCTTCGACATCCTCTAGATCGCCGCTGCCGCAACAAGAATACGAACTTCACGTCCCCACAAAGAAGGATTTTGTCGGCTTGTGCGAACTGCAAGATTTGGCCTTTGAGGAAAAGCGAGGATGGTGTCAACCGATTACTGATTGTCGGACATCCTACCAACATGCCTATGAGTTTTACTCCCAAAGCTTCCCAGACAAACTGCAACATTGTCGCATCATTGTCGACAATGGCGTTGTGATTGGTGGCTGCCAGCTACAATTCCCAGGGGATCCTGGTGATATGTCATTTTGTGCCGACGGAATGCGACGGGATATTCACGAGGGCGACACGTATGCGTATGTGGAATGGATCGCGTGCCATCCTGATCATACAGGAAAAGGAATTGGAAGTGTGTTGCTACAGTGGGCCATGGAATATTGCCGTCAAATGGGTCTTCGTACCTTGTCGTTGCAAGTGGGTGGCTCCAACGAACGGGCCATTCAGTTATACGAACGCCATGGGTTTGTAACTGCTACACAACCCGGCGATGATTGCATTGACATATACTGTTTGGGACCAGTGTATGTATACTGCTGTTTGGGATTCAAACATCATTCGCTGGTGTACATGGAACGAAGGTTGATGGATGCACCTACCACATCCGAGTTTGATGAAGATGACGATGTTGAAAATGAAAGGTCTTTCAAAGATGGCAATAAAAAGTGCTAGTGATCGTATATTGATCAAGGAAAACATCACTGTCAGAAAATCAATCGGACGTTGTGCTAATCACGAGATTGGAAACAATGGTATGGAGCGACAGTGAGGCGATGAACTGGAAGCTTACATTGTGATAGAGTTGTATAACATATTTAGAATAAATTTTGTCTATTTGCATGTAAAGACAGTCCGTATCAAGACGGCGCCGTTGTAATTATACAGCCTTTTGTGCCCATGACAGAACTCTTTCAAGAAAACCAAGTCCAAAGGTTTTGGAACGTTGGCCTTTCAGAAATTCGAATGCCGAAATTTTCATCATGAAGAAAGAGCATGATGGCGGAATGGTTGATCTCACTGCTCCCAACGCTTCCGTATGATTTTTTGGAATGAGCTTCCGAATCATCTTCCCTGTTCCAGTTGACCGGCATTTCAAGGCTTGTATTGGCAAAAGAACTCGAAGTGGCCAGAAGGATGGTTGGTCTCTCGTTGTATCCGTTCCGTTGCTTCTTCCAAATTTCCATCCATATGCCGGAATGCAGCCGCACCTTGCTAAGCAAGCGATCACGAAAGATTTTCCATGCGGTGCAACAAATGAGGAGACAAAACTGCCCAGCGGGGATCATACTAGTGACAACATCAGATCTTCGTTCAACTCCGGCTCATCATCGTCTCATTCCAGCAGCACTAGTGACAGCTTCTCAAAGGTACGAAACCAAGATGGAGAAGTAATATTTCCCCTCTTCAGTGGAGTGGAGTGATTCAATAGGAGTAACGCGCCCGTTTCATTGAAGATAAGAGTTGCTCTATCTATCGCATCGGAATTTATGTACCGGTACCTAGGCATCCGCCGTGGTGGTGACATTTGCAAAAATACTAGCTAGAGCTACAAGAGCCGCAAAGGAGACGTTCCGTTTCACAAAGGGATATGACAGAAGCAGAAAACATACTCCGAGTAGTTCTTTATGAGATTAAAGATCACTATTGTTTTATCATACCGTATATCATTTTATGTACTACTAGACACTAGTAGTAGTAAATTACCGGTGTATCATAGCTACCGGTACCGCACTGTCGCATCATACCTCTATCATACAATGCGGAGTACGACAGTAGTATCATAGGGTAGTGGAGTTGTTGACGGGTATCATAGTCTCTTTATATCATACGACTCTCTACCTACTACGGTAGGTAGCTACCGTAGCTCTCTAGTAGTCGTAGAACCTCCGACATGCGACACCCCTCCATCTGTTTTTCTCCCGTAAAGATAATGCATTAAGGATAAGGGTAACGGACGTCCCTAACAAACGCCGTCAATCTGACGCACTTCGCCATCACCATCACCAATCATTCCATCGGTCCGACGTTCCACTCATCACTCTCTCTTTTCTTTGCACATCCAAATCACCCAAGCAACGACCGTCGCATCCACTCACTTTCACTGAGATAATTTTTGTTTGTGCCACAACAACAACCAAAAAAAAGAAATTTACGAGGTTTCGTCTGAAGAATTCGTGAAATATATAAAAACTACTATCGTATCTCTATAATGAAGTTTCTGCAGAACTCCCTCCTGGTTTCGGTGTTGACATCGTCAACCTGTACCGCCTTTACGATTGCTCCTCGAAATGGTGCCGCTGTTGTCTGTCGGCCGTCCCAATTTGTCGCAACTCGACAATTGCAAGTTGCGTTGAGTGATCAAGATGTTATGGCTGATGCCGATGAAGATGATATGTCGCCACTCACGACCGAAGACGTTGTCGCGGCCATGGGCGAAAACGAAGGAGAAGAACTATCTTTGCCCTCACCTCCTATGGAAGAACACAAAATTTATGTGGGAAATCTTCCCTTTTCTGCGACCGTGGATAAAGTTCGGGAATTGTTTGAACTGGCTGATGTTCCCGTCTTGTCCGTCTCGTTGCCCACCAATCCCAACAGAATCAACGAGGAGACAGGTATGCCATCGTCCAAGGGATTTGCCTTTGTGACCGTTGAGAGTGAAGATCTCATCGAAAAGGGAATTGAGGCATTGAACGAAAAAGATTTTGGTGGTCGAGCGATGCGAGTCAACAAGCTCCTTCCCAAGGAAGAACTCGAAAGGGCTCCTCGAAGAAGTAGAGAAATCCCGGAAGGTACGACATTATCTCCACTACAATTTTTTTAAGTTCACGCTCACTCACTCGCTTGATATTTTCTTTGTTGGATTTTTTCACACACAGGCCGCAAAAAATTGTACATTGGCAATTTGTCCTTTGATGCCGAATATGATGATCTCAAGGACTTCTTCAGTGAATATGGTGAAATTTATGATCTTTATTTGCCAATGAAGGATGGTGAAAAACGTGGATTTGGCTTTGTGACCATGGACACAGATGGAGCTGAGGCGGCCCTGCTAGCCACCAATGGAGTGGAATTCATGGGACGCTCCTTGGTAGTAAACGAGCCTCTTGGAAAAAATGAAAAGGTCCAACAGGTCCGTCAGAAGCAAAATCGCCAATGTACGTACAATTGGAACTGAGTTGAAACACTTTTTCATGGGATATTCTGTGTATTAGCTCTGTCAGAAATCTCACTGTCGCGTCTTTTTCGATTTCTTTTTTTCGTGCAGTCAAAATTTACGTTGGAAATCTTTCCTTTTCCACCGATCGAGAAACATTGCAGGGCGTTTTTGAAGAATTCGGAAATGTGTACGACTGCTACGTTCCCTTGGATCCCAACACAATGAATCCTCGTGGGTTTGCCTTTGTGACCATGGATCGTGAAAACGGAGAGGATGCCATTGCTGAACTCGATGGATTGGAACTTGATGGTCGCTTTATTCGCGTGAACGAGGCTCAGGGAAAGAGAAGCCCGGCTCCTTCCTACAACAACAATCGCGACGACGATTGGTACAACAACGACAACGAAACTGATTAAAGTAAGGGCAACAAGAGACTGAAGAATATTCCAAGGAACTGAAAAGGTGACACGGTGGTCATCGACTAATGACAAAATCAGTAATGCTAAGAGTGAAACCAAGCCAACATCGGGCCGAACAAGTATCATATCACGTTCGCAGCTATCGGGAGAAGCCAGGATTTGAATTCAACTTTATAGAGATTGATCTTAATGTTTGAATCATGTTTACGTTTGAAGCGATTATTGAAAAGCGCCCATAACAGTTTGACGTATACCAATCCAAAAATGTGACCGTGCATTCGTATCTTCTACTTCAGTAGAAATTACAAGCAGATGTGAAACGAAAGCAACGTTTTGTTGAAAACCATGAAAATCATAGACCAAATGGGCGTTTGAGGACCTCTATGATCGAACTGGCTGGTGATGAAGTAGACCGTTGTCGCTTCTCCCCAATTGCTGTTGCGTTATCCTTGTTATTGGCAGTAGTGCCCCTCATGTTACGAAAATCGTGAGCGATTTTGTCTCGCGCTTTCTCATCTGACACCTGCACCCATATACCACGCTCTTTTCCTCCTTCCCGCACCAAGAATCGACTTCCCTCTTCTTTCATAGCAGTTAGGATGCTTATTGCCACGGCAGTCTTTTGAAATTTGTCCGCATTCTCGTACACTTCATAGTTCTCCTCCAATTTTTCTTGTAACTTTCGATTTCCCGGTTTGTTTCTATTGTGACGCCCGCGCCCCATTATGACATCCAGTGGGCCAGGTGCGAGGATATACTCGCTTGTTCCACCGGCTGTGTTTCTGCTAGAGCCATTTTTGCTCGATGTTGCTCCTGTGCCGCTGGTGATGTCATTGTTTTTGTGGCCATTGTTTGAAGAAGATTGTCCAGATCGAAGAAAACTAGCGCGAGCCAATCTTGATAGAAATGAAAGCGGAATCCCCTCCAGATCCAGCAGACTTGATTGAAGCGGTATGGGATCGAGAGCTGTATCACTTGATCGTGTCAGTCGAGCGATCACATCTTCTGGCAAAATAGTTTGGGGGTCAATGTCCATGGGAAGTGGATCGTCATTGTCATCAGTCAAGTCTTCCATCCACATTTGCTGCAACAAATCTTCTTGGTCCTTTTGCGTCAAAAATGGCTCATTGAACGCGCCGTCGCTACTTCTGCTTAAAGAAATCAAAAGCCGTTCTGCTTTTTCTCTAGTTTCCAAAGCGTTCAAAAAGGCATGGTGATAATCGAGGGTTACTGATCCATCTTCTCGTACGGGTACACTGTTTCTCGAAATACCAAAGGTCGTAAGGTTGTAGATACATTCCATAGCACTGCCATAGTGCGACCGGAATCGAACGTTTTGATAGGGATTCCACTCTTGTGCCATCAATCGGATCAACGGCTTGAGGTTATAATTGTCGTAACAGAAGTGCTTGGCCGAACTTCGAAGGGGAAAGCACCTCCATGCTCGCAAAATGGCCGTGGCACGACGCGGATCCGACAAGAATGGCTGTCCATTCCCCCACAATGCTAACACCATGCCATATTTTTGACATTGGATGTCATTGGCCAACAAACAAAACAGGTACATTGACACTCGAATCTGTTGGGGGGGGGGGGGGGGGGGAGGGGGAGGGAAGCGACAGTAACGTTACATAATGAGGCATCGTGTTTTGAACCGTAGACTCGTTTCTACAGAGACATTGCTGTATAAGAAATCCCATCGTACTCACAACTGTATCGACCGGCACAGGCATTTGTGCCTTGCCAAAGAGGAAGACCACTTGCCGTCCACTGCGATCCTTTTCGTCCAATACTTGTAGAAACCCTGTTTCCCTCCACCAAATCATATCCTGTGGTGTTAAATCGTCCAATCGCAATTCTCGACATAGCCGTTCACTACCGAAGGCTTCTAGTTTGAGTTCCATAAACTTGGACATTCGTTCGACGGCTCGGTCCACATTCCAATCTTCGGCCCGTAAAAACTTCCAACGTTGATCCTTGACGTATTGTAAATCGGTATGCATGGCCAACTGCAACGCCGGATGATGTCGCGACGACGATGTCTTGCGGGCAATAGCCGCATCCATTTGATCCACCCATTGATCTTCAGTCTGTGACGCTTCCTTTGCCAAGATCACTTCTGGTGTGGCAGCATACATATCACACATGGCCCTTTCTTGTTCACGAATCGACATGGATTGCAACTTTTTGGTGACACCATCCAGTGGTGGTACCGTACCGGATTGATGTTCCAATTCGTCAATCATACTCCTTTGATAGGCAATGCCTTGGTTTTCAGGTAATAAATTGGTACTTTGTCGTCGCGTTTCCGCTGGCTGGCGCGGTGAATTCAACAAGTGACTCAATTTGGAGGACGACAAATTCCATTGGTTGTTGTCCTTGTTGTTCTTGTTCTTGCTACTGCTGATTCTATTTTTGTCATTGTCATCTTGGTGAGGTATGTGTTCTTCACTGATGGTAGGAATACTTTGAGAAAGAAGAAGCGAATCCGAATAGTACGACCCACTTCCGCTGTCGGGAAAGATGGCACTGGCCCGGAGAGAAGACTTGGAGATAGCGGAGGAAGAGGAAACCGACAATGGCAGTTTTTGCGTCTCGTCGGATCCTCGAAAGAAGTCAAACATTACTTATTTAGTTGTATTATTCACTTGTGAATGAAATAGAAACGATGGGATGATATTTTTTAGGATGTGCAATTTGCATGCAATGCACAACGATGGCGAGGCAAACAACAGGGCAATCTCCTCTTCTACTGTCGTACGTCCTGCACAGTGGCTACCAGTAGAATTATGACCTCCCTAGAGTAGGGCTAGAACTATCATTCACGCTCGTATGAAAGAGGATATGAACAGATAACCTTCTTCCCGATGGACGATGAAAGAAATATGACATGAAATGACAAGGCGATTGCACGACGTGTTGCAGCAGTACCGGTAGTATTCTTGACTGTGTGTTCCAGTGTCCATCCAGTATGTCGTCGCGAATTCAGAGAAGGCGTTTGTGCGCGACAAAGAAGAGAAAGCTCCAGCGCAAAACATGAAACAAAAAACCTCAATACATGGTAAACAACCCAAACTCTTTGTGAATTCTTCCAACTGATCGTATGGAGTACCGTACACTCAACTCATAGATACTTTACAGTTAGTACTTACTGTTAGTACATCATCGTAAAACATTCCAACAAGTTGACAATGAGAATTAGCTGTAAATTAATTTATCATGGCTGTGGACTTGTGGAGAGTGCAAACAGCATGTTCTAGCTAGTCCGTGTGAAAGAAAGCATACTTTCATTTGGTGGTGGTACTAACTAAAATAACAGTGATCAGAAACTCTAAT
Organism: Nitzschia inconspicua; assembly: GCA_019154785.2. Lineage (NCBI taxonomy): Eukaryota > Bacillariophyta > Bacillariophyceae > Bacillariales > Bacillariaceae > Nitzschia > Nitzschia inconspicua. Next base: position 482,285 of record JAGRRH010000017.1, read on the forward strand.
TCAGGTGATGTTGGTGTGCAGTCCGCTTGGTCTAGGGGTATGATTCATCTTTAGGGTGGATGAGGTCCCGGGTTCGATTCCCGGAGCGGACCTTCCTTTTTGCAATATTTCACCTGTTAAAGGTCAACGTTTAGGCCAGTCCTTATGGTGCGCGAAAACGAGAACGAAAACGCATTTTCGTTCTCGGAGGACCAAAAACATCACCTTTTACAATAGAGAGAATAAATAATACACTTCGAAGTACGCACTACTTCGAAGTACGTATCAACGAAGACGAAATACCAAACAAAAGGAAAAGATCCCGTTTTCTGGCTCTCGTCTCTGCGAAGCTGCGAAGCAGTTCTCTCTCTCTTTTGTTCATTTTGAAGTACTTCGAAGTATAATAACAACTGTCTGTCGAAAGAGTGCAGAACAAGATTCACTGTCAAGTTGTTCGATGATGGACCAAGAACAAAAATAATTCTTCTTACTCCGAGTAGGTATTACGACAACTACCGATAGTAAAGGAAAATACAAATTCACGTGCCACAAAAGTCACACCCTAAACTTTGTTCGTCGTAGATCTACAACACTTTTCAACGAAATCATAAAGGAAAACATTCCATCAATATCCTTTCTCACTGTCTTCTTTTCCATCTGCAAGAGGTGTCTTCTCTACTACTATAGTATCTCGTCATATGCCCACGTCGCCTACTATGCAGTCCAGGCCACTTAAATTCCCAATTCCCGCACCTCCCATTCCGTCTAAGACCCAACTGGTATCCCCTCGTGGCGCCAAGTTAGCAACCCGCGTTTGGCCTTCTATCAACAAGGTTCCTAGTGCTTTGTGTTTGCTTGTCCATGGCGGTGGTTGGCATTCGGGATACTTCGAAACGTTGGCAACATCTCTAACGAAGCGCAATATCTTTGTGGCAGCGTATGATCAACCGGGGGATGGTTACTCCGAACCAGAACCAGACGCGCCTTCTCCAACTGTTAAGCATGTGAGAAGCTTTGACTGGTTTGTGGAGGATGTCTTTGAAGCACTAGAGTGGATGAAACAGGAGGCGGATACCACAAAGAGTGACAATGTTCCAGTTTATTTGTTTGGCGAGAGTTTTGGTGGACTGGTGGTGAGATATTTTTGGAAGGGATGTACTTCAGGAACCGAAACACTTTTGCCTAGTCTACTTATCATGGATTTCTTTACTCTCCTCTCTTGGTAGGTCCTTGGAGCTGCTTTGGAGAAGGGATTGTACAAATCTCGTATAGACGGTCTCGTGATATCTGGTGGGGTGATTCACATCAAGGACGAATTCTTGCCACCCAAACCCATTGTTACTCTTCTTCTACTGTTATCCAAGTATTATCCCAAATTGACCATGCCTTCCACTGACTTCGAGTCGACCTTTGACGAAGCTTTCGGTGATAAGGAATGGGCACGAACGTCTCGACAAGATCCCAAAATTGTGATGCGCATTCAGCCTACGTTGGGGTCAGTGGCTGCCACCTTGGGAACGGGGCAGCTAGTAATGGCCCGGGCTCAAGAGCTGGCAATTCCAATATTGGCGATTCATGGTAAAAACGATTGCAGGGCTGATTGCTCCAACATGCAACAATTTGTTGACAAACTTGGGCCCGAAACGGCAAAATTGAAGATTGTTGATACCAATGGCCATCAATTGCTACAAGATCAACCGGAAGTGACGAAGGAGATTATTGACACAATCACGGATTGGATTGTTACTCAGGCTCGGGCACTAAATGGATGAGACGCAAAAGTCGGATTTTGCGTTTTGTCATCGTCATAGTGATGTTATCAATTTTTGTACCACCACCACTACTACTCAGGAGTATTTCAATGAACATTCCTGCTACAATACGATGCATTACTTTCGTAATGTCCGGGCGGGTGAGTCAACTCTTACTACGGACGTAGCACTCATTCGGTTGGTTTTGGCTAGATTATGGATCCTTTAAATTGCAACCATTGTACCCAATTCATACAATCCATAATTGCTTTTGTATCTTGTTTGGTAGGCTGTCTGTACCAAGCAACGAAATAATGGTTTCAGGGAAATCCAACAAGGGAACGTAAAAGGGACCAATATAAAAAATCCTTCTCAATCACTGCTGTAGCTCCTTTTGTCTTTGTACAACACATCATCATTCGCTCTTTCGCTGCTGCGACATTGCTGCTTTTCCTCGCGGCCAAAAAAATAATCCATTCTGTCTTTGCCATCATGCTCCTAGTAGAGCGGCCGACCGTCAGCACCGACCAGACCAGGACCTCCTCCACCTCCAAGCTGTCGTCCATCGGCGCCCAACAAGGTGGGATCGCCACCCACGGCACCGGTCAAGACGTCCACCAATTGCAATTTGAAGAACAAGGTCGATCCACCGGGGATGCGTCCGTCTGGAGTTCCTTCCGGTCCATACCCTTGTTCGGGAGGAATGCCCAACATGGCCGTCTCTCCCTTGTGCATATTCAAAACACCGTCTCTCCATCCAGGAATGACTTGTGCCAAGGGGAATTTGACGGGGTCACCTCCCAATGTGGAATCGAACACGGTTCCATCGGACAAGGTTCCATGATAATGAATCAATACGATACTTCCTGTGGTAGGACGCACACCTTGTCCTGGTCCTTGCGGTCCATGTTCCGAAACGTGCACACAAACGCCGGTATCTAACACGATGACACCCTCCGTTTCGGCCATGTTTTTCAACATTTCTCGGCCACGCAATTCCAATTTTTCTCGAAGGACGTTGCTGCAAGTAAGAAAAGAAGAAGGAGTCAGACAGAAACAAAAGCAAAAGAGCATATATTTCATGCGTAAGAAAAGCTGTAGGCGTGAAAAACAACAACGACAACATTCAAAACCAATTCTTATTCCCAGTCCAACACATCATCTCTTCCCACCAGTCTCAAGAATCATCTTCCCACAAAAGTTACAAACGACTTACGCTCTAGACACAATCAAATCGTCGAGTTCTTTGCCACGCGAACTCAACAACAATCGTTGGCCATCGTCATTCAACCGTCCCACGACGGTATCCAACAATCCCTTGGCCACTTGTGCCAGTTCTTCTCCTGATTCTACCAACGGGCGGATGTCACCGAGTTGCCGTGCCAAGTTGACACCCAATGCGTACATGAGTTCGTCATGTGTGCCTGGTTCGACACGGACTTCGGTTGTTTCATCACTGTTGTATTGTTGTTGTTGTTGCTGCTGCTGCTGTTGCTCCTGATAGTAATTGCCATAACCGTCGTCTCCCATCATGGAAACGACCGTACTGGGACTGCCACTGGTAGTTGAGTACTGCAGTTGATTGAGATTCTTTTTGGGAGGGTGAATGGCGGTGGTGAGACTGCTTCCACTACTGCTACCAGTACTACTATTCATTTTGCTGGCGTATTGAACGGTCGGAAGGAATCCGTTGACAGGTGCAATAAAAGAGGTGGAGGAATATGCGATAATGACGGCAAAAAGTCCCAAACTGTAGAGACTGACAAGAGTTGTGGGCATGATGCTTCTCAAGAAGAGTTACACAAAAAAAATCAATCCCCACTGTAAAGGAAGAGAGAGTCGTGACGAGAGATAGAAAACCGGACTGAAGGCGCTGCAGTGTAAAAAAGGAATACGATGGGACGAGCGAAGTGTATCTTATTTTTTGCGTTATTATTGCTGGTCTTGACTTGCTTATTACTCAGGTGGCGGGTTGGATGATGATGGATTTTCAGTGGTAGTGCGGACGTCGACCTCGAGAAGGATCGTCGTCGAAGATCTTTTTGTTCTCTGTCGCGATACAATGGCGAACTCAACGAGATTTTGATTGAAAAAACGATAACGACCATCCCGAGTTTGGTCGCATAAATGAGCAACTAAGTCTTACAGTTAATTAAAACAAAACAAGTTACGAGTGAGATGTGTGAGCTGTGGCTGCGATGATTTCCACGTGGAAGCTTTTTGAAAAGAGTATGGAAAGTAATGATTCTGTAGCCTGTCCATCATCCATCAAGAGTGTCAAGCCATCGGCCATTCGTCAAAAAAGGCTTGGCTGTGTTGTTGGGCATTGACAGTCAACTCGAAGGACAACTATGATAGAACACAACATCATCATTATAATATCATATTATCACCATCGATATATTCCTTCAACGTTTCATCGAACATACTCTGGATTAGTACTTCAATAGAATCCACAATAGATATATTATATACATTGAGTGTCGTCATCCCAAATGACAGATCAACCATGTAATCTTTTGCGGCGACTGGCCCTGAGAGCCGTTGTCGCTCTTTGTGTGTGGAGAACAGATGCCTTCCTCTTGCCATTACCCAAACCAACGGTCTTTCATCAACAAGATCTATCAACGACAAAGACGACACCGTCATCATCCTCATCTTTCTCCTCCTGGTCTAGGAGCGAACACGCGCTTTCCACAATACCATCATCCAGTACACGGATCCAATTAGCTGCACCTCGTCGAAGTTCGGAAAACAAATCGAAAACAAGTGGCAACAAACAACGAAGTGGTGGAATTTCTGTCAACAAAAAAGGCAAAACAGTCTCCAAAGGGGGAAAAAGAAGCAAAAATCAACTTCGCCTCGAGCCTCTAGCACTGCAGCTCCTGCCACAAAAGACAAGCAACAATCCGGCAAGCAACAATACACTGCACCTCCTTGGCAGACCATCAGCAAAAAGGACATGGCCAAAAATGTCCAAGCCGAAAAGGAACGACGACGACTGGCCCAGCAGGAGGGACAACACTTGACGCCTCAACAGCTCGACGAATTGCAATCTCAGTTGAAACGTAGTACCGACTTTCTCATTCCTGCAGATAAGGCCCTGTTGGCTTGGAAACCCTTTTCTCTCAACCCCAACAAGCATCACGTCCTGTTTCAGGGAGCATTTTTGGACAAACAACTCCCGCCACGATTGGGCGTTCCAGAAGTGGCCTTTTTGGGACGCAGTAATGTCGGAAAATCATCTCTCCTCAACAAGTTGGTGGGAAAATCCGATTTGGCACGAGTCGGTAAAACGCCGGGAGCAACGGCGTCGGTTAACTTGTATGGCATCTTTGAAGACATGTCCAAAAAGAACAACAAAAATGCCAACGACAAGGCCGTGTTAGGATTGGTCGATTTACCAGGATTTGGTTACGCCAAACTAGATAAAAAGACCAAAGAGTCGGTTCAAGAAACGGCCGAATACTATTTGGAACAGCGCCGGGAACTAGCGTTGGGAGTATTGTTGGTGGACATTCGACGAGTGCCATCGGCTGACGATAAGGCCGTTTTGGCAGCTTTGTTTGATATGGGCCTACCCTTAATTGTCGTGGCCACAAAAGTTGACAAGTTGTCCTCACAGCGCCAAATTGATGAGGCCTTAAACGTCATCAATCAAGAACTGGGCTTGCCCGAAAGTCAACCCTTGTCCGTCTCCAGCATGTCTGGTCAAGGCATTAAGGAACTATGGAAGATTATTTTGGAAGCTTGTGAAGGAAGAGTGGAAGAATTACAGGCCGAAATTGAACAGGGTGTCGCGGAAGATGATACCATTTTGGACGGTGATGCTCCCGTCGAGTTCTTTGATGACGATGCCGATTTTGCCTACAGTCAAGGATACGACTGGATCCATGGTTCCGTCATGTACGAAGGGGACGAGTACGATGCTTTAGACGACGAGGAATATGACGAGGACGATGAAGAATACGACGAGTATGACGACAACTTTAAGTCACCCTCTGCAGTGTTTCTTTTGTCTCCCAAGGAGTTATCTATTCCTCCACGAAATTTGATTCGACCAATGACTAGATTGGACGCTTCCGTCCAAGAAGACATTGAAAAGGAAATAATATCGAAATCTGTTTCCACATCTTCTTCACCTATCACTCAAGCCTACGATGCAGGACAAATTACAGTATTGAGTGGTTTAGAACCTGTTCGGAAACGTCCTGGGATGTACATTGGAAGCACTGGTCCCGACGGTCTGCATCATCTCGTATGGGAAGTTGTCGACAATTCTGTCGACGAGGCACTGGCCGGACATGCCACCTTCATTACCACGACGATCAATAAAGATGGATCATGTACCGTTGTGGACGATGGCCGTGGCATCCCGACCGACATTCATCCAAAGACCAAGGTCAGCGCCCTCGAGACAGTCTTGACGGTGTTGCATGCCGGAGGAAAGTTTGAAAATCAAGGTGGATGTGGCGGATACAAAGTTAGTGGTGGCCTTCATGGAGTCGGCATTTCGGTTGTGAATGCACTGTCAGAGTCGGTCGACGTTAGGGTGGATCGAGGAAAGAATGAATATCACATGCGCTTTGAACGTGGCGTTCCAGTGACAGCTCTAGAGGAAGTGGAAGCTCCTGGCAACATAGTCGACGATGACATCGAGGAACAAATCAAAACTCTCAAGGACACCAAAATTGAGGACGGCGACAAAGACAAAACTCAATCCATTAAGATTCAGCAAGAAAATCTGAAATTATTACAGTCGTTGCAAAAGAAGAGAAAAACGGGTACCAAAGTGACGTTTCTCCCGGATATCAACGTTTTCAAGGGAGAAAAGGGCACTCCGGACATTACTTTTGATCCAGCCCGATTGCGGGGGAGAATGGATGAGATTGCATACCTTAACGCAGGGCTGGTATTGGCTCTGAAGGACAAACGAAAATCAAAGACAGCGATGCAAGTCTTCTATCATGCTGGTGGACTCGCAGAATATGCTGATGTACTTTGCAAGACCAAATCTCCGCTGTTTCCTCCCACCAAGGTAGCTCGTGGGAAAGCGAAGAATGCCGCATCGTCAGGGTCCAATCCGTTGGCGGGTCTCCTTTCTGACGACGGATACACCATTCTTTCGTCGGGGTCCTCCGATGCCGATGCTCAAGGCAACAGAATTTCTGTTTCTGTCGCCCTGCGATGGTCGTCTGATATGTATACTGAATCGATTTTGTCTTTTTGCAATAATATTCGGACACGAGATGGCGGGTCTCATGTGGATGGTCTCAAGGCATGTCTCACCCGGACAGTGAACCAGATGAGCAAGAAGCTTGGCATCGCGAAAGATTCTGCTGCCAATCTTCCCGGAGAGTTTGTTAGAGAAGGCTTGACATGTATCATTTCTGTATCGGTTCCAGAACCGGAGTTTGAAGGACAAACCAAGGGTCGTTTGGGCAATCCAGAGGTTCGACCGGCTGTCGATTCGATCGTTTCGAAGGAACTCGTCAAACTGTTTGAATTTCGCCCAGAATTATTAGAGATGGTTTATGCCAAAGCAAATGCTGCTCAGGCAGCAGCATCGGCGGCAAGGGCCGCCCGAGACATGGTACGGCGTAAGACCTTGTTGACATCTACTGTATTGCCGGGAAAATTGGCCGACTGCGCTTCGCGTGACGCCTCTGAATCGGAAATCTTTATCGTCGAGGGAGACTCGGCTGCTGGAAGTGCCAAACAAGGTCGAGATCGAAGGACTCAAGCAATCCTACCATTGCGGGGCAAGATTTTGAACATTGAACGGGTAGCTGCCGAGAAAATATACCAAAACAGCGAGTTACAAGGACTCATATCTGCGCTGGGACTGGGCGTGAAAGGAGCTGAATTTGATCCATCTTCCTTACGATATGGGAGAATAGTCATCATGACGGATGCCGATGTGGATGGGGCACACATTCGTGTTCTATTGTTGACTTTCTTCTACCGATACCAACGAGAACTCATCGAGCAAGGCCATGTCTACGTCGCCCAGCCACCACTGTACAAATTGTCTACCGGAAGTGGACGGACACGCCAAGAAGTCTACACGTACGATGACTCCACCAAAGATGCTGCCATTCTGGAGCTACTCGGCCACCCGGATAATCCGAATGCTGTGGAAGAAGCAATCTCCAGTGGCAAGGTGACGGTACAACGCTTCAAAGGACTCGGTGAAATGATGCCTGAACAGCTTTGGTCGACGACAATGGATCCAGAACGGCGATCGATGCTACAGGTGACTGTCGAAGATGCCGCCATTGCCGATAGTACGCTCAGTATATTAATGGGGGATTCTGTGGCACCGCGGAAAACATTCATTGCGGAGAATGCCGAAAAATTGGGAATGGATGATCTGGACTTTTAAAACAGATTATAGAGATAAGTTTCATCCAAGTGAAGGCTCTCACGTTTCTTACTTTCGTATAAGTCCGTTCATAGATCTTAATGATGGTTCCCCAACTGACACGTGAACAGTAAAATATCATGCCCTCATCGTCTAAGATTCGAGTGCAATTTGGGATCTCCTCCGGATCTTCCAAATTCCATATCATGGAACCTTTTCGTCATAGTACAGCAAGAATGTTGAATGTTGCTGGTATACCGTGACAGCAAAGCTACATTTTGCAGCTTGAATTAGTTTGCGAAGATGGCAAATAAGTCGTAGCTACTGAAGTAAGGAGTATTACTTCTGTACTACTGTAGACTACCTAGTACTCTAGTGAACAGTTCGAATGCCAGCCTACGAAAGACTATAGTCTATGAAGGTTGAAGTTATTCCGCCCCATGACCCGACTCAACTCACATTGACGCCGTACAGACGAGAGAACAATGACTGCGTGTTCATAAACCACGCGTTGATTTTTTTACGGAGGACAGCAGTCTGAAGTCGTACCCAGACACCAGCAGGGATGTTCCTCTCGCGATTGATCGCTCACAAACTCGAACAGCAAGGACTGGCCAACCTTTGCTGTAGTAGTTCTACGACTAACCACCCTTTCCCCACAACGCCCCTTTCTTTTATTTCCTCTTTCTCTTACAAGACAGTAGAGAGAAAGCTATACCCTTTTCCTTTTAATTCATAATTACAATCATGTAAGTGCTACTCTAGCTAGAGTAGATGGGATGAAGATTGACTCGGAACAATGTTCTCGCGTCGATCGGAGGCTGTTGGGGAAATTTTTTGTTGGTTGGACTGGTAGGAATTTCACGTAGAAATCACGTTTGAGCAGCGCGAACCATCGTTCGATGAGATGAAAATCGTCCTCCCTCACGAGTAATCGTGGAATGGAAAACGAAGACTTGTTCCTTGTTACGACTGCACCATAGTCATGGCATGTCTCACGTCCTAGTTCCCTCTTGACTTCCACTTCTCTCTTGCAACATTGACACACTCAACAATATCCCTTCAGTAGTACCATTTCGAAGCTAGTTCAACGTCTCACTTAATTTCGAGGAGGGTTACCTTCCCCCTTTTGGAGGACGATTGTGCTCCCTTATTTTCTCGTTCTTTGGGAACGTTTTTCGGCGTGTAGAAGCTGAAAGAACACCGCTCCAACCAACGTGATACACAACAATCTGTATTTTTTGGAGTCCTGCTAGTGTGAAACGGTTGACTCTCTTATTTAGTGAACTTGATTTGTGACTGGAGAAAACATCTTCTCGTCTCTTTCAGGTTCTATTGCTTCCCGCCCCCATACAAGTACAAAACTCTTTATTCCGCTTCCGTATCCTTTTACACCATCGGAATTTCCGGTCGTGTCAGATTATACACAACTTACCAATATGGCGATCGCTCAAACGATGGTCCGGCCTCCTCCACCACCGGGCCCACCTGTTCACAAGCAACATTCTCCACCCCCGCCCCCGAAAGGCCCTCCTCCTGCCAGACCTCCACCACCTGGGCCTCCAGGAAGCATCAAACAAAAGACCCCAGCACCGCCTCCGCCACCACCTTCGGTTCGCAAGACCAAGTCGCCTCCGCCACCTCCACCACCACCATCGAAGCCTGCCCCTCCCAGCGCTGGCAGTACCAGCACCAACAACAAACGCACCCACGGAACTGTGTCAGATAGCAACAATCCTACTGGATCTTGCCCCAAGAAGTTTCGCCATGATTCAATCTCGATTCGTGCTCCCACTGTCCTTCGAGACGTGGACGCCTTCGAAAAGAAGTTTCAAGTTGGTGAAGGAACCTACGGCAGTGTCTTTGTGGCACGTGATCGATCCAACAACAATGTTGTAGCACTTAAACGCATCAATACGGAACAGGAAGAGAATGGATTTCCCATCACTGCCCTTCGAGAGGTCAAAATTCTCAAAGCCTTAAAACATCCCAACATTGTTCAGTTGCAGGAGATTGTCTGTTCCAAGGGTGCGTAAGCCGAAATGCTGATGTCGTATCGCTTGTTCAATACCTGTTTTGTGCGTCGGATGGGTGTATATTTTGCACTCGTTGCACTCGCAACGTCGAATTGTGGCGGACTCTCAGTTTCACGCATCCCTCCATATCATACCTCACGAGTGGATGCGTAGTTCAAACCGCCGAGAGAGAAGGCCTGGTTTATCACGGATCGCGCAGAATTGTTTGTGTGTGCGTTCTGTAAACTACCTCGCTACATTTTTGGAGTCGTGTCGCTAAATGTCGTACGATACCATGAAAATCGTCCTGTCGTCACCTGTTTTATCGAACTTGATTATTACTCATCCATGCATTTTCTTTCGCTTCTTGTGGTGGTGGTTCTGTTTGTGATTCTGGCAACGTTATTATCTTATCATGATGATTTTACACTACGCCGATTCCAACTGAAAATAAAACACGCACTACAGAGCAAGGAAATGCATTCCCCAAGAATGTTTTCATGGTCTTTGAATACCTTGAATACGATCTGACGGGTATTCTTGAAACACCTGAGATCCGTATAAGCCAAGATCACATTAAAAGCTGGTCGCAACAACTCCTAAGCGGGGTCCATTACATGCATACCAACAAGGTTATTCATCGTGATCTCAAAGCATCCAATATCTTGATTAACCGAAAAGGCGAACTCAAGATTGCCGACTGGGGTCTGGCCCGTAGTTGGAACTCGGAAATGAACCGATTGACCAACAAAGTCATTACGTTGTGGTACCGACCTCCCGAGCTGCTCTTGGGGTGCATTGAATATACCCCGAAGATCGACATGTGGAGCGTCGGCTGCATCATTGCCGAAATGTTCCGACGTTCCGCCTTTCTTAAAGGCAGGAACGAGGCCAACCAGCTCGAACTGATTTTCAAGGTGTGTGGAACTCCTAACAAGGTCGACTGGCCGGAGTTGGAGCAACAGTGTCGCCTCTGGAAAAAGTTTGCGCCCGGTCCAACAGACCCAGTCTACCCCAATCGCTTGGCTGAGTCCTTGCGTGCCAATTTGCCCCATCCAAAATGGATGACGGACGAAGCGGTGAAACTTATTGGCAAATTGATGGAAGAGAATCCTAACAAGCGCTGGTCGGCTGAACAGGCCTTGGACGCGGACTACTTTTTTGAAAACCCCATCGTCAAGCAAGCCAAGGATCTCAACATGAAGTTTGCCGTTCAAAGCGTCCATGAAATGGGTAAGCGTAATTTGAAATCCATGTTGCAGTTATCATGTTTATCCATCCCTAATAGATTTTGTCTTTTTCCTCTCGCCCTTCCTTTTTGTCTAGATTGCCGCAAGAAATACGAACAAAACGAGGCAAAACGCAAAGCACAGTTTGAAATGGCCCGCAATGCTGCTGTCGTCAATGCCGCCAAGTAAAATCTCTTGAACACGAATTCCGTCCTGCGAGAATTTGTCCCGATTCTGCAGATCCTTCTGACCATCCGACTACCAACAACAACAACACCTGAAAAAACAGAAAAATTACTATTGGAGGTAGATGTCGCTTGAACGTCTTCCTTCCCTTCCGATACTCCTATAAAACCCAGAAAAAATCTTCCCAACAGCATCTGTACGCTACATTATATACTGATTCATGTCCAGCTCCCACAATTTACTGAATATAGGTCGAGCAACAGCATGACAAGTATTTATTTGTCTTCTACTTTTTTTTCAAAACCCCAGAAAAATATAACAGTGACACCCCTCCCAAGGTTCTCTTAACCCAATGCACAATATGTTGGACTTTGATAGTAGAACGTACTAACAGTAAAATGATTGCTACCTAGCTACGTTGTAGTGGTAGTAGTAGCATTCACGTCAAAAGAAGGCGATGGGAGTTGAAAATGTATAGTGGCAGTTCTGTAAAATAATACTTCGAAGTACTTTTGAGTATCAGAAGTATAATGCATGCATCGAGTCGACAACCAGAGACTGACACGCTATAATATGATTCATTTCTCGCTCTAGTATAAGTCGTAGTTAGTTGCATCCTTGTCCGCCATTGGCAACGGCCCTGTAGTATCGATTGTCGCAATACGTTGGTCGTCCTCCACTTTGTTGTGCCGCCTTGTTTGCGAAATCTTCATCGTACCGTACTCGTTCCAATACTGTAGGATCGTATTCGTTAAAGACTGGTTTCATCGAGGTGGCAACATTGAGTCCAACACAGGATGCCACCCACAACGTTGCTGCCGACAATGTCAACACTTTCAGTCGATCGACGGCGGGTCGGACGTCACTTTGATACAAGAACTGATCACGTTTCAGTTCCGCTTCGGTCTTCGGTTCAAAGTTGCCATCGTACCAACCGGTTTCTTCGTATTCGATGACTTTGCTTTGAAGTCGTGCCGCGACGTATCCCCATCCGGAATACAACCTCACGAGGACGGCCACTACTAATCCCAATGTTCCAACGTTGGCCGCGGCAATCTTTTGCAACAAAAATCCGTCTTGTGTGAAGGTAGCACCCGCAATCGGATATCCACTTTCGTGTCAAGAAAGAAAGAAAGAAAAAATGAAGAAAGAACAAAAGACAAAAAAAAAACAAAAAATGGCAAAGCAGAACGGTGAGGTACTAGTGTTGAAGCAAATGTTTGCACATGGGTGTTGTTCTCGTCGTTGTTTTGTTGTTGCGTGTTTTTCTTTGCAGAACAAACGCTTTCCAGTGCAATCATCAATTTTGTTGTATACTAACAGTAAGTCGTAAGATGGATAGGAATGTTGTTGTATTGTTGATACTTACATAGTTGCAAATACCACCACATAAATGATGGCCAACCGCAAGAGTAACCCATCCGTACCGACCTCGTTGGATGCCCATCCAAAGAGTGGCGCTCGTTTCATGTCGAGATATTCGTTGACAGGACGTTGTCCCTCGGGGACTACTTCTGCACCGAAACTCGTTTCGGGCAAAAATTCTTCATTTTCCGACGCTTGGATCCGACCAGATTTCTGTCTGCATTCATTTCTGTTAGCACCATCATAATTATGTTGTCTTCTTTTGGAAGTAATTGGTTGGGTGATTTGGTAGGAGGTTCTTCTTCTTGTTGTTGTCGTGGACGAAGGAGTCACAACAAAACCACAAACGACCGTCCTCGTCGAAACGAGTGTCGTAAGAAGCAAGAATGCAATATCGATCTTCATTCGTTACTGCTGTTGTTGTTTGATTGCCCTTTATTTTTATGTTATGATCCAGTCGTTGGTTGGTATTATAATAATATTACGGAAAGTGTCCTTGACATGTAATAAACAATCGAACGCAAGTTGGAGGAAACAATGCTGATTGTTTGTCCAGTGGTTGGGAGGGGGGGGGGGGGGTTGCACGCACCTGGCACGATCCTAGCTGAGACTGAGAGAAACGACAAAACCGGAGAAAGAACGGTTTGTGTTGTTGTGGGTGTGAGTGAGAATCTGCTTTCTCACTTTCATTACAGTTACCGTTGTGCATGGCCACGTCATGGTCTTCAAAATGGGACGACAATTTTTTCGTCGAAGAAAGAATGGCGTGCTCGCGCACATCATTGTTGAAACGTCACCGTCGTTCTGGATACTATCAAATGAAGGAATTTCTGCTCTAGAGCAGTAGCTAGTAGAGAGAGTAGAGACGGTTTGTTCTTTACTCTGATCCTCACTTTAGATATGAAAATCTACTATTTCTATTGTGTGATGTTTTTTCAACTACTCCAATGGAAGAATAGATCAAGTTGATGCTGGAAGCTCATGGAAACTGTGCGCAGTCGTCTGGGGTCGTTTCGGAAAAGAAACGATTCGCACGAGATTTTGGAATTTTGTGTTTGTACACAGTGCCATATTATCTTCATCATCAACGCTTATAAAATCCTCTCATGATCGAGGACTTTTTCAAAGAGCCAGAGAGAGAGAATATGAAAGCGACTTCCCCGAGAATGACCCAAAAGCCCTTAATCCTTCTTCTTGTCATCATCTTCCTTCTTTTTTCTTTCCTCTCGGAGCTGTCTGGGAATAAATCGTCCTTCATCGTCAAACATGTCCACGGTTGGCATACGATCTTCCACTGCTTGAGAAATGAATGGAATCTTATCGGGTGTGATACCCAACAGGGAACTTATGGTCGTGTAGGCAACGGCAAGGAGCAAGGTTCCGAATACAGCATCATTGGCTAATTCGTTGAAGGCTGGTGAAAACTGAGCTCCAGCTCCGGATGCAATCAAGCCCACAATAGCGGCAATCAATCCAGGAAAGAACAAGGCAATATCCAAAAAGATGGCCTGTTGCATGTTGAATCGGATGAGACGATTGAAACCCGGATTGGAGGATAGGAAATTGAGGGCAAAGAATGCCACAAATCCAGAAAAGGGGACGGATCGGTAAGCGGCATACAAAAGTGCCAAGGCTGTCACCAGAGGATTGTCAGCATTCTCGACAATGAGGAAACGACCAAATTGCAAACTATCCATGAGCGGGAACAGATATGGCAAGACGGAAACGATGCGGTCTCGAGTCGTCGGGGCACCATCGTTCAACATGTTGATCCTTGCTTCGACCAATTTGGCAGCTTCCTCTTCCTGTTTGGCAGCAATGGCTGCCTCTTTGGCCAGTCGCTTTTCCTCTTGTACAATAAACTCTAGCTTGTTACGAAACTGATCGACCGTGACCATTTCATCTACCTGCAGTTTGCCGTCGCCACTGACGTCAAACGCATTCATGATTGTCCGGGCACGTTCTTCGCTCAATTCCGTCTTGAGGATCTTTTCCAAACCCGACTTGAGCTCTTGCAACGAGATTTCACCGTCCTTGTTCTTGTCGAACTTTTCAAAGGCGATCGTAGCGGCGTTAGCAAGTTCCTGGGCCCGTTCAGCTTCCAACGCTGCCGCTTCCGCACGCAATTTTTGGGCCATGCTTTTCAGACGAGCAATCTCATCATCAGCGACCTGTTGTTCCTCGGGAGAATGCGTGTTTTGTAACAGTGTCGTCTTGGAAACGGACGTTGGTAATGTTCCAGTCGACAGAGACAGACGTGTGTGGTGATGGTGGTGGTGTTGCTGCTGTGCCGACGCTGCTGATCGACTCAATACTATTGGACGTGGCGTCGAGAAACCATTGGAAGTGGCAACCAAAATAGTTGCAGCTGTCAAGAGATGAAAGGCGTTTGCAAATTTCATTTTGGAAGGAGAAAGCTCTGTCTTTTATTGTTGGTCTACGATGATTTGAGTTTTTTTTTAAATTATGAGATGTACAATGGGAGTTGTTGTTGTTGTCATTGATTGGAACAAAAAGAAAAAAATACAAATGGATGAGTGTGTGACAACATGGTGGCTATCCGCTTCGCTGTTCTCATTGCGACGGCCGACTTGAGGTGAACTCTTTCGAAGGATCCAGCGATCCAAAGATGACGTGTGACAAGGGGAACTTACAGATAACCCCGCAGAATTGACTGTGAAAAGAGGTGGTATGTAGACCAACAGGACTCAAACACAAGATGATCACGAGTGAGTCACTCACTGTATCATACATAGTAGTAGCTCATAGGTCACACCGATGGCAGATGGATGTAATACTACTACGTATGAAAGTAATATTCCATACGAAGCAACAGTACATACGTACTGTGTTGCTACCGGTACGACACACAAAACACCAACAACGTTTAGATGAACGAACTGCCCGACTGTGAAATACTACGTAGTACATCAGTGGCTGTGACATGAAATGATAGCTGTGACATGGAATGATCTGATGGGGTCACAAAAATTGAGAAGTGTGCAAACAACAAAGGTTTTTACTTCTTGATAACTGTAAGTCCCTTAGTTCTTTGAGCAATGATGCGCTCCGATGATTCATAATAACGTGTGGAAGTAGTTGTTTGAGTATTAGTATTGCTTATTACTTTTTTCCAAGTATCACCAAGCAAGTGCTCCTGGGAGAAACATTGTTGGTTCCATATCTGGGACTTGTTGGAGTTAGCTAAAGGCTCTTTCGACTGTCTCAATGGATTCTTCAGGAGTGGGTACAATAGGTTGGCATTTTTTTGTTGAGTGTTACCAGCGCCTTATAATTGGAAACAAATACTAACAGTAAGAACTACGTACTC
This sequence comes from Nitzschia inconspicua, assembly GCA_019154785.2. Lineage (NCBI taxonomy): Eukaryota > Bacillariophyta > Bacillariophyceae > Bacillariales > Bacillariaceae > Nitzschia > Nitzschia inconspicua. The sequence goes on from JAGRRH010000017.1 coordinate 498,505, forward strand.
ATTTTGTTGCCGTCGATGCTACAGAACAATGATGACTCCCACAGATATCGTATTCGTCCCTCCGGAATGAAATATTGTTATCATCTACTCTCTCGCAAAGAATCGTCCACTAAATAGACTAATTGTAACATAGATAACTCGACTGATCGTTTCGTCTTCGGAAAATTTTAAATTTTTTGGATAGATGAATCCCATTTCACTTTCTTGGGAATGAATTTTGACAAGAGAGTTCACATTGAACATGAGAAGTGCATGAAAAGAAATTAATGATTGGGAGCTTCTGCTGTCAAAAATCCGATTAGTATAGTGTTGTTTTCCGATACTTTACCTCCTGCAGACAGAGACAATTCCGAAAAAATACGGAGCATTGAGGCGACCAAAGTCACGGTTGTTGAATCGTTTCACAGGAAAAATACGACCAAGAGCCGTGAGGACGTGGACGACATGGAGTTTGACCGAAACAACCAACTGAAACTACAGGCGGAAGAAATGAAAAAGTTTGAAGCTTGGAGGGCGGAAAACAGCCAAGCGGAACAGCGTTTCCGTGAAATGTTGGACAAGGAATTGAAGGAAGGTACCACAATGCCTTGTCCAAACTGTAATATTCCCATCACCAAGATAGGCGGTTGTCAACATATGCACTGCACGGCTTGCAAGACAGATTTCAACTGGAACGGTAAATGAAATTTAGCCCCCCATCCCCCAAGAAGCTTCGTTGGCTGCATTGAATAGTTGCTGGTCTCCACGAAACTATCCAAGAATTAGATTTCTCTGATTTCCCTCCTACTATATTCTTACAACAAAAGCCTGCCATCTATGCTTATTGCGTAGTTTCAATGTAGCTGGGAGATTCAGTAACAGTGCAGAAAACTTGGTTTCAAATACAACCGCATGTAATTCATCTTCTGAACGACTGTTGCGACATTTGCAGTGATTCCTTCCGGTGCTAGTAAATCCGATCCTCCCCTTCCGGATTCCTGACAAACCTGGGTTGGAAGGGGGACAAGGGAGAGGCAGAAGAATGTCGTTGCATAATTCCTGATAGAGTTGTGGCAGGCGCTATTTTTTGCTGTCGTAGAAATGGCATCATCCCAGCCGAGTTTTCAAGTGTATGGGAGGATGATGCTACTCGTACTTCATTGGAAACGCTACTGGTAATGCTTGACATGGAAGGTTTCTTTGACATGTACAATCCACTCTATGGGGTTGCAGCATGTAGAAGATGTCAGCGCACCCAACATATTAGTGCGGTTATTGCTGCCTTCCCAGCATTGTTTTTGGAAGACCATGCACTATTTGACATTCATTCGTTAGGACTTTTCCTCATTCATGAGTTGTTCCAGTTCTGAGTTGTGAGCAACATCGGTGGAAAGTTGTGGAATTGAGGGCCACGTGGTTGAGCCAGTTCCTCTGATGACAGCCGATCGTTAGCATCTCTCCTCTTTATTACACAATTACCTTGAAGCCAGAAAAATGGATGTAGAGAAATATTTCTATCAATGACGACATGTTGAAAGTGCGCTTCATAATTTAGAGTCTCGTCTAGTTTTGCTTTTTATGAAATGGTCATTTTGTTTTCCTTTCGCTAGACTACCGTCCCGCTTGTACATAGGGCTTGCTGTCTATTTCATCTTGATGTTCCTTTTTGAACAATTCAAATCGTTCTTCGGAATTGTATACCGCCATGCATTCATTGACATCCTTCTGAAATTCCTTACACCGAAAGGGTGCCCACAATCCCTGTTCCTGTATGCATTCTGCAAAGGTTCCCACCTGCAGGTCGCATTTCTTCATAGCTTCCGCCTTGAATTCCTTGCGGAGTTGCGTTTCTGCAAAGTTGCGAAACGAAAGCCGGCCATCCCTGCCATCGTCCTTGACACTCGCGGAAGTGGAATTGGCTGGTGCTTGCTGTTGTTGTGACATGGAATTGGTGTGTGACTTGGAGAAGGAAAGAATACAGAAAATGCGCAAGGACTTTTTGCCGTCGATGATTCAGTTGGAAGTAGGGGGTGTGCGTTGTTGCCACAGAACAATGGTGACGATTGTCGAAGACAAGACGGTGATTGTCGGCGTGGCAAGACGGGGAAGTTTGCAAAGGATGTCTTGTTTGTAAGCAACGTTCACTTCTAACACAATGAATGATGGTTCTTCACAGTCAATGAGTTGTTGGAGGGATTGATCTCGTCCTCCAATGTAAAGTCCGATACTACGCAATATAGTCAATAGAGATTGGGATCCAGGAACTCCTGGCAGTAATGAAGAAAAATAATAATCTGATGTTGTTGTTGCTGTGGAAGCTGCCACTCACAGTCAAACGACGGTAGACTACCGAATTCGCTCCCTTCAGTCCCGATGATGTACATTTGATAATGATTAAGGTTTGCGTTAATATGATTCTCGAATGAGTCAGTTTCGTGATTCACAGTCACTTCATTCACAGTCAAATTTCTTCATCAATCAACACTACACGTGTATGATAGTTACTTTGAAAAAAGTTTGATGCCAACACATCATGTTGTTGTACTACCAGTTGTGTTTTGATACTATCTCCGTCCTCTGACCATGTTCACTCAAACATTGTAAGTAGTGTCTTCAGCCGGACTTAAACAACAACAGAAAATATTCATCAATGTTTCTTCGCAAGTCCGTCCGTTGTTTTCCATTACTTGTAACTTCTACACCCATGTCGGCAGTGTCAGCACTTTCAGCAGCGAGTGCTGGTGGAGCGGATTCTTCCCAAAATGTACTGTCGGCGCCACGTCGGATTGCAATTATCGGTGGAGGTATCACCGGATCCGTTGCTGCTAATCATCTTTCAAAGCATCTTTCTAACTGCGAGGTCCACGTTTTCGATCAAGGACGACGAGGGCCGGGTGGGAGAGCATCCCATCGTTCCGTTTCGAAACGAAATCAAACGGTATTGCCCGACGACGATGAGAACAACGACGACAATTCTTGCATCGGGGAGGAAACAACATTTGAATTTGATCATGGATGTCAATTCTTCCGTGCCGATTCTACCGATATGCAAACGGAACTGCTACAATCATGGCTCGAAAAGGGATGGGCCGCACCATGGAAGGCAAAGTTTGGTTGCTTGCCGACGACAACGTCAACTTCCAACCCGTCTCAAACCTCCAAAGACTTTTTTGGTATCCCAACCATTCAACACAGGGATGTTTATATTGGGGTGGGAGGGATGCATCGATTGCCGCGAAAGATCTTACAAGATTCGGCGGCAATCGTACACAGCAGAACCCGTGTTGCCCGTGTCGAACGAAACGACAACGAGGCTGGAAGATGGGACATTCACATTGTGACAGGCAATGCTGCCTATCATGATACAAAGGAAAAAGAAGCGACAGGTGTCTCGGCTGTTCGATTCGATAAAGATTTTGATGCCGTCATCTTTACTGATGTTAGCTCTGCATCGGATATATGGCATCGCGCCAGTGCCGGAATTCCAGATGAGTTTCGACATCAACTTCCTCCCAAAGTTCGGATACCGCTCTTTTCTTGTATGGTCGCCTTGGAAGGATCTTCGATTGGTGATCAGATACCATTCGATGCCTTTACTACTGCTTCATCTTCGGACGTGCTGTGGTTTGCCGCTAAATCAAAATCCAAGCCAGGATTTCCGTCCGACGACAATCACGAGTGTTGGACTCTCATCTCGACTCCGTCCTATGCCGTACAACAGGTCAAAGAAACGACCATGCGAGATCCAGTCACGGGAGAATTCCAACCACAAGAAAGTGATTATCTTAATTCGATTCCCGGTCCTGCTCTGGTAGAGGCATTTTTCGATGTCGTCCGCGCTCAGATAGCTACAACACACTCCGACAACAAGTTTGAACCACCAAATATTGTGTATCTTCAAGCTCAACGATGGGGATCTGGTTTACCAGCACCAGAAACGATAACCACAGATGTGCAAGACATTTGTGGTACTCGTTACGCAGCCACTCTGACGTCTTCATTGGTGTATCAACCACCACCATCAGCAGCAGTAGTAGGAGGGGATAGCAGTTTAGTTCAGGATTTTGTCATGGACGACACCTTGGGATTGTACTATGCGGGTGACTTTTGCTCACATCGTAATCCTGGATTTGAAGCAGCAGCCCTTTCAGGGCTGAATGTTGCAAAATACATCTTGACAAAAAGTGCACTTCCGACATTGTTGTAACGTTTCTCTACTATTGAGCAATTGGTGTGATCCCAATCTCCATGATACGTAATGGCTACAATTACGTCGAATGGACATGCGGCGTAGAATATTGACAACACTAGCCCACCAGTTAGAAATATCAGATGCGTGCTTTGTGCTTGTTGCATGCCTCCTTGTAACTTGTTTCCACAATGATTGTGTTGTTTCTATCAATCACGAAAACCTTTGGGCCTGCTTTTTCTGAACGTATTATTATCATAACGCGACATGAAGTGTTTTGTGTTTTCACAACTTCCAAGGTGGTGGATGTACCAAGAAGGCTGTCAAATAATACAAGACACCGGGCGTTCCCCCCAACCAAGACCGAACTAGACTATAGAGAGGTTGGTATTGGATGGTAAAAAATGACAGAGCTGCTAGATTAGCAAGGTTACCTTTTAGTGGTAGTCGTTAAAATGTACTACAGTAGGATGTAAACCTTGCGTACGCGCGTCTGACAAGTACAAATGCGTCAAGAATTGTGAGTCAGAATCCCGAGAGAGATATTCCAAAGTCGTCCACGTGGGTGCTCACTCCGTGCGTGTGACACCTTCATTTCGAAACTCGCACTACCGGTAGTCTACCTACCGGTAGTAACTACCGGTACCGTAGTCTACTCACTGTCATTACAAATTCTGTCTCCCATCTTCTAAGCATCATTGAACAGCGGATAGGATGTATGTGAGGTGTATGAATTAGGATGGTCTTTGAACAGCCAAGAGGATATTATCAAAACTACCTTGGAAGAAACGGACACTGGAGTGCAGCGTACAAACGCACACAACTACGGCATATTCATCGGCATCGTCGTCGTCGTCGTAACCTCCCTCCGCGGCTTGCCAAATCAATCGAAAAGCAGCCATCAATAGTGGTAGGGCAGTCAATACCATTACTAACAGCTATAAACAAACAACAACTGGAAATTTTTTGAGTTGCAACAACAACAGCAACAACAACAATACTAACAAATAAATATGTCTGGCCGAGTTCCATCCAAGGTGTTCCAAAAGGATTTTTACAAAGTTTTGAATGTAACCAGTCAAGCCACTACGGAAGAAATCAAGACGGCGTATCGGCAACTCGCATTAAAGTTACATCCCGATCGACATGATGGTGATGCTGCCAAAACAATCGCATTCAAGGAAGCGTCGGAGGCATACAATATTCTCATTGATAAGGAACGTCGACGACAATACGACATGGCACACGGATATTCTCCGTCGGGATGGTACAATCGCAACCGACGGAAACCACCTCCGGCGAATTATCGAAAGGTGTATGCCCCGCATGCTCCACCTGATGGAAAATGGCACGATGCTCAACGACATTACGATATGCATTATGGAGATGGGATGTTCCAAGAGGCCGTCAAGAATGCATACGAACGGGCCAAGGCAGCGGGTGAGTTGGAGTATCACTCTCCACTAGGAAAAGGCTTTACGTTTGAAAAGTCGTCCAACCCATATAGCAAAAATCCCTACTTTAAGAACCCGTACTCGAAAGCGGACCAAGGCCCACCGTCACAACATTACCAATACGAAGAGGGTTACATAGATGAAGCCAAGACAGTATTGAAGCGCAAGGCAGCGGTGGTTAGCAAATTGCATGAACGACGGTTAGAACGGTATCAAAAGGAAGAAGATGAACGGCAAGAACACTACCGGACGGCAACCAACAATATTCCCGGAAGTCGGATCTACGCACCATTGAATCAACAATCCCTCTCGCCGGACACGGGAGGTTGTACAATCATGTGACTGTTGTTCTCTACAAAACATTCCAAGAAGTTAGTTCATCCATCTGGGACAGATGGGTGGGGCAAATCATGCATCAGCTTTCCATATGCTCACTACCCTGTTTCTCACCGCTCAGAAGTGGAACGGCAGGAACAACTCATGAAAAAGGAACAGTCGAAACCAGTTGAGATATCAGATATGGCATGGTCTTCCGAAAACAATGTTGGCTAATGCAGCAATGACCGCAATCACATTTTGGATGTGTTGATGGTATCTTCTACCTGTTGCAATCAAATATGGCAGATTGTACATGCTGTAAAGAAACCGTTCATGTCAAGCACCGGTAGAATTTCGAATGATTTAGTACCATTTCTTTCTACACTTGACACCAGGCTGAGTTAGGGATGCCAATTCGTCCACAGAAATTTCAACGCCCACCGTACTTCTTTGAGGAAAATTTCTTGAATCTTTCCTCCTCTCCGTTAAAACCCTTTCAACTAACAGTAAACATTGAGAAACACAATCGTTCCGGTTGGACACGTGTTTTAAATAATGTCATGCACCATACAGCTGTAGCTTGTACCACCGCTGGTACAATCCCTTCTATTGAATTGATAGATCGTCTATGGATACGAATTTCCCAAGATCTGACAAACATGGGGAAGCCCCCCGTATCACCACAGCAGTATACAACATCATGTAATCATCCTTGGAAGTAAGAAGATATATGCTACTAGCTAGTAGAGGTTTACGTTTTGCATATTCCTTGAAAAACAAAAAAAGAACCATTCTACTGTAGTAGAAAGAAAACAAAAATTATCTTCAACTTTTACTAGCCTCACGTCATCTCTTGCAACTTTTTGCTGCACAGCAAAATCTCAAAAAGTCTATCAACATGGATACTTTCCAACTTTAACTGTTAGTTTCACCTCTCATGGCACGGTAGATGCCGTCCCAGGTCAGTTCCAAACGCCAAGGTGAGAAGCAATAATGTGTGCAATCGTTCTTTCGCTGATTATGAAGGCCCCATATTGGCTTGAGTGCGTCAAAAATTCCGACTATGCCACGAATCTGGTTATCCCCGTCCCCAATGAAATGATTGGACTTCAGAAATTCTTCTGCAATCTCGTTCCGAAAGTTGTCGAATGACTCATTCGGAATCGGACCACAGATGCCACTGTTCCCCCCACTGGGAACAAATATTCCTCCTGGATTGTTGGCAAGGTGTTGTGGTTCGTGCTCTCTCCAAAAAAATTGGTAATTCTTGGTGGGTAACGCTGACAGAGCAGGCTGAATGGTATTTTTCATGTATTGGCGCATACAGTTTCTGTCATTGCAATGCACACCCCAACCAGGAAGGACCAAACCGTATTCATCGGGGAGAGTGCTCCCTTTTAACTTTGAGCTGACGGACATCAATCCAGCTCTTTTTGAGTCGCCCCACGTAAATTTGACGCGGACTGCCGGGCATGGACCAGCTGAAGCCTCTCGTTCCAAATCAAAGTACGCCACTGGTGTTGTCAGGTTGGAATCCATTTGCGGATCATTCAAGTTCATGGTTTGTAAGTAAGTGTTGTCATCACCATACCACTGTGCCCCAATGATGTCGTTCCTACAGCGAACAAGTTTGAATCCCAAGCTAGAGATGAGACTGCAAACCGCAGCAATGGCTGTGTCAGATCCCGTTGAATCTCCAATAGACCATAGCGTGCAAACTGTTTCGTGGCCAAGTTTGTCTCGGAGTTTGTATGCGGGTATGTACCTCTTCCAACAATATGCGAGAGTCCAAATACTGATTCTCCGTTTCTGGTAGGCTCAAGAAATAGCGCCGCGGTTGACAGCAGCAGTTACTGACCACCCCAATGACATCCTCCCAAAGTACAATGATACTCCAGCAGACTCGGTTGAGAGGTATTCCATTCCATTTCATTTGACTTTATTCTGAAACGGGCACCCACTTAGTATCGGTACACTTTTCAACAAAGCTCTGGATGCTTCTCATGGTACGACGGATGCCTCCTGGTGGTACAGATCCTTGACGATTTCCCTGGCCAGAAGTTTCAACTTGCCAGTTTTCGAACATGAAAATGAACTAAGACAGTTGGTGGGTACGACCGGTACTATCCGGACCCGACTGCTCGCTCCCGGACGAATCGTTTTTTGTTGTGTTTGGAATGCGACAATCTCATACGTCCTACTACGAAACAAGTTATCCAACGCTGGAGGTGAAGACTTAGATGGAGGCAGAAATCAAGTCCTCGGAAGTGGGTTCCGAAGTCAGAATCTGTATTGTCAATTTAGCGTTGGGAGGATCGTTGATAGATCCATCTTTACCAAGTTTTACATCATTCTAGAAACACTGGCCAGATGTCCATTACCACAACGGATCGAGATTTCATCATCATTGCATTGATTGCAACAGAAAACCCTGCGTTTAAAGTTTTGGGAAAAACTGTCTTTTTCGCACGTCTTGCAAATCATTACAACCTCACTGGAACAACGCCGTGGACAGACCTGTTTTTGACATACTTGGCACTCTTTCCAGCAGTCTTGACACAAAGACTTTCCGCAGTATGGGCACAATTGAATTTGCTGAACGGTATACGGGCAATCTTGCTTCGGGGTGATCAGCGGGTTCTCACTGTACCATTGTTTCAATACTGAAATCGTCTCATTGTCATTTTGGCAGGCAGTACATTCGTATTCCTTACATTCAAAACATCCTTTCTTGCACGGAAAGCAATCGTCGCATACTAGATCATCATTGAAACAAACTACCCTCCCCTTCGCCTCACGTTCGTCCTCCACGACTTCCCAGGCATCCTTCCACGCTTGGTAAAAATCGGAGTCTTCCGTGGCGGTAGAGTCGAACTCGGGAAGAATGCCGGTGGGTAGACAAGGCCATTTGGTGCGGCGGCAAGGATGAAAATTTGGACGGGATAAAAGTCGAAGGACTCCACATCTAGCGCAGATATCCATTTGGAAGAACTTTGCGATTGGGACCAACTTTTGTGGGTTGGTGTACTTCCTTCCGCCGCAACAAAAGTTGACCCAATCGACGTATCTCTGTAATTCCTCGCAATCCTTTTGGTCGTGCGCCCATTGGTAGTATCCAGGATGATTCTTGTAGATTTGTCTGTACGTCAGCTGAGAGTGGATCCCGATCCCGATCTTATGATCGCCCGCACTGTAAGAAAGAAAGTCAATGAAATCGACGAGATTTGATCTTTTTATAGTTTTGGGAAGCGGGACGACTTTTATCATTTCATCGTGACATTCTTCCTCCTCTTCTTCCAGCAGTTCCACAAGGCTCTTTACGAATGGAGTTTTCCAAATGCTGTGGTGCTTCTCCTCGTCGCTGCTACTGTTGTCTATTCGAACCTCCTCCTCTTCATCATGAAACTCAAACACCAGTACAAACCGCTTCGTCGATACTAGCGACATGGTGACATGTGACGAGAGATAGTGGAAGAAAGTTACAACATCGTTGTAGAAAATACAGTGGTTTCGAAGGTATGGCACGTCTCAAGGGAGGGTATCATATATCATACACTGTTATGTTCTACGATACTCCGAGGAAGTCGAATTCCAGCGTTGTCTTTTTTTTGGGGGGGTTGTTTCACCTTCGTCAACGTCCTCCGTAGAATGACGGGGTTCATTTTCTACCACGGTAGACTACCGAACCGTACCGTACCGTACCTACGGGACCCTGGTTTTAATCAACTCTAACCTTAATGAATGTATGAAATTCCCCTTAGTCTGATATCCCTTTTTTATATTTGAATAAGGTTTTCATCATAGTCAATGAATAACTCCAGCCCTAACGATTCAAAATTCTCCACTTTTTTTCTCCGGTTTGCAGAGTTCTCCGCTTTTTTCAAAAGTTCTCCACTTTGTCCATGAGTTCTCCGCTTTTTCAAATGTTCTCCGCTTTCTCAAAAAGTTCTCCGCTTTTCCAAAAAGCGGAGAACTCCAAAATAAAAGCGGAGAATAAAAATTGATAACTTGTTACTTAGTTTCTACCCCCCCCTTAATGCATGCAGATGTGAATACGATCGTAGGTTTTATTCTTTCAACTTTTTACTAGGTAGACTAGGCTAGTAGCACTCTACACGTCCAAGCGACTCTTGTCCTACGGTAGTATTTATTACTCCTAATAATAGTTCAATCCTCTTCCTTAATATCTTCAATTGAAACATCTTTCAACTGATATTGACATATCACACAGCAGACAGCTTCAAAGCACGTCCCAAACTGATCCACACCACCATGTCAAAATCTTTCGGCGGACAAGCACCGCCAGCAATTGAAGCGCTTCGTCATGTTGTTAAAGTTTCCGTGTCGTTTTCAAAGCTAGCTAGTGATTTGAACTTTCTTACTCCTTGGGATTCATGATCATTGTAAGTACAGTCGAACTACATTCATTATGAGCGATGCCCCTTGTACCCTCGATAACCAATAGTTTTCTTGCTCATGGAGGCGCTCCTTCAAGCATTTGTCACGAAAGATTTTCAAATCACTTTTTCCGGCCCTGAAAGGTCTATTTATCCAAAGAAGACGAGGATTAGCTATTGCTACTCCTACTAGCTCATAGTTGAGTCCGGCCTTGTGGGAGTAGAAAGTCCGGTCTTGCGACCAGTCCGGACGTGTATGCTATTCGATCCAGCAATGGGCGAGGGTTCCATCGACAGTAAGCAATGATCCACACTCTGGCCCAGTCCTGCGAGAAAATCAATACGGTCTTCCCAATTTTTTTTCTCCACTTTTTTTCTCCGCTTTTTTTCTCCGCTTTGAAGAGTTCTCCGCTTTTTTCAAATGTTCTCCGCTTTTTTCAAATGTTCTCCGCTTTGTCCATGAGTTCTCCGCTTTTTTTAAAAGTTCTCCGCTTTTTGAAAAGCGGAGAACTTTTTTGCCGGGACTGCATGACGTGTCTCGTGACCAAAAACGGCCGTTTCTTGTACGAAAAAGAACTAGGGATAGACATAAACCTTAAAAGACCAATTGAATAGATATCATTTTAGGGCTGTTCTAAACCGGGGTCCGGTACTTACGACTTACCGGTACTTGATGTCGTTTGGGGGGGTACATTCAAGCACAATTTACGGTACGACACACACCGCTCAGAACTGGTAGAGAGGTATGATCGATAGGTTGTGCGTTGACTGTGAGCATACGTTCCCCATTGTCACACGTCTCTCTTCTGTGCTCTCGCTGCTGGTATTTCAGCAATTGATTCATCCTCTCTATTGTATCTATTTGTACATACCTTTTGTATCACACGCAAACAATACAAGCGACACAATGATACAAGGACAGCACAAGATAAGGACAATGGCCGCGAGGCAAATTTTTCTGGGAAACAACAACTTTGTATGTAGAAAGTTGGTACAGAAACAACGATTGTTTTCCACCAATGCTGCTGCTGCTGCTGTTGCGACTGCAAATCCGACCACTACCACCGCTAGTACTGCTACTCATAACGATACGAAGAATCATTCGAAACCACGACCGGAATTGTACATTCAAGGTTCCGAAACACATTTTGGATTCGAATCGGTGGGTGTAGAAGAAAAGGAGGGACGGGTCCGACAGGTCTTTGAAAGTGTCTCCGATTCGTACGATGTTATGAACGATCTCATGAGTGGTGGATTGCATCGTTATTGGAAGGACACACTCTTGGACATGTCCGCTGTGGAGAGCATGGCACAGGCAGTTCGTTTTCGACAACAACAACATCAACAACAAAACCAATCGATGGATCCATCTACCAATCAATTGCGTATTTTGGATGTGGCAGGTGGTACGGGAGATGTGGCCTTTCGATTTGTCGACGCGGCAGGCTTGTCGTCGTCGAAACAGAAACAACCTTGGTCCATGGCGGGAGAGTCACAAACACAAAACCAACCTTCTAGTAGTATCAGTGTGACAGTGTGCGATATCAACAAAGAAATGTTACGAGTCGGTGAGGCAAGAGCGAGAGAACGATTCGGTAACCAGCTGTTGGAGGGTGGTGACAGTGCACCCTTGTCGTTTGTACAAGGAAACGCACAAAGTCTCCAGTTTTCCGACAATAGCTTTGATTTGTATACCATTGCCTTTGGATTACGAAACGTGACCGATGTGGTAAGTTTAAAAAAAATCATGTCCAAACACTTTCCGTAGGAAAAAGATTAATTGTCGCATAAATGGTATCATGGCCACTTTTTTTCTCTCTCTCTCGGTAGGACAAGGGGTTGGAGGAGGCCTTTCGTGTTCTCAAGCCTGGTGGACGGTTCATGTGTCTCGAATTTTCACAAGTTCCAGATCCTATCCTTCGACAAATTTATGACACGTACTCGTTCCATGTCATCCCTGCCATGGGCGAACTGGTTGCCAATGACCGTGCCTCGTATCAATACCTCGTGGAAAGCATTCGCAAATTTTCCAACCAACAAGAACTGTTGGATCGTATGGATGCTGTTGGATTTCAACTGACCAAGTATACCAACTTGACCGGTGGTATTGTCGCAATCCATGAGGGATGGAAGCCCATAATATAGTTTACTAAAAGAGAGAAGTTATGGTGTATAGAATAAATGAATGACTCGTCCTGTGTTTGGTCTGGAAGTTCATACCATCCACAACATCAATTGAATTGCGATTACAATTAGTTAATGCTTCATTCCGTGTTGCTATGTTTTGGTTTGAGATGACCGGCTTGAGAGCTTTACTTGACGCTCTCACAAGGCCTGGAAACCATGGAACTCTGTTGGTCTATCAGCAGTATTCGACTAATCTGGAGCGCACTGTTACAAGAAGGAATTTGAAAACACCAGAAACCGTGGACGCTTGTGACATAGTAGTGAAGTATTCCGAAACAAAACAACAAAGATTTTGCCAACATCTCTTTGAGATATGTAGAGGATCATCATTGCTTACAGTTAGTATTTTCTTTTTTTTTGGTCGGCGTTGTATCATACAGGCTGGAAACGATATTGTTCGAATTCTCAACAAGATCTCTATATACCTTTACCTCTCAAAAGTTCTTGCTAGTAATTACTTCGTATTCGGAGTGCTGCCGCAGTAGCTACCGGTAGCTAGAAATACCTTATTACCATATCATATATAATATTATTACCGAGTCCATACTTCCGTAGTTTTACAGTTAGTAGAGTATGAGTCCATTTTTGGTGTCTTCAAAAGTCATCTCTACCTCTAGTAGGTAGCTAGACTACCGGTTGTAGCTACCGTACCTCTAGACTTACCGTACTCTACTGGAAATGGTACTACCGGTACGTCGTACTACAGTACTGTAGGTATCAAAATGTAGGAGGGGAGGGTCTGTTCCTCCTCTTTTACTTCGTACCGGTCCCCCTTCGACTCCATCCAGCATCCAAGCATATCTCTCTTTATCCTCGCACTCTATAAAAACCGCCCTTTCTCTTTTCAATCACCATGGGATTGATCCAATCTCAAGATGCCGGGCACATCCCGACAACGATCACCGCCAGAACGCCACCCGACAATACTACGTCTACAATTGAAAAGGACGGGTCCAATGGAAGATCGGAAGCCATAGCAAATGGAGGAGATTCAAAATCTTCATCGATGATCAGTCCTCAATCTCCGCCGAGCATATCCGCTGTAACCTTGGACGACGCCATTGCCATTCGCACCGACTGGAACAAGGAAATTTACTTGTTATCGGCGTTGGCTGCACCCACCATTGGTATCCAACTGGGAGTGGTTTTGCCCAACTTTTTGTTGGCCTCACAGGTTGGACGATTGTACGGAAGTTTATATTTGGATGGTTTCACCTTGGCCAACTTGATGGGCAACCTGTGCAATCTGTCCCTCTTACAAGGTATCTACACAGCCTCGGATACGTTGGGTCCTCAAGCATACTGCGCTCAAAATTATCCTCAAGTTGGATTGTTGTGCATACGAGGAGTCGTGGCTAGTGCGATTGTGTTGGTACCCATCAATGTAATACTGGTGGCATTTTTTGAACGACTAATGGTGGCAGTAGGAGAAAATTTAGACGCCGCTCGACACGCACAAGATTACTACCGCATTTTTGTATGGGCCTTGCCCTTTTTTGTCCTTTACAATGTAACGTGGAAGTTTTTGAGTGCGCAAGAGATCATGATGCCGTTGGTACTGGTTTGTTTATTTTCATGCACTTGCATATTACCCATTGGTGTATTCGGCTTTGTCCAAGAATCGTGGCTAGGATTCGTGGGATCTGCTTGGACCATTGTCCTGTTCCAAGCGGCACAAGCGATTCTGTTGCTGATATATTTACACGTGCAGCAACCTCACAAGGTAGAAACTTGGCCTGGTCTTTCTTGGAGGACAATACGACAAGCTCTAAACGAACCAAAGGGGGCCTTTGGCACCTACATGTGGCTCGGCCTCGGTGGTATGCTAGCAACGTCCGAATGGATCTACTGGGAATCTCTTACTTTGCTGATAGGGACAATGGGTGTTGTACCGCTGAGTGTGCACACAATACCGACACAAGTGCTCATGGTCACGTTCATGTTTTCTTTTGGCATTGCCATTGCCCTTGCGGTTCGACTGGGAGCCACACTGCCAATTTCTGTAGAACGGGCTCGAAAATTGACGGTAGGAACATTTGTCGGAGGCGCTCTTCTATTTGGGACGATGGGTGTAATGATGTACAAATATCGAGAAACGATCTTCTCGTTGTTTACCGAAGAAGAAGCTGTGTTGAAGGGCGCTCATGAAATATGGCCAAAAGTGTGCGTCTATTTTTTTAACTTGTGCATATATGCACTCAATATGGGAGTTGCTACTGGTTTGGGGCAGCAATGGATGTTCGGGATCGTCACCGTCATTTTCTTGTGGGGTTTGTCCTTGCCTAGCATGTACTATCTTTGTGTTATTCGAGGTGGCGGACTCAGCACGGCATGGGCATGTATCACACAACCCTACATTGTCATGAATGCATATCTCATCGTCCGCTTCTTTTTCTTTGAAGATTGGAAGGCGGTACAACATGCCATCCGTTCAAGAGAGGGGATAGAAGAAAGGACTAGCAGCGAAGCCGTGTTCCTCGACAATGGAGACCGCGCTGGTCTACTCGGGAATAGCGACAGCTCACGTTCGAACGGGGGCGATGTTGTCGATGAAAGAACTGGACTATTGATGGTCCAAAGTGGCGGAACAATAATCCAATAAGTTTGCTATTTCTCTCATTCGTGATTTTGCAATCTCCAATCCAATGAAGATTCAGACGGGAAAGGGCAACAGCATCAGAAAGTATTTCTTTTTTCTGAAGGATGATTTGCGTCAGTCCAAAGTCCTGGACATCAGGAAACCCTCGATGGTACAACATGTACCTGCAATAGGATTAAACTATTGTGGGAAATTCATAACCAATCTCCGCAAGAGCTGCAAGCCAAGCTTTCACCACCGATATGTCCTTCACTTCTATGTAGCCTCTTTCGTACAATTCAATCCACAAGTCTTCGATTCGTCCGGGGATACTGTTGGCATTACTGCTCCAATCCCTCAAGAACTCTAATAGTTTCTCGCCTTTGAAATACAAATCCAATTCGGCTTGCATATCGGCCAAGTAGTTGTGTTCGTTCCGTTCTTGTTGTACTTTTGGCGGAAGCATGACAACACTCAACCCAAGATCCTTGTAGATGGCCTGGGCAAAGTAGGCACGCCATATATCACTCACTCGTCCAGGCACTGACAGGGGCAAGAGCAACGCCCACATCACTGGATATGTGTGTAACGTTGCTTGTGCATTGTATGGAGCAAACGAGTTGGTGGGCACCATCAAAGCGCCTTGGGTGGATATTATTGTTTCCTTTGATACCTTCGTAGCGTGATTGAACGGGTCAAACAGCATTGGTAAGGGATGCACCAGACGGTGGACAGCGTCCACATCTGGATTTCCGTCGGCACAAAATTGCAATACAGCGACCGATTCCATGCTAATTGTGACGTCTGTTTCAACGATAGTGCCATGTGAGGACCTTTCTTGGATGTAAGGTAATGGAAAACCACGCGGCCATGAGTTTTTAATGGGAGCGCCCATTAGAGGATGGTGATTGAAGGCAATATGTTCTGATTCGACAATTCGAGCTCCTTGTAGATGTGTCGTGTTGGTCAAGGGTGGTAAAACTCTTTGTTGTGTCGAACTACCGTCGAGGGGTAGAAGGTTGTCGTCGTCGAAATCAAATATGAACCTGGCACCATGTTGAATGGCATAAAGGTATCCGACATTTTTTCTGGAAAAATGCCGAAAGGGCGTGGCTTTCAGAAAGACACCTACTGCTGTATCTTTGGCACGTTGATACCATGTTTGTTGGTCTTCCACCGATAAATATTGTATGGCTTGCTTATTCAAAGAAGCTGATGAAAAACCAGCATCTTGCATGTAATTTTTTGGTGTTTTGGTATCTGCAACGATCACCGTACACCAACCCGAAACAGATGCGGCTCGAAGCACCGCTTCAGAGGGAGCAAAGATAGTCGTCACCACATTCCACCGATCGCATTTTTTAGCAAGAGATGTCATAGGTTTGGTTGGGGAATGTTGTTTGGGCGGTTGGTAGTCCCGAAAGACCCGTTCCCCAGAAAATGTTCGTATTGGTTGACCCCAAAAAAGTTTTCCGGTGGCTGAATTGACGGCATCGTTCAGCATGGACTCTACCGACATCTCGGGTACCATGGCAGGGGTTTCCTTATTTGTGGTTGTTTTCGTCGGAAGGACCATTTGCATCTGAAAGACCATCGCGGGGACGAAATAAAAGAGCAAGACCAAAAAACATGTCGACACGAAGGTTGTCGGCGATCGCGAAACCGCCATGATAGTCAAATCCTATCTTCCTGCTTCGTTGAGCGAAAAAAATCTCTCTATTGTCTCATTCCTTACTATGATGCGCTCTGGAGTCTTGGCATAGGACAGTCGTTGAATTAGAAAGAATAGTGAATGGAAAGAAAAACGGAAAGAAGTGTTGCTGAAAAGTGTAGCATTATTATTTACTGTATGATCGTGATCTGGAAGTGGGCCGCAAAAAATGAGAATGTGATGGCTCACGAACTCGCGGTCATCAAAAAATCAGAAGGGGTTAACAACTTATTACCGAGTTGTACTGCCGCGCGCAAGCCTAGGTCTTGTACCTCTTCTCAACAAGATACACCTCACAAACAACAGGCAAACATTTGACACTGCTCATGACGTGATAACTTCACGAATCCAAAAATCCACATGGATCGTTGCTACCGTACTCCGGTAGCTACTGTAGTAGGGAAAATCCCAAAAAAAGCAGTTTTTTCTTTGGGGGATGCCTTGGTTGTATAGGACCATAGAAGCCCGTCACAGGGAACCTCGTAGGTGCTGTGGATGAAAATGTACTCGAAAAACTTTCGAAAATCTTCCACTCGTCTGAATTCTTTTTTCTGGGTCTCCATACCAACGTTCCTTTGGCAATGAACTCTGTCGTTCGGATCC
The DNA here is from genome assembly GCA_019154785.2 of Nitzschia inconspicua. Lineage (NCBI taxonomy): Eukaryota > Bacillariophyta > Bacillariophyceae > Bacillariales > Bacillariaceae > Nitzschia > Nitzschia inconspicua. The sequence goes on from JAGRRH010000017.1 coordinate 515,921, forward strand.
CTCTCCCAACAATGGCAGCCACCTGGAATTTAATGGGCTGTACAAACAAGGCGGTGGGGGGTGGACGCTTCGTGTGGTGGTACCACTGCATGATAAGCCCGGTACATGTGTCTCCAGGTATTTTCTTCGGTAGGGATCCGAGAATAGCCGTAGGGATTGTCGTCAAAAGTTCCAAACTCTTCTACCTTGGGACATCCCATGATTTGCCTAACTTTTTCCATGCTCACTGTTTTACCCTTTGAAGTACTATCCCAAAGATCATCATCGTTTGGGACGGTATGATATGAGCTGTTTTTAGTGGTATAGAAATTTGGTTTTCATCACAACATCGACGTTTGTTAGTACACCAAACTCTTCTTCCTTACTCTGCTGAGGAACTCCCACCTTTCTTTCCGTTGTAAGAGTGCCTTTCCGTCGTAACTACTGACTGTGAGTCGATTTTTTTGGTAGGAATCTTTAGGGATAAGGTCAAATTTTGGCGCGAAACACACGACGGTCCCCGGTCCTCTCTAGAGAAACGCCATCGTCAACTGTTATACCTCTCTACTAGTAAAAGATACCGGTACGACTGAAATACGTAGTATTACCTAGAGCAACTACCTACCTAGCTAGCTAGCCAGAGTAGTATTATTGCATCTCTACTAGAGAGTAGTTTGACGAAAGGTACGACGAATCGAGGGAAATCGACTCCTATGACTGAAAGACTGCAATAGTCTCAAGTAGTCCTGGTTTCTGTCATCGCGAGCCGCGGCGCAGTACTGAAGCTACGTACGATTCTACCTGCCTTCAAGCAAGATTGAACTACAGCAAACAGCACACAACAGACAAGACATCATCGTCATCAGAAAAGCACGATACCTTGCGTCAAAGCAGTGTGAGTTGTGCTCCATCATTGATCTCATAATAGTATGGGGAGCACTTGTTCGCAAACACAGACTCCTTATACAGGGCCCGAGCCTCGCCCCCTTGACCATGACCAATGGGCGGAATCTCGAATTCGATTATACAAAGAGGTCTACCCCGCCCTGTGTGATGAGGACTGCAGGTGGATGAAGAGAACAAAAGGAGCGTTGGTTATTACGGGAGAAGATGACAAAGATATTGAGTCTCCCAATGCCAAGGTCCACCGCTTTAAGACAGAGGAGGCGTTACAGAAATTTATCGAAGGCCGACTACTGGTGAACACTGAGGTGATCCGTTGGTACAATATCTATGCAGTCCCTCAGTGTGACACCTTATTCACTGGGTGTCACAACGTTGATGACTCAACAGGTTGTGTCCGGGTTGTATACCCGATCACTCTCGCAGTCAATGGACGCCAGGAGGTCGTTCTACGGTGCATCGTAGACACGGGAGCCCCTATTTCTCTTTTCTATGATAGTTTGTACGAGGACGACCCGAACCAGGCCACGGGCACGCAAACGATCGGGTCAGAGCAGTACACAAGCCAAAATGCCTTATGCAGTGTTACAATTAACAAGACGAAATTACCGAGACGGCTTCCAATGACCATGGTCGACCGAAAGGTGAAAGGGTACGATGGACTCATCGGGTATGACCTCCTCAAACTTTGCCATATGACTGTGTATCGCGGAAAATCTCTTTTGGTGGTGTCACCGCAATCGAATTGACTGTGATTACGCCTTTCTCCATTCTACGATTGGTGTGTCATGGACGGGGACGGCGGTGAGCTCATTGTCGATCAACAATTCTATTACTTGTTCACACGGCGGTGAAGAAGAAATAGAGGGTTGTTGTTGTAACTTTTTAGTCCAAACTTTCTTCAACCCATTCATACACCAGTCGTCCTCTACAGCCAGATTCAAAGACATTTCAAGGGTGTTGAACAGACGAGGCAACTACAACAACCTCGCGTGTTCGCCAAATCATCCTCGGCAGAAAACCAGTGCTCTCAAAACTGCTTTCAGGCTCGACTATTCCAATCGACGAACTCACTTGCTTGGCCTATGATTGGTGTGTCAATCTGGGCGCACCGGCAGCGTTGGTAGCGGGCGCAGTGGTGGCGACACTTTAGGAAAATGTCCGTGGAGGAGCCCTCGATGTATACCAGAGCGATTCTGCCTTTTCGGTATTGTCCAAAAAGTTTACCAATATCTTGCTGTTGAGTGCCTTTGGCTTTCAGATCATGTCAATTTTTGTCACCACCGTCACGGGGACTTCTCATCAGTCGAGATTATGTACCCGTCATTCAACAGCTATCGCCACGCCCAACGTCCGCTCTAGACTTCATGCGACAATGTTTCGAATTTGAGTACTTGACTGCTCGCATCTGCTTCTTACAGGGATTGTTAAACTGGCTGGCCGGTGTAGCCATTGAATACACCATTCCACACAAGAATCGAGGGCGGGCCGGACGAGAAATGGACGTTTTCTTCGCCTGCAGCCTATCGACCTTGTTGGTTCTGTTGCTCGCATTTTACAACAGACATTTAACCTTTTATGACAACTACTGGGAAATGCTGCTCCGGTGGATGTGTCTCACTCGGAAACGGTTCTTTCAACCCCGCCCCTTGGCCTTCATCTACGTGCCCATGACGATACTTTCGTTTGTTTCGGGGATCAAAGCACTTTGGCCAGAAAAAGATGGAAATCTGATAGATGATGACTATGATGGAAGCTAGAGTTATTTTTATTGAAATTTGCAAAAAAAAAAAATAATAATAAATCAAAAGGGTTGTTCAGTCATGTCGATTCCCAACACCCCAAAGCCATCAGCTTCGGCAAAGTCGCCATAGTCCATTCGGAGCTCTTCTCCTGCTTTAATATCTCTTGTGGCGTATAATGAACCTGTTTGGCAGCCGTAGACTGTCCGTTCCTTATCATCGATTCGTTCCAAAATCTGAGCGAGGTTCAGTTCATCGTCGTCGTCGGCCACATTGATGAGAGATCCTTCATCCATATCAATGCATAAGATGTAGTCATTTTCTTTGGGGGATGCCCTGGATGTATAGGACCACAGAAGCGCATCACAGGCAACCTCGTAGGTGCTGTAGGTCATAATATGCTCCAAAAACTTTCGCAAGTCTTCCACTCGTCTGAATTCTGCAGCATTTCTGGGTCTCCATACTAACGTTCCTTTGGGAATGAACTCTGTCGTTCGGATTCCTCTCCCAACAATGGCAGCCACCTGAATTTCAATGGGTTGTACAAATGCGGTGGGATCGTATTGTTTGGGGATCGACGCTTCGTGTGGTGGTACCGCTGCATGATAGGCTTCGTACATGTGTCTCCAGGTATTTTCTTCGGTAGGGATCCGAAAATAGCCGTGGGAATTGTCTTCAAATGTTCTAAACTCTTCTACCTTGGGACATCCCATGATTCGCCTAACTTTTTCCATGTCCACGTTACCCTTTGAAGTATCCCAGAGATCATCGTCAAATTGGAACATACCACCTGGCGGGACGGCCGGCACACTACTACGAGAAGTGTCATAGTTGTTGGCACATTCCTGAATGTCATTAGAACAGGATTCTTCTGAGAAATTTGTCGATGTAGCAACGAAAACTGTAGCCGCAAAGAAGTAGATCATGAAGGAGATCTGCTGTCGAATCATATTGTATGATACACACAACTTACTTTGAATTCCGTCGTTTTTATCTCTCTATCATTTCATCTAAAATTCTCTTCCGCAGTTGCTGAGAGAGTGGGGCGTTTACAAACGTGTAAAGCACGTCTGGCTCGCGCCAGCCTCACAGTCCGTTGCTGGGTAACTCTCCGCCGACCAATCAAAAAACGCAAAAAGCGGTATCGTCATCAGCATCGGGACTCGGGAGCAGGCCTCCCTATTTTCGGTGGGCACCGAAAATACCTCAAATAGCTATTTTCGGTGCATTTTCAAACCTCAAATTCGGTGCACATTCGGTGCACGCTATAAAATGCCTTAAATGTCAATGTTTTGTCTATCTTCTACTAGTAGTTTTATTCCATTATGTCTCTGAGCTTCTTATACTGCTTGCAATGCAGTATTGATTCAAGGGAGAAGTCACTTAGGCTTTGCGAGTTGGGATCCTTCCTCCAATTGATCAAGGAGAAGTCGGACTCAACACTGCTTGTACTTGAGCATAATCATGCAATGGCCCCACAAAACATTCTCAATTGTTCAAACTCACTTCCAAGTTGACTCCAACACTTTTCAAATGATTGAACAGCACAAGATGCTTGGGCATCAAGCAGCATTTGTGAAAATCCACTTTGCTCCTTAAATGCTGGACGCAACTTACAAAACTGAATGTTTTCCACCTCTGCCTCTGAAAATTTGTGCCCAAGTCGAATTCTTTGATCTTCCAAACAAGACACAAAGTCTCTCGAAAGTACTCCACACAATTCAAGGGGCAGCACAGGAGGTCAGTGATCTCCTGAGTGAGTGTCACGCTCAGCGCACACCTTAGATATTCCACTGACCAATTGCAGCAAGAAATTTGCAATTGTTGATATAATGCAGTCATGTGCCTCCTTATCTGCATCACTGCTGCTTGATCTTAACCCATCCATAGTTAACTGGACAAAACTTCCTACATCATCAATGAAACTCGTAACCTCCTGTCTCAGAACACAATAGTTGTTTAAGTGAAATCCATGTAATGGATCATTGTTAACAGCAGCCAAGAATGAAATGGATTCCTCATCTGTCATAGGGCCTTTGATGTAGCAGCGTTCCTTGATGTCCTGTTTGAGAGCAGCCAGTAACTGTCTCTGCTCGCATACAAGAGTTCTTGTCCCTTGCATTGCTGAAAAGGTTTTTTCTATGCGCTCCACTAAGCCTTGAATTATGATGACAACTAGCCACCATTCCATCGAGGGTGTACAGGCTGGTTTCTTTTCAAAGAAGTGTTGAAACAGTCTGATACGGTTTGCTTAGGGTTAGTCACCTCACTTGTAGATGGATCCCTTGTTGATACTTCAAGGCCGTTTTTCACTATCCATTCCAAGTTGAATTTCTTGGCTTTACCTTTGCGTTTTGATTCCGCCATTGTTCGATGTGCTGTAAAGGGTAACAAGTAACAAGTACTGTCGTAAACAAGGTACCGGTAATTATCTCTTGTGTTCGGCGTTAGCAGTAAGGAGTGGTTCTATGATACGTTCTACGGTGGTGTTTCTGCGCTACAAAACACGGTAATTTGTTACGGTTTCGTCTGGCCTTTGTACGTGAGACTTCAATCAGCACCGAAAATAAGCGATTTTCCCAAAAACTTAAATTCGGTGTTTGCACCGAAAACAAGCTCGTGCACCGAAAATAGGGAGGCCTGCTCGGGAGGAAGACTCGCCACACGCTAACTACTACTACGTAGTACAACTTTCAAACTTGGCTGCCGCAACAAGAACGCAGTTTTTTGCTCACCTGTAAAATCTTTCTATTGCACGACTACAAACTATTATTACTACGATTGTTGATCGTCAATTGGTATTCTTTCGTATTCTCCTGCACCAATACTATTACGGCTAGCTAGCAGAGGATAATTCACTGGTAGTATCTTGATGGCCACACACAGCACCATGGATTCTCCATACTATGCCTCTTCCGTAGATTCCTCTGCCTCTGGAGTGAGACATTTTAGGCTATCAGGGAACGACGGCGACGACGACGACAACAACAACAACGATACAGATGCCAGTAGTCCTCCATTCAAACGATTGAAGTCAACGGGTCAAGAAGGACCCCTCCGAAAATTGACGTATGCCGATAAGACCCAGACCAATGATGAGATTCATCAAAGCATCGAGATTTGTCCTGTGATGAAGGCATTCGTGGATACCAAAGTCTTTCAGCGACTGCGACATATCCATCAACTTGGAACATCGCAATATGTGTACATGTGCGGTGATCACAATCGGTTTCAACACTCTTTGGGAGTTGCCCATTTGGCCGAACGGATGTGTCGTAACATCAAATCGGAGCAACCTGCACTGAGAGCGACAGAGAAGGATGTTCTCTGTGTCAAACTGGCCGGTCTGTTGCATGATATCGGACATGGTCCCTTCTCGCATGTATATGAGGCGTTTCGGGCGCAACTGCCCATCTATCTAGAGAAACATCCTCAGTTACGAATGCAATATCAAGACTGTAGACATCCAGAAGTGCCACAAGATTGGGCCCACGAAGATTCTTCCTTGATCATGTTGGATGCTGCACTGGCGGAGATGGGTTTACAAATTGACGACAAGATGTTGGACCAGCCCTTGAAACAGATTGCGCACGGACCTAGAATGATTGATGCAACTACCATGCGGGTTTTCAAGCCGCCAAATGTGAAGGATGGCGTCTTGACGAGTCGAGACTTTATTTTCATCAAGGTAAGTCGGAGCAAAGACGCAAGCTTTGTCCAGGAACTTTCGAGGGTGTCTTACAGTTATCATCATTTTTATTTGCTCTTCACAACAACATCATCATCATCATGCTTCCAGGAATGTATATACGGGAAGCCATTGAAAGAGAATAATGGCCGATTCATCGGTAGACAAAAGAAAGAACTGGAATGGTTGTATGATATCGTCAACAATAGACATAGCGGACTGGATGTTGACAAAATCGATTACTATGCTAGAGATCACAACCGAACAATCGGATCCAAGTCCATCGACATTAAGATGATCGAGGACGCCAGAGTGGCCAAAGCAACCTGCAGTCAACCAGAAAAGTGTCCTACCTGTAATGCTAACGGTCCTAGCGAACATTTCATGATTTGTTATCCCAGCAAACGAACCGAAGCAGCCATGAATTTTTTCCAAGAACGTCTGAACATGCACAGTACCGTTTATCAACATAAAAAGACAACGTCAGTGGGATGCATGCTACTGGATATATTACGCATAGCGGACCCGTTTTTCCGATTGAGAGGCACGAATGGAGAAGCTTTTCCCATCAGCCGAGCTGCCAACCGACCCGACTATCTCCTTCGTTTAAAGGACGATGTCCTCTCTTTGATTGAGCACTCAGACGATAATAGACTCCGGCTAGCACAAGATCTCATTGAACGTATCAATGGACATGATATGTACAAGTGTGCCGTGGACCTACCGCTTGATGTGGAAGTGCATGACGACATGGAAGACCAATGTGGCAAACAAGTCTACGAAATGTCCGAGCACGAAATCAAGACTGGCATTTTATTGGAAGCACAACATTGGAGTGCAAAATTTGGATTCGAAATTGCATTGGGCGAAGATGACTTGATTGTGGATAAATATTGTATGCATCATGGTGCCAAGTCGAGCAATCCTCTTGAACGAATGCGCTTCTTCGATGAAATGAGTGAAAAACTATTTGGTCCTATCGACGATCTTCCAACAGCGTCGGCTCCAAAGCTGTCTGATTACAAATGCAAGAACCCAACTTCGTTTCAAAAGGTTGGAATCCGAATCTACGTTCGAGAGGAAACCAAGAAAGGAATTGTCAACCAAATTTTCAATCAATGGTTCGAAGGCTTGAAGAGTGGTGCCAATGAAGAACCACAAAACACGCCTGGTTTTGCCCAAAATGAAGGCGAGGCAATGGACGGAAATGAAAGTCACGATGATTACAATAACCACCGTGATTTCTCCGGTCGCATTCCTCTTTCTCAAGAATCAGTGGATGGCGACGACGAAGATGACGAGCGCGCGCAATTCTACATGGATCGAAGCCCAATTCCAGTAAAACGATCGAATGGATGATCTACAGACAAGCAGAATAGAAGTTTGAGAAAGTACATTTTGCGTATCTCAGCGTAATAATCTGGTGGTGGCTTTACAAGACTAACATTCTCACTTTGTAGTCAGCTTGTAGTTTTTTGAGTAGTAAGAGACGCCAAAGCCTTTTTTCTATTTGCACACATATTCAATAACCAGTTTGTCTTCCATGCTACTTCCTTTCACTGCTCTGGCCTAATAGTAAGTCGCATTATGGTTAACAGAATGCGCCATGATCAAACAGCAAACATTGATTGAGGTTGGATGAAAACAACGATGTAGTATTGGGGTTGGAACGGGGGCAGAGAAGAAATTGAGAGAGAGATACAGGAACAATGAAATGGGTATGCGCAAGTACGGACAGAATTGAAGGTTGTTTGCGTGTCAATAGAAACAGCATCTCCTTTTACGAGTGAAGCGACGTTTATTTTATTTTTTTGTCCTATCCTATTCCACTCGTTTCGGTATGCCATGGCTTGTACTTTTCGCAGCAGCATTGATCCCTTTTGATGTTCTTTGGAGCCCAACGTTGTGGTTGTTTTTTTTTTCGTTTCATACTTGTAGTCTATGTTTTTTGTATGCAAATTGTTTTTAGTGGACATCAAAGCTTTCGTTCAAAGACACACACCATTATTTCTTTGGTCAACGGCTGCAGAATGTTCTCTCTCACCAGCTGTTCCCAACCGTAACAACCAAGCAGCCAAAATCTACGGTGCTTCTGAAGTATTCGCATCTACTCTTTTTTGTCTTTGGACGACTTTGATATCCTTTCCACCTGGACCTGTTACATTGATGGCCTTCAAACGGCCATTTTGGTCTTTATTCAAATGAAAATCGACCAATTCTCCGCCGTAGAGACGACGAAATGTGTTGGTATCGTTTACAACCAAGTCGGCTTGATGGACGAAGATGCCAGTGTTGCCTTCTTGGTCGGAGTTTATGAACTTCCCTTCCTTATCCACCTGGTTAATAAATCCATATCCCTTCTTTGGATCAAACCAGCGGACCTTCCCGTGATGAATGGCAGTATCATCAGTAGCTGCAGAAGTCACGACAGACGAAGAATCAACCGATGGACCTGTTTCCTCTTTTTTTTCTTCGATCACCTCTTCGGCGTTGAAGGAAGCTGCGATGAAATCGTCCTTCTCTACCACTACTTCTTCTTTCTTGTCGTCGGTAGAAACTGGAGGATCTACCGTCGCAGACGCGACGGTGTTGTCGGGAGCCTCCTTTTCTTCGTGTTTTTCTGCTGTGGAGGGTGTGGTGGGAGTTTTCACTTTGAACATGGATCCAAAGAAATCACCGCTATTATTCTTTTCATCTTGTGGCTTCTTATTGGGATTCATCCAATCAAACATGTAAAGACAAGTGTTGGACGCAGTTTTGGACGTGGCCAATGAGGACGATGTTAATGGTGGTGGCATCATCCATGCTGACACGACAGGATGATAATAGGCAGCAATCCAAAGTGATGTGGTAACTGTGATGGCCATGGTGGCCTTGCAAGAAGTGACAGAATGAATCATGATGGAAAGAAAGAATATACAGTGAAAGTCTAACGACGTGGATCTGGATGTGTAAGTGCAGGAGCGAAGAGAATAGAGGTGAGTTGTGTACTAACTGTAAGTAGGAAGCTTATTCCCTTCGGATGTCGGGTAATAGTTGAAGCATCCGAGAGGATGTGTGCGAAGTGCGAAGGAGAAGAAAGAAAGAAAGCGAAGACTACAAAAGGGTGTCAACCACGCGTCCATCCATCCTCGCGACAGACATGCAGAAAGACGTAGTGATGGAAAGATACGCATTTTTGAAGTGCAGGTATCTTTTTACTGATTGAGATATCATACACTACCGTGTCTACGGTAGGTGGTAGTGTTAATATACTACGACAACGTACAGTGTTCTTAGCAGTTCCTTTTGGAAACCGCAACCAGTTGAAGTATCGATCCATCATGTCGACCGACGTGCAACAACTACGTTGTAGTTTTACAAGTGTAATAGCAGCCCTATACTTTGATCTTGAGGAAGGACAGACTTCTGAAAGTGAACAGCAACGGTGATGATTCTTGGCTCCTGTTTCTTGCTTGAACAGTGATGAAATCGCATCAGCCAACGACTGGTGCCACTTTTTGAAATGAAAAATGGTCTCAGATTTCTGATAACACTACAAATATTACCGTCTAGCAACATGATATTCAATGGGAAAATCTTAACCCAGCACAAGGGAGGGGAAAACTCGTTAGCAAAGGGAAATACCAAACTTGGAGTTGGATAATCCATCAACATTAGCTGCTTGAAGTGACTGTGAGTTTGGTATGTTGTAGTAGTACATCGTCTTACGAACGGTCTGCACTAATTGTAAACAAAAACTGAGATTCCCAAACGGTAATTAAAAGGACTTGCAAAGTTTTATGTTTCTGCTTGAAATGATGCTACGTGTAAGTAATAACTCTTGACGGTACGGATTCGAATGATTCGTTGCATTGCTTTTCCCCTTGAATGAACACGCTGTCATTTCAAATTGGCGTCTGTGTCCATCTTCATTTTGTCCGGACACGGACTCTTGTTCCTTGGTGAATGAACACGCTGTCGTTTCAAATTGGCGTCTGTGTCCATCTTCATTTTGTCCAGACACGGACTCCTGTTCCTTGGTGAATGAACACGCTGTCGTTTCAAATTGGCGTCTGTGTCCATCTTCATTTTGTCCAGACACGGACTCTTGTTCCTTGGTGAATGAACACGCTGTCGTTTCAAATTGGCGTCTGTGTCCATCTTCATTTTGTCCAGACACGGACTCTTGTTCCTTGGTGAATGAACACGCTGTCAATTCAAATTGGCCTCTGTGTCCATCTTCATTTTGTCCGGACACGGACTCTTGTTCCTTGGGTGAATGAACACGCTGTCATTTCAAATTGGCGTCTGTGTCCATCTTCATTTTGTCCAGACACGGACTCTTGTTCCTTGGGTGAATGAACACGCTGTCATTTCAAATTGGCGTCTGTGTCCATCTTCATTTTGTCCAGACACGGACTCTTGTTCCTTGGTGTGATTCGTTGGTACGAAGGATCATGGGTAAAAAGACCTTGTTTCTCGAACTTTTTATGTCCAGAAACCGCATGGTGCAGTAGAAGACGTTCAGCTCTTCTTTACCAATGTACTTTTCGAGCAGTATATATGCAATAGTAGATGGGGTTACCTTAGAAACAGTCTCATAATCGCTAGATGATGTCGTGTGTCACCTTCCACCGAACAATCCCGGAGTGTCGTCGGCGTTACAAACGGGTAGATAGTCGGAATAATCCAGAATCGGTTTGGCATTGGGAACGCATCCTTGTTGTACCACCAAACTTGCCAGTACAATCAAACCCACCGTTAGGGTGAGTCTGGATATCGTCTTGAGGGTACTGGATGAACCCAGCAGTGCCAATCCCAGGACTACAAGGTACGATACGCCCTCGAGGCCTCCCAGCACACCGTACGGACCAGAAGGAAGCCCATTTCCCGTAGTTTCAACAAAGTATAGAGATATCCAAACGATTGGTTGGGAGACAATTCCGACAACTTTAAGGATGGGTTCCATGTTATTGTTGTTGGTATGTTCTTGATACCGCACCAAACCCAAACCGTCCAACAACATAATATTGTCGTCTGTCGTATCGTTCTCATCTGGAATATCCGTCACGGTATCAATCCGTCTCTTGACCGAGGATATCCGTTCTTCTTCTCGGCTATCCATCTCATGGCCATTGCTGGAGTGAAAACTACGGTTGTTCCTGGAATTGATGACACCAACAGTTCTCGACGATGGTGTAAAGGGTATTGCTGGGCAGAACGCAGTGTTCGTCTCGCACAAAAAGGCAAGCATCAATACTACAATGGCACAATGGTGAAAGAGAATCATGTTGCTATGCATCATCTGATACACGCAGTTGCAGTTGAAAGGCGCAGAAATACTTGTCGATACGTCGGAACTTTTCTGACAGTGAGTGTGATCGTGCAACTTGGATTGTTGGATAGAGACGATTACCAGAGAGAGAGAAATTGTTTTTGTTGGATCTTCGAAAACGCAAAGATCTTTCTACCGTACTCTTTAGTAGTACGGAGGACGGAGGACCACCGGTACGTATGATATGTTCCGGTATTCATTGTAAAACAAGGTTAGGGCTGGGTCCAGGGTCATCTCAAGGTACTGTAGTATGATAAGACGGTACGATAGTGTAATGTTGTTGCAAGAACGCGGTTTCTGTTGTTAGCATTTGGCATGATTTTCGCGGTGTAAGAAGTCGACCAGTTGCAAGCTCTTGACTGTTCTTCTTGCTATAAGGTGTGCACCATCTATCATGACGACATCCTAATGGCAGTCTTTCCTCCTTCTATACTACCGCATTCTATATTACATGAAACGAAGTCTAAATTCCTCCATGTTGGGAGGAAGAATCATTCCTCGGGAGGCACTGACAAAACGAATATTATTCTTCCGTGAAAGGACAACCTCCAATCTACTGACCCACAACCTCTCCAACTGTCAACAGTCTTCGTCGGTATCATTTCGAGGTACTCCAAGATATTTCTACAACAATTGCCGAGACTATCAAACCTTTGCGACGGACATTTTAGTGCGTGGAGAAGCTACCAACAACAACAACCACAACACTACAACATCCTCCAACGACTACACAACTGCAACCACGTCTTCCTCCTCCTCCACCGTCTCTCCGGTCTTGTATTCCAATACACCGTTATCATTTTGGGGTGGGATTGATGAATTGACGGGGACAATCATTGACACTTCCCACCCCTTACATGGTCAAAATGTACATGATACGATTCTTATTCTGCCATCGGGACGAGGATCCTGTACGGCCAGTCAAGTCCTGTTGGAACTGATTTTGAACGACAGGGCACCACGGTCTTTGATTTTGCGCGATCGAGATGGACTGGTTTGTGTCGGTGCCTTGATTGCACAGTCCATCTTTTCCAAAAATCAATTGGATGTTCTCCAAGTTTCTGCCGGAACAATGACACCGACTACTTCCTCTGACATGTTTGATACCTTGATCCAAAGTCAACCCAAGTTTGGGACAATCATTCCCGATGGGACGTTAGTGACAGGACCAACCGTAGATGATGTTTACAAAGGTGCACAAGAACAATTGATACAAGTGCAAGGAAGCAATGAAAGAAGTGTCAGTGATGATACCCTTCGATACACACCCGAAGAACAGGAAATGATCATGGCAGCGACTAGCAATGCCGAACGGAAAGCCATTGACTGTTTAGTCCAATATGCACGTATTGTATCACCCACCAACCCTACGTATGTCACTGTTGAGCAAGCCCACATTGATGGCTGTACCTATATTGGACCTGGAGGACTGCAATTCGTCCAGCAACTGGTCCAAGATGGTGGTCAAGTCAAAATCCCAACAACACTCAATTCTGTATCCACCGATTTACAAAACTGGAAGATTCTCGGTATCGTACCCACCGAATCACAACAAAACTCAATCAAGTTAGCAAATGCCTACGTGGCATTGGGATGTAGCAACCAGAGCTTTACCTGCGCTCCGTATCTACTGGAGACGGCACCAACCGTTTCTCAGCACGTCGTGTGGGGTGAATCCAATGCCGTGGTTTATGCCAATAGCATTTTGGGTGCGCACACGGAAAAGTATGCCGATTATTTGGACATTTGTTGTGCTTTGGTTGGAAAAGTCCCAGCCGTTGGTGTTCATTTGGCGCAGAATCGCGTCTCCACGCTATTGCTGGACATGGAGAATTTGGATGTTTCCACCCACGACCCGTCTACGTTCCAGCTCTTGTTTCCAGTACTAGGACATCTTTGTGGAACGCTCTCGGATGGGAAAGTTCCCCTGCTGGTGGGACTGGATAAGTACAAGGAACACATAACCAAAGATCATCTCAAGGCCTTTTGCGCAGCGTTCGGTACAACAGCAGCATCTCCACTAATTCATATTGCCGGTATCACTCCCGAGGCGTCAAACGCAAGCGACATGGAAGCAATGAAGAACGGTTGCGAAGGTCGAAAAATAACAATAACAGCAAAAGATCTCGATGATACCTACCATCTGTTGGATCAACAACGAAATCAGTCGTCGGAGCAAGTGGATTGGATTGCGATTGGCAACCCACACTTGTCTCTTGCGGAATGCGATGAGCTTCTCCGATTGATCGAGGACCAGCCATTGGGCACCAAGAAACATGACAATGTCACCATGATCGCTTGTATGTCTCGAGCATTGTACGATCAATCCTCCTCGGTGGCCAAATTGGAATCATTTGGTATTACCTTTGTGCGAGACACCTGCTGGTGCATGCTATTACATCCGCCGATGATACCATCCGAGGAGGATGCCACTATCTTGACCAACTCTGGTAAATATGCACACTATGGACCTGGATTGACTGGTCGGCATTTTCGATTGGGTAGTATGAAGGACTGTGTGGACGCCGCATATACAGGAAGCCTTCCTCGGAAGGCTAGGAACAGTGATAGCGTCCCTTGGAGGGTAGGATGAAAGCGTAGATCTGCCTGCCTAGTTGATTTGTTTCGTATATAGTGTAAACCTCTTTTACCTTGATAGACTGTCGGGAGCTATTCTACTAGTAGGTTGTTTACCAATCAACTGCTCGAGTATTTATACATTGATGATTGTTATATAATCTTGACTACGATTCTACAGGTGAATTTGTACGGAGAAATTACTCGTGGTGTTGGGTCGACCCAGTCGACAGCAGAAGTCACTATGACGTCATTGAAAAAACAGAAAAGATACTACAGTACAACTTCATTACTGTACCGCTGTACAATCTTCCGGTACAGCTATCTTTTGCTCTACGTCGAACTGTTTGAGGTGTTTGTCGCCAATTTCTTCTACCAACTTCTTCCATTTTACTTTACTGTCGTGACTGTGAAATCATCCTCTCGATCGGCCTTTTCATCCTACCAAGTTTCTCATACTTCCGTAAGGAGTTGCTCTGGTCTGTTACTGAAACAGAATTCTGGGGCATACAACTCATTGAAAGATTGGATTGATAGCGATGAAGGGCTCTGACGCTGTTAGTTTGGTCACCCTTTTCCTTGGTTTACTTTTCTTCGCGGCATTTCCGACTGCGACAGTCGCCTTCTCTCCCATCTCCCAAATCAAACACAGTCGTCCACTGACAGGATACACGTGCATTGTTCCGTCATCTACAAGCTTGAATATGTCTACCGAAACTGCCGTTGGACCCGAAATTGAAGTCATCTCGAAACCAGACAAGGAGTTTCTCGACAAGAAGGGTGTGTTCAGTTGGGGGACATGGGGTTGTGGCGTCTCCAAGTTTCCCTGGACGTATGATTCCAGTGAATCCTGTTACCTTCTCAAAGGGCAAGTGACCGTGACTCCGACTGATGGTCGCAAACCGGCCACCTTTGGTGCTGGCGACTTCGTGACGTTCCCAGCCGGTATGAGCTGTACCTGGGATGTCTCGGAGGCAGTCCAAAAGCACTTTATGTTCTTTTAAAGGAACAAAGAAGTGGAAAGCGCAAGAGATCAGGATCATCGTGTCTCAGAAGACGCAGGGCACGGTTTGTTGAAAGAACGAGCATGTAAAGGGTTTTGCGGTGTTACAAATCAATCAGACTACACAAAAAGGGAAACAGTTGCATCGGATAGGCTCCAGTTGATGTACAATAGCCGGTCTCCCCTAGCGAACACAATTGATTGACACTATAAACTTTTTTCTTTAATCGAACAAATCATGAAAAAGGAAAGGCCGCTGGATTTTGGTTTTTGGTGGACCAAAACCCCGACGTAGCGATTTATTCTGCCGTTCCCCTTCTTTTTGACCCGGCACTGTATTGCCCATGTCAGAAAAACTTGTTTCGTTTCAAAGAGGAGAGGAACAGAGATTTCGTCTTCGTTATCCAAAATCATTCCATGAATTACTGCTACTTTGTTGAATATGAATGTTGTAGTTGTTTCAATTCCGACCTTTTCTGATTTTCAGCACTACAGCAGTGTATTTCCAGGTACCAACAATAAAGGGGTATTTTTTAGGGGAAATTGCTATGTCGACACCGAAGCCTTATCTCGACACGGGCACTTCTCCTTATATGTGGGTTTCTCCACATAACGGTGCCAAATGTTGTCTCGACACCGAGCCACTATTATCTCGACACCGAAAAAACTCCTCGACACCGAAAAAACCCCTCTTGTTATCTCGACACCGAAAAAACCCCTCTCTTGTTACTTCGACACCGTCGCTTGTTACTTCGACACCGTAAAAAAACCTATTTTTTGTTTCGACACCGTAAAAACCTCTTACCTCTTAACTATTTCGACACCAAAACACCGCTTCTATCGTGTTGCAACTACTCTCACGTCGTGTTGCAGTTACCGCCGGTGTTTACAGGAGAATTTCAGCCACTGCTACCGACTACAGGCACTGTAACACTCCATCGCCGCTGCCAGTCGTCTGTCGACAATGTTGAGACGCCGTACAAAACCTTTGATTGCTGCTAAACCTAATGGCCCGCTCTGGATTGCAGAAGATCTTTTTCGTGATGATCGGGCTCTTCTTGTGGATGATGACGCAGTTGCACCCTTATCAGGTGACAACCACCTGTCCACTGCTTTGGTGGATTATCTCCTACAACGGTCACTACAGCCAACTGACTTGCAAGACACCACACTCGTAGGTTCTGCCAACTCCCTACATTTCTTTCATCAAGTCAACGCGAAGATAGCTACTGCTCCTTCTGATCCCAACGTCGCAAAGAGTGTAGAGAATATTCGGCAGAGGTGTTCCCATTACAAGGACAACAAATTTGAGTTCCTCTCTCCCTTCTGCATTGACCACCATTTTGTTGCCGTGAAGATTGTCTTCGATCTTCGATCACCCGACATCTTTCACGAGGTTTCTGTATACGACTCCTTGATCAAAGGTGGCCGCCGCAACAATTCGGTACACCGTAATTCTCCTCCTGCCAAGTACCTCCGATCATTTCAGCAATTCATTGCGAACTTTTGTTTGTTTGGCAACCCCAAGTGTGAAGTGCTGCTTGCCAACCCTGACCACATTGTGGAGAAGGCTGCCCTGACCACATTGTGGAGAAGGCTGTCTACAGATCGTGTCCCATGCAACAGAACGGATTTGACTGTGGTTTGTTTGCATTTGGATGTGTCCTCCACCTGCTCAAGGGGTTGGATGTCTCAGCTGACATTTTCAACCAGCAGCACATTTCCAAGCTCAGGGAGTCTCTCCATGCAGTGTTTACCGTCACTGACATTGGATCAGATGTTCCCAATCCACGGGAACTTCTTTCCTCTTTGTTCCTGTCTTCCTTTTTTCCCCTCCAGTCTGAAAAGGACTGTCATGACGATGTTTTCCTTCGGCTGCTTCAAGACCTTCCAAATAATGATAATGACATTGATGCTGCACCAGATGTTCCTGACAAGGGCCCCCCCATCAAACTAGACGTTGTGCCCCTCCATCCACGACTAGGGGCTGATCCACAACCCGAACCAACAAGACACAGGGACAACTATTTCACAACCCAATTCATTGAGGTACCGAAGGAATTTGAAGATATGTCCAAAGTTGACCTGGCCATTGATGATTACGAGGAATCTTCCGGGGTCAGACTAGTCATTGCCAGGTCACGAGGCGCTGGATCGAGGCTTTATTTTTGTGCTTCCCATACGGGCTGTTGCTTCCGGGCCAAATTTGGCAGAGAAAGGGGTACGTTGCCCATTATCTACAAACAGGAATTGTCCAATCCATTCCACTGCGGCGAACCTGTCCCACCCAAGACAAACGGCCGTGCACCCAAAAAAAGGGTGAGGGACAAACTGGAAGAGAGTGTGGACCACGTCATTGAGGTGAAGAACAGCACGCCAGTACCAAAGGATGTAATGAAGGCAGCTGCCAACATTCAAAGTGTGAGAGCCTCCTACAACCAGGCGTACCGTGCTATCGGCCGTGCAGTGGAGAATGGCCCAAGAGAGAAACAACAGGCCAGTTTTGGACTAATCATGTCGTACTTGAAGCACTTCCAGTTGCGAAACGAAGACTCCACTGTCAAAGCTGAGAGTGATGCTGACCAGCGTTTGCGGCGCCTAGGCATCTGTCCTGGGATCATGCGGCGCTCTTTGCAGCATGTGAGGCCTGTCCTGTCTCTCGATGGGGCTCACCTCTTGTCAAAATGGAAGGGAACCCTGTACATTGCTTCGGTGCAGACCGCGTGCAGTAACATCTATCCTGTTTCCTTTGCCATTATGAAGGATGGCGAGGATGCGGAGGGATGGAAGTGGTTCCTGGAGCTGCTGGTTGAGGCCATCCCTTTGCTGAAAATGCAGCACCCAGATAACCGTTGCAGGTTCTGCTACTTCACTGTCATTTCTGACAGGCAAAAGGGACTAATCCAGGCATTGCAGCAGGTGTTTCCAGACAATCATCATTGTTTTTGCTCTGTCCACATAGCAAGGAATGTTGAAAAGGAGGTTGGAAAAAAGGTAGCAAAGCATGTCCATGCTTTGTCTGCCACATTCTCCAAACGTGAATCGGACGAATTGATGGCGAAAATTAATGCAATTTCCGCCCGTGGAAAGAAGTATTTGGAGGGCATTAGCGCCAATCAGTGGAGGAGCACCGCTTGGGTGGACGACCCAACCCTTCCACCCAGGTTCGGCATTGTGACAACAAACATGTCAGAGTCTGTAAACTCAATGGTTGGAGATGCAAGAGATGGAAGCTGGCTAGAGTGTACCAACGACATTGTCAGAAAAATGATGAACAGGATCTGCAGCCTTCGGGAGGAGAACTACGGAAGGGAGGGTGTTGTGGACAAGGTTGCAGAAATCCTTGAAAATAGATGGAAAAATTGTTCTAACTTCCAAGTGAGGGAGGTTGTGAAGGGTGGTAGCCAGTTCGATGTTTTCCGTCCATCGAGGGGAGCGTCTCTGCCCGAGACAAATCGATTGTTGGATGTGAGGGAGCAGACATGTGAATGTGGAAAGTGGCAGGAGCATGGAGTTCCCTGCATTGATGCAGTTGCCTACTACAGGTTGTTTGAGACGCAAACACTACAATACATAATGGACAATCATGTCAGTGAACACTACAAATACGAAACAGTTAACGAACTTTTGAAGGAAAACATTGTTCCTGTTTCTTTGGATATATTGGACCAGGATGGAGTTACATTGCCACCAAATCGCACAAAAAGGTCAAGTGGACGACCAAGGAAAAAAAGGATCAGGAAACGATCTCGTTTCGCCCATGATCCAGACAAATCACCCATTGTTTGTAGCAGATGCAAGAAGAGAGGACACAACGTTAAAACATGTGTTGCAAGAGAGCAACTTGAGAAACAACATCCAGCTGAGCTTGATCTTTCTTGAACAATATATAACTGTCACTACTATAATAAGATTTCAGTGTTACCTGTGGATTGGTGGTAGTAGCAGTAACAGTTGTAGTGGCAGTAACAGTTTTGGTAACTTCTGTGTGGTAGAAACGTAGTGAAAGTAGTAGTGCTATGGTGTCGATATAGTA
Source organism: Nitzschia inconspicua (assembly GCA_019154785.2). Classification (NCBI taxonomy): domain Eukaryota; phylum Bacillariophyta; class Bacillariophyceae; order Bacillariales; family Bacillariaceae; genus Nitzschia; species Nitzschia inconspicua. The sequence goes on from JAGRRH010000017.1 coordinate 535,166, forward strand.
AAAAAGTAAAAAGGATGGTGTCGAGATAACAGTGGCCACGGTGTCGAAATAAAAAAGTGGGGTTTTTACGGTGTCGAAATAACAAGAGAGGGTTTTTTCGGTGTCGAAATAACAAGAGGGGTTTTTTCGGTGTCGAAATAATGACGTACAAGGTGTCGAAATAACAAAGGGGAATTTATGGTGTCGAGATAATAGTGTCACGGTGTCGAGCTAATAATGCCCGTGTCGAGATAATAGTGGCACAGTGTCGAGATAACAATGCCCGTGTCGAGATAGTAATGCCCGTGTCGAGATAAGGCTTCGGTGTCGACATAGCAATTTCCCCTATTTTTTATAGCACTCTCTCTATTATGATTACGACAGAAAGGATTCAAGATACGCGGCGTTTTTACCGTTTCCAGATAACAAAGATCCGGACCCTTGAAGTGCGTGTAAAATTGAAAACTCGTGCTAGCCACAAGACGGTTCGGTAAAGAGGCCCTTTCACTACTCTAACTGTAACAATAAAACTGTAGGTAGACTACCCTGTACATCACAACTTGACTTCATCACTACTCCCACTAACCAATTGGACGCCGTTATTATCAACCATCCCATCAAGTCAATCTTGCAAAACTTATCACGAACATCTCCTGCTCACAATCTCTCCCTTGATAGTGGAAGTGGAAAGACTATTTCTTGGTTGCCATACTACGACTACCAGAAGAGAAGAATCAACCTTCCACAGCACTATCTGTCGATCTACGAACACAAAGTCCAACTAGAAACATCGTTCATCGTTTTGTTCCTCCCTGGTGACAATCCACTACAATATTATAGATTGATCTGCATCCATGACAATCGAAAATTCATACCATGACAATCCTTTGTCGAAAGGCAAGTCAACTGTCAGCACGAATGTTGCCAGCAACAAAAGCATGTACGATGAAAACGATGTTCTGGTTCGGAGCGATGATGATGACGACGACGACGAATCTCCCAGAGTGTTGCTGGAAAACGACGAAGGCGACAACAGAAGTGATAAAGGATTACTGTTGGAAATGGACAGCATAGAGTCCCCATCGGGTACTTTATGGGAACCATCTGGAAATCGGTGGAAAGATCTGCTGTACTTTTGTGGTCCGGGTTGGTTGGTATCGATCGCATACGTGGATCCCGGCAATTATCAAGCCGACATTCAAGCCGGTGCCACATCTCGATACAATTTGCTGTTTAGTGTTTGGTGGTCCTCCATCCTGTCCATGTATGTTCAGATTTTATGCGTCCGATTGGGATATTATGCGCAACAAACGTTGGCCCAAGTGCAAGCCCAAGAATTTCGCCAACGGCAATCCCCGCGGTTGCGGTACTTTGCTTGGTTCATTGCAGAATTCAGCGTCGTCGTGACCGACCTGCCAGAGGTTATTGGGATCGGTATCGCCTTGAATTTGTTCTTTGGGTGGCCGTATTGGATCGGAGTGGTCCTCTCTCTATTGACAACCATGTCGTTTTTGGCGACGCAAAACCTTGGGATGCACATACTAGAGTACATCATCTTCGGCTTTGTGGGTATCATGTCGGTTGCTCTGTTTGTGGAAATGTCGTTTGTTGGCGCCAACGGAGAAGAAATTGTCAAAGGATGGCTGTATGGATTTGTGAATGTTACGTCGGAAGATCTGTTTTCCATTACGGGTATCTTGGGAGCGGTTGTCATGCCTCACAATCTGTATCTCCACACGGCATCGGTACAAACTAGAAAAGTTCAACGCCGAGATGATGTTGTCCAACAAGCCGTTTGGTATTGTTCCATTGAACCGATTTTACCAATCCTCGTTTCCTTCTGTGTGAATGTGGCCGTTGTATCTATTGCGGCCGAAAGAGTCTACGGGGAACCAAACGCCGATTATGTTGGTCTGACAGACTTTTGCAGCTACTTTTTGAGTCTGAAAGGTGGATGCTTCCTGTGGGGTATTGCGTTGCTAGCAGCAGGTCAATCGAGGTGAGTACAACTCATGATATCCTATTGTTTCAGATTACTTTTCACTTTTTTTTTGTCTCACAACGCTTCCTCTTGCATTTCGCATGATTCAAGTGCAATTACCACCACCTACACTGGACAGAGCATCATGGATGGATTTTTAAAGATTCGGCTACCAACCGAAATTCGGGCCATTGTCACCAGACTCATAGCTATCACCCCTTGCGTCATTGTCAGTGTGATTTTTCCGAAATACTTGAACGCAATGGTCAATGTTGTCAATGCAGCTCTAAGCTTCTTGTTACCATTCGCGTTACTTCCTCTCATCAAGTACAATTGCACGGACAGGATCATGGGGCCAGGGAACGCGTCAAAAGGGGTGGAGAAAAAAGTCCTCTATGGATTTGGAATTCTGGTGTGGGCTATCAACGCCATCACAATGAGTGTTCCAGGAGGCGGTTTCTTTGGGGATATTGTTTCAGGAATGGAATGGTCCACGGCCAAAATCTTTTGGATTATCTTTCAAGTAGTTTTGCAAGTGGTATACGCTTGGTGGAGCTTTTCATGCCTTTTCACACCAGTTTCAGACCAAATACCGTTGCCCGTCGAAGATGAGAGGCAAACGATCATCGTCGCTGAGAACTAGGAAACACGATGTAAATCTGGTCACATGAACCAAAACATTGGAGGAAAATTGGAAGTACTTCCAAGCTCAGTCATGATCCATACTACCGGTATTTATGAGTGTGCGTCGTGCCCATCTATTTCCAAGTTGTGGAAGCGAAGCTTTTTGGAGTGACGTCCAGATATTGCGTTGCGAGTCTGGGGTTAGCAGCAGGAAGCGACTTGCACTGAGTCGTCTCGAAAGCCGCAGAGCAGCATCGAACTCGTCTTTGCAAGCCGAGATCCCCCCCCCCCGATTGTACTAGCTAGCTAGTAGCAACTGTAACGCTCCTTTACTGAAAATTTTACTTTGTTCCTGAAGTAAAAGACAAGTAATACGAAATCATTGAGTAAAGGTATTTTTTTCACTCATTCAAGAAAATATATTATATCACGACATATTCATTTATGGAGTATGTTGGAGTGAAATTTGGATCCGAAGAGCGTAGTTCAGAAATCGGTTTGGTCATTATTAGAGTTTCGGTTTCGGATATGCCGAGGATCTTTCACAGCGCCAGTGGAGACGATGGCTGACACACGACAACATAAACCAGCCGACGTACTTCTCGGAGTATTGTTATTGCTTTCAGAGTCAATCGAATCAACTGGAGTAGGTAGCTTGGTTTGATAATAATATCTTCACTCTGTGAAACACACCATTAAGTTGACCCATAGGCAGCTCCAAGATTCATCTTGCTAAAAACAAACAATCAGCATTTACAGTTAGGATGGCAAATCCAAGTTCTTACAGCGACAGTCATGAGATTAGTGTTTCTCCTGCTGCGCTCCGGGCTCGCAAAATGCAACATCAACGATTGGGAAGGATAGGACGCCTCCGACTATCACCCTTGCAGAGCAAGGGCATGCTATTGTTACTGCTTGTGATAATTTCCGAGAGCGTCACATTGACCAAAGCCGTTCAGTTTTGGTCGACGATTCAAGGGAATGGATATTCCGAACCGGATCGGCAACCGAAACGGTTTCTCTTCCAAGACAACAGTGGCATTTGTAAAGCGAACGATATGTCCTGTTCCAATTCGAATGGTCATCCCATTTCGATTCCTGGTGCCTTTGGAAAATTGACCAAACGCATCGTATCGTTGGTACCTACAAAATCCAGTCGTAATTGCTGCACCGAATTCCAAAAGTGTATCAGCAAGAGTACTTCTTCCAATCTGCAACAAGAGTGTACTATGATACCTAGGGGAGGTCATTCCACTGCCAAGGCCGCGGCAGATGCAGCCGCCGATTTGGTCGCATCGAAAATGCCGTACAATATTCCCCTCAACGGATGGAAGGTCATCTTCCAGGCCTTTTTGACAACGTTGAATGTTGTGTGTTGGCTGGTCCCCCTCCAGTCCAAAAAAATCAGCGACAACAAACTCGCGCTGAGCCTGGCCAACGCCTTTTCCGGTGGTGTCTTTTTATCATTGGCCTTTGGACATTTGATCCCCGAATGCGTACACGGATTCGAAGGGATGAACTACAACGAAGTCACGCCGTACTTGTTGGTCTTGTCAGGGTATCTTTTGATTTTCTTTGTGGAAAAGGTCGCATTTGACGCCCATGAGATTTTGCACGAAATGGAACATGCACAGGACCACAAGGCAGTGGAGAACGGATCCTCCGATTCTACGGTTTCTGAAAATGGTTCGACCAGTGGAAGGTCTGCATTGATCCTACTAGGTGCATTGGCGGTGCATAGCATTCTGGAAATGGCAGCTTTGGGACTCGCTGATTCCTTCACCGACTCGGCCATCTTGACTCTCTCCATTGCTCTACATCAGGTACGATTTCAATCTCTATTCTCCTTTTTGTATTTTGTCTTGTGCCTCGTTTGGTCTCTTTTGACTCATGTACACGTTGATCATGATGTTGGTCTTGTCGAATCCAGCCGGCCGAGTCTATTGCCCTGCTTGTTGCATTTTTGAAGTCAGGTATGCCCAAGGGACAGATCATTCGCTTCTTATCAATATTCAGTGCCATGGGTCCGATAGGCGTCGCAATGGGTATGGCAGTCAACGAGTTCGCTGCGCCCATTGTGGATTCCATCATGGTGGCGGTCGTTGCCGGAACGTTTGTCTACGTTGGTGCCACCGAAGTCATCCCCGAAGAATGGGAAGATACGGAACACAAATGGAAGAAATTCTTTGCGTTGATGAGTGGCATTGTTTCCATCCTGATCATAACGCAATATACCATGACGCTCGGTTAGTTGAGACGACTAAAAAAAGAACAAGCTCCCTGCGAAGAGAGGGAAACGAACAATGTTCAACTTCACTCCATCACCTAATACTATCAGCAATACCACTACTCCAGTAGTAACGCATTTGTCTCCGTCGTTTCTTTTTCTGTTTTACTACCATTAGAGACTACTCTGCAGAATTACTGTGCTTCCTACGGGCTACGTCGTATGCATGCCACCAAAGTACTGGTACCTACCTACCGTAGCTACGGTATCATACTACTCCGATTTACTGTTATGATACTTCATACGCATGACTACTACCGGTGCTTATATTGGTACGATCGTATGTTCTTACAGTTAATAAACGACTAACTTCGTTGACGAAGGATAGGGCTTCCATCAAAGCACTGGTTGTGATCGCGTCTCTCTATCGGACCGTTGCGCACAGCATTTTCGACGCCTCAATTTTCGACAGTGTGAACTCACTGCTGTAATGTGGTTGTTTTTGTCAACTCTCCTCGTTTCCCATCAAGGGTCTTTGAAGACTCGTTAACTGTGTCATCATCTCTTTGTATACGTCCATCTCCTGTTAGTACCAAAATTGAACAACTAGAACAATGACGACAATTCGGTAAGTCGACTATCTCCTTGCGAAATTATTATGGTTCATTGGCATTTTTGCAAGAGGGCCTACTGCAATAGCACAGTCTTTGATCAGTTAGAGAGTGATGACAATGTGATCCCGTCCTTTTTGTTGCCATGTTTGTTATTCTCTATTGGCATGAACGAAACCTGTTCTTTTTTTTCCTTTCTTTTTTCGCTCCGCATATCCTAACGTTATTATGCACTGCTTTTTTGTTTTTTGTTTCTTGTAAATTTACAGATACTTCATTCCAGAGGATGGTGACTCGGAGATGCAACCCAATGTCTTTTTGGCACCAAAACCTCGTCATCCCGGTTCTCCTCCCACGCTCGGTCAATTGAAGGATGCCTTTCCACTTCCTGGCCAGTATCACTTTCGTTTCAAGGCTCCGTTGGCTCCAGGAACGGATCGAGAAAAGGGTGCGATGGCTGTTTGGATGGACGTCGTCGACGAACGACAGCCTGTCCCCACTTGGCAGAATGGGATTATTGTCAAGGTGACACGTGTTAGTATGGAAGACGATGATGATGACGACGACGACGATGATCACCACCACCACCACCACAACAATACTCATCATCATACTCCTGCTCCGCAACGTCATCATGCACCCGCCCCAGCTCCACAACCATCTCGAGCTCCGCCTGCCCATAGCACTTCGATAGCATCCACCGGATCGGCGGCGTCTGTAGACGATTTGTTTGGATCGCCACCAGTCCCCGCGGCTCCTACCAGTGGCGGGTCTCTGTTGGATTTCAATGATCATGCTTCTACTCCGGCTCCAGCGGCGGCCGCTCATGCGGACTTTTTGGGGATGATGGCACCGACCCATGGCACTCCAGCTCCTCCACCACCACAAGCTCCACAGAGCGGCGGATATCCTGGCAATCCCAACATGTACAGCTCTCAGACACAGCAGCAGCAACAACAACAGCCACAATTCAATACTGGTTACACGCAACAGCAGCAACAGGGAGGAGCTTTTGGTGGACTTGGAACTCCGTGGAAATAAAGATCTTCGAAAGCCGGTACAAAACCCTCAATCGCTGTTTTGAACACACAAAGAGTCACATGCACAAGAAATAATGTCTTTTTGACAAACATAACTTTTACACCGTAATATCATGAGTTCTTGGAGAAAATGAACATGTAGTAACTCTGTTATCATCTACTGATACTACGGAACGGCTGATTATTACAGTTAATATGATACTTGTTGCTATGGATTCATGGATTGCTGACTGACAAAGAAAGTGTAGTACCGAGTATGATATCATAGTAGTACGACGCATAGTTAGAGGAGAATTATTCTCCCCGAATATTGACCCCCTAAAGTTTGCTACCACATTTTGACGTCATCTTCCATCATCACACACGCCCACTCATCACACTACTACTACGTCGTTCTACCTACCTAGTCGTAGTCTACACGAGACAGGACGCCGTATCATATGATACGGTAGTTTATGTCGTACCGGTATGATACACGGAGTAGACCACCCACAGTGTGTTTGTCACCTTCATCGCTACTCTTTTCGTTTTCGTTTTTCGTTTTCTCTCGACTCATCATCAACATCACTCGTACCGTTTCACACAAAAGACAGCCTTCGTCCCCATCTCTATTCGCTTTACAGAGACACAGATAGACCATCCACACACACACCCCCCCCCCTCCCTCCCGAGCATAGTATTGTATCATGGAAGGTTCCAAAATGAAGCGTTCTCGTTCTATTCTTACGCACTGTAGGACCCGAACGAGGTACAACAACAACAATCCATCATCTTTTGTGGGAGTACACAGCAACAATAACAGCATGATCTTGGTACGTGATGTCAACGTGTATGTGTTTCCGATTTTGATGTGTACCGTTGTTACATCACTCATCGTTTTGAACTCCCAATTGAAATGACTTGTCTTTCTTGTCCACATACCAGCTTTTGTTGTTCCTGTTTGCCATGGCACTGATAGATAATGTGATTATCATGGTCGATGCTATCAAACCCATCAAGAACATACATGTAACCTTTCGAGACGAGACATTTGTGATTCCGTACGGTTGTTCCACGACCGAAGAATTGGCAGACCGATTCCGACAGGTATCTGGAAAGAAAGATCTCAAGGATTTTCATATCTTGTGCAAGAAGAAGGTCCTCGACCCCAAGGAGTCTCTGGTCGAGGCCGGGATCAAACCGGGAGACAAAGTTATGATCCTACCACCCTCCAAGGAGGCAAAGGGACAAGATTTGTTGGCCATGTATCTGTTCATGGCCTCGAATGGGATCGATACCTTCAGTAAAATCAAGTCGTCATTGACAGATGATCAGGTCGAGCAATTGGAACAACTGGAAGAGATTTGGAAAGAAACGAAACATCGTGTTCACAATTTGAATCGAAAGGATGTCGCAGATGGACTGCGCACTGCATTTGACGTTACCTATCATCGCCTTCGATCGTTCTGGGAACACCCCTTGATACGGCAAGAGCTGCACAATCCCGACCGCATTGAAAGCTATCGGAAAGTTGTGACGACCAATGTATCTCCTCAGCTCCTCAAACAGTGGAAGCTGGACGAAGTTGTCAAATCCAAGGACAAGTGGAGACAAGAATTCTTGAAGTTGTCTTCCAATATCATTCGATTGGGTGACACCGTTTTAGACGGAGTTTTGGACGTGTTATTGGATGTTTTGAAGGGGAAAGGTGCCAGTGTCAAATACGCATCCAATGGTCCCGATTCTGCCTGGGACGAACGAAACCAACAATCATCTACATCCACTTGGAATCCCAACCTTCGAATAGAAGATCCAGATTTGGCCAACAACCTGCTCTTTGAGTTATCAGAGTCGGACGAGGACGAGGATGAATTGTAGTTTGAAACAGTGTATCTCCTTTCTCTGGTCGAGGAACTCTACGATTTAGTGGTGGAACTTTTTGATGGACGATTTTTCCTTTCATTTTACAGTTAATGTAGGTAGCTGGGATAACTACGGTAGGCATCGAGTAAGCAAAATCTCACATCTACTACTGCAACAGCTGACTGTGAATGAATACTCTAGCTAGTAGAGCTAAAAATTATGAGCTAATGTGTGTTGCGAGATTTCACGAACAACGTACGACGTAGTAGCTCATTACTTCACTTCTCCCCATTCCTAAAGTGGATCACCGTGCAGCTCCTTTTTTCCCAGCATGTCAGGGCCTAGTAAGGATCAAAGAAGATCCAAAAGACGATGGTACAAGCTACTGAATTTGCATGATTTTTGTTTAGAGAGTTATGGTGCTGTGCATCACCCGAGGACGAAAGATGCTGCTCTACTGGTGCTGCTACGATATGGGAGGATTTCGCTTGCAGACACAATCTGTCCAACAAGTGAAAGAAACCAGCAAGCCAACAGGCAGAAGCTGGTAGCTGGTATTTCCTCAAGGAAATGGGTTCGTATCTTACAAAAGACCTTGTTCTTTCCGTCGTTCTTGCTCTTCGTAAATTGCGTTGATATCCTTCCCTTGTAGTTCCTTTTGAATCTGTGCATACTCTTCTTCGGTGGGTGGTCGGGTTTCTCCTCCCGGATTGATTTCTGGTCGTGCCGGTAATCCCTCATCGGTCCTCCAGGTACGAAATCCTGCCTCACCCTTTTGGTAGATTTCTCCTTGAAATCCCACAAAGTTCTGCTTCAAATCTCGATTGGTCATAGCCTTGGGTGTATGTTTGATCATTTGCAAGTCTGGTCGATTGTACGCTACCTCCAGTTCGGAATCACCCGGTGCGGTCCAAATTTCTAACCGTCCCCGATGTGGGAACAATTCGATGGGTCGGAGATTGGAGGCATGTGTTTCAATCAGATTCCATTGTCGAGCGATACAATCCTCTAACGACACACCCGAGACGCGTGCCACTTTCCCGGCATACCAAAAGACGTCTTCCTGTGGGTTCCTCACATACACGTCGTTGCAAACGTCTTTGCCGCCCGCATTACGAATATCGACAAAGTTTTCATGCTGCCGTTGGGCATTGCGTGGTTCGTACGTCATGTCAGATGGAACGGGAATTTTGGATCTTGAACTGTTGCCGTCTTCTACATCGTCGTCATCCTCGTCCACAATATTGTCCCATTTGGAGGGTTGTCGTGCGTTCAGAAAAGACAAGAAAGGAAACGTTTTGGGCTCTGTCTGACAGCAACTGTTGTGGATCGCCGTTGATGCTAGTGGTACTGTTGTGAATGCACACGCCAACTGTAGCAACAGAGCTATGATGATGATGCAAGTCGCACTAGAAAGTGTAGTCATGGGGGAAGATCCTGTGGAAAATGGAACAAAGAAAAAAGTACAAGATCGAAGGCGAGAAATCTGTCCACCCTTTTTGTTGCGATTTGAGACTCATTCCAGAAATCGGCTGGATGACAAGAGATTCGAAGAGTATGTTCAACTAGTAGACTACTACTACCACGATGATGTTGTTGTGAGTTGTTGGTGGAGAGGTGATGGGTTCAATAGAGGTTCTGTGCGATCGAACTGGTCGTACCTCGTCATAATTCGACCAACTCGACCGGTTTTCATTAGACGACTCGGGACTCGGGACTCGGGAACCGTCTCGGCGCGAAAGAACGTTGACTTCGTGCTCATACAAAAAAAAATAGAGCAGCAAACAGCGACCCCACAAAGAACAACAACCCATCTTCATTACAGTTAGTTTGCGTCGTTAACGTTCACCATAGCTTCACAAAGACTACCATGGCCCGTACAAAGCAAGTAAGTACATCAGATGTAATGTGACATCCATTTGGAGAGTGACAGCAACACGATGGATGATATGTGTTGAAGCAACATTTGTTGCAAATCTTCTTGACACACAAATCGAAAAGAAGAATCGTTCCGACACGACCCAAGAAATGTAAACACAGCTTTAATCTCACCGACTTAAAACCCTTGTAATTCCTTGCCGCTGTCTCTCCTTCTTATGATCAATCATTCTTTTTTTTTTTGGGTTCAAATTACGTTCAGACCGCTCGTAAATCCACTGGAGGGAAAGCCCCTCGAAAGCAGTTGGCGACGAAAGCCGCTCGTAAATCCGCTCCCGCCACGGGAGGAGTGAAGAAACCCCATCGGTATCGTCCTGGTACCGTCGCCCTGCGAGAGATCCGTCGTTACCAAAAGTCGACCGACTTGTTGATTCGTAAGCTTCCCTTTCAACGATTGGTCCGTGAGATCGCTCAAGATTTCAAGAGTGATTTGCGCTTTCAAGGATCGGCCGTCCTCGCCCTGCAAGAAGCCGCGGAAGCCTACCTCGTTGGATTGTTTGAGGATACCAACCTTTGTGCCATTCATGCCAAACGTGTTACTATCATGCCCAAGGATATCCAGCTTGCTCGTCGTATCCGTGGTGAACGCTCCTAGAGTAATAGAAGAAGGAAATGTGTGTTTGACAACACGATGAATGGGATTTCGTTTACGGTTTTTTTTTTTTTAAACCATGACCAAGAACAACGCTTGGAAGGTTACAGTTACATAATAATGTATCATGAATGGAAAGAATGAAAATTAAAGAGTTTGGTATCATTGTTCCACTTCTTTTACAATCGTATTATGGTGATACTATTTATTTTGGTTAGTAGATTAAAATGATTGAAATTATAATACCCATTGTAGAAACAGCCTGTTCCTCTGGAGGGATAGGCTAGCTAGAGCCACTAGTAGTAGAGGGTTTCAACGAGACAGGAGAAACGTCCTCCTGGGGCATCCAAAAATCCACTCACAAGTCGTGGATCCGAAGAAATTACAATGATGTATTGTATGATAACTCTACAACTGTAATGTTTGAAATTTGTCCTTGCGATTTGTGGTGGGTACCATCCATTTTCGGTGCTCTACTAGCTACCTAGCTAGGTAGGTAGTGAAAAGTTACTACCGCTATCTAGCTACCGTAGTTAGTCCAAATGATGCTGATCTTGACTGTCTCCGTTGTTGTTGCCATCACCCTGGAAATGGTGCGTCCGTTGCCGTTGTTGTTGTTGCTGGGCTTGTTGTTCTGCCCGTTGTTGTTCCAACGCCTTTTGGGCCGCCTCGACCTCGTCTCGATCGGTATCGTCAAAGGTGAATCCGACGAAGGTGTCTTCGTGCAACTCTTCCAGGTCTTCGTCCGCATCGGCCTCACCGGGATGGTCCGACTCGACGGGCATTCGAGTGAACTGGTTGTCAAAATTGGCCGTGGCGGCATCCAAGTCACCGGGATGTATATCGTTGTTCGAATTATTTTGTTGATGTTGTTGAGACATTGGTTGCTGTTGTTGTTGGTCATTCATCGTTTCGGGTGGTGACCATCCCTCACAGGGTCGAATCGGTGCTTCCACACGTCGTCCGTACAAGGCTCTCCAACTGATACTCTTGAAGAACTCATGTTCCATGGCCGCTCGGATCCCAGTGACACCGAGTCGTCGTCGTGGATTTCTTTCCAACAACGCGCTCGAGAAGGATGCGGATGCGGACGAAAAGTACGACGGTATGTCCAGGGGTGCACTTCGCAACCGTCGAAACAGTTTGGCTCGATCGGTCGTGTACCAGGGAGGCAATCCGGTCATCATTTCGTACGTGAGCATCCCCAATCCCCAGTAATCGACACAAAAACCGTGTCCTTGTTGTGCCAAGACTTCCGGTGCCATGTACTCGGGCGTTCCGCACATGGACGTCGCTCCCTCGTAGGCGTGTCGGATTCCGGCTTTCGCGAGACCAAAATCGCCCAGCTTGACGTGTCCGTCGGCATCCAACAGGACATTTTCCGGTTTCAGATCACGATAAATGATCCCTCGTTTGTGCAAATGTCCCAAGGCGAGCAACAACTCGGCGGAATAAAACCTAGCGACTCGTTCGGGGAAGCGTCGGAATCGTGACAGGTGAAAGAAGAGTTCTCCCCCTGGACAGTAATCCAACACGAGATACAACTTGTCGGGCGATTGGAAGGCATAATGCAGTTTCATGATGAAGGGATGGTTGACGACCGACAGGACCTTTCGTTCGGTCCTGGTCCGTTCGATTTGTCGTCGGCGTACCAAATGCGATTTTCGCAATATTTTCATGGCGAAGAGCGATCCCGTTTCACGTCCGACCCGTTTTTGAACCAGGACGACCTGTACACATCATAGATAGATATATATTTTATATATGGCAAGCAAGCACAACGTGAGGATGAAATGACATGGAATGATGCGAGAGAGAATACACATCATATATCTGGTGAATTCCAAACACAAAACACAATACAAACAAGGTTACGTAACGTAACGTAACGTAGCGTATAACGTACCTTTCCAAACGATCCTTTGCCCAATACACGTAACAATGGTAGAAATTGTTCCACGTTTGGCTTTTCTGACAATATTATTTGTCCGTCGCCACTTTGTTGCATTCCCGTATCCCATTCCACACCGTCATCGTCCGTGGTTTGTTGTGGTCGTTGTTGTTGTTGTTGATGTTGTCTTATTGGCAGTTCGGGTGTTGCCGTGACCAAGTGAGCCTTTTGTGTGTGTGGTGTGGGAGCATAGGGTGGGAGTTGTGTTTGTTGCATTCCCGGTTGTGGGGAAACGAACGGACCTTGTTGTTGCAGTTGTTGCTGCTGCAATGGTTGTTGCTGTTGTTGTTGCTGTTGAGAATAGAGGGCAGTTGGCATGGGCGACGAGATTTGTGCAGCGGCTGCGGACGCCGCACTGGCATATCCCGAGTCCATGTCGGGCCGCATTTGGGGATGTAATGGTGGAGGTGGTTGTGTGACAAATGTTTGGTTGGGAGCGTAGTATCCTTGTTGTTGTTGATGTTGTTGAATTGTATTATTGTTGATGATGTTGTTGTTGTTGTTGTCCATCTGATTGAAATCATCCTGTTCGTCGTCGTCGTCATCGTCGTCGTCATCATCGTAATCTTCTGGTCGTTGTTGTTGTTCTTCTTCGTCTTCGTCATCCTCATCTTCGTCCCAGCGTGTCTCCCATTCGTTGATTTGTTGTTGTTGTTGTTGTCGTGTGGCAGCTGTGGAATTAACACGTCCGGGGGATTGTCCAGCAGCAACAGCCGTAGAAGTATTTGCAGCAGTGTTTGCATTTCCACCACCACCACCACCGAATCCCAAGGACAAGTTTCGCATACTGGAGATCAATCCGGCACCGGCACGACGTGATTTTTTCCCCAATGCGTGTGCGGCAGTATTGACGGCATGGGCAGTAGTAGTAGTGGCAGTAGTAGTGGCAGTAGTAGTAATAGTAGTACCTTTTTCATGGTCTTGTTGGTAATACTGTTGATTGGGTGTGACAGTGACAGGTTGTTGTTGCATTTGTTGCATTTGTTGTTGCATATACATGGGTTGCGATGGAGGAGGAGGAGGAGGTGGTGGTATAGTTTGGTCATAGGGATTGATTCCCTTTATAGCAGTTCCATCGTACGATTGTTGTTGCTGTTGTTGTTGTGGTTGTGGTTGTTGGTAATAATCTCCCGATGGATCAGCACTCATATACGTCAATTCTTCTCCTGGCATGGGAACGATATGATGACTTGCATTGTTGTTGTTGTTGTTGGTTGCACTTGCACTATCTACAACAACTACGGCTCGTTCGATACCCGTCGAGTTTTGGTTGTGTGCATTGCCTCGTCGTGTAAAGACGGATCCCATCAATCGACCCTTTCCACCACCACCACTGACACTGCTAACACTTCCTCCTCCTCCTCCTCCTCCTCCAGACTGTTTTGTCGATTGTTGTTGTGATTGATCATGTTGGAATCGAGACGACGGCGGTGGACCACCATTGGACAGCAATGCTGCTGCTGATGATGATGATGATCCTGCTGTTGCTACAGCTGCTGTTGATGATGATAACAATTGAGATGGAAGGGGAGGGACACCAGGAGGGTTAGTGGCGGATGGAGGAGCCTTGGCTTGATATTCCAGTTGTTCGTCCACATAATCCTCGCCACCCTGTTGTTGTGGCACCGATCCTTCGTTGCCCATGATTCTTGTTGTTGTATGATAATAATAATATCTTCTTCTTCTTCTAAATGTTGTTGTTCAGTAGTCGTAGCTGTTGTTTGATGTTTGTTGTGGTGGTAGTAGTGTCAGTAGAGATGATTGACGCTGCTATATAGTCTACAGTAGTTACAGTCTCTCTCTATCACTCTATTTCAACAACAACAACAACAAAACCGGAAGAACGAATGGATGCATCGATCGGTCCCAACAAGGCACTATTATTTCTACCGGTATTTTCTACTAGGTAGCTAGTAGAGGTAGGTAGAGACTACCTAACACTACTACCTATCCGTGTGAGGAATGATCCAGTGGGTGTATGGGGGGCGATGCTTGCTGACTGTGATGAATGATGAGTTGATGAGCTCTGCTTGCGTGCTTGCTTGCTTGCAGAATTGTTTTTTTTTTGTGTGGATGAAGTGTGTGTGTGTGTGTGTTTCTTCTGTCTGTCTTGATTGATTTTGATAGGTACGCAGCCAGTATTGTTGATTGCAATAGGGACAAATCAAACAATATCATATTCTTAAATTTTTTTTTATTTTCTATTGTTTTATAATTAATGATTGAGGACCGACGGCGGCAATCCCGAAAAAATTTTCTCCACGAAACGGATAGTTTGGTTTTTTTGCGCGTAGTAACTGTAAGAAAAAACTGTAAATTAACAATGGTCATTTCGACGAGAAGCCATTTTCACAGTAATGATTTATATTTTATTATATTATATTATAACGTCATAATAGTAATAACACAAAATAT
Organism: Nitzschia inconspicua; assembly: GCA_019154785.2. Lineage (NCBI taxonomy): Eukaryota > Bacillariophyta > Bacillariophyceae > Bacillariales > Bacillariaceae > Nitzschia > Nitzschia inconspicua. Next base: position 550,366 of record JAGRRH010000017.1, read on the forward strand.
AAATAAACGATGCAATAAAATAACAATAATACAACAAGGTACGGTAGTCATTTTCTTATACGGTACTAAAGTAGTACGTCGTACTACCGGTATGTAACTCATGTGTTCGTTGTTGTGTTCTGAATAAATAACCGTTCTACTGGAACGGCGCGCGGCAGCACGATTCGATACTGCAGCCCAAACGATCGGTACTCCGAGTAGGTATGATACTACGGTATGGTAGTACTGGTAATATTATGTGTACGGTATGATACCTAATGGCACTCTACCGGTACTACGTAGTAACGTCGGTACGCCCACCAATATAGGTAATATTACGGTACGTACTAGTACATAACAGTACGATAGTACGAATTAACTGTAAAGACGGAATAGCTACGGTCTACGGTAATACGGTAACTGTAAACTGCAAGTACCGGTAGCTACGGTAGTGCAATCGGTATTTCATACGAAGTGCTGTTTCAAGTGTCTTCCAGTTTCAAAAAGAGCAAAGGCTTTTCGTAGAGTAGCTATTAGTTCGGATCTCTCTTGTGTCTTGTCTGGTAGTACTACTACGTTTTTCTACATCATTCGTTTCATGTCATGTTTATTGCCACAACCCTGCTGCTGGAGAAGGAATCCAATTCACTTTTCCAGAAGAAAAAAAAAAATCTGCAGCAACAACGAAACAACAAGGAGCTTGCGTGTGACTACCAAGACGTCACGGCGTCCTGCTAATCGCCATACTATTACTACCAGTACAGGGAGACGACATGGAACGATCATTGGTCACGTCGTCCTCTTCGTCGGTGGTACTTCGTTTTTTCTGCTGTTGCTGTCGCAACGCTCGTTCCCAGGGGAACAATTCCTCCCATCGTGGTTCGCGATACACATCCTTCCCGAAACATGCCTGTTTGTTCTTTTGAAGCAACACTATCAAATCGGCAATCATGGGACCCATGACTGAAACAAAAAAAAAATCACAAAACAAAACAATCACAAAACAAAAACAAAAAAGGATAAAAGAATATGATCAGTCAAACCTTCCTTCCATCCTTCATTGAACGTCCACCGTTCCAGGGAATATCATCGACTTCCATTCATTGTTTTTCTTTTTTCTTTTTCCAAGCAACTTACTGTCCATTTCGCTTCGTGGTTCTGCCACTAATAGTCGTGGTAGTCGCACCAACAATCGAAGCAAGAAGGTGCTACCGTAAATCTCGCTCGGACGTTTCAATTTCAAATCTTCGTCCAGTTGCAACGATTCGTATTGCGGCCGCTCTTCATGATACAGCAGACACACTGGCAACACGTCATCGAACAGCAACGCTAGTCCGGTACAAAATTTCTTGACTTGCTTCTGTTTCTCCTCGGTATTCTTTCCATCCGTCTCTTTGTCGACGACACTGCTGTTACTGCTGCTGCCACCATCACCAGTACCACCACCAGTACCACCGCCCCGTTTGCGTTGATAATGCTGTAGGACTTGTTTCACCGTCACCTTGGCTGGCAAATCATGGACGCTGCGAGCCGGACGACGAGCCGGTTCGCAATCGTACCCATGAGGTGAGTCAAACCCCTTGCGGGTAATAAAGTTGCACTCATCGACTAACAGTGTGTTAAGCGTAAATGGCAACTCGCAATATTCCTGATAGACAACACCAACAGCATCGCCGTTGTTACGGCTCTTGCTGCTGCTGCTGTTGTTGTCTTGCAACCGAGAGGAGACAGAAAACTGCTGTCCGGATGTCATCGACGTCTTCTGTCGACGGTTCGAGGAGGAAGAAGTAGAAACACCTGTGGCAATGTTGGAATTCTCTTCTTTCTTGCGCTTTTTACTTCCCGAGCCGTCCTTTCCCATTGTAATCGTAGTGATATTATTGTTATATGTTTATGTTACAAGCAAAGTTCAGAGTACAAAACACGAAAATAAGATGACTTTCGTGTGAAAGGAGAAGTGACAAAACAACAACAACAACACGTTGGTTGGCTATCCACTCACATCCATCACTGGACCGGCACCGCGCTCGTCATTTCAGAATAAGGTATGATACATACCCTCTCTCCATGCATACGCTACGGCAGGACCTTTTGGTGGCACCTTGGAGGGGGGCAATGTGACACCATTTTGAATGCCCCCGAAGTGCACTCCGTTTCCCTTTTGACTGTGATGAGAGGACGAACTATTCACAGTCAGTAGACAAAATACGATAATAGATACGGTAGCTACCGGTAGTCTACTAAAAGTACATTGAACACTTCGTACTGAACTGACTGTGATGATTGCATACACAGCAAATAGTTTATACTTGTTGGGGTAGTAGATGATTCTGCTCTCACATTCAATAGAGCAAATAACTTGCAACAACAGGATTATTAATAGGACTAGGTAGTCGTAGTCCAAACCCGCAAACATGAATGAATGATACGTGGGAGAGAGTGAAGACGAAGCAAAAAGTCTGACATTTTCGAAAACACACAATCACCCATTTCTTTTTCACTGCTCGAAGTATTAAAATTAACTGTAAATCCGTGTCAAAAAAAAACCAAAAAATGATAGAAATAATATCGTACGAATACTATGCTATCCATCACTCTAATGGAAGTTAGATTTTTTCCCCTCTTTTTCACTCTAAGGTAGGCCCATCGAAGGCAAAAGGCAATCCCCAACATAAAGCCAGCCAACTACCTAGTATTAAAAGTGGAACCCCTCATCGGCCAATTGTTTATCTGTCTTGTCCAAAGGTGGATGTCCTCGACATGGAACTGCGTAAAATTTGTTGACATGCTTGAATGCACAACTAGCATTGTAGCTTATCAAGTTGGCAAATCGTCCAAACCCACCACGTCCAAATGTGACACAATCGCCATTTCCAGCCAAGTACAGATCGACAAAGGTGCTGTAGTAATCCTTTGGTCTGTATGGATTGATGATTTTCGTGGTGTAGTCTGTAACGTTTGATAATTCCATGCCTACATCATCCAAAGTGAGAACAATATCTTCGTCACGGTCAAAGGTAACGATGGGATATTTTGTAAAAGCTGCAAGCCGTCGAACAGCGTTCAAGGCAATCATGTTGTCCGACGCAAAGTAGATTGGATATCCTGGTTGCAACTCAATGGCACATCGGATCGCATTCAATGCTATCGTTTGAATAAAGCTTGGTTCCGTCAATTTCGGATGGCGGTTGACTTCTCTTCCATACTCCGCACGGTAATGGGCGACACTGTATCGCCCCGGTATCAACTGTGGGGTATTTTCCTTTCCTCCGCCCTGTAATTTTTGTTGAATAATCGCGGCCAAACCGGGAGACGGTTGGAAGAGTATCCGAAAGACATCGTGAAATACGTTCAAAAAGGAGTTGGGTCCGTTGACTTCGTCGTAATGTGGACTTCCCCCTTGAGCATCATGAATATGAACGGTCTTGATCCAACCCTCCTTTTGTGTTGCCCTCAAGACCATACTAGCCCGAGTAATGGCACCACGTTTCTGTTGTAAAAAATCTTCCACCAAAAAGTCAGGAACAGACCAGTTGAATCCTCCCGGTGGCGGTAACAAGAACTCTTCTAGCGGATAGGGTCGTTGATACCAGTGAATAAATAACATTCGTTGCGACTTTGCAGCTGCCAACAAGATTAATGGCACCGGCTTTAATCGGTCACTGACTCCACCACACCGTTCATCAAAGCTGTAGCATCTCAAAACAAGATAGTTGTAGTCTCGTTTAGTGGCATTAGTCAGTTCGTGGGTAAGGATACCATGATGCCACTCCATGTATTCCTGCAACCAGGATGGAATATTGGGATTATTCCTCCAAAGACGAGGATTCTGGACATGGATAATGATATTATTATTATCATCTGTGCCCAAGTTCGTTGCGTTAGAAGGTTGCGGGAGGAGGAATGACATCGTTGTTGTTTGGAAGTTCCGTCTATGCGCATGGGATCCAATCCAAAACGAACTCGACATGACGGCAACAATGGCAACAATCAAGATGTATTCAACCTTGACATGTCTTCCAATTGCAGTAAGGGATGGCATTGATGAGGGCGTGAACCTTGACATGATGATGATGGCTTTTGTAGTAATCCGGTCATTGCGATTACAAGTGGCAAGTAGTATTATATGTCGTAGCTGAATAGTCTCTCCTCTCGACCATCTCTACAATAGTTCCTACGGTCGGACATCGACAGACAGAGCGAAAGAGGTTGTTCAGAAGTGATGATGCTGCAGAGTGCAGAGTGCGACGTACGAAAGAATGTTGTGTATTACGTAGTGTATTTTATTACTTCGTATCATTTTTCACAGTCAGTTTCATCAACACACTGGTACTACTACTCTCATCATCACACTGCAAAATCATTTTCGCTTCGGTGAGAACGAAGGGCAATTAACCTAATCGTTTGGGTCATTGACCGCGACGTGGTGGTGTGTAGCTAGCTACCAATGTACCTATCGTAGCAGCTATCGGTAGCTACGGAAGGTAGTCGCAGTTACAGTTAGAAATGATGATGGAATCAAAAAGAACATTACGCAATCTAATGCACCAAAACGTTCAAACTTTGGAGATATTCAACATGCCGGTGGTGCGCACAGGGACAACACACAAATGTGCTGCTCAATCATGTTCTGCAACAGATCATGTGGTACTTCAGTAAATCGGACTTTCAGACTTACTGAGCACGTACCTTTTGAAGAAGGGGACGTTCCAACAACAGGATCAGAATCTACAGCTTGAAGATGAGGTGGCTCCTTAACCAATCGAGCAGTCATCTATATGTTATTCGCAGTTCCTCTTCTCGCTCAGACGTTTCAATGCAGCTTCTGCAGCTAATTGTCGTTTCGCCTTTTGATCCAACACATGAGATAAGACAGCACACTTTTTCTCACCCATATACGTACTTGCTTCTCCTCCTCCAGTGACCTGCGTTATCGCTTCTTCTTTCTTTTCATCGTCTTCGCTGTCGTCCAACAGGATAATTTCCTTAGAACCCGTCTTTGACATTCTATTTCCGTCTTGACCGTCGTACTTGGTTAAATCAATAGCGTCTTCGACTTTTTTTGACGTGGCAGCCTGCAATGATAATGCGATGGCTACTGCCAGATCGTCATCATCGTGAAACTCGGCCATCTCTGCAACCTTAACTGGATTGTTGACGTCAGTATCTTGTTGGCTTCGTCGCACAGCTTCTTGGAATTCTCGGTCCACTTGGTGCTGGTGAGAAAGTTCAATAGCTTTTTGGAGGTCTTCCTCCTCAGAAATCGGTTGGTGAGCGGCATGGTAATCGACCCATGCGTTTACGTCCTGGTTCTGTCCGCACAATCGAAACCTATTCGGATCCATGGACTTCACGGGATGAAAAATTCCTTGTTCTTCATAGCTCAAGACATTTGGTTGCTCCGTGGTCCAGTAACGCTCCAACGTAGTTCTATGACGAGTCTTGTTGAATTCTGAGCCACCCAAAGGAGTACCTATACTGCAATTGATGCTTCCCATTTCTGTATCCTGTCCTGATTGGAAGAGAACCATCAAAAGGCGTGATCTCGACTCAGCGGAGAAAGTCGACGCAAATTTGCGCCAAGCTGCCTTGAATTTCTCTCCCTTGGCAACAATTTCATGCTCCAGTAGACCCTCCACAGTGCGACAAGACATCCCGCGGCATAAAGCTTCGACGGTAAACGATATGGGATTCAATTTCTGCCCATGACCAAGTCTCTTGGCAACCAAATACACAAAGACGGTACCTCCTTGATTCCCTAGGCAGTCGACTTGCACGATCTTGAAATTGGAATCCTCCCACAGAACCATTTTCTTACCCTGTCGGGTTTCCAGGTAGAAAGATGGAGGTTTTGGCTGAAACAAGAAATCCGAAAGTAAACGATCCATTCGTGGAACAGTTGCAATTTCACGAATCATGAGCGGATATTCTGCATTGAACCGAACAGCAAAACTAAATTCATGATCTGTGGCAGCTGGATGGCCAAAAGATATGGGCATGACTACCATTCGTGTACACTTGTTGCGATCCAAAACCAATCGATAATGACCATTGCGCCGAAATCCAAACATTTGGCCATGTACCAAGGAGAACTGGACGTCGTCTACATTGTCTTGGGACGCATCCAGCGGGTATTCCGCCACCAATAGACCCATGTCCGATACCTTGTAGCTTTTTTTGCGGTCGGATCGCCCTTGCTTGGCACCGCGTTGACTTTTCTGGATTCCAAGGACGTATACCTCCACTCTGTCTTTAGTTTCGATGCCTGGCTGTGGATCAATCAACGATACCTCAAAAGCACGAAGACACCGATGATTGGACTTCTTGGGAGGAAAATTGGTAGAAAATGATTTAGCATGATTTCCTTGAAAAGCAAGTACAACATCAATGTTTGCGAATCCCAACAAAAAATTGTCATAGTCAATCCAAAAGGTACCATCGTTTGCCATAGTCCGGGGTAGACTGACTCCACTGGCCAACATCAAGTCTGTCCATTTGGATGACTTGTCAGAAAAATCGCCTTTCCATTCTCCCTGGTAAAAACACGCACAAAATGGCAGGTAAGAACGTTGCTCGGATAACGTGAAACCAAGTCACAGCACCAACTGGACTATAAATTTCGTACCTGGCCGTGTGGATTGCGAATACGGAGCAATCTCACTTTTCCATCGTATTCAGTGAAGCCACTAACGTTTCCGAGCGTCCCGGTCAATATTTGTTCCTGAAAGAACTCGACCCCTACATTGCTGATCTCGCGGATGTCCAAAATACTGTAGGCATGCATACCAATTATGCCTTCCGCCGAACTGTCTGTTCCACAGCCCATTGGCAAGCGTTTCGCTCTCCACTGCAAAAGCTTGTCCCACAGGGCTCTCGGCTCCATGATATTGCTGTTGTTGTTTGCTCCATTTTGATGCCATTGGATCTGTAAAGTTGGTGCTCCGGTCAAGTCAAGGAATGCTTCGGCGACATGCCCACCACTGATGGCACTGTAAGACCCATGGACTTTCGCATAGGCCTTTTCTAGAAAGGGTACCCAGAGTTGATTGCGACGTGCTTTTGAATAAGCCAAATCTTGGGACTCGGCGGGTCGATCGAGGATATCGAGTGGGGAAGTACTATTGATGCTTCTGAACCGTTGCTTGTCTAGAAACCTTTTTGTATCTTGCATCACTTGCAGATTCGTTTCGGACAATGCAAAAGGGTCGCTGTCGGAGGCAGTTGTTGGTTTGATTTTGGCTCCGTCTGCGAGGCGTCGTCCGTCTCCAAAGGCATGCTGTCGTTTGGCGTACGGATTCCGAATCTTGCCATTATTATCGTTCCATAAAGTTATATCTTCCTTGTTTGGTTTCATACTTTCTTCAATAGCACGTCGTAGCTCTTCTTCTTCTTTTGGATTGATTTGCCCCAACATACATGGCAGAAAGTTGTCCATGACGACTTGCGTCCAAAATCCATCCAAAAAGAGGTTCACTCGTACCATTCCCCACTGACCATCCCGATGTTGCCAGTCGGTCACTGAAGCATTGACCGATGCCGCAGAGGCTGCGTCCTGGTGCTGAAACAATCGCTGAATCAAGTCCGGTCGCTCCGCTACCACTGCCAAGGCACTCAAAAACCAGCAATCTCCAACTTTCCCTTGTACCAAATCATAAGCCGAAAAGGCAGTGTCCGTGGAATTGCAGGTAGTTGGTGATCGCACCAACACATGCTGGTTGTGTTGACCAAATCGATACCAAGGCATGAGTTCTGATCGAAAGGCCCAGGAAAAGTAGCGGCACCGTTTGATCGTTCCATTCTGCCCATTTGAAGAGCTGCCATAAGTAACGTCGCAAGCAAAGTAGGCCTTGCCTCCATCTCGTTTGAAACACAATTTCGCAGGCCTCTTACACCAACATTTGGGAACGTCAATAGTAGGATCGCCACTGGTATTGTCGTCCTGTATCCAAGGATTCTTGGCCTTGGAAGCTGTTGTCGTGTTGGATACACCGGGAGGCAATTTCTTGGTGTTGGAACGAACCACGGATTTCTTATGGATCCCATCAATGGAAGATGCTTGGGGGCGAAACTCGTCATCTTCAAATAGTAGCGGTCTTTCACCATTGGCAATGCGTTTGTGTTGCTGTTGCAGAAAGACAGTAGCACAGTCTTCTACTGCCTTTTCAATACCACTTTCTGTGTGATGGCTGGCAGCAAAGATATCTTCTTCCAGCACAAGGCCAGCTTGAAGCGGTCTCTTTTTTGTTAGCGGTCTTGTAGCGTTACACATTTTGAGGGAACGTGCTTTCTTATTAGCAGTGGTAGCAGCAGCCTTATGATGAGCTGTAGACGTGTTGCTTCGTTTCTTCCCAAGAAGAGTGGCAGATGAGAGATTTCTATTGTCAAAACTATTCTTGGTCGAAACAATGTGTGTTTCTACAAAGCTGTCGCTGTCGTCATCACCGCTCGTACTGTCACTAATATTTTTGTCACCAAAGGAGTCCTTCAGATTATTCCGTTGACGCTTGGTATGGTTAGAGGCAGTTGCAGGTTTGGAAACTTCACAATACTTCGTTCCGACTACCATTTTCTTTGTCGTTGCATCGTTGTTGTGATTGTTATTGTACATGCCTTTCTCATCGTCACTGAACGACAAGTCCACAACTTCTGGAGTCGACGCCATGGTCAAGTTCGATCCTCAAAGCAACATCAACGTTGTGAGAGATGGTCTAGGGAAGAGGGCGTTGCTCTTGAGTTCGCAATTTACAGGAGGATCGCAGCAGTGTGTTGAGTGGGCAAATGACGGAAGACGAAATCCATGATGGGTTTGACAATAGGAGATAGAGGGAAAACCTGAGCTCTAATAATGTTACTGAATTGTTGGTCTTGGTTGGATCAGATTTTCGAATTTGACTGTGATAACTTAGGGAGCTGTTAAGTTCTCCGCCGGCAAAGTTCTCCGCCGGTCTGCGCCGGCCAAATACCGAGATCTGATTCGTCGAGACGGTGTCATCAGAACGAGCCAGCACCCCCAGGCCCTTTCCCTAAGTAATTTATGTTATATCCGGTCACTAATATTAGAATTTCCATCATGTGCGTCTGTCTGTTCTCCCCGATATTTTGTCACATTAGTGATTTCTACTACCGTTATGATACCTACGGTACCTAGGTACTAGGAAGCTTACGCGGTAGCACGGTACGTATATTTTCGTGAACAATTTCATACTTCAAGTACTAATTGTCGACGGTTTATCACAATACGTATTTATCGCCAAGCGTTGTTTTTTTTTCTCCACAACATCTCCAAGTCAGCGCCGAAGCATGCAGTTATCACACCTACTCCGGGTACTAGCTAGAGTGTACGTAGTAGCACGGTACGTATTTTTTTCCATGAACAATTTCATACACACTTTGGAGCATTCTAATTGTTGAATTCCCGTGACCGGGCCATACCCGCGCCCTAAGGCGACGGGCCCGGTCGGAAACTTACAGTTAGTATACTTGAGCAGTGATTTACTCTTTCACTATTTTGGTTTTCAAGAGAAAGTGAGCTTACTCCCTTTCTCTGAGTTACTAAAACTACATCGGCATATGATCGATTCTTTCCCAATTCTGCATGGTATGACGATGCTCTAGAGAGATTCCACAAGATGATCTTCAATATCGTTGACGTGGTTAAAATTGACTTGTTGATTGATCATCTCGTGACTCATCAGTCCCGTTACGACAAATTCGAGTTTCTCCAGCATCGTTTCCTCCAACACTAATTGTCGCCTGTTTATCAGAATACGTACAGTACAAGCACGAAGTTCGATTTTTACACGTGTAATATTGTTACCGTAATACTAGAGTTGGAAGATCGACACGCAACATTTTTTTTAGTTGACTTATTATCAGCCCTGTCTCATGGGCTTGTGCCATAGTCGTACAAATGTTGCAATATCTCCTGGACAGGTTTCTGCAGGCAGGACAGGATGTGCTTCTTCCTCCTTCTGGCATTGCAGTTTCCTAAAATCCACTGGACAACCTTGTTGACTGGATAGTATGCAGGACAATGCTCTTTTACAGGCGTGCCACCTTTCCCCCAAACAAACACTTCCACCACATTGCGAGATGAGTCCTGTCTTGTGGCACTGTAAAAACACTTCCGGACCACGACATGAACCGCCTCAACAGGTATGTTGCACCCTGACTGCACCCATTTCTTGATAGTTTCCCTCATAGAACCAAATGGTTCCTCCACCAGGCATAACATGGGATCCCCCAAACCGGCCGCAAACTCTGCCACGTGGTTATGCCCGATCAAAGTTGCTCTAGCTTCGCTGATCTTGGAACATTGAACAATTCTGTGCCCTGGTTGTAGACATATAGAGCACAGGGCTGCTCTCTTGCTGGATTCCTTCATCTGATCCATAGTTCTCTCATTTCGGCTTCTGTATCTTCTACCTCCGTTAGCCCCGGGTGGTTTTGATCTTTTGAGAGTAACTGTTGCCTCAGGCTCATATTCGTTCTCCCCGTCTTCCTCACGATGTGAGATCCCCCGGGATACCTGAGCAAACATGTCTTGTGGGGCCATAGTTCTGCCGAAGAGGTGCAGATATGAATGCAGTGTGTCCAATATGGGCTGAGAATAAACTTGCTCCACGTTCCCAACTGCAACGTCCTTAAGTTTGAGAGCCGTGCCCACCAGAAGGTCTTTGGTGGTGTTGTCCCTAACCTTGTGGATGCAATTGGCTAAGTCCTGAAAAATGTGGTACAGCTCTCTGAGATCATACTTCCCAGATTGTGCACCTCTATAGGAAACAGTGTCTGCCCTGGACAGAACAGTCACTTCTTGGGAAGTGGCTGCATCCTCTCTGTGCGACGCCTCTTCGCCTACAACCCCACAGGCCCTCTCCCCCACGGACACCTCCTCCTCTCCGACTGAGACGTCATCATCACCGTAGCCACAATATCTCATAGATGCATCATCATCTTCTTCAGGTGACATACCATTGTCTTCTTCAGTTGGGTGATCTGGCCCCAGTAGTTCCTCTGCTGATGGCTCACTGATACGGGGTGATTTTCCAAGGGCTGTGCGCTGATGCCAGCGGACAGCCCATTTCTCCTTGCAAAAGCCACTTGATGCGAATGTTGTTGTCCATGATGATATCGTTATGATTGTTCTCGTTGTTAGTGATGGGATTGTTGTGGAGGTCGGTTGAGATGAAGCTAACTGATGAAGCTGTTGATCAGCGAGGTTGGGGATAGCACGTAAAATCGACTGTAAATACTGTGCTATTTGTTGTCATTGGAGACGAGATGACGAAAATTTTGTCGATGATGGAGGGAAGAGGGAAGTCGGATGTTGTTTTTTTGTTTTGTGTTAACTGTAAGTGGCATCATTGTCTGTGCAGGCGCATAACGTTTCTTTGGTCCCGTTGCGAGCAATTTAGTTCCGTTCGAAAATTTAAAAAGCCGGCGCAGAACGGCGAAGTACTTTGGCGGCGAATAACTTTAGTGATTCCAGTAGAGTAGAGTGACTCGAAATAAAAATAATAATCTACCGTACTACGTACAGGTAGGACGTACGGTACTACTACCGGTACGCATGAAGTACTACTACGTACTCGGAGTACCGGTAGTATTTTAGGTATGGCTATTCCGTACATCGAACTATCGTATATTGAAGTTGGAAAAAAAAAAGAGGAATACGGTCATTCGTCATTATTCACAGTCAGTACATTTTTCTCGGATGACCAAGACACTTCTTGCCAGAATCTTAATTAATTGCTCCTGTTGTAAGGCCTAATTATTGTTCCGGCGTTGAGAACCTAACATGTAAGATCAAATCACAAGCTATCATACCTTCACACTCTCTCGAATTTCCCCCCAACATCATCATTGTCGGACGTGGAATCCCAACAATTTCGAAAGAGCAATCCAGTACGAAGTCGAGTACATGATATACAACCCATCTACAACGGCTTCTCGCAACCATCATGAACTTGCCAGATGAACCCGGCTTGAGGACTCCCAAGTTGTCAAAGAAAATCTCCAAGAAAGCGGCGATTGCTGATGGTGCGTTGGAAGGAAGGATGGGACTCCAGTCGCCCAAATCGTCCGACTTGAAGTCGCCGACCAAAAAAAACTCTAAACACAAAACTTTGGCCGATGACGATACTAAAAAGTCTCCCAAGACGCCGAAGACACCGAAGACACCCAAAACCACAGTGACCAAAAAGAAGAAAACCATCCTCCTGGATGCACCATTGTCGGCTCCCACCGGAGGCGTCAAATCTCCCGGAAAACTCAAGTCGAAACGACGAACGTCGTCGAAGAAAACAGACCATGACGAAAACGACAAAGATGGAGAAAAACCAGGTTGGTGGAAACTGGAAAATATGCCATTTTTGGATGACGATGAAGACAACAACAACGACCAAGAAGGCACCAATAATGGGTTAAGTGCCGAGGAAGTGCGACGACGCAATGAAGAGGTGAGAAAGTTAAAAGAACGTCACCTTCAAGAACTGCAAAACTCGGTCCAGACTGGTCTCGTGTCGAGACTTTTGGAACAGGCCAAACAAAAGGAAAGAGAAAGCAAACCGACAATACTCCACAATGTTCGGGCCAAACCTCTCGATATCGACGTCGAAACGTACAAACCGCCATCGTACAAACGAGACAACGAACAAAAGGCCTTGTTGAAAGATGCCGCGAAAAAGAATTTCATTCTTAAGGACTTCGTCAACACTGGAGCCAAGACGGATATCCGGAAACTGGTCAAGGCCTTTGAATCGGTTGAGGTTCAAAAGGATGAGCAGATTGTGACGGAGGGTGAACAAGGCGACCACTTCTACGTCGTCGAGTCTGGTGAAGTCGAAATCCAATACGATGATAAAACCATTGCTACCGCTGGAGCGGGATCCACCTTTGGAGATCGGAACTTGCTCTATCAAGCGAAGTGGAATGTTTCCGTTCGGGCGACAGGGAACCAACCCATTAAGGTGTTGCGCTTGAACCATAGAGACTATCGTGGGATCATGCAGACAACGGAAGCAGCCAAGAAACCTCCACCCCCACCACCCAAGTATGTATCCAAGAAGAAAGAAGATGAATATGCTTGGATTCACAACTCCAACGACGTCAAGGAAATGAACGCCATCAAGACTGCCTTGAAGAAAATTGCGGCGGATGATTTGGAACGAATCAAAATATTGGGTGAAGGCCAATTTGGAGAAGTATGGTTGGTCGCCACTAACCTGCCAGGAGTTGCAGTCCCCAAAGGCAAGGACAAACACGAATTCGCACTCAAAATTCAACACATAACCGAGGACGACGAGCCAATGATCCGTGGTGAAATCAAAGTGATGCAGGAACTATCTCATCCCTTCATGTCAGCGCTGTATAGAACATACGAAGACGAGAATACCATTGATATGCTGTTGGGATTGATCCCAGGAGGAGAAATGTGGGACGTCATTCATAAGGAAAATAAAGAAACGGGAGAATGGTTGTCAGGTATCCCGGAAACGCACGCTCAATTTTATTCCATGGTGGTCGCCGATACGCTCTCTTTCATGCACAGCCAACAATACGTGTTCCGAGATCTCAAGCCAGAGAACATCATGCTAGACGCCAAGGGGTATCCCATCATTGTTGATTATGGCTTTACAAAGAAAATTACCAACAAAACGTATACCTTTTGTGGAACACCCAACTACATATCTCCCGAAATTGTCAAGAATGCCGGGCACAATGCTGCAGCTGATTGGTGGGCGTTGGGAATTGTCATTTACGAAATGATTTCGGGTGAGAATCCTTTCTACTACGACGGTTTGGATCAGATGGAACTGTTCCAATGCATCTGTGAAGACGACCCAGAACCACTGAAGGATGGATTCAGCAAGTCTGTCGTTGATTTAATTGACAAGTTATTGTCCAAAGATATGGACAAGCGCTTGGGCTCGGGAAGGAAGAAGGGCAAAGAGGTCTTGGACCATCCGTTTTTCAGCAGTTTGAGTTTGGACCGACTTCGTTTTAAGCAGATCCGGGCACCGTACATTCCAGGTGAAGATAAGGAAGTCAACAGCAAGCAGTATTCCGCCGCATTGGAAAAGGAACGATACGCAGCCGAAAATCAGATAGATCACGCAGAAGAGGCTGCTCTCCAGGCGGAGGAAGAGGAACGGCTGCGGAAAGAGGAGGAAAAACGACAACAAATTGAAGAACGCAAGAAAAGGGAGGAAGAAATGCTACGACGACGAGAGGCTGAAATCCTTCGACTCGAAGAGGAGGAACGAGAAAAGAAGTTGCGAGAAAAAGAGGCCGCAGCAGCGGAGCGTCGTAGATTAGCGGAAGAACAACGACTGAAGGAGGAGATTGCGGAGCGCGAGCGCACCCGTCTAGAGGAGGAACGAAGAAAAAGGGAAGAGGAAGAGCGAGAGAGATTGGTAGAACTCCAACGACAAAAAGAGGAGGAAGAGCGTCGGCTTCGAGAGGAAGAGGAGAAACGAGAAAAACGTAGAAAGGAGAAAGAAAAACAAGCCAGGGAAGAAGCTGAGCAAAAACAACGTGAGGAGGAGGAAAGATTGCGGCTGGCACTGGAACGCAAGGCGAAGAAAGAGGCTGAACTCAAGAGACGAGAAGAAGAAGAGAAACTTCGTTTGGAAGAGGAGCGCAAGGTCAAGGAAGAAGCGGAGCGCCGACGTCGAGAGGAAAAAGAGAGACTGCGACTGGAAGAGGAGCAAAAAGCGAGAGAAAAGGAAGAGGAAAAACGGAGACAACGTGAAGAAAAGAAGCGACTAGAAGCAGAAAAGTTGCAGAGGGAAAAAGAAGAAGAAAAGAAGGAGAAGACCCGACAAAAAGAGGAGCGTCGCAAACAGAAGGAATTGGAAAAAGAACGGGAGATTGAACGGAAACAGGAAGAGCAATTAGAAAAAGAAAGGGAGGCTGAACGAGAACGCATTTTGCAGCAGCATCGCGAAAAAACTGCAGCAGCAACAGCTAGAGCCACGAGCCAACAACAACAAGAGGCCGATCTCTCTCTGGATGACGTGTTCGGACCCCAAAGCAGTCCTAGCGGCCGCACTCCTGGGAAGTTAGACAAGAGTTGGAATGGCTTCGCATCTCCCAAGGGATCACGACGAGGAGTTCCAGATGTCGGTTCCGTTCCCGACGGTGTGGTATCCAAAATCCTGAATGAACACGGAAAGTACGAGAAATCTCCTTCCAATCCCTTCAATGCACGTCAAAAAGAAGAGTTGAACAAGTCTATTGGAAAAGGTCTTGTGGCAGAACGATTGGCCAAAGCCAAGGCAGCCGCTGAGAGCAACAAAAGTGTACCGTCTATGTTCTCTTATTTTTAAATTCGTACTTATACTAGACCAATAAAAGTTTCTACTTACTAACTGTAAATTGAGAGCAACAGATTGAAAAAAGACAACTTGTTCGTTTGACCGTCGTAGTAGAGATAGGATGTCGAATCTTTCGCATCACAATCTTGAAAACCCCGTGTGGAGAAAGATGATGCTCCCCCCCCCCCGAATCCCCGAAGAATTTGAAATACGACGTACTATTAATATTATTACGTATCATACATCGTAATTGTAACCACGAGTAGGTAGGTCTACTAGGTATGATAGCTAGTAGTCTAACCCAAAAAAAGGAGAGTGTAAGTTGCTTACAGTTAATTTACCGTTAATTCTCCGAATCAAAGAACGACGTCGAAGGACATCGTGATGAATTATTTTCTTGTATTCTCCCAGGATCTTGCTATTGCGCTATGTGATACTCCATAGAGGGATGAGAGAGATCTTTTTCTTGATTTTGGACTGACACAGCGGCGAATGTGACAGTTGTAAGGTCACCATGCTCACAGTCAATGCTGCATGCAAAAAATTACACCATTCACAAAGGATCAAAACTGCTTTTCACTCTGCTCTTCCTGCCCTCCTCCTTTCCTTCTATCGATCGCGTCAAGACTTGTTGATGCCAACAATGCTACAAGAGAGTGGTCATTACCCGGTAGTCCATTCCATTCCATTCCATTCCAATACCATTGGTATTTGGAGGTGCCAGCGAAAACTTCCGTCGTTTTCGCTTTCAGCTGTCGCTACCGCACTTGCTTCAAACACTTTCAGCTTAAACCTGGAAATGGACGGCGGAGAACGAGACAATGCCAAACTTGGGTTAATTTTGGTGGCGATTGTGCTCCTATTTCTCTTCACGATGGTGGCGTTGAAATTGTGTTGCAATATGATGATTGATGTGATGGTATTACGTGATGCAGATTCTTTCATGCGGACGGTATCGCAACTAAGACGGACTTTGTGTCCGTGGTGGCATCCCAGGACTGAACCTTCGACGCTGCAACATGGCAACAATGCTTCTAGTTTGGATCTGCCGCAAACGTCTACTGGGCATTCTTCCGACGCTTTGAGGATCGACATTGAAAATCTTTTAGTTGGAATGACTTCGGATCAAAAGAAGCAGCTGTTGGCATCGATTCTTCCATGCAAAACTGTCTCGGAGCCAGATCTGTCGTCTTGGGAGACAACCGTTTCCTCGTCTCGGTCAATTCTCGAAGGGAATATTAGCATTGAAAAAGTTCAAGGGGGATCTTCAGAAAAGAAATCACACGACAATAGCACCAGCAGAATCATCAACAACAATAACACCAACAACGCTCTCTGTCCTATTTGTATCCATGATATTCGAGTTGGGGAAAGTATTTGTTATTCAGCTTTATGTCATCACGTGTTTCATCGCGATTGTTTGAGTGCTTGGTTAAGCACACATTCCAGGATTTGCCCATATTGCCGGCAGGAGATTCTGACTCAAGAAATGTTAGAGGAGGCTCACCGGATAAAGCAAGGGTGGTTGCGAAATGGTAATGACGACGATAGTTCCTATTCGTCGGGGGAAGAAAGTGACGATTCATTGGATTGTTGATTTTGAAGGAAAAGATCGGTGCGGATAAGGCCGATCATGGCACAGTTTTGCCGACATCCGACAAAAAATCATAAGCCAGAAGGTAAAAAAATTACACCGCATTATCAATTACGGCATTAAAATTTCTCACGCTCCTCTTTTATAGCCATGTCGAGCATCTCGTTGAGTTCTACTATCAGCTCGAAAATGGATGGTCTGTCATCTGGTTGGAACGCTTGGCACCTTGCAATGATATCGACAAACTTTGCATCCACTTTACTTCTCGTTTTGTAACGTGGGTCTAGCCTTAAACTTCCACCCTCTTTCACTCTCTCCCAATCTTGCTTGGCCTCTCTATCCGTGATGAAATGTCCCGTCAGCAAGGTAAAGAACACAATTGCCAAGTTGTACACGTCAATCTTTTCGGTCAAGTGGCGGCTCCATTGATACTCTTCCGGTGACCGGAACTGTTATAGAAATGAGGAACGATTTCGACTCGAGATGTGAGAGAAAATCACCGAAATAACGCGAAAAATGATCGTAACACTCGTTCCACAAAACAGCAATGCGTGTCGCTCGCAATCAAAAAAGAAACTTACTTTGCGATATTCTTCTTCATCATGGACACAGTATAGTTGATCTTTGTCATGCCACATCATGAATGCAGCTCGACTAAAGTCGTTCAATTTAATCAAGGACTTGTCTTCATTCCACAAGAACTGGTCTAGCTTGATATCCTCATGGATTATGACGCCACTGTGAAACCCATGAAGGTCCGCGACTGCCTCTGCCATTTGTAACGCGTATCGTACCTTTTGGATGTTGGACAGATCATTGACGGGTTCCCAGTCCTCGGCCTTTTTCTCCATGGTCGGGTCCCGTTCATCCTCATCAGGACCGTAAACGTCATCCTCGATAGTTCCATGCATGGCATATTCGGATAAGGATGCAATCCCACAGAGTCCGTACGTTTTGAAAATGCGTGGACTGGGTGTCAATAGCGCCGAGACAAGCGTATCACGTCGCATATACTCCATGTCATGATAGTCAAAGTCCTCCCTGAAAAAAAGAAGTAAAAAGAATGAACACAAAGGAGGGTGTAGGAGGAATGAGTGTCACTCCTACCAAGTCTTGACATCTACGGTTGAGGTTGTGTGTTGACGTACTCGTAGCGAATGTGTTTGTAAACAGTGTGTTCCGCGCTGCTCCCAAACGGAACCGAAACCGAAGCAGCTTGCCGAAAGTCTCCATGTCTGAAGAAAACAAGTTTAACAAAAATTGAGATGAAAGGAACAAGAAAGATAAACGTACATTCGGATTCTGACCATTGACTTGGTACATACCCAAGGATTTTAAAGTCAGGATTGAGTATTGTCAATTCGTGAAAGTTGTTGCAGTTGGGGAATAGCAAAGAATGGATAGCCACGCGCCGACAACCAATGGTTCCCTTTCTCATCGGATGATGCTTGATACCGGGGCTGATAGCATCGTCGTTATGACCATCTGTGTAGTCCTTCCAGTATCTCAAATAATCGTCTTCGTGAGGGACAAAGTCAGGGTCAAAATCGTCTTCCATAGGTGCGTAGGGATCTCGAACGCCGTCATTTTGAAGGAACCATTCTTCTTCCGCATCATCAATTTCCCGTTGTAATGGCTCTCCTTCCGAGGGAAACTCAATACGCAACCCTCCAAAGTCTTTGGGACCGGACCAAAAAATCGGCACTGTCGGAAATTGCATGGACAGTGTAGATCTATGAAGTAATTGGATTGTTGTTGTTGTTGTTAAAGGAATGGTAAAGTGGGAAGTCGCTGTATGAATTCGAACAATGTCGTCAAGTTGATCAGCAGGCGATGGTCTTCTCATCTTAAGAGAAACAATCAGTAGGGCAAGGCTGGTCGTCAGAATAACACAGGACCATACCAAATACGTGTTGGGAGTGTACTGCCTGTGTGTGTTCCTTCTTTTCCGAAGTGTGGAACTTGAGTGAATTTTCCGTCCTTTGATCCGCCGACGAAACGAAAAGTTGTTTGTGATCTGAGCAAACGATGTCGAGATCGATGTCTTCGTGTGATTGCTGCTGCCAGTATTGTAGGGATACCGTTGCGACCTTTGGGACGACACAAAATGTGACGACGGGTCAACAGAAGTGGTGCAACCAATTGTAGGATGGAAGGATGTCAGTCGTTCCGTTCCGGCCGTCTTTCTTTTGGAAATTCCGTCACGACCAGATGAAGATGGTATAGCAATATTAGTTTGCGCATTTTGCATCGTTGTGGAATACGTCATGATGGTGGTCCTGTTCTGTTTGGTGGTCCAAACAGTTGAGGTGGGAGATTGGAAATAATGTGTGGTACCGATCAATCAGATCGCGAGAGGTGCGTTTTAGCCGTTCAGATAGAGGAGATGGAAAAGGCGGAATCAGGCGATGATTATTCATTTTGGTGACTGTGAGTAAACCGGGACAAGTCGGGTCTTGAGGAGGTACGGACGCGCGCATCACCGACTTTCAGTTTTCACATTTTCCAGTTCAGGAGTCATCCCAGTAGACAATAGTAGTGAGCCACGGGCACCAACTTTTTCCCTCTTTTTTCTCCTCCTTTCTTGTCTCATCGATTTCGACTGTCTTATCTTGTCTTGTCTTGTATCGTGCCATCTTTCTCTGCTGCCGAAACAACAGCTCCAGAAACATGCTTACACCTTTTCCAGCAACATGTCGTAATTTAGACAGGAAATAATGTCGATTCTGCACGAATGAAGGTCGTCGACAAACAATAATAATAATATGCTGAGGACAATGAAAAGCTTTTCCGGGGCAATCCAACGACATCCTATTCGGTTTGGAATGGTTCTTCGGATAATTGCTGTCGCTTTGACTGTCGTCACAATTCTTCAAATATACCTGGCTTCGGAGACAATTCATCAATACCATGGTCATGTTGAAGGTGGTTTCCCTTTCCCACCAAAAACTCGATTGATCCGCCCCCAAGAAACAACGACAAACGAACGGAGGAATTTCGTACAAAGGCCATTTGCATCGAAAATGATGCAGCAGTCAAATGAAAAGTCAGCACTCAATGGTACAGCTACACTTTCAATTTCTCAAAAGATCTTCAACGTTGACTTGCAGCAAGATAGCCGTGACCGCGACAACTCGGCGGTCCGATTACTACATTCCAAGACAGAACTCAAATTCATACACCAACGACAATCCCAATTTGAAACCTGGTTCAATGCTTCCCGAATGAATTCCACCATGAAGCAGCTACTACAACCTCACTACAATGCAGATTTGGAATTCTTACAATACGACGCCGACCGTGATGGGCCATGGTTGGACTTTGTTATTGCCGGATTCCCCAAATGTGGGACCACCACTTTGATGGCTACCTTGGGACAGTTGGCACCCATGCCCATTAAAGACGTGTGTGAACTACCACCCAAACTTTTGTCTATGGTGTATCAAGAATGGCCACTTCAATACGGTGGTTTTACCATCAATGGGACCACGTCGTCACTTTTACTACTACGAGGGAACAAATGCCCAGCCTTCATAGGAAACATGGGTGGGGCCATGATGAAGATCTTTTCCAACAGTTTGAAACGGACCAAGTTCATCATTGGGATACGGTAGGTGGTACAATGTTACACATCTTGTTTTTGGAACACTATGACTATCCATGTGTTGCTTTTTGGACTGTTGAGCTCATATACCTGTGCGATTGTCCTTGCTTGTTCCGACAGACATCCCGTTTTGTGGTTTCAATCCTTTTGGAGAATGCAAGGAGGGAAGGATCCGTATCAACGCCAAATGACTTGTCCCTGCCGACCCAACCAATGGGGACTCCGTGTTTGCCGAAATACTACCAAACAGGTGGAGTTTTGTTGGAACGAATGCGGTGGGAATAACATCCTTTGTTTGGCAAGGACTCGATTTCATGTAGCCTTGGCACAAATGGGGAAAACGGCTCTGACAAAAGAAGAACGACAATGGTTAGCGCCCAAGGATTTTGATGGTGGAGACAGAATCATCAGCCTTGAGATTCCCAACGATATCTTCATTTACGAGCTAACAAAGTTGCAAGATGGAACCATGTGGGAAGAATTGGCAGCATTCCTCCGAGTATCAAAAATACCCAAACAAAACTACCATGGCGCCAAGGGCAAGCACTTGTCCTATTTGAATATTTGCGATGCAAAATACGACGACTTTCGAGCCATGATCATGCCCTATTCGTACGAACTGTCAGTGTGGCTACTAGAATACCTGCTTCCTGTTGCTCGCGATCCTACCAGGAACGATGTTACAGTTGCCAACATCGACTCGGTTGCTGCTATTTTTGAAACGTACAAGGTGGATCCATGTGGACGTTTAGTTCTGCAAATCGATGACTCTCGCGAACAAATGGGTGATGCTGTGAGGCAAGAGGTCAAGTTTATGCTGGATCCAGCGTTAAACATTCCACCACTCTAACATTTTAGCGGCCAATTCTAGCTATCCACTTTTCTTCTTATCGCCTCCACCCTTCATAGCCTTGTAAATTTGATTGACCACCAATACGGCCCAGTACATTTGCAGTAGCGTAAAGGCCACTGAAAACGTCAGAATCGTGACTATTGGTAACACGTACTTGGTCTGGTCTTCCATCATGGACCACCCCAAAGCGTCCCAAAATTCAGGAATTACAATCGTGAAGACAAGGAACGGGAAGTATATCCCTCGGACGGCCAGAAACAGCAAGGCAAAGAGCTGTCGACACGCATCATTGATGGAAACCAGCATGGGCCTGCTCAACATGTACTCGTGCCACGCCGCGGACTTTTTTGGATGAAACAAATCGACAATTTGAAGAGGGATACTGGACAATTCAACTTGTCCAAAAAAGAGGGGAGCTAATGTAGCACCAACAGGATTTGGGTAGGTTTCTGATGCGGTCCCAAATGTCAGCCATCCCATGACAATGCATGTCACCAACAGCATTCCCAAGTGATGAGCATGCATAAGGGCATCCATAGCACTAGACATGTCGGATGTCAGCATGGAGACAGGAATATCCCAGATCCATAACGCCGCCATGGATCTCCGCGCCATTTTCATGCCAAGGGATGAGGGCCGTAATATAACCGGCAAGCTGTTGGTGCTCGCATTCATATCTTCTTCGTCATCCTCTCCAAAGAATCCATTCAACGTCCATTGAATCATCAGGAACAAAGCAATAGTTTGATGTGCAGTAAAATTTGGCGCCGCATGCCATGGCCCCGACGACGGTAGTAAATAGCGGAAAATTACCCATAACACGGCATGACAGCCCAAGCAGGTCAAGCCATATGGAAGAAGCGATTCGAAGAATACAATGGCTGGCGGCACCATGGTGGAAGCTTTGATGTTCGTAGTATTACAATTACAGGTTTGTCGCAGAAAATGAACAATAACCTCATCACGAGAACAAGAAAGAAGATTCAAAATTCATTTCCAAATACTCTACGGGGAGTACAAACTACCGGTGGTACGTATGTATGACGTATGCTACGACGTACGACGAACAGTACCGTGGATAGACTACCGTACCGGTACTCCGCACACCCCTAACGGTAGAGTATGAAATACGTAGCACTAATACGAGTAACCATAAACAAAAAGTACCGTACGCACTCCGAGTACCGGTAGTATCATACCGGTACGTGCATACCGTAGTGCTCCGTCATTCCGTACGTCGTACCAGTGGAGACATCATGCCACGATGGCTAAGGAATAAGATCTACTATCTTAACTGTCAAGATCATACTACGTACTAGCTAGTATGACTTAATAACTCTGTACTAATGTTTTTTTATTTTGAATTACTTTGAATTGCATATCCTCCGAAATCTAGCTCTGACCTCATCAAATCCCATCCAGCCTTCTTACAGAGTGCTACAAAGCCACACTACAACAATCGATTGTCATATTATTTTCCGTCTCGTTTGAAATCCCATGGACGGTAGTCTCATCGATTTCCTTCTTGCTGTCGCAATGTGCAACATCTGACAGTCACCGGCGGCAGAGAAAATTGACATGAAAATATGCCTTGGTTTCTTGGAGAGGTGTAATTTTGGACAGAAAACACGTCGCAATGTCGGGGATGAGATTTTCGCCGACGATGTTCATTGTTGAACTGATTTAGACATCTTTCGTTGTACACGTTGTGAAAAATCAGAACGCAGAATGAATACGGATCATCTGTCATAATTTTATAGAACTACTCCGGGTAGTAGTCGAGTTGTAAAAAAGGATATCCCGTTCTATTTTATTTCGAAAAACGTTATTAGATGATATCAAACTCAACCGCTAGAGTGGGCGATGGGTTGTTGATAATGAAGAATGATCGGCGTTTGGTCTGATCCAAGCCTTGTTTTCTTTTGACTGTGGGTCGTCGCAGTCCCTTTTACTTAACACGATTTGGTATCACAGCATTTGGAGCATGCTTGTTCGTCGGTACGGAGCGTCCAATGCAAAGGATCAGTGCTGCAACCAAAACGTGCAGATCCATCCTGACACTGATACGAAGCGGCACCGGGACAAACTTGGCCACCAGCACACCACTCTTTTCCACAGCTAACACCCTTGCATGATTCCGTATCACTTGGAACTTCAAGACTACTGCAACCTGACAGATCGCAATCATCGTCACAAGTCTCTGGGGTCCAAGGAATGGGAGAACTGAGACATATATCAGGAAGACACATCAAAAGATACTGTGAGAAAGAAACGATGAAAAAAGCAAAACCAGGCAAAGATCAGATACACAAAATAAGAAACGTACCATCCCATATGTGGTCCTCCATTGTGACGAAGACAAATGAAGGGAGCAGCTTCCTGATTGCAGCTGTTTCCAAAACACTCTTTGAAAGTACAACTGCGAACCTTGGCCATACCAAGCAAGGGGATCGAATCTCCAGCAGATCGTGATGATGAGGTATGCATGGATGTAGCGACAAACAATGCACTCAACACCACGACACCCGCAAGAATAAGAAATGGCGAAGATCTCTTGTTGTTGACGGTTCGTTCTTCTTGCGGCAGGGTAGCGTGGGCGTTTTCTTCATCTACATGACCACGGTTGATGGTCGAGTGTTGGTAACTGCTATTCGTCGACATGATGTTTTACGTAGTAGATCCTTGGGTCTTTGATTTTTTTTTTTTGCTATTGGAATTATGAGAAGTCGATGAGTGTGTGGATATCAACGATCCTTTTTTTTCTCGCAACGACATTCGCCGACGTCTCTCCGACAACCCCAATTGACCAAGCAGCTGCCCCGGAATCAAGATCAGATGATTATGAGAACGACACTAAGAAAACTGAAAGTTCATAATGATGGAAAGGATACAACTGGAACTGGTACGAGTAACGAGTACCGTAGAGAGGATCATACGGGTACGAGTTCCCGTCCGTACAATGTGCGTTCCGATGGACCTCACCAGGGAAAACGGTCTTTTCCCCCTTCGGGCGTGCAGTACGACGATTCGATATCTCCGAATCGAGTAGGTCCTGCGAGGATCTTCATCGATAGTGTATCGTTGAGGGAGGTAAGAACTTGGGTAGAAAACTTCATCTTGGCAGAGGTAGAAATGGGGACAGTTTCTATACGGATGCAATACCAGGGCCCTTGGTTGTGCTCGTAAGATAAAAACTATGAGATTAGAAGACTACTTTCTACTTTCTAATCTCGATGGAAACAATCTCGATGATCAATTCCTCTAGTCGTGAGAAACATCTGAACATTCTCGTTTCACTTCCGCTGATTCTCGTTTCGGGTCAAATGTCTCTGGAATAAGACTAGATGCCTTGGATCTACCATATGTAGTTCCAAGTATCTTGATCATGAGCAGTTAATTCTTGGCCCTACCTTATGTAGGTCCAAGACTCCTAGTCTTGACTTCTCTTACCTTCCTAAGTAGAGAAGTCCTTCTCTAGTTTCTCTCTTCCATATAACTTGCTAGGTCAGCGTCTTCCCTATGTATATCTTCCGAGACTTAGACTGGAAGATGATTCATGTAGTCGTAACTCGTTTGGGGGAAATATACAGGGGGATACCTAACGGGGGAATGATGGATTTCCCACACTCCTCCTTACGACAAGCATGCTAAGGATCGACTTCAACATGAAAGAGACTTGCTTCATCGTCAAGTTGTTCGGCTGTCAGAGCTTTTGTCATGGAGTCTGCAGGGTTTCTTGTTCCATCGACTTTGAACAGTGTCGTCTCGCTATTCATTTGCGCAAATCGCACGTAGTGGTATCTTCGTGCAATGTGTCTCGTTCGGCTAGTCTCCTTGTGGGAATTTGCAGTGTCCATTGCAGACTGCGAGTCGATACCAAGCGGAATTGTTAAAGGCCTATCAGAATTGTAACCAAGCAGTTCATTGTGGACTTTTCTGACAAAGGAAGCACCCATTAGTCCGCTTGTTGCATGACAATATTCGGCTTCACAGCTAGAGTGACAGACTACTCCTGCGAGATGACTGGAGTTGTCGACGACTCCTCCTTTCATGAATAATAGGTAGCCGCCCGTAGATTTAGAAGTGTCAGGACAATCTTGAAATGAGGAGTCGGTGAAGAGGATGAGTGGGGCCTCTGCATGTTCTGCATTTCCTGTTTCTATCATCATCTGGTAGAGGGGAGACAGTTTTATGTCGCTGTAAAATTTTATGCCAGCTGAACATCGATGGCATTGAATGTGTTTGAGCAGGTGTTTTAGGACTTCGAAGTGACGTCTTCCAGGTTTCTGCATAAACTTTGCAAGCTTTCGTATGGTGAAGGTGAGCTTGATGAATGTGTTCATAAGGTAGATTAGGGAACCAACTGCTGCTGCGTATTCGAATCCGAATTCCTCCTGTAGGGTTATTACATCGGCATATGAAAAACTGCAGTCTTGTTTTGAGAAGATGGTCCCGTTGGGCAGTGGGGAGGCGTATTTCATCTTCACCGATGTTGGGATTTGGCTATCGTCAACTGGACCCAGGTATCTTCCTGCAACTAGTGCTGCATATCTTGACTGATCCAATATAATCGAATAGTCAGATAATTGGGTGATTCGCGATTGCAGATACCACTCCGCTTGTCCTAGCTTCTGAACGTCGAATCTTCTGTCAGTTTCCTGTTCAAACCATTCCTTCAGTTCCGGAGTTGTTGCAAAGTACAGTTGGTCGTCAACTGCATTTAGTACCATGATCATTCCCTTGTCAGTGATTTTTCTGTAAATTGACCTTTCACTTGGGAGCCTTTCAAATCCAATTTCTGCACTTGTTAACCACCTGCTCTGGGTTTCATCCCAGGCAAGGTTTGCCACTCTGTCTCCGTATAATGATTTGTTAAGACGAAGTGGTACTCCAAGCCATTGGTGTACTTCATGGTTGTTTTTAAACATCTCTTTCCACTCCTTTGGTAAGGTCGTGAATTTTCTGCCTAATACGTCAGCTTGAAGAAAAGCTGCGACGTAATCTAGTTGGTAGATCCTTTTCCTGTAATGCGCTGCCATTGCCAGAAACATTTTGAATGCTCGGAATCCAGCAATTGGGCACCACGTGTCCGGTATTTCAACGTTATCTCGCATGAGATCTCCTCTCAATGCAATACGAGACTTAAGTTTCTCGATGAGTCCCTCCTTGGTCAACTTTACTCGGAATTTTGCTGTGACAGGGATGATTGGGTCGCCTGGATTGGGATGTTCTATTACAAAGGTTGCTTTCTTGATCAGTTCCTTGAGTTCTTTCAGGAGAGATGCGCTCCATTGGATCATTATGTGAGGTGGCAACTTGAGTATTTGTTTCCAATTGTCAGGAGCTGGTAAGAACATTGATGGGTCCATGTCAGTGACGTTTTGAATGTCTTGGAACACTTCACTGTTGAATGCTTGTTCGACAGTTTCCACAAACTCTTGAGGGATGGGTGTTGTAGGTTGTGCGTGGTACGCATATTTTGGGTTTAGTTTTCGAATCCGGCGAGGGTAACGTTGCGACGAATTAACAGCGGCATCTGTTGCATTATCACTTTGGTGCGTGCTCTGGTTTATTGATTCTGGGTAGGACGTTTGCTGTGAGCTGTTTGCAACGGTGTTGGTGGTTACGTTGTCATTCTCCTCCTCGTCGCTGTCGTATCCGGAGCGTGAGATGAGATCAGGAAGGTCGGTGAGGCTGTTGTCGTCATCATGTTCGTCTTGTAGGGCGTGAACATCAAGATCATAGTCTTCGTTGACAACGGCCCTTGCAAATGTTTGGGCAGGTTGGCCAAACTGAGATGATTTCTTGTTGCAGAACCAGAGTGGGGATCCTGTATGTTCCATTTCATCGGTGTCACTTGGTGGAGCGTCAGTAATAACAATATCCAAATGGGCAGGATGTCGACTTGGGGTAAAAGCCAGAGTTGATTCAAAGTTCTCATCAAAGTAGACATCATTGCAGTGTAAGACATTATTCATTTGTGGGACATAAATGAGATAACCCGTGTTGTGTTTTGGAAGACCGACGTGTATGCCACGAATACCACGTTGGGGCTGGTTTTGTCGGTTGTAAGATGTCCTTATGTCGCGTCCACGTTCATCCTTAGAGCGCAAGTTGATGCTGTCGTACGTCATGACAACCGGACAGAAGAGTACGCGGAAGGATTCGATGCCAACGGGTTGACCTTCGAACACACCAAGTGGTGTTTGAACCGTGCCATCTATGCGGGTGAGTGCTTTGTGAGGCAGTACGGCATGAATTTTCCAAGCGTGCTCGAATGCAAAGTGGAAGAATTTTCGCGGAACTCGTGCTTGAGTCATCATGGCAAATGCAAGGTTGCGGATGTTGCGCCAATTAGCTTCGTGGATGCCGTTTTGTTCCTGATGACGTGGGGCAGCAAACGATATACGTATGTTGTATTGTGCAGCGTTTCGACGGAGTTCCTCGCTGCGGAACGTGGGATCAAAGTCACCGTGGATCCGATTAATCATGTTGAGGTTGAACTCGGCGCCAGGCCCATAAGATGTAGCCCATTCTTGGAGAGCGAGGAAGACGTCATGCGAAGTTTTACGGCGCATGCCAATTGGGACAAAAAATCGTGATGCCATGTCAGTTGTGGTAAGGTAGAATGGGTAGTACGTGCTTGAGGTTATCGATTCACTGGATGGGTTCTTGACGATATCGACCATGATGCACATTCCTGGGACAAGGGTGTCGATATTTTCCAGTGGGTTTGATCCTCGGTTGGCTTTGCGTGCCGTAGTTATTTTGCACGTTTCGCAGAAATGGTCATCATCTGTGGTCATTCTGACGTCTGCCCAAACATTGTCTTTGTTGGCGAGAAGGAGTGTTGATATTGCTCTGTGTCCAAGGCGACGATGAAGAAGGTTCTGTTCGACAGTTTGCTTGCGGTATGGGGCAGTAGGTTTGCTCACCGTTAGCACTGCTTCATGATTTACTTCTTCAGCTGCATAGATTGGATCTATATCGATGGTGTGAATGGGGACATCGTTAGTGTCAAGGATTTGGATTCGACATTTGTCTGGCATGAATGTTATTTGTCCGCCGCATTGGTTCCATTCTGACACGGAGAACAGTCTTCTACTTAACTGTGGGACATATAGAACATTTTTGAGAAGGACTGTGGCACGGTTTTCAGGATTGTCTTTGTCAACGATGAGCATTTTCACGGTGCCACGCAAGTGTACTTCAAGCAGGCCACCGTTTGCAACTTCGACCATTGTGTGGCAATTTTCCATTTCTCCAATGAAGTCTTCTATATGCGGTGTCATGTGGATCGAACAACCACTGTCGATTAACCATTCGTGGATAAGGCTGAGAGTTTCCGTCACTAACGCATGAGCACGGAATGTGGCTTCATTGGAGTTGGATGTTGTTGGTAGTGCTTTTGTCATCCCGCTGAAGTGTCGAGTTGGAGCAGCAAAGTTCGTTCCGCGTCGTCGTGGCATTTCCGTGACGTTGTTTGCACAAGTGTTTGTTATTGTTGTTTGTGTTTGTGGTTTCGTCTCCTCCTGCTGCGACGTTGCGGTTCTGTTGGCCTGTTCAGTGGGGGTGCGAGAAGTGTTACTGGCAAGGCGTGAGTTCTTTTCTTCACGCTTCTTTTGGTAGATTGCTTGTTTTTGTTCTTCGCTGGTGGTAGGGCAGTTGCGAAGATTGTGGTGGTGACCACATCCCCAACATTTCACTGGCTTGAATTTTCTGCTTTGTGTTGCTAGGTTGGCTCGATTGTGAGATCGGGGAGGTTCGGAAGGTGCGTTGGTGCGAGTTGGTCGGAATGTGTTTTTACCAAGGAGTTTATTGTAGGAGCGACGTGTGGAGCCTGTATTTTTGAGGTGAATAGACTCAAGGTACCTCAGCTGGTTTGCCACTTCAAGGAGGGAAAACGTCGGTCGGACGTCGGAGGTGATGCACGCTTCCAGCTCCACGAACTTGGCTTGGATAGTATGTTGGAGTGGATGTGTAGAAGGTATATAGACAAAGAGTGATTGAAGGTACATCGTCAGTAGTTCGATGTCATCAAGTTTGGGCTTGGTTTTGGAGGTGGTACTTCGTAAGGTTGTTCGGTAGGCCTCAGCTCGACGAAGGTATCTGCTGGTGTAAGTGTCAACTGTATCGCCGTGTTCCCAGGTTGTTTCCTTTAGACGTTCGAGTGCTTTGGTGCAATCTAGGATTGTTGTGCTCCCAAAGTTGTCCTGTAGGTATTGGAGTATTTCGACGCCGTCTAAATGGTCCTTGATACTGGATCGAACTTGCTCTTTGGATCCTGCTTCAATTTTTGTGAATAGGAATAGGGCTAGTGCCATGCTGGATGTCGTGCTGATGTTGGAACAGTCGATGATAGGATAGTTTGTTAGTGTGCATGAGTACCTTGATTCCATTGAAAGCATCTGTCGGAGTGTGTCAATCCAGGTGCGAAAGAACGATTTTCGTTTGTCAATTGTGCCTCTGGTTACACTGAAATCTGGGAGATGATGTTGTTTGGCGCTTTCGTGCAAGCGTTTCATGATTTTCGCAATTTTTCGTGATTGCTTGGTCTTCATCTTGCGCTTGTTGGAAAATGACATGTTCGGGACTGTTTTATTACCATCACTGTTGTAGGCTTCCGTGCTGTCATCACTTGAACTGCTGGAACTGTTGGAGCTTGATGTTGAGCTTTCATCACTGTTGTAGTACCTTTTTGACCGTTGCTTTTTCTTCTTTCCTCTTTTCTTTCGGCGCGTGTTAGTGTTGATGCTTGATGGGAATGGAGTGGTGTTGGATGCGCTGTCCGTATCTGATCCGATCAGTGTTTGGGTGAGTTTTGCTGCCGAAGTTAAGTCATTTACCTTGTCTTTGAAGCAGGTGTAAAAGGGGTAGTGTTGATTTATTGCTTCCGCTTGTTGAAGTGGTAGAGCAAATAAAATTACGTTGAGTGGTGTGATGTTTTGGCACAATTTTAAGGCTTGATTTGTCATCAAGTCAAAGTGTTCCATCAAGAAATTTTCTCCCCTTGAGGCGAAGAAGGGTGAGAGAGCTTCTAGTAAGAAGCTGAATTGTTCATGTGGCGATTCGTGGTAGTTAGCTTGGGATTCATAGTGCGCTAGACGGATGTACTCTTGAATCCATTCGATTTCTGGAGGTTTGTGGCTGCCGTTCCATTTGTTTATTGCCCGTAGAGCAAGTTCGCGTTCTCGGTGAAGTTGATTTATCTGTTTGTTGGGAGGAAAGGTAGGATACAGTGTTTGGTGATCCTGATTTGAATCGGAATTGTATTCATAATCCGAATCGGAGTTGTATTCATGGGTTATTGTTGCCAGGTTTTGCGAAAGAGGCGAATACGAACCTTCTTGTGTCTCTCCTCCTTCGTCGTTGCGACGAACTGTAATCGAGGAAGTGGGGGAGGGGGGGCTTGTGGTTGGGGGTATTTCGTCGTTTTCGGGGTTGATGGTGGTGGTCATTAGGGCGTGATGGTGTTTGAACTTGTTGGGGTGATACTCGTTGCGGCGGGGTACCATCGTGTAGTTAGGTGTTTCATACATAGGTGGTTTGGTCGTTGGAGATTGGTGATATGGTTGCGCGCCATCCTCCCAAGGTGCTCGACGTTGCTTGCCATCCTCCCAAGGTGCTCGTTGTTTTTGAGCCTGCCAATCTTGTGTGAAAAGTGCGTTGAATTCGTGTTGGTGTCGATCGTGAATAACATTCTGTCGGATGTTGTTAATGTAGTTGCGTTGCATACCTCGAGTGGCGAAATTATGGCGACGGCGAAGGGCTTCAATGGTGTTGAACTGGTTTAGGGCGTTGAAGCCATCGGGGTCCGCTTTGTTGGCGATACGGATTGCTAGCTGGGTTAGGTCATGATGTGGTTCCTTTTGATACGCCGGAGTTCGTGCCAATTTGTGTGCTTGCACGAGAACTTTTGCAGCGTACTTCAGAGCTGGGAGTGCCTTGTCTCCATTATCGGGGTTGGGACTGTCGTCGATGACGTTGGTGACTAGATCCATGAAGACGTTGAGGTCTACATCTTGGTTCGGTGAGGATGCCGCCTGTCGAAGGATTTCTCCGGTTTTCGCATTGATGATGCTTCTGTCACGATTCTTAATGACGGTAGTCCATCGTCCATTGACTCGCATTCTCGTCTTCAATGAGGTCTTGACGCTTGTTTTGGGCAATCCTGATGATCCGGTGCGCTTCTTGGCAGCGGACTTGCTTTTGGGGTTGGTTTTACCACGGAGACGATAAGCGTACAGTCCTGCGTCTTGGTACTTGTACCTGTCGAATGTGGCACGGCCCGCATCGCTTCCTTCAGGTCTAGGAGGTCCAGGCTGGGCATTGTTTTTGGAGCGGTTACGGCGATTCATAACCATGAAAGCATGTTCGCAGTTGATCAGACTCGAACTTTGGTTGACTTGGCCAACACTTGAGGCCACAGCTGCGTAATGGGGTGGATTTATCTTGAGAATACCGCGCAGTTTGTCTTCAATCTCACTCGCGGAAAGTACAGAAGAAGATTCACTATCGATGGTAGCGGTGTCGTGATCTGTTGGTTGGACAGAGGCACAAGACACCGAGGTTGACGGATCGCTTTCCGCCTGAGCTACCATGTTGGGAAAACGGTCTTTTCCCCCTTCGGGCGTGCAGTACGACGATTCGATATCTCCGAATCGAGTAGGTCCTGCGAGGATCTTCATCGATAGTGTATCGTTGAGGGAGGTAAGAACTTGGGTAGAAAACTTCATCTTGGCAGAGGTAGAAATGGGGACAGTTTCTATACGGATGCAATACCAGGGCCCTTGGTTGTGCTCGTAAGATAAAAACTATGAGATTAGAAGACTACTTTCTACTTTCTAATCTCGATGGAAACAATCTCGATGATCAATTCCTCTAGTCGTGAGAAACATCTGAACATTCTCGTTTCACTTCCGCTGATTCTCGTTTCGGGTCAAATGTCTCTGGAATAAGACTAGATGCCTTGGATCTACCATATGTAGTTCCAAGTATCTTGATCATGAGCAGTTAATTCTTGGCCCTACCTTATGTAGGTCCAAGACTCCTAGTCTTGACTTCTCTTACCTTCCTAAGTAGAGAAGTCCTTCTCTAGTTTCTCTCTTCCATATAACTTGCTAGGTCAGCGTCTTCCCTATGTATATCTTCCGAGACTTAGACTGGAAGATGATTCATGTAGTCGTAACTCGTTTGGGGGAAATATACAGGGGGATACCTAACGGGGGAATGATGGATTTCCCACAACATTATTTACGATGATGTTTCGATGTTTCATTTTTGACGTCGACACGATTTTCCAACAACGTGTTTTGGAAAGGCTCGACAGGCGTATCATGGCGTGCGTGCACTGGACCAACAAAGAGTGCATCTTACTTCGAGTTTCAATTCATCTTTTCATTTTGTATCATACTTCTGTCGCACTCTGATGAGTACGAGATCAACAACTATATTCTTTAGAAATTCGTTCAAAGAACGTAATACAGGCAGCTAAGAAATCTAGGGATAAAACTGATGCTGTCGATGCTTTCTGTGTACAAGTGGAGTCGAATGTGATATTACAAAGTCTCAACTACTTGAATTTCGTATCCTTGGGTATCTAGCTCTGACCTCGTCAAATCCCATCCAGCCTTCTTACAGAGTGCTGTAAAGTCACTCCAATCCGTTTCAAGATTCTGTTCCGTCTCTTTTGAAATCTCTTGAACGACAATCTCGTCGATCTCCTTGTTGCTGTCGCATTGTCCAACATCTGACAGTCGCCGGCATAGAAGCTTGGCATGAAAATATGCCTTGGTTTCTTGTATGGGTGTAATGTTGGAAAGAAAACACACCACAATGTCGGAAGTCAGGTGCCTTCCGCTGTTGTTCCCTACCGAAATGAGGTAGCCATCTTTAGCTGTACTTGATGTGACATTGACGCCATTTATCAATGATTCTTCCATGCCCTCAGCTTTACCGTTCCTCACGATTCGGGAAAACTCATTGAAGGAGACACCAAGGTGAATACGGTAGTTTGGTAGAGACGGTCGACAAAGTAGTCGCTTGATAGTTGGAAGAAGAAACCACAGGGGTTCATTCTGCGAAATTAGTTGAGGCGACAAGATGGTCGTTGAGTTGATGTTGCCATTGTTGTCAAAGAACTTGTCCAAGACCATGTCCATGCGGATTGTGTTTAAATAATCAAACGATATCAGTCGCATGCAGCGAAGATTAGCAAATATATGAATGAATGTCAAAAAGAAGTACAGCGTCCACAAGTTTCTCGACGATACTCGATTGACAGATTGAGCAAAGACACCCGCAAAGACCAATCCAAGGGCTGCTGTGACGGTATGTTGTGCACCAAACTTGGCATTAACATCCGAAATATCCGAACCCTTGGCCCAATGTAGATTGATGGATCCTCCACAAGCACCGGCTGCAACTCCACACATGGCCTTGAAGACGTTTCCAAGGCAGATCATGGGGAGAAAGAATGCAGAGGGCAATAAGGTTGCAGCTACTTCCAGCGTAATCCCTATATCGACGGACATATCCGCAAAAATCCTCCACCGCTTACAGTCGGACCGAAACCGGGACGAAGCAGCATACGTGAATAGTAGTGTAGCGGCCATACCAAATCCATCTCGGACCAGATAGTTGAAGAGTGCAGACAATGCCGTGGCTCCCTCCCTCCCTACTCCCACCCCTTCCAATATTCGTTGTGTGGCCAGTACCGAGCGTAACTGAGTCGAAACGTCTTGAATCCAGCTCCATACGGAATATTTCAAATAACCTGGTGGTGTCCTACTTGGGAATCCAGTTGGCAAAAATGTGGATCGCAATGCCGACGCCACCCGACCTTGTATCGACATCCACATTGCATGGGGATTCCAAATCTGCCGCCGCTTGGAATTGTGTCCGTCATCAACGTAGCTAATCGTATTTTTTTCATCTGAAAAGTCGTAGACTTGGATGCCTCCACCATTCTTATTCACAGACACCACTCGAATGGTGGCTGAGGATGGAATATTGGCATCATAAGTAGAGGGAGATGCCGATGAAGAAGATGCCAAGCATGCGGTTTCTCTCAACAGCAACAACAGAATCAAGGCACCGCATCGATTGAATCTTGGCGATGATGTGTTTCTCCTAGTCATTTTGTCTTTTCCGTGGTATTGCGTTTAGATGCACAGAGACACCAACAAATCAACATGGCGATGATGAATTGTGATGTTGATGAAAGATACTCCCGACTCCCGAGTCCCGACTGCCAACGGACTTCCGACCGTCGGAATGAATGTTTTTCATGGTGAAATGGATTGGTCTGTGCGCGCCTGCCAATTCGCAAAACAGACGTGCACAACGGAATTTCAACCGAACGAACTGACTGTGACTTCAAATTTTTTTACAACAACAGATAACAGTTACAGGCCGGATCTTCGAAAGAAATAACTCCATTATTCATTCTCTGCTTCAGCTGAACGCTTACTTCTGAAATACCACCACTCCATCCCAATGTGGCTGTTGTTGAAACGAGGCCAGCATCGTCAACGTCACATTTCAATCTACCAAAAAAGGAGGGGAAGCCTCGATTCTGTTCAGAACCATGTTCTCTGGATATTCCGGGCCAGCATCGCGATGGTGGTCGTTGTTATTGGTTGGGTAACTGTATCCAAAACTATGTTGTTACAAAACGGAAAAGGCAGTGCCTCCCCAATCACAGCATCGGTGCCATCGTCATCGTCCCTCTTGTCCCCAAATGCATCTGCTGTTTACGGAATTGCTCTGGAATATGAGAATGACAGAAAGGAACATGTTGCAGTCGATGATGATGCATCACCAATTTCGATTGTGTACGCTCTGCCATCCATCTCATTACCACCGCCCCACCACAAGGGAATCGTCTTCTTGCTTCATGGCTGTACCCATAATTCGTACAAATTTTTCTCTCCCACTCAGAATTGTGCAAAATGTGTCGGTTTGAGCGAAGAGTTGCAAATGTCTCGATGGGTCTTGGAACAGGGATATATTGCCTTGGCGGTAACTTCTTACGACAGGAAGTCTGGCTGTTGGGGCAATGTAAACGATACCCGTCGCATTCGAAAGGCGTTGCATGAATTTATACACACCACACACCCAGAACTCTTTAAAGGCAACAACGCTCAGCCAAAAATCATTGCTGTTGGTGCCTCCTCTGGCGGAGCCATGGCCGGCCGCTTGCTGGCAGCTGGTATGGTGGATGCGGCATTAGTCATGGTCATGGGACTACCACAAAAGCTACTAGAAACACTGTTAGAAAAGCAACGAGACCCTACGGCAACAATGAAGCATCTCTACCTCGCTCCCATGGTAAAGGACGAGGGAACGGCCAAGACTTGTAGGAGCAACTATCAATTTCTATCGCAACATATTCAGCAGCATCCAACTACAAAATTGCAGGTAATGTTGGACGAAACCTCTTGTCAGCCGTTACCTGTCACGACGGAATACTTATGGAGTCGAGTTCCTGGGATGACGAAAGAAGCTGCCCAGATACTTGTCGACACACTGGTGGAGGCACAACACGTGGACCCGACCACGAAACTGCTTGTCTTGGATCCCACCCAATCGCTTTGGAGAGACGTCGTCACGGCCAAGAACCAAAACATTCCAGCGTCACTTTTACAAACCGAAAATTGGAACCAAAAGAATGCGGTTCCTATACCATCCCAGACCCAATTGTTGTGGGAACGCTTCGACTTAACTCCAGGCAGGTCGCCTTTAGCCAAAGCTTTGCATCGTGCTTGGGCCTTTCATGAGTACTGTAGTGAATCGCTGGCGCCAGCCTTTCAACTATTCGAACAGAGGCAATAAAAGAGAATGCCATAAATAAATCGGGATAGATGCACGGTTGCTATTGTGTACTGCTACTCTACATCTCTCTCCACTTGACTGCATTGCTCAAGCAACGACTACAACAGCCTGACGCCACATCCCATCGCACGCTCCCTATCGAACATAAGAATAGGCCATGTCGACGGCCTTTCATAAGTACTGTATGGAATCGGTGCAATAAAAGAGAATGCCATAAAATTGATCGGGATAGATTGTAATGTTTATTTTTATTTTGTTGTACGGTTGCCATTGCGCATTTTTGCTGCTCTTGTCTAAATTTCTTTACTCTTGACTGTATTGCTCAAGCAACGAATACAGCAGCCCGACGCCGTAACCCGTCGCTCGTTCGTCTTTCTTATCGAATACGGGATAGGCCATGTCAATATGGCACCATCGCTTTCCTTCAACAGCCAACCAGTCCGAAATGTGGTTACCGATGAACTGTCCAGCACAACTCACTTGGGCATTGGCGCGGTCCGCCACAGAGTTCTTCATATCGGCAACAGCCGACGTGTACTCTTGCTTAAAGAACTCGGGAACATAGGGCATGGGATGGCACAAATCACCCGAATACTTTCCACAAGTCACAACGGATTGCTCCAAGGCCTCATCATTGCAGTACAAAGCTCCAAAGTACTTTCCTGTTGCCACACCTTGAGCTCCTGTCAAGGTTGCCATATCAATTATGGTACTCGGATTTAAGTGTCGAGCGGCATGACATACGCCATCCCCCAAAACAAGTCTGCCTTCTGCGTCTGTGTTGTTGATCTTTGAGTGCAGAGACAAAAGAAAGAATGATGAGAAAAACTGTTGTGGTACAGCACGGCCCTTTGGCAGTGGCTGTAATCCGTGACCCATACACTCACCTCTACTGTCTTTCCAGAGTACATGGTGATGATGTCATCTGCTCTCAATGCATCGTTTGCAACGGCATTTTCGGCTAAGCACAAAACAGCATGGACGGGTCGTTTGACTGCTGGTTGGTACGGCGCCGATCGAACAAATGCTCCAAACGCTGAAAGGATTGCCGCAGCACCACCCATATCTCGTTTCATACCCGGCATGGTGGGTTTGGGTTTGATTTGGAGGCCACCAGTATCGAAAACAATGCCCTTACCAACCAAGACAATCGATGGTTCGTCCTTGACATCTGGCGGGACGTAGCTCAAAATGACCAATGCCGGTGGCTGGAGGGCTGCTTTTCCGACATTGTACAATCCACCGTAGCCTTTGTCCATAAGCTCCTTTCCCTTGATAACTTTGGTAGTCACATGTTTGACCCCATGTACTACTGCCATTGCCTGTTCCAAGAACGCAGTCGTGTCTAGTTCATTGCAAGGAGCATCCACCAGTCTCCGTGCAAGCTGTATTCCGAGCGCAACGTTACACATTTTTGTACGCCATAGTCCGATCTCTTTGTCTTCGGGGGATGCCGATGGGGGAAAGAGCACTCGCATATGATTCAAATCCGGCAAGGCCGTCTCTGACATGGAAATTCCACCTAACAAAAGGGGTGCCATTGCATGGGAGTGATGAGAATCTGAGTTGGGTAGGATATCTGTCTTCCCACCTGTCTTGCGATTGTACAAAAACCCTCCGCCGACACGCGAAACGGCACAAACTGTTGCGTAGACCTCTGAGGATTCAAAGAGAGCCACAACAGCCGTGGATTCTTTCGGCCGGACAAATTTTTTTAGATTGGAAGAAACTGCATATGGCTGGGAAGACGAGTTGTGGCGTGACACCGTTGCAGGTAAAACAATCAAAACAACTCTCAGCAACAATGGATCTCGCGGTAGCCACAATTCCGTGGAGGCAGCCGTATCCAAGGACGGCTGCAATGTCGACAGGACGCGTTGGATCAAACTTGCTGACGTCTCTAATTCCTGTTGTGATTCCACTTTTGGCTTTTTCCTGTGGGGTTCTCCTCCTTCCACCAAAGTATTGGGAGCCGTCAAAGCCACTGGTAACGCGTTTTCCAACACCCAAGACAGGTTACTCTGAAACGCCTTTACAGTTCCAACCACGCAAAATGTGTCAATGATCTCGGT
This sequence comes from Nitzschia inconspicua, assembly GCA_019154785.2. Lineage (NCBI taxonomy): Eukaryota > Bacillariophyta > Bacillariophyceae > Bacillariales > Bacillariaceae > Nitzschia > Nitzschia inconspicua. The sequence goes on from JAGRRH010000017.1 coordinate 588,620, forward strand.
GGAGGGATCGATCAATTCACGGGGGGTAAGGCAAATGTGAACCATCGTCTCTTTCTTCTTCCTTTTAAGCGGGACAATTAGGATTTCTAACAGCAATAAGGAAGATATAGGCGTTGAATGACTTGGCGGTATCAATCGCCTCGTACTGCTAACGGATGACCGCACGTTCCGAATGTCGAACGGAGCCGAACCCGTGCAGATTACGCGAACGTTTTGTAAGCTGTGAAGTCTTGGATTTGCAACAAGTCTTCGCCTTATTACGCTGATGATACTTCGTAGATTGAAGTGATGATGATTTTAGGCATACTCGTGGTTGTGATGATGATCTCTTCATTGAGAGTGATTGATGGTGTTGTTGTTGTTCTCGATTGATTGCTTCTTTACGACAGTACGTATCACAAAAAGAAATGAAAACGTATCATACACCCATACAATCGTATGATAGCGAGCGACGTTTCTTTCGAAAGATTTTTTACTACGTATTATACGCAGTACTAGGTACGTTAGTACTGTATGATACAACGGACCCATCACTGCTACTCGGGACTCGGGACTCCGGAGTCATGCATCTGCGCAGATACTTCCATGAGGGTGGTCAGCAGGCAGGACAGGATATGTTTCTTCCTTTTTTTGCCCCTACTACAGTTATTTTCAATCCACCGGGCAACCTCATGGACAGGGTAGTAAGCAGGCCAGTATTGAGGGAAACTCAAATCGCCGTCAAGATTAGCGTCTGTCCGTCGCATGCACTATTCTACCCGGCAGGCGCGCGCCAAAATTTAAATCACAAAAAATGAGTTTTTATTTAGTCCGCGCCATAATTTAATTACGACTTCGTTAGCTCCGATAAAGGACTTCCACGAACCAAATCCGTGGAAAGAACCCCAGTAGGTTGTTGCGTTGTGTAGGAATTGTAGGAGTCGATGCGTGGAAAATACTTCTGATGTTTTCAAAAACCCAAGTCCATGGAAAGTTGGTTGCTGCGTTGTGTAGGAATTGTACGAGAGGGCGCGTACAAAATCAATGGATGTCTCAGAACTCTCCAGCACTTTTTTCCTCTTTTCCACCCTTTTGTTGGATCTTCCCGTCAACGCATACCCACAACTGCGTTTGTGATGTTCGTTCCCAGATGCAATGTCGCTTTTCATTTTGCAAATCACTTCTTGTAGATCATTTTGCGAATCACTTCTTGTAGATGATCCTTGAGTAGTTCTAAATGACTGCTGCGCTGCCCAGCAAGGTTGAGAGCTGTCCGAAATAATTCCGTGACATGTGCATCTGCTGCGTTCTTCTACTGTCGCAGAGAAGTTACCGCAATTTGTTGCGAGACTTTTAAATTGTGAATGGTGTCTGCGATGTGGCACTCAACCTCAAAGATGGGTTCTTGTTAATCGTTCGTCCCACGAAGTGCCGCCAATACCGTCCTGCGAATCTCTGGAAATGGTACTCCTTTCACTGCCACCTTTTTCTGGACCATGTCAATTCATGTAAGTGCTTTCCCTGGGTCGCCAGTGTGTTGTTGTCGTTTTGGATTGATAGCCATAATGCCGGTTGTTGGGAGAGGAATTCCATTCCCTCAATGTTTATGACTTCGCCGTTTTTGTAGTCTCTTGTCTCTTCCAAACTCATCCGCCATCATTGAATCAAACACCGCTGTCCAGTCCTCTGCGCCGTCACTAGAGTGAGTCCATGGAACTTGGCAGAAAACATGTACTCATTTCCCTGTTTCAAACATTTGCAAAGATTGTGCTTTGTAGGATCACCAATCTTGGCCTCATCGACTTTCTCAAACAATAGTTTACAATCCCAATCGCAGCAGCGATCGTACAGCATTTGGAGTTCATGATGGAGACGGGAGGAACGTTGTAACTGTGTTTCCGTGGGGACAATTGTCGTCGTCGTCATTGTAATCGTCTCTAGTTTGTGATACAGTGGGCCGAACCAAAAAAATGAAAATGTTTGAAGTTCAAAAAAAAATCGGAAGTACTACTCCGAGTACATGTTTTATACGTACAAACTGGTAACTGTAAAGTTTTTTGGAAAGAGAGAATCAAACTCTGGTGTGCCCGGCAGACTCCAAGGAGCCGGCCGGACAGCGCGCCGGCCAAAGAGGGCTTTCGGCGGGCAGGCGCTGAAAGCGATGGACAGACGCTAATCTTGACGGCGATTTGAGTTTCCCGGCCTGCCTGCCTGCCTCCCCCCGACACACACACACACACACACACACACACACACACACACACACACACACACACACACACACACACACACACACACACACACACACACACACACACACACACACACACACACACACACACACACACACACACACACACACACACACACACACACACACACACACACACACACACACACACACACACAACCACTTTGGCAACATGGTTTTGTAAGGACTCCTGCCTCTTGGCACTGTACAAACACTTCTGGACCACAGAATAGGCAGCTGTAGGCGGCGATGGCCCACCTCCTTGCATCCAAGCCTTGATTTTTCCCTTCACACATCTCCACATGACCCCTCTACCACATAGTACAAAGGATCACCTAACGGATCTGCATACTTCACCAAAATCTCATGCCTCATGACAGTTGCTCCAGTTTCCTTGATTTTCATACATTTGCCAACAATGTGTCCTGGTTGCAAACAAAGTGGGCATGTGGCTTGATAGTCCTCTCATTGCTGCTTTTGTATCTACTACAGCCGTTAGCCAAAGCAGGGTTCGATTTCTTTAGAGTAGCCGGTGGCTCTTCCCCATTTTGGTTATGCACGTCACCTTGTTAGGAGTATCCCTGGGATTCCTAACAAAACATGTCCTGTTTGGCCATAGTTCTGCTGAAGCGCCCAATATAGCCATGGAGTGCATCCGAAAGGGACTGAGTATCAATTTGATCCAAATTTCCATTGGCAATATCGGTTACCTTGAAGTAGCTCTTGCTTGATCTTGGCTGTAACCTTGTTGATAGAGTAGGCAAAATCCTGGGATATTTGGAGCATCTCTCTGAGATTCATCTTTCCAGCTGGAAAGGAAACAGTTGCTGCCTGTTGTTCAACAGTCTCTTCTTGTGCAGCAAGTGGCTCTTCTGCATCTCCATTTCCCCATCCACCATCTTGTGCAACAGTCGCTACTTGCCCAGCTTTTCGTTTCTGTCTCTCAATAATGAGCTGACTGCTGCTAGGGCAGCATCCATTGCTATGACGATAGCAAGTGGAGCTATTGATTCTAATAGCTTTGTCTGTCTTTTTTTCCTTGTAGTTGATGTATGTGAAAGAGACCTGGAAGCTGCAGCCAACCCTGGTGCTGTTCCTCTTCCTTCTCTTCTCAGGTGCAGTTTGCTCTTTCATCTTCAGCCTTCTGATGGTGTAGCACCTGGCCTCAGCACATCGGCTGCAGGAAAACGTGGAGCCAATGGTGGCGATGAAAAATCCTTTCTTGTGAGCAAACTTTCCCAGTGACTCTCTGAGCTCTTATGGGGAATTGTAGGTCGAACCAACACAAAACGTGAATGATGCCTCTTCTTCGATTGATTCAATAACTGCCGTAGCTAGGGGAGCGGTGGGAACAGTACTGCTACTACCACCCTCTAGTAGATGACGCAGGGGAGGGGTGAATTGCAGTGCATGAGGGCCAGGAGAAGGGGTTTCAGGGCCTGTGGGGGGTCATGTGGAGCTACGTATGTTGTTGTCTTTTGTCCATCGTTGCTTTTGTCGATGATGTTGTTGTCTGTCGATCGTGTTTTTTTTTTGGGATGGCGTTGTAAATTTGAATATTTTAGCCAAGCCATCCCACACTATCATACATGGCATAATGCCCGAGATTGAAGTATTCCAAACAACATACGACGGTACTCGACGACAAAATCATAAGAAAGAAGTTAATCTCGCTATTTGAAGGGCTAACCCTGGCTTACGCTAATGTTCCAGGCACGCGGCCATACCTAGATTCATTCCTCCTGGTTGGTCGACGCTCCCCCGTCATTGCTGTGGTCTCTTCGCTCGGTCCGTTCTGGGTGCTCAAAAAAATGTTTGAAAAAACGTCTGTGCAATTTCTTGGCCCAGCTCCCTCCAACAAGGCATGCATTCTTTCCACACTACTCGAAAAGGATACAATGCTCTGACTGACCCGTTGCGTCTCGATTTCCAGCTTCTGTAGCACTCTATTCGAATTTATTTCGGAAAGATTGTTACTCGAACCACCTCTGCCACCGTCGTCGTTCAGAGTCTCAAAATCTGAACTAAGTACAGAGCCGTCCTCCGATGCGTTATCTGCCATTGGGTTCGACTGTAATTCACCGTTCGAACTTAGGGGAGGTGGCAACGGCCTTCCAAGACGGATCGAAAGGCGATGAAGTGCTCCTTCAAACTCATCAATCGCCTCTTTGATCGTCTGTTGCTGAGATAGCGCCTTTGGTGTGAACGTCATTCTTAATGACTCCTGCAGACGAGCATTCACAGCACGTTCGGCCTCCAATTGACTCAAAACCGACATGAGCTCGTTCTTTGCCTGTATTCTCTTGTTCTTGTGGTCTTCCGATTCTTGTGCAGATCGGGACAGCCTAGCTTCCAACGTTCCGCCGGCTTTGAGCATTTTCTCTGAATCCATTTTCATTTTGGTCATGTCTCTTTGCAATTCTCGATTTCGTGTTTGCGACTGGACCCATTGTGCATGGAGTTGTTTGTATCGTTGGTTCAATTCCTTGAGGGAATGTGACGTTTGATCCAATTCTGTTTGAAGAGAAACGTATTCAGCTTTTGCGGCGCGAACTTCCTCCGTTTTCGCTTCGACGAATCCTTTCATTTTTCGTTTTCGTTCATCATTCAGTTTCTTTTCATCGTTCAGTGCTGTTTCTAGCTGCTTCGTTCGTTTTTCGGCATAGTTCTTCCATTCGGTACGTTCATGGTTGAGCTGATTTCGTTCGGCAGTCATGGATTCCAATTCGTTCTTGTACTGTTCCACTTGTTGTTGTAGATGTTCTACTTGATCCTCGTAATGTTCCGCAGCATTTGCCTTGACCGCTTCTTTCTTCTTGGCGGCATTCAAGCGGGTCGTCAAAGCCATTTCTTTTCGAGCCTGTTCGTCACGCTCTTCTCGAATTTGTTCCACTTCCCTAAGTAACTCGTTCTTTTCCGTGGTCAAAGTCTCCAACTCCTTGGAAAGTTGATCGAGAGAGGCTTTGGACTCCATCTTGAACGTTTTGTACTCGTCAGCTAGTTTTTGACATTCTGCTTGGGCCAAACGCATTTTATTTTCTGCTTCTGCACGACGATTCATTTCCTGTTGCAGATTCGCCTGCAATTCCACCATCACGGCATCCCCCGGCCGTTCCTCTTCAACATTTTCATGATGCTGTAGCTGCATGATCAACGAATGGGCTGCCTGTAATTCCTTCTCCAGTAATTGAATGTGCTGCTTCAAGACGACTTCGTCGGATGTTTCTGGGGCGGGTGATGGAGGAGGTAGTGTTTGCAAGCTAGCTGGTTCTTTGCTAACTGTAAGTTCAAGTTTCGTTGGAGTGACTGCATTTGTCGGCACTGCTAGATCGCTCGACGGTTTACTGTTGGAAAGATCGTCAACGTCTCTGTCCTTTTCGATTGTTTCGCTACCTTGCGCATCAATTCTCTGTTGGTCTGTTGACGGTTCGATTGGAGTCACTTGTTTTTGTATTCCTTCGGCAGTATCTTTGTTTGTAGCATTGGTGTTTTGGGAATTGGTATCAGGCGACGATTGAGACTGTTTTGATCCATTGACAGTTTGCGGTTCTTCATCTACGGTGGAATTGTCCTTGGTCTCTAGCTCTGGTTTGGCCGTTTCGGTGACGGTATTCCCATTCAAAGGTGAGGCCAGTGTTTTTGTTCCCGACTCGACAGTTACATTATTCGTTGGAACTTCTTTGGATTCAATGGATTCGTCGTGTGGCGAGTCCCTGGAAGTTTCCGCAGCAGTAGTAGTTGCGACTGGTTCTTCTTTTGGGGCTGCGGATAATGTGCTTTGTTGCAAGGAAGGCTCGGGAGATTTCATCGAACTCTCTTGCACCATGTCGGAAAACGGATCCAAATTGTCGTTGCTTGTATTTTTTTGGGTTGATGTTTCTTGCTGTGATGTCGAAAAGGCGTCAAGGGGATCCACCATGTGGGACACACCGTCGCCCATCAGTGTCGATGATGCATCAGGAACAACAGATAGAGTTGTGGATGGGGCAAATAGATCGACGAAACCGTCATCATTTCTTTTTTGGTCAACAACGGGAGCAACGCTATCTGGATGATCCAGTAGGTTCGTTTCGGTCGATGACAACATGGGTGGGACAGAGGCATCAACTGTAAACAAATCCATTTCTTGATGATGATTCTGTTGCGTTGAGGGTGTCTCCGAGGAAACTTCCGATATAACGTTCTTTCCATCATTCATACCACTACTACCACCGTTTTCTGCAAAATCTAGCAAATTCACAACAGATTCTGGAGGTTGGAACGGTGTGTTGTCGTTGTTATCCATTGTTCCGTTCATTATAGAAGATGACAACACAACAGGAGCATTTTCAACAGTGTGATCGTCGTTGTCAGTATCCGTTTCCAAAGTGGATGGCAATGAAAAAGCCGTTGCGGTTGTGTCTCTCTCACCCGAAGACAAGACATCGGAGGAGGAAGACAAGAGCGCTGGCAACGATGTCAAAGTCGGTCTCGATTCTTGTTTTTTGATGGGCGATCCGGTCAACAAATCAATGGCAATCGCATCACCATTGCCATTATGTTCTGCAAGATCTGTTGTTGTTGTTGTTGTTGCTGCTGCTTCTGCTGCTGCTGCTGCTGCTGTTGTTGTTGTTGCTACGTTGGAAACATCGACCGCCGGTCCATCCAATCCCAGCAAATCTCCATCCATGATGATGACGGTCACTCGGTGTTGTCTTATACGACGAATTGACAATATGGATGGGTCCAAACTCTTCCGTTTTCACTTCCAAATGAATGCTTGTCGCGACTCCTGCTTGTAGGTGACAATATAGTGTCAATGTGTCTGATAATAATAATATTATATGTTTCAACCAAACCGTAAACTGACGATGAGGAGGAGGAGGAGGACGACGACGACGACGAGATTCATCACATACGCTCTCTCTGATATGATACGACGTAAGACTGTAGTATGTTTTTTACTGGCCAATGCGGACGTCGAAGATAGGGCGGTAAGGGTGGCGTTCGGTTCCCTCCCAACAACAAAACCCCTTTGGCGGTTACAGTTAATAACGGTACTCTAATTAACTGTACGTAGGGGTAGCCCAGTACGGTACGGTACCTACCGTCCATTACCGTAGTAGGTCGTACAGTTTAACCCCCACGACGGTCGGCGGTGTAGGTAAATCTGAATGCACTGTAATAGGCTAGTTTGTGAAAGTCTCTCTTGAACTGTGAGAACGGTTTCAAAAGTTCAAACTCTCTTGTCATGAATTTTGATTTTTATTATATACTTCGTATTATACTTCGTATATAATATTGGAAACGTCGAATTTTGTAGTATGGACAACTACCCTTCCTCGCACTAACTGTAAAAGTGGGTCCCAGTACAGCAGTTGTTTAGCCGTCGCCTCCAGTCTCTCTCTCTCCTGTTTGGCCATGTTGTTGTTGTTGTTGTTGTTGCTGCTGCTGCTGCTGCTGCTGCTGGAAGTGTTCGAAATCAAGTCACGGCACAAAATGGTTTGCAATGTGACCATACTCCCTCCCAACATTCTGATTCGTTGTTTATTTGGGTAAAATTTCTTCATCAAAGAGAGGGGTTGAAAACAACTTGTCAATTGTATTTCACACCCATACTGGACGACCATCCAATGGATTGGCAGACCAAACTGTTTGGGGGGCAGAATAGTGATCCAATTGTCAGCATACTTTCAGGGAATCTCATGAAAGGAATTCCCGGGATGTTCCTGCAGCTGTTGTTTGTTCTTTGTTGCAGATGGTTCCTGCTAGCCAATACGACGTATGCATCGTCGTCACGTATCAAATTGGAGATTGGACTGTCAATCTCTCTAATGGATATCTTGAACAACAGTGTCCTTGTGAATTGGTGATGGCTTGGATATCATTACCCCTCTCTGGGTTGTTTGTATATTTCCTTGGGGTGTTTCATGTCATGTATATCGACTTCTTTAAACATCAATGTCTTATGTTTCAAGGTTGATTTGCCATTGTCATTGACACGTTCGGGACTACGGTTGTTTTCGGACGCTGCTTCGATCTTCGCTTTTTGTTGTTGTTGGGCATCGACAAGAAGCGAATCCACTTGGAATAAAACTTTATCTTCCGGTGATTTCAGCTGTTGCAATTCTCGTAGTTTCCGAATGTGCGCTTTCAATATCTTCTCGTTGCTCCCAGCGAGTGCATTGGGGCCCCATTTTTTGCCACCTACTCCAAGGTCAATTATAACATTGTTGTGATGGTGTCGGATCAAATAGGCAGTAAAAACAGCATACAGGAGGAAGGCGGTTGTCATCATCCCAACAAACAGTTTGTGTAAAGTTGATCGGGGTATCCGACGACTGTGGGGAAAAGATTGGGATGTAGCCATCATGGGAGAGCCTGAACAAGATCGTTTTCCTGTTGTCCCGGGCAACCCAGCCAATGAAGGAGTAACAGGAGTCTGCAACCCCATTTTGGTTTGTTGGGTAGGTAGAAGGGTAGGTTGGTGGGTTAATTGGTTGGTTGGTGGATTGATTGTGGGTCAAATCGACGTGTCTCGGCTAGCGAAAGAGAAAATGACAACTTTTGTTTTAGTTGACAGACGACCACTTTCAACTTCGCTTCTGTGTACGACTAGTATATCTTTCGTTTGGAATTTACAGTTAGGCCCTTCAAAGTAGCAACTCAAACCTCTACAGCATCGATCACAAATACTGACTTCGTGCAATGACGATATTGACTACGGTAGATGTATTAATAGCAGTCAACGTACTCCGTATGTTGTTGTCTCTTTCTGAAGTAGCAACAGAACTGACACCGAACAAGGGGTTCCAAATTGGAAATGTGATGATGTTCACAACAAAAGAAGGTACTTGTGTAGGGGGGTAGACGATTGATCATGAAACGAACGTTGACGAGGAATGGTCATTGGAAAAGTGAACCTATGCCTTTTTGATCCTTTCGATTATTGCCCTTGAGGGACAGAATCTCACAGTCAGTCGCCTTTTTCTACGAAATCGTACGACCAGAAAAGCTACCGCAGCCAGATATCATACCTATTGCATAGCCATGTGAATTTTGAAATCATACCGGAGTACGGTACTACGTAATATAATACAACTTCAAAAACATTTGCCGAAATCTATGAAGTACTAATAAGGTAGGAATTTTCGCTTCTTTTTTCAAATGCACCTGACACGGTCGACCGTGGCGTGCTTACCTATTTGGTGTACCTAGATGGTTGGTGAAAAGGTTGCGGGTGCATTCGATATTCGATGCCGCTTTCGCAGGATTCCAAAACAACCAATGTACCGTCCTTGGAGCTGAAAAAAAAAGGATCCGATTCCTTCTTCAGAGTCACGGCGTTGCCAAGTAGCCAGCGAACTAGCCACTAGCATATGCGATCAAGACCTGAAACGAAAGAAAAAACAGTTAGGGTTAGATACAGTCTCAGTCCTAGACAAACGATTGGCCGCATCTTCCCGGAGTTGCTGCATCTTGCTCCTTGGCTGCCGATCTCAAAGATTAAACTTCCATTGCGTGTCATCCCTAGGCATGCATCAAGAAATACGCAAAAGTTTTCGTCATGGCCAAAAAAGGAGATGCTAGCAGCCCCCGAGGGAAGTCCCAAGACTTTCATCGTAAAGCAAAACCCTCTGCAAGCAGTGAAATCATCAGAACCACAGGAATGTTAACCCCATTGAGCGTAAATCACTCAAATCGGAAGTATATGAAAAGTAAGTATTGTGTTTTCCTCCCCTGATTACATCTGCAAGCTGGTGGTAACTAAACGATTGGAGACGCGATCCCGGTATGTGCCGGTATTGCGACATGGTCAACAACTCTACACGTACCTGGTCAGATTTCAGGACATTGGTCACCGGCTACCCCCTTATGCAAGCAGCATGGTTACCCTTTCTCTTGCATTTTCCTTACTCATTCATCCATCCGTCTCCATGTCGTCATTTTGGTGTTCAAAGGAATTGGTCACAGTTCCGTGACCACGCCTCATCCCCAATAAGATAGATGCTCGTTCCCGTATGGCTGCCTGAATGATATCAAAGACGGCGCGACAACCATCCATGGCCGCTCCCAGCACACGATCCATGGTGTCAAAATCCGGCAGGCGAGCCTCGCATTGTGCCATTACAACTGTCCCCCGTTGTGGGAGCATGGCACATGGTAAACAAACGGCATTTTGCCCCGCAAACGACGATTCTTCTTGTCGATTCAAATCCACCAAGGTCTTTTCATCGGTGTTGACCCCACTGCCTGCATATCCTGCGGAACAGGAACACAGTATGTCCTTCACAGGTATTCCCGCATCTATCAACGCGACAGATGCAGCGTTGATGGCCGCCGATAAGCGTCCGCCATCATCGGCCAGTATCACCACCTGCACTTGAATTCTAGACTTGGGATATAGCTGTAGCAGGATAGTCGCTTCCAACGCTCGCTTCAACAAATGAGTCATTTCAACCAACCGTCGATCCGTGTTCGGATTGGTAACGCGACGATCCCCGCCCGAAGGCGCAAAGGGCACGGCTTTTACCGATACATCTACCATCGCTCGATCCGGCAATTCATCGGATCGTCGAGCGCAAGCCATGGGGCCACGCACCGTCGCCAAGGCACTGGTCAAACCCATGTCGACAAGGGCACTACCACCGACGCCGCCGCCGTCTCCAGTGTTGGTATTGGCACCCATTTGAACCCTCATGCGTCGAATTTCGCCAGGTTTTCGACCATCATTACGAAGATTGGACAAGGCCAAAAGGTCGGTGCGCCGGATGGAGGATCCCATGTCGGTGAACGGACTACCGATCCGACTCCTACGGCTCAGATCAGGTCAAAAGCAAGGAGATATATCGGCAAGGGAATCCGAAATACCCACCGCAATCCTCTAGCTTTCGTCAACAATGGAGCATCCAAACAGTAATATTCTTCTGAAGGAGGGATAAAGATGGCGACGGGAGTGGAGATGCCGCTGCTTGAACGCAAGAAACAAGCCATACACAGTACCTATCTGTTGTGTATTTGCCTCCCAATTCTTTGTCGTCTTGATTTTTTTTGTTGGTCTCGAAATGATCCAAGCGCATGAAGGCCAGACACGCGTCTTTCTGTTGATCGATCCGTTTGTACTTCGAAGTATTATTTTTTTGCGTCGTATTGGTGTTCGACCACGAGGTCACTACTCTACTCTCTACTAGCTAGTAGAGAGCTAGCTAGACCTAGCTACAGTGGTGCAACACAATAAAAAAAAAGATTCTCTCGTTGAACTATGAGACCCACATTAGATCCATTTGAGAGGCATCCTCCTCTTCTACTCCGTATGACCGTATGACCACCGGAATCATCACGAAAGATGCCAAAGTGTAAAGGTACAACGTTACAACAAGATTAGGCTTGGTCTATGCTGCATTACTATTATTCAGGGTGAAAACAAAGCAGCAAAAACGAAGCTTAGCTCTTTACCCAATCCAGATCCTCCTTATGCTTCTGGAATTCTTCCCAGGCATCAGATGTCACATCCCACAACATTTTGGTCATAAACTTCTGCTCCTTGCTCAAATCATGGGGAAGCTTATCTGGATGAAGGAAAAAGCGCAATTTGCGGACAGACTTTTTCAGCTTTTCGTCTTCTGGAAGTCCAGAGGCACCAACAATGTCAGCTTGTGTGATGGGTTCCCACTTTTGAAAATAATCATGACCAGACACTCCAAGTGCTGGTGGAAAAACTTTATGAATGGTTGTAATGAGAGTATCAATTGGCCGGAGCATTTGCAACTGAGGTGGTTGCAATGCCCAATGAATAAGAATGTCATGCTTGATCCTGGTGATTACAGCTTGGCCATCATCTCCAGTTTGATTGGCCATGGCAGCATATTTCTCACTTGCAGCAGAGTGATGGTGATTTTCATGCTGTTGCTGATGGTTATGTTGAGGATGCTGTTGCTGTTGCTGTGGATACTGCGGTTGCCGGTGTTGTTGTTGGCTAGGATACTGCTGATGCTGTGGATAAGGATATCCCTGCTGTGGATGTTGCTGATTCCAAGCTGAGTTGTGCTGTGGGTGCTGGCCAGTCGATGGCTTTGCCCACTGTTGCTGCTTGCGATAAGCTTCTCCACGCCGACGTTGCTCATCTGCAGCTTGTTGTTCAGCTTGTCGTCTCCTTTGATCCTCTTCTTGTCTCTGTCTAGCCCACGCAGCTTGCTGCTGCTGATATCTGGCTTGGGCTTCCTGCTGGAGTCTCATCTGCTCTTCGGCAGCTCTCTTCCTAGCTTCCTCTTCTTGCTGCCTCCTAACAGCAGCCTCGTGTTCTTGTTGGCGCCTCAGCTGTTCTTGTTGGGCTCTTACAGCTTCCTGCCTTCTATGCTCCTCTTGCTGGATCCTAATCTCTTCATCAGTAGGGACATGCATACCCGGTGGTGGATCAAAATAAGTGCCACGTTTTCTGACATTTTCAGCAGCTGTCTCAAGTTCTTGTCTCTCCATGCCCATTGTGTTTATACCAGCTCCGTGACAAATGGCCCTAAGTTCTTTAATACTGAGCTTGATTGGTATTGTTGATTGGGAAGATGATACTGATGCTTCAGATGTTGGTGATGGTTTGAGTGGTGGAGCTTCTTGTTCATCAAATGGGGCAGTTTGAGGATCCACTGAAGGCTCATCTTGAGGAACAGTTTCCGTGGAAGGAGGTCTTGGTTGTGGTGGAGGGGTTGGGGTTGGTTCAGAGTGAGGTATGTCATGTTGCAACTGACGCTGAGACTGTGGGTGTTGCTGAGGGGGATTGGCTGCAAATCCAGCAGAATGGTTGGAATGTGAGCCAGGACGGTCAAAGTAGGTTCCTCTTTTCTTGACTTCTTCTGCTGCATGGATCAATTGGATCCGTTCCATCCCAGCTGTGTTGATTCCAGCTCCGTGACATATTGCTCTCAATTCAGAAATAGACATTGCCGAAGAATTTGTAGATACACTGGCAGATGCAGCAGGCTGATTGGGATGCTGTTGTGCATGGCCTTGTTTTTGTTCTGAATGCTGCAACTCAGGGCTGTGGACAGGGCTGGTTTCCTTCTTTTCCTCGACTTCCTCTTCTGGAATGATTCCTCTGGCTATCCATTGGTGTTTTCTCAGTGTTTGTGCCCACATCATGGCATCCGCCGGGGCGCCATTGCATCTAAAGACCAACTCATCGGCATGATTGAAAACTTTGAGAGTAAATTGGTGATCGGGAGAAAACTCCTTCAATGTCACTTCTTCCACCAACCTGATTGGGATTCTTTCGAGTACCTCCAATTCTTTTCGTCCGTTCAATGGATTGAAAATTTCTCTTTGAATCCACAATGTTGTTTGCTCTCCTGGCTTTTTCCCTTTGACCAAGCTAGCCAACACCTGCTTCCACACATGTCTCATTTTGGATCTTCTATGTTGTTCAATCCAACCATGCACCACAAGATTTGAATCTGGATTTGTCGGTCTCTGAAAAGATGATGTTCCAACGTACGGTTTTGCGCCAGCAGGTACAGCTGTCTTTGTGTTGGTTTGTGTTTGGGCTGTAGATGCAGCTCTCACTCCTTCCGTCGAATCGAACGTCTTGGTCGCTCTCACTCCTTCCGTCGAATCGAACGTCTTGGTCGATGCGACAGCTGGAAAATTGCCATCGACAGACGCAGCTGGTGCGTGGTGGGGCTGGTGATGTTGGGTCGTTTCGGATACCACAGAGTCGGTCCTGATATGTCCAGAAGTAGTAGCAGTTGTTGTTGCTGCTGCTGTTGGGGCCGCGATAGTAGTAGTAGCATTGGTTTGATCGGTCGCTGTGTCGTCTGCCACATGTCTGGTCGTGTCGGAATACATTCGACTCTTGCAGGCACATCCCTTGCAAAAATGTTCCTCACACCAATCGTCGTAATAATCTCCGTTACTGCTCCGATAATCGTCGGTTGGGGCCTTGCGACGAGCAGACGCTTCGGCTTGTCGAGACAAATCGTTGGAAAAGATGCCCAGTTCTTCCCGTGCACGTTGGGCATTCTTTTTGCTGGTGGCATTAAAGGCAGCTTGTTTCAAGTTGTTGGCAACTTTGGGAACAAACTTACCGAACACCGCTTGACCCAAGTGGAATTTCGTTGCAGCATTGTGGGGAGATGCGGCGGCTGTATGGGAATAAGACGAATCTTGAAATTGCGGATAAGAAGAAGAAGAAGTAGCAGCAGCAGCAGGGGGAGGAACAGAAACTGTAGTCACTGGTGTCGGTTGTTGTTCTGGTGCTGGAACAATCGGAACGGCCGTTTCAATCGGAATAGCCGTTTCGACGGGATCTTGAGACAGTTGTTCCACAGATTCTGTTGCTGCCACCGCCAAAGGTTCCTCTTCCTCGATCGGCTCGATCGGTTCGACAGATTTGGTCGGCTCATCGACAACATTTTCGGTCACATGGTCGGAAATATTGGTTGTGACGGTGGCAGTCTCTTCCAAATCTGTCACTGCGGCAGCAGCAGCAGTCGCAGTCGCAGCAGATTCCGAATGATGATGATCCTCGTGGGTGTGATCATGTTGTTCCTCTATGGCGTCATTTTCGGAAAGGATGGTGGCAGACGTTGCTACAGTATCCTTAAAGACAGCAGCGGCAGATGTTTCGTCACTGGAGGTATTATTTCCAGAACTGATACTCTTTTTCTTGCCTTTTCGCTTTACCTTGTCGGCCGACCCCGACCGTTTGACATCTTTGGGATACTTTTGTTTGTAATAGACACGGAAATCTTGTAATGCCTGGTACAATATTGGATCAAATTTACCTTCCTCCACGAAAAGGGCACTTTCCCGTAACAATGCAGCCAAGGCTGCATTGTCAATAGGACGGTCATCCTTTGAGGCGTCTTTCGAAGATCTAGTACTACTATGATGATGATCTTTGGACGTGACGGTACTCTCTCCACCACCAAAATCTTCGGGCATGGTAATGATGATTGATACAATAATACGTAGTACTGTAGTACTGGAGTAATAGTATTGATAGTTAGTACCTGCTGTCTCTTTTTTTGTATAGATTGATAAATAGTTGTTGTGGTATCGATACGTCGATACAATGCACGAAACAAAACGACTTCCGTGAGAGGAGGAGGACGAGGAGAGCTTGTACCCGGAGTAGTAGAAGAAGGAAGAAGAGGAAGGTGGTGGTGGTGGTGGTGGTGATGATGATGGTGTTGTCTGTGACTGTGAATAAAATCACTGTCAACAGAAACAACGGTTCATATCGCGTAAGCACGGCACATACAACTCCATACACGACGGAGAATGGCGGGAGCTGTTCAGTCTTGCAAGAATTTCTGCTCCAACGTACCTAAAACAGCCTTCCCCTTAGCGGAGTTGACTATTATGAACTTTAAAATGGTCGAATCGCGAAACGCTGACGTTTTCCGTCTGGCCGTTGCAAGGTTAACGAATCCACGAATAAAAGATCCGATCTATTGTTGCACATCATCGTCGTCCATCACATTCATACGTACAGACACCGGTAGACATCATCCGTACATCACATCATCATCATCTTCTCACGTCCAAAACCACAGCCAAACAACAACGTCAAAAAAAAATCGGCATCCGATCAACACGAACTCCAAAAAATAATCTCATCACTCATCATCATTGCGACATTACTACTATTATACTACGTATTTTATTGTTTCATCTTCGATTCTCGTTTTGTCTCTCTTTCTTTTGTTGCAAGATCCGACAAACAGCGACGATCCGAAACCAAAAAAAAAAGATAATATATCTCTGCTGTTGTTTCAAAAAAAGTACAATAAAAAATGAAGTTCTTCTCTGCTACGACGTATAAAAAGATCGCACTGCTATTATTGGCAGTACCATCCTCGCCAGTGACAGGCTTTGTCACGACGCTGCGGCGACAAGCCTCACAGTTTTCCGCAATTTCATCATCATCATCGGCAGCAACATCGGCGTCGTCGTCGGCGTTGTCGGCCGAGGCATGTAACATTGGTATCTTTGGTGGTGGTACAGTCGGTGGTGGTATCGTGGAGATTATCGAATCGAAACGAGAAAAGTTTGAACAAATGACCGGCAAGTCGCTCCATGTCAAGAAGATTTGTGTCCGAGATCTGAACAAGCCGCGAGATTTCAACGTTCCCGAGGGGTGCACTGTCACCACGGACTACGACGATATTCTCAACGACGATTCCCTCGACATCATTGTAGAAGTCATGGGCGGGACGACCAAGGCCAAGGATGTGGTGTCAGCCGCACTCCAAAAGGGACGCAACGTAGTCACGGCCAACAAGGCCTTGATTGCCGCCTTCATGCCAGAAATTGAAAAGCTCTTGACCGATATCAATGCCAGTCGTGACGAAAACGTTGAGTTCCGGTACGAAGCCGCCGTTTGTGGAGGTATCCCCATCATCCGATCCTTGCAGAGCGACTTTGTGGGCGATGAAATTTCCATGATCAGTGGAATCATCAACGGTTGCACCAACTTTATGTTGACAGCAATGGACGCCGAAGGAAAGTCGTACGACGAGGCGCTCGATGAGGCATCCAAACTTGGTTACGCCGAAGAAGACCCAACACTCGACGTGGGTGGCTTTGATGCACGGTCCAAGCTCAAGATTTTGATGCGATTGGCCTATGGGATCGACGTGGATGAAGAGGAAATCAGTTGTCGCGGGATCACAGAACTATCCAAGTTGGACTTCCAGTACGCCAAGATGATGGGTGGGTCCATCAAATTGATCGGTGTCGCTAAAGCTGTAAGTCCAGGAAAAGTCGCAGCCTTTGTATCACCCGCCTACGTCACCTCGGGCGATTCGTTGTATGCTGTCAGCGGAGCTACCAATGCAGTCGAAGTCATCTCCAAGAATCTACAGGCAACGACGTTGATTGGACAAGGTGCTGGTCGATATCCAACCGCCAACAGTTGTATCAACGATATCGTTGCACTAGCAAAGGGAGACAAGACACCACTACCATTCAATCCGCCCGCAAAGGATGTGCAATTTGTCAACAACTACGAGTCGAATTTCTTCATTCGTCTCAAGTACAGAGACGGTCTAGGAATCACACGGCAATGTGGTGAAGTTTGCGAGAAGTACGGGGTGTCGATTCACTCTATCTTGCAAAATCCCATCACCAAACGTGACGATGCAGCCTTTGTGTTGATCACGGACAAGGTGCCTCTGTCCAGTGTGAAAAAATTCTGTGCCGAAATCGAAGGCTTCGATTGGTGCCGTGGTCCAACATTCTTCATGCCCGTCCTTCGTGAGGATTGGGAAACTGCCATGGTGCCTTGAACAGGACATCTTGATCGGAGCGGATAGTTACTTTAACAGAAAAAAAAATACTATTATTATCTATCCACCCTACGGAAAAAGTGTTGGTAAATTCTGTCTAGTTGTGATTCCGATGCAGCGAAATAGTCTTCCTGTCATGTTGTTATTTATTATAGTGAATGGCTAAAATGTAAATGAAATCTATTTAGTATCCCGTCACCATCTAGAATGTCTTTTGATGAATACGAATCCATCCCTCCTATACTTTGATCCACACTCCTGAGGTACATTTGAAACCTGAGCCAAAGGCGACTTGCATGATTCGGTCACCCTTTTTCAATGGGTTGGTCCGTTGTTGGTCTTGAATGTATTCCAGTTCGTACCAAATGGAAGAGGAACTCGTGTTACCATAGTTGTAAAGCGTCATTCGTGATGGTTCCGTGTGATATTGCTCCAAATTTAAATTTTTTTCAATTCCGTCAATGACAGCCCGACCCCCGGCATGGATGCAGAAGTGGTCGATGCATCGTTTGAAGTCCGGTACGTATGGTTTTACGGAGGGCAACTTGGCAGCGGTATCTTCGGCACCGTATGATATGAGTGTCTTGGTGATCTGTTTCAGTACAAATCGAACTATGATGCTCCAAACGACCTTGGCTTGTTCTGTCAGTGGCAGAACTTGAGGACCAAGCATGGTGAAATTTTTCTCCATTGTCTTTCCGGCCACTTTGACAATGTCCTTCGAGAGACGGACGCCGCGATATCCTTCTCCGTCTTCGGCCTCGTACACACATTCGTAGGCAGTTTCGCCACTTCCTTGCACCCGAACGGTATGTAAGAGCTTGTACCATGCTCGTCGTCCGTCCAACCAGTTGTTGGAGAGGACGATGGCTGCACCTCCACAACGGAACAAGGTGTTTTGAATGAGGAATCCACGATCATTTCCATGATACAAATTGGGCGTGATAATTTCCGTCGACACGACCAGGGCCTTGCGATGTCCTTTTCGACTCAACAACTTCTTGGCCAAGTCGATACTGATAAGAGATGCACTGCATCCCATTCCAGAGAGGTTGTATGTCTCAACGTCACTTCGCATACCAAAATGAGACATGACCATGGCGCAGAGGGATGGTGTGGGAGAAAACAGCGAACAGTTGATGACTAGAACATCTATTTCTCGTGGTTTGACATTCGCCTTCTTCAACGCTTGAGCAACAATATCGAAAATGACGGTCTCGGCTTCTTTTCTGCTTGCCGCGATCGATCGATCTGCCTTCTGATCCTTGTTTTTCAAACATTGCACGATCCCTGGGGGCCACGCTGTCGCTGGTCCGGTTCCCGATCGATCCAAAATTCGTTGCATGAATCCAAGACTCTCTTCAGTAAAGCACTGCTGTCGTTTCATCATTGTCATGATGTCATCGTGGGAACATTTCCATTCGTCGGGTGCTTTAAATGTGGCAAAACTCAACAAATAGATGGGGTTGTCACGTCGGACCATCCACGCCCCAACTACCAAAATCAAAGCGGTTGTTTTCACGGCAGGCGAAAAGATGGTGTGACCATCACTCTCCATGATAGCCACGTACAGCCGAACAAAGAGCTGCTTGATATGTTCAAAAACGATGGCCATGGTTTCGTACGACAGCGTCACATCGTTGTCTCCAAACAAATCTTTGACGACTTGATGCACAATCTGTGACACCAACACCAACATTCCCAAGGCAAACAGCCGAGGTGCATGCGTCAGGAGAACATGCATCCAGTTGATCATTCTGTAATGAGAGGATACATGGAGGAGAAAGATGACATAACAAGAAACAAAGCTTTCGTCAGAAAAAAAAAGTATCACCAACAAAAGACACATCAAGGCTGACATGTCTGTTGTCCACCAAACCTGACCATTCTCCTTTTGTTCTTTCGTTCGTCAAGGAACGATTAGACGTACCCAATCAACGATGACTTTCGAACACGATACTCTTTCGAATTGCGAGGCGTCGTGGGACTACCGTTGGTCGAATCATTTGTTTCACTGCTGACACTGAGCTCACCCCGGGATACAATCCGGTGAATAGGTCGTTCGACCTCCAAGGCTCCGTTCTCATTGCGATTCTGTGGCGGCATTGGGAGTTTGTTGTCTTTATATCGTAGAATTACCAAGGAAGAAATAACGAATTGCTGTCGCTGCCCAAAGGATGTTGAAAGATTATTATGTATGGCGACTGCCTTTTTTTCTTTCCATCCATTGATCTCACAGTGAGTCGATTAGTAGTGATGATGAAAGAAAGAGAGGAAATCTACACCATTGATGATGAAGAGAGACAGAGAGGATTTACAGTTAAATGAGGTGAGTGCAAAACAACGTAACCAACGACGTGGTGCCGCGAACACCACCAGAGACGCGACAACAACGATGACGGTGACGAAATCCATTTGTTGAGTGGGCAATCGTACGAGTCGAAAGGAGTTGGGATCGAACCATACCTATAATACTTATCAACAGTATCTTACTCCGAGTAGGAGCTTCCGTTCAGGAGTACCAGCCATGTATCATTCCGTTCGACAGCCCAACCGCCTTTGGATTAGAGAGATCATAATATTGCCGGCGAATCGGGATCCAAACCTCTAGCTAGCTACCGGTAGTTTCACCGAAAGCATTCGAAGCATTCTCTGTCCAAGAGATTTTTCAAAATAGTACCTTCCAGTCCTTGTCGAGCTCTTAGCAACCGGCACATTGCTAGCCACCAAACAATAGATGATATTTCCAAGAAGCTAGGTCAATGGATTCCGTGCTGCTTATCAAAGATTCTCAAAATGGCAACGGTAGGTGCGGTATCACGTTGGGTTGGCTTGCCCAGAACAAAACCATTCTCTTCCAAGAAAATGGGAATAACTCTATCCTTCCAGCCCAACTCCGTATAAACGAGAAAAAATATGACCTATCCGATATTTGGTGCTCCGTAGTAGTACATGGAAAATGGCAAGTAAATATCGGACTAACAGTAAATCCCACTTTTATGGCGTGGATAGGACGACTCGAACACAAAGCTTTGAAAATTCACTCTTCTTATGTAAGAACATGTCGATTTAGCTAAATAGATCATCTGTCAAGTCATCGCTTCCAAACAAATCATCCAATGAAGATTCAATGTCAGCTTCGATATCCAATAGTTCGTCACTGCCCGAATCATCGCCGTCATCGTCAGACATCGCTCCCAAAGAGCCATTGACTCCAAACGATCCCACTCCAGCGGTCGTTGATGCGGCAGCAGCAGCCGCAGCAGCTCTTTGCTCTTTTTCTTCTGATTTCTTCTTCTTCTTTGCTTTCTCGATGGCGCGACGATTCTCGTTCACAGCCTTCAACACTTCAGGTCGTGGCGACACGATCATGGCCAAAACTCGACCCTCTCGCTTGGGTCGACCTTCTCTCACACAAACAGCTTCCATTTCGGTGGCAAGCTTGTCTAGCAGCTCAAATCCAAGTTTGTCGTGCTGTACCTCCCGACCACGGAACATGACCGAACATTTCACCCGATTGCCCTGTTTGAGAAATTTGATCGCATTCTTCTTTCGGACCTCATAATCGTGAACATCAATTTTATACGACATTTTGACTTCCTTGATTTCAGTCGCCTTGGAGTTCTTTTTGACCTCCTTCGCCTTCTTTTCTTGCATGTATCTATACTTCGAATAATCGACAATTTTGCAGACGGGAGGATCGGAATTGGCGTTGACCAAGATCAAATCCAGGCCACCCATTTCTTGGGCCTTGGCCAAGGCTTCTGCGCGACTCATGATACCCAAAGGCTCGTCCTTCCCTAACTTGTTGGGCGCTACCACACGAAGCTCGGAGGCGGTGATTTCATTGTTCATGGGAGGTCGCTGCTCCATCACAGGAGGAGCTCGACTATTGGCTTGTCGCGCCATTAAAAGTGACGTTGCAGAGAAGAAAGGTGAATCTCTTCTTACCGATGCAGATTGTGGTGCTATTGATAACCTCCCAAACGGTAACGCTGAAAAACCTGCCACTGTTGTTGTCGACGTTTCCAGCGATTGCCATAGCAGCGCAACGGCCCATACAAGTTGAATCATTTCTACTAGTTTCAATTTTTTGTTGATGCAAGGATTTCTTTTGAGGGGATTCTCAACTTTTTCGGGAAGAAAAATTCAATCCTACCGTGAAAGAAAGTCGAGGAAAGGAACCAGTTCTGTAATGGAAGGTGGTTGCAACGCAGCAGTGGGAGAGAGAGACGACGACGACGACGACGATGATGATGGATCAGCGAAGCGTGGCAGAGGAACGACGAGATCCTCTTCTTCTCGATAGCTGGAATAGGGATATTTTTATCGTCTCTACTCTGTTCTGCTCTTTGATGACACAACTCTGACGTTTCAACGCGATAATTTTGGTGGTGGGGACGAGTCTAGTAAGGTGAAGGATAATATCTTATCTCGAACACTAATGAAGATTTACAATGACTGGCATAAAAAAGATGACGATGACCCGTTTCCTCGAGCAGATTAGATGACGAACACAATCTTTATCTTGATAGCGATCACAATAACAAACAGACTGGATGAGAAATAACTACGCTTGCAGATGATATTGTAAGCAACTTACTCCAGTACTTCTTTTAATTGACTGTGATAACAACGCACAAAAAGTCATTTTCGTTAAATGGAATCGAAAGCATCTGTTAAAGTCTTCTGATTTGCACAAAAGACCCCGCCTTTTTCGAAGTTTCACTTGCGGGGGCGGTGGGGTGGTCACTCGTTCAGGTCCCGTCTATCGTCTTCGTAATAATGAAAGGACTTGCTATGGTGCAATCTGTTCCTGCATATCTGCGTTTCTCTGCATTGCCGCTTGCCATCATAGAAAAAAAACTTCACTACCACCATGCCTCCAGCCGATAGCGGAGAGGCAATAAAAATACCTCATGACCACGACGTCCTGTCTGGTAGAGGAAACTTTGTCAATTACCATCCTGGAAACGAATACTTTCGTGCACTCGTTCGAAATCACAAAGTTGAGTATGTCAAGTGCCCCAAACCCGAAAAGGGGAAATTCTCCAAACTTATTTACGATGAAATTAAAGCACGGAATCCTCCCGGTCGATTTCTGAAACAAGATAACTCTTCCAAACTATGGTATGATATCGGGGAGAAGAAAGCTCTGGATAAAACACGACAAGCCCTGCGAGAGGGAGCGCCCGACCTGATGAAAGAACTGTCCGGAGATAGTGGTGAAGATACCGACGATGAACCGGTGATTGCGCGTAAAAAGGTACGGAAATATGTCTGTGCAACCTTTCATTTTCGACCCAATTTTTTTGCGATCTTGGGCACTGTTCTTCCGACAGGCCTGACTGTTCATAGCACATGGCATGCTTTGTAGACAGGTACTAACTTTCTTTCTTCGTATACATTAATCCTTACTACGGTAGACGCCCAGCAAAAACAGTACCGCGAAATCAGGCACAACGGCCGGAATGGGCGGCGACAACATGCAAAATCCATACATTGGAGGGTTCTCGTCACCAGGAGTCTTATCGCGGAACGGTATGATGTCCATAGGGTCCATAGGAATGTCTCCTATGACATCTCCGGGCCTGCTGTCACCCGGAATGATGATGACACCTGATATGCAGTTTTCAGCCACGCAGTCGCAGAATGGCGGGATTTCCAGTCGTTTGCAATCGCCGTTGTCGGACATAATCCCTCCGCCTCAGGTTCATATGACTCCCAACAATGTTGAAAGTATGATGAATAATATGATTTCGTCTCAAGAGCAGCAGCTTATCTTCCAGCAGCAGCAGCAGCAACAACAACAACAGCAGCAGCAGTTCGAGCAGATGCAGCAGCAAATGAATCAGCAGCAATTCCTAATGAATGCAAATACAATGAATCATATGGGAGCAAGTTTCGACATGATGAGTCCGCAGCAACAGCAACAACAATTGCAGCAAATTCGCCTACTGCAAATGAGGCAGCAGCTCATGAACAGTCAAATGCAACAACAGCAGCAGCAGCAGCAGCAACAACAACAACAACAACAACAACAACAACAACAACGGCATAGTCAATCGCAGCAAATGCACATGAACCAATTTCGACAACAGCAGCAAAAGCATCAGCCAACGCAACAATTTCAGCAAACCATACAAACACAGTCGGCTTCCGAGATGCAAATGCTACAATGCAAACTTGCAGCAATCTACTCGGCGGAATCTTTTGGCCCACGACCTCTTGGCGACCAAACCCTATCGTCTCAGCTTTCCAGTGCAAACAACGTGCTCAGCAAGACAAACAAAGTTGACGGGAATGATAAGGCCAACAAACACCCCGATGAAGTGGGCAGCATGGACAATACTCTCCACTCCGACAACAGAGCAAGAGGAAGTTCGACACGAGTGGAGTTACCGCCGGGAAATAACCCACGACGAATGCCTCCGCCATCATTGCTGAAGCGTGACGACAGTCTTAAAATGGACAAACTTTTCGAACCGACTTCCCCTGGAGAAGCTGAGACAAAGAAGAAATATGGCGATGGACATGGATCTTCCGCTCATTTGTCAGCCATGAGTTTGTCCATGGGAGATCTGAATGATGAAGGCGATTTAAGTCAAGTCTTTGATTCATCATTGAAAATCTCTGGAGTGAACTCGCAAAAGAGCGGTAGCGTTGGTAACATCAACAAGATCAAAGTTGGTGCATCGTCGGCTTCTATTGCCTCGCCTATCAAACAAAACCCCAAACTCTCGTCGAACGGCTTGTGGGGGGCAGGACGAGGTGATCGTTTGGCAAACAATCATTCTTGGGAAAACACAAATTTCGATATGAGTGTGGCAACTCTCGGTGCCTCTGAGATTGGTGCTTCGGAGGTGGGCAGCATGAGCTACGCAACGATCAATATGCCAGACCATGAAGAACAGATGTCATTTACACGAGTGTTCGAAGATGTGGAAAAATGACTTGTAGGGCGTTGATGATGCTGTGGTCATGAAGATAGATCACTCACTCGCCATCCAGCAGTGAAATAGAATCCATCCAAACAAACTTCAGAGAAGTCCCTCCATCGAAGTATCTGGATGTCATTCGATCTGGTTCTTACTAAAGCCGTTTTGATACTTTTGTGAGGGTTTTTCTACAGTCGGAGTACGTAGTAGTAAAAACCAGGGACTGAGATATGTACTCAACTGTTTCAAGTATCCTATATGCACACGCTGTAACATAGTAGTAATAGAATATTATTACTCCCACTAAGCTTGTTGTTGGTACTCGTGGTCTTGGAGAATCCTTTCCTCTTACAAACTCGATCCGCCACATAATTTTTGATACAGCGCAACAGACGGAGTGATACTTGTCTACCATAGGCATTGGTTTCCGCGGCGCATATGTCCAACCAGGACATGTCTAAAGGTCTGAACTTGTTGATCATGTTGTCGTTCAAGGCCTCGGTGAGTTGAAGGACTCTGTAGAACTTGTCTTTGTGGTAGGGGGCTGGACGATATGTCTACTGTGTGCATGTACTGTTAAAAATCATGTCCAAGCGCTGCTTGGAGGAAGCGCAAGAAGTCCCTGAGACCAATTCTTCTTGCTTTCTCCTTATCCAGACTTCTCTTCAGTTCGCCTCTAGAAGCAATTATAAGTCGATGGGAATTAGCAAAGAAACAGAGAATGCATGATCATCAACGTGGACATTCTTGTTGAGCATCTCATTTATGAGCATGAAAAGCTGTTCACTCTTTGGCGTTTGTACAATGTGAAGGTGTAGGTGCATGGTTTGAATGACCCTCGAATGACTGGTGTATTGCAATGGAGCACTGTCAACAGCACACTTTCACCATGGTTGGTATCCATATTTCATTTCAAACTGTTGGTCAAATCCTGTTCTTGGTCTTCATTTCTTCATCGTCACAGTGTCTGGGTTTTACTCTCGTCTCCTACCGCAAATGATATGCCATCGAGTACAATTTCTACAGACGAAGGTAAAGAGGTACTACAATAGCTACCTAGCAACGATTGTGGCACAGGGTGTGCAGTCGACCAAGCTGCAGAATATTATTGAAAATAATTTTACTAAGTTTAAAATGCGGCATATGTTTATTACAACAGGTAGCAGTAGAGAGTATGAGAAACCAAAGAAGTGTCACAATAGGGATGGAGTTGGCTGACTAATTTGGGAAGGGAAGTATCTATAACAGCACGACTTTTACACTGGGCTCCATCTGTGTCGGTGTCATGACTGATAAGAGTTGGGTGGTGAGATTGCAATGGGATTCGTTGGCAGGGAGGATAGTACAGTTTGGGGATCCAAACTCAGCAACAGCCATGTCAATGTTTCTTCCATTTTGGTGACAAGAGAAGAAGCATGGTGCCTCTTCTCACCAATAGAATTGTAAAAATGTGTCTAATCAGGGCCCACCCACATAACACTAATGATGATTTTGATGCTGTGATCGGTGAGAACCTAACCCTAACCGCAGGTGTACAAGGATCTTTCACAATCATGTCTCGAGCTTTTCTTGTAGGGCAGATAATTCTTTTATCATACCATTCAAATCCTTCTGACGTGAAGGGCGTTTGTCTTCTTCCGTACAGACCGAGATGCCATTGGATTGCAGTTGGCAAACGAGATTGTCATTTTCCTTGTTAATACCAGGTTTGGTAGCAATAAAATGATGCGCAGTCCATGACCATGTGCGAAGTGTCTCTTTCCCATCACGGGAGGGAATCCTCTTAAACAGGTGGTATCATTGTCATGGTCCTGTCAGAAATGGACACAGTCGAGGACAGGCACTCGATTTCCTTCTGAAATTCTGAAAGAAGCTTTGGTAGGTGTTGTTTGTGTCACAACTTTTGCGATCGGATTGGATTTTGTTGTCAATGTCCTCCGAGAAGCCAGCTTTTCCTATTGGGTTTTTGTTATGATATTGTTCCATTTTGAGGAGTAGTAGGTAGTATGTTTGCTGGGCCATAAAGGAAAAGCGTGAGACATAATTATAATGATTTGAATTTTTTTTTATAGGTTCGCACAACATTGTCTTTCTTCAATTATCTTTCTTTCTTCAATTATCTTTCTTCAATTGGAGCTGTAAGTTATGAAAGTGGTAGCCAGATGAGAATAGTGCAACAGTTGACAGACAGGACATATCAGTTCAAGCGGATTATCTATGAAACGAGACATGATGGCGACAGATATGATTAATTCACAATAGATTGACTACAAGATTACTCTTTGATAAAGTTGGTACGTTGAAGAATTTGTGACCAAATGTAAAGAAGGCTTTTTTCTCTGTGCGTGAAAGCTGATTTCTTCCTCATTTTTCAGGTGCCTGGAAGGCGAATTTGTCTGTGATCATACGAACACCCAGCACCCAATACAGATGTCATTGCAGGCATTGATGGTGGCAGTATGTACTGAACATATTTTACGTCGTATGTATCCAAAAATAGACACGGGACAATAAACATTTTATAGTTTCAAGTTGTTGCTGCAAAACAAAAGGTGAAGAAATGCCAGAAAATGCGATGGAAAGAACAGAAGTGGAGCACAAAGAAAATGAAGAAGAAATCTCCTCAATTGGTACAAGAGGTATGATCAATGCAGCCTTTTTGGCAACAAAAGCTCACAAAGTGGCCACACCAATAAAATGCCCCATGATTTTTAGTACGTGAATATTTGTACTTTCTTTAGAGAGGTGCAAGAAGATCTCGAGATTTCAGCAGATGAAGAGGGGTCTGTGATTCATAAATCATCAGTTGCAAAAAATTACCTGTGCCGCCACAAGGATTTATAGGTTGTTTTTTGTATGATTTCTTGGCAAAGTACAGTGCCTACAGACTACCGGCAGGAACAAACAGTTTGAATTGGGCAAGGCCTCATCCAAATAAAGATCATTGAAAATAAATGCATTTAATGAAGAGCATGCGCTGGAATCAATCATTCCTGACTTTCTGGATACAAAACTGTTTGAAGGACATGGTATATTTAAATGTGACATTGAAATAATACCACCCAAGAAACGTTTGATAATGGAAGAAAACGCAAGACGATGTTGTGTGGTGTTTTGGTCCATTTTGCAACGCTAACACAAACTCGATGGTTCAAGGGAAGTTATTTGGAAAGGTGGAGAATGGAGAAAGAAGATGGGAAATTGTTAGGATTGGCTGTTTCTGGTGAATGTTCAAAACTGTCATAACAGCATATATGTCTGATAGTTGTTGGACATGATAGAGAGGTTAACCAGTAAACCTGCTTTACAGGGATGCCTGAGAGACATTAGTTTGGAAGAAATGGATGTTGTAATCAATGAGGCATTGGATTAATTTTGTTTGCGGGATCTTTTTAGAAGTGGGCTGTAACAATAAATTCTGTGATATAGTTAAGCAATTCAAGTGCCAGTCACTCTTAACCAGATACCATGAATGTCACCAGTGTGGCAGCAATTTAGTTGTCCAATTTTAGGACATGGGAATCACGTCTTGGTGATTGAGGCATGTGAAAAATGGTCAGTGAAGGGAATGAATCAACAGTTTCAAGGTGCAACCAAGACCACTACATCAATGTTCAAGCATCGAACGAGTAGCGTTGTCAGCAGAATTGTTGACATAAGAGTTAATGGAACTTTGGAAAATGTTCGTGCCAATGGAGATCCTTTCAAATAATTTTCTGTGTATTCATAGACCAGCTTTACAGAGAAGCTGAAAGAGCTGAAAAGGGGAAAACAGTCAATCAAGCTCAATCTATGTACGACTATCATATTTCACCTGCAAAGAGGAGACGGTTCGATGATGTTCGAGGTAAAATTGGAGAAGTAATCAACAATAAAACAGTTGGTCGGCCAAAGTTGTATAAACAGACCTGTGATGATAAACGACAACATCAATATTACGAATTGCGAGGCTCAACAGAACAATGTGTGAATTTGACGGGGTGATATTGAAAGCAGGTGTGACGATCGAATCTTTGGAAAAAATTGTTATTGATGGGTACCATGTTTGGTGTGCATATGTCTCCCAGTTGGAGTGTATCAAGCTCAAAATTTTAGATGGATTGAAAACTCCAGACGAGATTCGATTTACGTTTTTGAAGCCACAGAATATCACTGCCAAAACTTTCTTTTCGACTCCTATTTATCCAGAGATCAACAAAGGAACTATTCGTACGTAGAGATCAATGAAAATCAATGAAAATGCGTCAGTTTCCTATCAAATGTGCGAACGCGCGAACGAATCATAAGTTGCAGGGTCGTTCGATCTTAATCAATAGTTGGGACTACACAGGCAATTGGATATATGTTGCTTTATCAAGAGTCCGTGAATTGAATGGCTTGTATTTGCGATTACCTTTAGATTTTGGTAAATCTGTACCCTCAAGTTCCAAGTCTATTATCGACTCACTACCGGTAGCTACTACAGCAGTCGACACTGTCAACATAGCAGAGCAGGGCTGATTAGAGTGATCGCAAATGATGACACATTTTCAAACACATCTGTATCGTCAAACTCCGATCTATCGACTGTCGACTCTAAACAGGTCTATCGACTCACTCGACACGCTGCTAGAATATACGTCGTATGTATGAAGAAAATGAGGCCGAAGAGCAGCTTGGCCGAACTGTTTGTTGAGATTAAATGTAAGGTATTGTTAATAGTAAAAAGTAGCATTATTTATCATTATGGAATAAATTTCTAGTAGTTCATTAAACAAGAGTTGTAAGTTACATCCATGCAAGCGTCCGCCGAGATTGAAGATGCGATTCGTTTTCCACCAACACTAAAAAGTTCTCCCTGTCAATCCATGACGGATGTTTCGGAAGCTAATAACAATTGATTGTTTTTTATGGCACGAAGTAATGATATATGCATTAATGCCTTATCGCCTCTACGACAAGCCAGAAGCGTGCAGGCAAGGGAAGTGCATAAATATCATTGCCTGCATGCTCACTGTCAGGTCTTGTCCGCTTGTCCGCCGTTGGACTAGTAGTGTTTGGAGTCGGGATTCGAGCAGTAGACGGACGGAGGACAGACACAAGACCAGAGTTGCAGGCATCACACGTATCCAAGCACAGAATTCCTGCAACGCTGCAATCCCCATCGCTATGAGATAGCAATGGAGATTCCGTGTTTTTTCAAAAAGCAGGCCTTGTGCTCTTGTGTGAACTGTAGCTCTGGCAACTCATGTTAGTTCGCCATAGCTACATTTCGTTCCCTCTCTAGATACTACGTTTACGCCACCACATATGTAGCAACCTAGCACCTCTATGGTGGCATACGTACGTACCTAGACTATGGAGCACATGACATCACTGGGATTGCAGAGAAGCTGAGGCGGCGTCGGGGAATATACACAGTATATTCTATGTTAGTCGATTAAACAATTTGAATGATAAATATAAAATCATTTTACATGGCTGACTACCTAAACTAACTACCAGCTGCCATCGATTCCACATCTGAGAGTGGGGCAAATCATGCTACAGCTCTCCGTCCGCTCAGTACTAACAGTAAGTTGGTCTGCCTGCTGTGTTTATATCTTCTATCTGCTGCAACCCAGTCCCCAAGAATAGGGCAGATTATATGTGTAAGAAACCTTCCATGTCAAGCACCGCCAGTAGTACTTCGAATGGAATAGTACTGCCATCCCTCTGCACTTGACACTCAACTAAATTTATGATGACATTTCTTCCACAGAAATGCCAGTGCTTTCACAACTCTACCAGAAATCATGTAACGGCATTCTTCCTCATCTCCCTTAGCCCTTCCTGATTACATGAGAGAAACGCAATCTTTAAGGTCAGACCTGAGCTATGAATGATACCATAGATAAGACAGCAGCAGCTTGTGCCACCGCTGGGAAAATCTTTTACATTGTACAGATAGATGAAAGATCACCTATGGATTCTTAGCTCCCCAGGCTCTGACAAATCTGGGTAAAGTCCCTAAACCATAGGGTGATCCACTAGGTACTACGTCCAATATATAGATTGTTCAAGTGTTTGCTATCCAACAATATCTATTGTAGCTATGGAGTAAATTTTAGATAGATTATAAATGGATCCAGAAAATAATCAGAATTTTGGTGCGCCTCCAAAAGTCTTGTTTGTTGCCTTTTAAAATGCAAGCATAAAAATATTCACAACAAAGGAAACAACAATGAGCTTTACACTGCCTACAGCACACCCTTCTAGCAACTCTGAGAGTAAGGAAGAGCAAGAGTATACACCTGAGACACCTGCATTGCGGATCTTTAGTACAAGAAAGGGAGAGAGGTGTCCTACAAACCTTTGTTCCCACTTGATGACACCGGGAAAATTGGGAGGAAGTTTTGAACTTCCAATGGGCATTGTCCCTACACAGCAAGCACAGAGATCTTCCTGCCTGATTTACTTCTGGACCATCGTGTTGAGTATACAAACACCTATTCAGTCTTTTGTTGCATCCAGGGCGCCTGTACAAGGTTAAAAAAGTCCCATATTAATCCAATACATGAGTATTGTGAGGCTTTCTGCCAAAATGACTACTTCACTAGCAACAGAGCTGATTAACTTTTTGTTCATCCAATCATTCAACTCAACAAGACTGGCTTTGATTACCTGTACTCCTGTATTCATAAATTTATGTTGGACTGGATTGATGCCTTGAATATTAAGTGTGTGAGGTTCCTTGAAACAGCAAAAACCAGAAGCAAGGGCCATTGTTGTGGTTTTTTTCCCAGGCAGTCAATTGAAAGAAATGCGCTCGTGAATGTCTTACACAAAGCCAACCCTACGGAATAGTACTACCGTAATAGGAGTATATTTTACTTTCGATTATGGAATCACAATTCTTAAATAGTACTTCTACTAATATAAGAGTACGATAGTGCCAGACTACCTGTTGTCGTAATACAATTCGTACAGGACTCACAGTCAGAAACACAAAACAACAATTCGTGCTAATAACTGTAAATAATGGAATGTTGGAGAACAACCTTAAACGCTTTTCACCAGTCACACATAATGCCAGAAACCATCAATTCAAAAAAGGAAACTCGTCATCATCTTATTCGCAAGAAATCATTCGTAAAGTCGTATAATAACTACTGCACTTAAAATTGATTAACGATTGATTGAGAACCCAATTCTCTACTAGAGTGTAGCGGAACACTGCAACGTACTTCAAGCTAGGTACAAGCAAAAAGGAACCTCCGTGCCACTTTCCCTCTACACTGTCATTATTTAATATTTCAAGCTCCGTGATGATACGAAGTACATAATTATTACTTACTGTTAATTAATCGTTCGGCATGCGGCTACATTCGCTCTGAGAAAAATTCGGTGATATTCTTGTTCGCGTTCTTTTCACGATTTCTGATCCACTCTTAAGGTCTTCCATTAGACGTGTTTTTTACACTGCAAAGCATTTTTCTGTGACGTTACAGTGCCACGGCGCAAATTCTCCAAAAAATAACATACGAAGTAATTATTTATGATGCTGCTGATGCCCCGATGGCCATGGCATCATGCCCCGATGGCCATGGCATCGGGCAGGAATTGTATCAGCAGCAAATCCTTTCTCGGTTTTTGAACACATACAAAATTGCTATGAATCATGAGCCAACATCATGATGAAGCGACATCTCGGATCTTTGCACTTGACCAGACCCAACGACAAAGACCTCTACCTGGAAAGATGGAGGAGGGTCAAAAGAAAGTTCAACAGAAAAGTGTCAAGGCAGGCGATGGCGGGGCAATGTCGGAGGGGGCACGGCTGGATATTCCTTTCTTGCAAGGCATTTGGGAAAGTATCGTTGCAAAGGATCAACAGTGCCTTACTCACTTCGAGCGTAGTGAAGCCAAGCAAGA
This sequence comes from Nitzschia inconspicua, assembly GCA_019154785.2. NCBI lineage: Eukaryota > Bacillariophyta > Bacillariophyceae > Bacillariales > Bacillariaceae > Nitzschia > Nitzschia inconspicua. Next base: position 620,941 of record JAGRRH010000017.1, read on the forward strand.
CCTTATGGGGGATAATGTTTTGGCGGCTTCAGCACCTCGGACACTCACGGAAGTGGCTCTTAACGCCCTCAATAAAGTGTTGGATCGTCGGTTGCAGCAACAAAGCCAAGTGAGCATTTTACAAGTTGCGGCGGCAAAGTCTCCTATGTACAACGACCGGGATTTCAGGATTATGTTTGCTCGGGCAGAGCGCATGAATCCAACAAAGGCAGCGGACAGGCTGACCGCCTATCTTTCCTATGCCATTGAATTGTTTGGACAAGAAGCATTGATTGAACCGGTCCAAACAACTGTTTTCACACCAATAGACGAGCAGGTGCTTCGTGCAGGCTGGATTCAGCTGTTGTTGACAAGGGACCATATCGGGAGGCGGATCCTTGTCATGGAAGACCTTGGGCCCGGAGATTTTTCTCCTCCAAATAAAGTGAGTAGTTCCAGGCTTTAAGCGTCGACGTGCCCTCTTTTTTTCTTTTGTTTTAATACACTAATATCTGAGACTCATGCACTGCAGATGCGAGTAGCTTTCTTCCTACTGCAGGCTGCCGCAAAAGATGACGACTCTCAAAAGATGGGTATTCAAGTCGTTCTGCAGGTTTTTGATCCGGTCAATAGCTCACTTTTGAATAGGCCATCCATACGTGAACAATTCCGTCGCCTCTTTGCTTGTAGTCCCGTTCGATTTAGTGCCATTCATATATGCGTAGGTGAAGGGATGTGCTCAGGGACAGAGGCCGACGAGACCGAAGTGGCCGCTTCCACTTCATCTCGGAATCGAGACGAAGAAATAATCTCATGTGTAGAATCCCTTCTGGGCGTCGACGAACGAATTCGGACTACGTTCCACTCAGGTACGTGATGGGGACCAAAGTGCTTGAGAGCAAAGTTTGTCGTGTTGTTTACACATCCTTTTCTAACCCTCATTAACTCCACAGGGTCGATCATTGAGTGTCACAGTCGTCTGTCATTTTTTGGCATCAATCCAGACACCATTCCAATGACCAGCACCGGTCGTGTGAAACTCAAGGACCATGAAAAGTGGATCATGATCCAAGTTGGGCGGGATCGAGCGTATCAACAGGGTCGGACATTTCCCATTGTTGAATGTCCAACAAACAAACAAATTCTGCTGGTAAAGGGGCGCCACGTCGCTCGTCACGAGGGAAATATGCGTTTGCGAAGTTTATTGCAAGAGCGGTACGATGAGCGAAATATTGCTACCCGAGCACAGAAGATCAGCATTACCTCGGAGGTGTTGGAGACTCTTCAAGATGAAGGGTATACCTTTCTCGTCAAAAACAACGCCGACTTTTGGGTTATGCCCGATAGGAAGACAGTGTTGGAAAAGCTTGCTATTGCTTTCCGAACCGTCCCCCGTTTGAAACCCCTTAGCAATGCAAAGACTTCGTGATAGAAGGTCTATTATTGTTGACCCGTTTCATTTCGAGAGACAAAGCTGGCCTTCTTCAGACGCACCAGCAACTAACGGTTTTCCAAGAGTTGGTTGCTGATCAAATTCCAGACCGACTATGCCGCTTCCTGAGGTAAGAGCGCCGCCAGGCAGTCACGGCTCACACGGTTGCACAGAATGAGCGAAAGTTTTATGCTCTGGGTGATTTTTTAACATCTCAAGATGAATACTCGAAGTAATAAAAGACTGGAAAAAGGGCGAGACGAAGTTGGCCAAAGACCTACCATGTATCAGATGTACTACGTACTACAGTAGTACGGTAGCTGTATGCATAGAGAGTAGAGAGGTTATTTTATCTCGCACACGCAACGAGTGACGGTATAACATTGTAGTAGGGATATGAAAAGTCGTGTCGGATTCGATCGACCGAAGCTACTTCGAAGTAAAATGAGAAAAAATCTACCGGAGTAATTAGGAGTTTGCATTTCGTTATGTACTCCGGACCACATTCTATAGAATATTAACTGCACTTTGTTCGTTGTTGTTAATAGTGTTGTGCTACAATACAGCTCCAATATCGGAAAAGAGCCTTTCTCTGCTCACAACGCCTTCGACAGAGAAAAGAGAAAGATTACTTCACAGTCACTTTGTTCGTCAATAACTCCAGTATCGTGAAAGTGCTTTTTCTCTGAGAGAGAAAGTTTGAATCCATCAGATACGACAGCCAACGCTGCCAAAAATACCGGCAAATAATGTGATAGAGTGGATAAAGTGGCCTCATCTTCTTCACGGAAGTCACCAGTTCGCAGCATTCCGGTTCAAGAGAGAAGACAGACTTTCTTTCCAACAACATTAACGACCCCTTCTTTCAAAGGAAATAACTTCTTTCGTCATCAACATCAATCAGCCCTAATCGAGCCACCAGCTAGCCGATACGCTTTGGCAAGATTGCATTACTTGAGCGACTCTGGAAGGTAGCTTTTGGAGGAATACTAGCTCGAATCTTGAATCAATAGTTACCACTTAGTGGGATGAAAAATGTACGGCATTTTCGTCATTGATGCATTTTTTTCGATTGAGTCTACCCATGGATTGCGATGCGAGCCCGCTGCAGTCGATCCCTTTTAGAAACTCTATCGATCCTGACCAAGGCTCGCAGAAACGAATGAATATAAGCAGCAGCAACATGATGAGTGTAGAGTGTAGTGTGAATTACCGGTATCATACAATATTCTTCGTTACTACCTTAGGTAGAGTGGTAAGAGTACGGAAGCGGTAGTTTCGTTGGTAGCAACAAACGGTTTTACCGGTACGTAATTGTATACGACGTATGTTGTACGTAGGTCGTTCCTTCACCGTTAATGTAGTAGGTTTCAAGTGAAGACCTAACATTCAAAGTCAAACGATTGAAGAGGTACCTTGGAAAATGTAACTGTAAAATATTATTGTTTTATGATCATCAGGTAAAAAATGTACGATGTCAGTCGTGGTCACCGCGAGAGAAATAGAAGAGGTGTCACGATAGGGATGGTTCATGGCCGAGAGTTTGTGCTCTCTTCTTTGGGGAAGTATAACAGCAGGGCGTTTGGACTGGGTTCCATCTGTGTTGCTGGCGTTGCTGATTAGAAGAGCGTGATTGGTTACGTTGTTGGAGGTGAGGTCGGGATGGGATGCATCGGTAGTGAGGATAGTGTCGTTTGGGAATCCAAACTCTTTCATAGCCATGCCAGAGTATCTTCCATTTTGGTGACGAGAGAAGAAGAATGATGCCTCCTCCTCCCCGATATCATTGTAAAAATTAGTATAATCAGGGCCCTCCCACAAAGCGCCAATGATGTTTTTTATGCTGTGATCTGTGAGGACATGATCCGCAGGTCTGTCACAATAAGGTCACGTGGTTTTTGGTAGGTAGATAATTCTTCTTGAAAGCCTTTTGACGTGGAGGGTTTTTGTCTGCTTCCATGCAGATGGAGACGCCTTTAGAATGCAGTTGGCGAATAAGGTTATCGTTTTCACATTTAACAAGACCAGGTCTCGTAGCAATGAAAGGATGACCAGTCCATGTCCAAGTGCAAAGTGGACCTTCCCTGTCACGTGACGGGAATCCTCTAAGGCAAGAGGTATCATGGTCATGGTCCTGTCGGAAATGGACACCGTCGAGGACTGGCACTTGCCGTTCTGTCCCGAAGAACTTTTTGGATGAGTTCCTGTTGTTTTCACAATTTTTGTGATCAGATTGGATTTTTTATTGATGTCTTCGGAGAAGCCAGCCTTTCCTATTGGTTGGTTTTGATGACACTGCTCCATTTTTAGGACCAAAACTATGTTTGCTGGGCCACAAAGGATGAATCGCGAGGCATAGTCATAACTATTTGGACGTTTGTTGTTAGTTGGCACAACATATTGAATTGGATGATGTGTGTTTCTATGATTTTTTGGCAAAATACAGCGCCTGCAAACCAGTAAAAAAAGTCTTGATTGGGCAAGGCCTCACCCAAGTAAGAACCATTTAAAAATAAGGCCCTTGAAGGAGGAGCGTCTACCAGTCATCAACTATCTTGATTTTCTGGATACAAAACGGTTTGAAGGTAACAGTATGTTTACATGTGATATTGAAACAATACCCCCTGAGACACGTTCAATCATGGAAGAACATGCGAGACGGTGCTGCGTTTTATTTGTTCCCTTTCGTAATGCAAATACCGATTTAAAGTCAAACAGGTGTTATTTGGAAAGGTGGAGGAAAGAGAAACAAAACGGGAAATTGTCAGCACATCGTGAACAGCTTCTAATGAATGTTCAAAACTGTCGAAACAGTATGAATGGTTAGCGGCCGTTGGATATGATAGAGAGGTTAACTATGAAACCTTTTAAAATGTTACACCGGGGAAGAGATTGATGTTGAAGATGAGAAAGAGGATGATCTAATAAATGAGGCAATGGATCATTTTTGGGTTACAGGATCTTTGGAAGGGGGGTATGACAATGATTTCCGTGATAGTAGAGGACGGTTTCAGTTTCAGTTAATATTAGCCAGATGCTACGGAAGTCACAAGTGTGGAACGAATTTGGTTATTTGTCCAAACGTAGGACCTGCCGATCGTATCCTGGTGATTGAGGCAAATGAAACAATGATCACTGAGCAACATGAAATTACATCTCTATTAAGGAGTAAACGCGATCATCAGTTGAATGTTCGAGCATGAAATGAGTTGGCTATTCTGTCAGAAGAATTCTTGATGAGAAGGGACACATTGTTGATAGAAGTCAATGGAATTTTGAAAAATGTTTGCGACTTTGCTGACATTTACTTCTGCGAAGATGTGGATCAGAAGACGTCTTTTCAAATAATTATATGTTCATTCATTGACCAGGACGGTTGGGTAAATTTGATTCAGTACTGAATTAGTCCTTCGTTGTTCGTGCGCGATATGCGAAGACTGTTCATTTGGGTCATGGAAATTTACCAAACATCAGTGTTTAAGCTCATATTTTATTCCTTAAAAATCCCTCGCTTAAAATTGCGTTCCCCGAATATATCAGGGGATGCTAAGCGCACCGAAACGCACGAAGTTTCTCCGAAGCGCACGAAGTTTTTGCTAAGCGCACCGAAGCGCACGAAATTTTTGCTAAGCGCACCGAAGCGCACGAAATTTTGCTAAGCGCACCGAAGCGCATGAAGATTAAGCGCACCGAAGCTCACGTAGATTAAGCTCACCGAAGCTCACGGAAGGTCATGGAAACTCACGTAGACATCTAACATATCGTAGGTAGTGTTTTACAGTTGGTAATATCCATCCCAGTTCTTCGACAGTGATAAAGACTACTGCAACAAGAGTTTCACCATGACAAAAAAAGCAAGGCATTGAGTGCAGGTATCGGAGCTACATGCTCAATTCTTACCAAGTTCATCCACCCCAAAATGACAGGGTTCGAGGATGGACATAGAACGACATGTGTGCTGAAAGAAATGCGAACATTTCATGTCAACCGGAAAGAACAAGAGTGGAGAATAAAATAATGCTGGTTGAAGGCGACATCGAGGGCATCGGAAGCCTAAATGAAATCCAAACAACACAATAAAAGTACACAGAAGCCAGATAACGAAGTTTCTCCTACTAAGCGCACCGAAGCGCACCAAATTTGTCCGATAAGCGCACCGAAGCGCACCAAGTTTCTCCGATAAGCGCACCAAGTTTCTCCGATAAGCGCACCAGATTTCTCCGAAGCGCACCAAATTTGTCCGAAGTGCACCAAATTTGTCCGAACCGCACCAAATTTGTCCGATAAGCACACCGAAGCGCACCAAATTTGTCCGAAGCGCACCAAATTTGTCCGATAAGCGCACCAAATTTGTCCGAAGCGCACCAAATTTGTCCGAAGCGCACCGAAGCGCACCAAATTTGTCCGAAGCGCACCGAAGCGCACCAAATTTGTCCGAAGCGCACCGAAGCGCACCAAATTTGTCCGAAGCGCACCAAGTTTCTCCGAAGCGCACCGAAGCGCACGATTTCCCCCGATCGAAAAATCAGGGGGCAATTGATGAAACATTCCGAAATAACAGAGATTTGTTAGTTGATTTTTTGTCTTCGCTATCAACCATATATATGAATGTCTTCCACGAATGAATAAAAAGAACCAAACCATGAATGAAAGAAGAAAACCCGGATTTACCCAACCGTCCAGCTCTATAAAGAAGCTGAAAAAAATACAAAGGAAAGTATTGAAGACAAATGGGTGAATGATCATCCTCGTAAATCTTCAAAGAGGAGATGTTGTGATACTCTTAGACACCAAATCAGTAAAGTAGTGAACAACAAACAGTTGATTGGCTTCCTCTCTGGTGCAGGTGGGACAGGGAAAAGCCATGTCATTAAGACTGTTTGTAGATATGCCCAGAAACTATGTGAGGAGCTGCGTGTAAAATTCGACAAAAGAAGTATAGTTGTTACTGCACTTACAGGTACAGCTGCTGTCTCAATTAATGGTGAAACAACAGCAAAGGCTTTCGCCTTCAAGAGGGAAGTAAGAAATGAACTCGAAGAGTTCACAAATGCCTACTTGGTCATTGTTGATGAAGTTTCCTTTGCATCTGTTGCTGATCTTCAATTGCTGGATGAAAAAATGAAAGAGTTATCGGACAGGCCAGTGGAACCTTTTGGAGGTGTTCCTATTGTTTTCTTTGGTGATTTCACACAGTTGTCCCCTGTGGGAGGGGTCCCTCTTTACAAATGTGATGACTGCGTTACATGGAAGCAACTTATAAATGTTTTTATGGAGCTAAAAGTCAATCAAAGATTTGAGAAAGACCCCAGTTGGGGAAAACTGCTTGAAAGGTTTCGTGATAGTGGCCCAACCACTGATGAAGTTGCTATAATAAATAGAAGAGTTGTTGGTTCTTTTAAGGGTCAATTGGAAAAAAATATCCCCCAGATGCGGTATATGCCACCAAGACAAATGTTGATAGAATGGCCATAAATGATGCCATATTTGTAAAACATTTGGAGAAAACACACTCAACTGATGCAAATGTACAGCCATTAATGCATACACTATGTATTAAAGCAGGTAATTTGAGGTTTCATGTAAGGGGAACAAGAAAAGAATACCATGCAATGGAGGAAAAAAGCACAGGATATCATTTATGCATCTGTGGGAGAAGCTCATGTACAAGACAAAACCAAGAAGTACCATGATCCGCTGTTGAAATTGTATCATGGACACCCACTGTGCATTAATCAAAACGAGGATGTTTCAGGGTGCATTGCTAATGGTGCCATGTGTGAATTCAGAGGTGTGAAATTGAAACCAGGTGTTTCAATAACTGATTTTGAAACGATTCTAATTGATGGCTATTGTGTCAATTGCGTTTGTGTGACGCAAATTGAGTCAATGGTTGTAAAGATGTTAGATGGGACCACAGGAGGAGAAGAAGAACATTTAATCGAACTGAAGCCAAAAACTATTTATGCATCAGCTAGGTTTCCTGTTTCGTGCGTTGGACCAATCACAAAAAAAGCATAAGAGTTTCAAGAACAATCAGTTTTGAACAATTTCTAGTTAATTGTGCCAATGCAAGAACAGTTCCCAAGTTGCAAGGACGGTCCATAAAAATCTTGTCGTAAGTGCATGGGATTATACAGGCAATTGGACTTATGTTTGTTTGTCCAGGTTCACAACTTTACGTGGTCTTTTTTTACGTGAAACATTGAATCCAAACATTACCAAGGGTATGTCAGAGGAGGTAAAATGAAGAGTTTGAGAGATAAAAAACAATGCAACACTGTACATTTTCATGGAGAAGATCTTTAGGAGACCTTATATTTTGGTAACGGTGATACTATATACTGTAACTGTACTAAACACAGTCTAAATACTACAGTCAAAGTACACGTAATACGAAAGTAGCGATTTGGATAGTTGTAATTTGAGTGTAGTATTCAATTTAAACAAAATAGCATAGCAAAAATAGCATAGCAAAAATGGCAAGCAACTCGGTCAAAAATTGATATTTTGGTTCTAGTAGAGCCCTTCTTTTTAACGCTTGGAAGGTGTCGTTATTTTTTTAACTGTAAATAAATGTTTACGGTTAATTTAGCGTTTGGAAAGCTTGAATCTTTTCCTCCTATGTAGCTCTTCAACATTTATGTCGTTTTTGTATCATGTGACCAAACGACCAAACGAGTGATGTATTGCGGGCTTTCACCATTCGTGACTGCAAAATTGACACGATATTGACTGTGAACGAAGCAAAAGTGCTGGAATCGTGCGCAAACACATGTAAAATGGCTTTTTTCACTCATTTATATACATGAAGAAATAATCGTGACTGTGAATGCTCATGTCTCAGTTGGTTGCAGGCAATGCCATGTTTTTCTAAGTGTCTCCTTAAGTAAACTGAACATGCGCGAAAGTCGACTTTTTCCGGTGTGCCCCCCCCAAACCCCACAGAGCTATGATACGCTTTACCCGACCTCGTGGAACTCGATCGAATACCATACCGGTACGTAGTACCTAGTAGTAGTAGTAGACTAGGTATGGTAGAATATTACCGTACCGATCATCTCTACTACCGGTAGTGTATTGGTGATGATGCCAAATTGATGATGTTTGTTGTTGGCTGTGACGCTGTGACCTGTGAATTCCAATTTTTTCGAGAACATCACAGAAATTGCACACACGCACACATGAAAGTCTGACCCCAGATTACGTTCCGTTCGATGAATCTCCCTCCTTCCTCCTCAATAAAACTGATCTCATCAGTCGACACTTCCTCAAAACGACAACTGCAAGTCAGCGGCATCTACATTTATTTCTAAAACTATTAACAACCGAATGGCCTGTTTCACTGCCATTCCATCAAGATGATTTCATCCTTTTTGACTCCACCGCGACGCCAATACGTCCTTTGTGCATTCTTGTTAAGTGCATTATCCATCACCACTTTTCATGCAGATGCCTTCACTCCAAATAAATGGAAGGCTACAGTTAGTGTGCCGCCGTCCTATTCATCGTCATTGGCTCGCGCTGGTGAGTACCGCCAAAAGATCGGCGTGCCGCGTGCCTATCCGAGTTTGCTGTAGCTGAAGATACAGGCTTCGTGAATCTTGGATCGTAAATAAAGTTGAGACTGGTTAGAGAGCGCAATCCGCTTGATGGGGACGTTGCCAAGGCCTGGGTTGTGTCAACGAGCCAAAACACTGGACATCGTTCTTCGACGACAACGAAAGATTTTGAACTATTGACCTTTTGTCTGTGAAACGAAGTACATCCATCATTCCCCGACGATTTCACCAATCGTGTGTCTTGGTCTGACGTCTCAGTATTGTGGCTCATTTTTGTATGTCGATGCCATCCACTCTGTCCCCTTCTCATCGATTTCTTTTTATCTCTGTTCTATTTTCTTGCACCAATCAGATTCCTCGACATTGCATGTCTTGAAAGAGCCTCAAAGAGCAGTAGCTTCGACCGCAACGGAAAATGACGAACAAATGTCGATCCAGGCTGTCGCAGTGGATGGATTGAACAAAATGATTGGTTTTAACGGCATGGAACCACCGCCATTTGGTTACGAGCGATACAAGGCAATCAGTCTTCAAGCTATTGATAAGGTTGCCGAGAAGCACCCTCAATTGGAACCTCACTTGGATGATATTCGTTTGTCGGGCTTGGTCTTTCCTTTCAAGGCGTCGCCATATTACGTGGATGAATTGATTGATTGGGAGTCGGAGAGTCTTCGTGAAGATCCGTTTTACCGTCTTGTGTTCCCCACCATGGACATGATGGAGAAACATCACCGTGAAAAACTTGTCAAAGCCAAGGAGGGGGGTGACCCAGCTGTATTGATGAAGACCGTGGCGGAAATTCGAGAGGACTTGAATCCTCATCCAGCCGGTCAAAAGACATTGAACGCTCCAAAGAATGCCGACCTGACTGGAGTCCAGCACAAATATAGCGAAACGGTGTTGGTATTTCCTGCCGCAGCGCAAACTTGTCACGCTTATTGCACCTACTGTTTTCGTTGGGCCCAATTTATCGGGGATGACGAATTACGATTCGCCCAGAAGGAAGCTAATTACTTGTTTGAGTATTTAGCAGAGCACGAAGAAGTATCTGATATTCTGATGACGGGGGGAGACCCAATGATTATGAAGACCAAATCCTTGTCACAGTACTTAGAACCATTGTGCGACCCCAATTTTTTGCCACATATCAAGAACGTGCGAATCGGTACTCGAAGTTTGACCTTTTGGCCACAACGATTTACGACAGATACCGATGCCGATGAGTTGATTACCCTGATGCGTCGAGTCCGACAAGAGGGCGGTCGTCATCTTGCTGTCATGGCGCATTTGGGACATGTCCGAGAGTTGTCAACGGACAAGGTTGCTCGAGCCGTTGAGCGCATTCAAACAGAAGCATACGCTACCATTCGCTCCCAATCACCCGTTATGAGAGGCATCAACGATGATGCCGATGTTTGGGCAGAAAAGTGGCGAAAGGTACGGCTGGGATTTGACTGTTGATATTTTCTCTGTCTAAGAATTGGCCGAATCTCTCTCATATTTTTTTGTTGGCATTCCTAGGAGGTCCAAATGGGAATCATCCCCTACTACATGTTCATGGCCCGAGATACTGGTGCCCAGAAGTTTTTCGATGTGCCACTGGTAAAGGCGCAACGTATCTTCAGTGATGCCCTTCGCTACACTTCCGGACTGATTCGCACAGTTCGGGGTCCTTCCATGTCTTGCACTCCTGGTAGGTCGATAGAAAGCTCTCTGGGGGTGTAGTAAGATGAGCCCCATCCCCATCTCACATTCTTTTTATTCGTTTTTGTTGTGTAGGTAAGGTCGAATTGACTGGTGTAGAAGAAATCATGGGAGAAAAGGCTTTTGTCTTGCGGTTCCTGCAATGCCGTGATGAAGCATGGATTGGACGTCCATTCTTTGCCAAATACGACCCCGATGCTGTTTGGTTTGACAATTTGGAACCCCTACCGGGTATGCAACTTCCGTGGGACGAGTTTGGACTTCCCCGCCCCATCACGAAGCCATTGAACTAATAAGAACGACTGCAATACTGCTACATGTTATTTTCCAGATTTCTACCATACCACTCTGACTGGAGTTGCCAACGTTGACTGTTGATGCATCTACAATTTTGTCTACACTTCTTTCGTTTACTGCATGTAGCCTTTCCTTGGGATAACCATTTCCGTCCATATTCATTTTCAGGAAAAAAGTTTGAAAACCCATTTTCTGATACAATGTGCAAAGTTGCTCTGTTTGTCTATTTTTTTGCATCTGGACAAATTTGAAATTCAATAATGAGCGATGTTGTTATTCTTTTCCGACGTCGTCGCTGCTACACTAGTCGACCGTACCTAACCGGCGATAGTTTCTTTCTACCGGTTGGTAGTACAATTTACGACTCATAATACTTACTTACTACTATCTGTGTGCTGGAAGCTTGGAATTGTTATGCCATCAGCAGTTTTCATTTTGCGTAAACTTACAGTTACTGTTAGTTATTAGCACGACAGGAAACTCTATCATATTATACTACCGGTAGGCCGGTAGGTACGGTAGTTACAGTATGTAAAACTACCGGTAGGCAGTTACAGAATGTAAAACTACCGGTATCACATACATATTCCGTCCTACCTCTAGCTACTGTACCTCTAGTAGCTACCGGTAGGTAGCTAACTGTAAAACTGTAAACATCAAACATCTCTACGGTACGTACATACCTACCGTAACAATGGTGCCGGTATACTGTGATACGTATTCCGTACGTACTCCCGTAGTGTGCAAGTGGGGGTGGATGAAGTCAACAATATTACTACTCCGTACGTAGTATTAGTCTACAACACGACAAAAGTCAAAACGGTGGACAGGACAACCACAACAGCACCTTCCATCTCTCCATTTGTCACTTTTTTGTGGTACTTTCGGTAGGATACACTACTACTGCCTCTAGTAGCTAGATACGTCTCTTTTGTCACTTTTTGTCCCAGCAATAATCTATTGACTTGAGAGTGGGAAAGGCGTCTCTGTACTTGGCAACCGCATCGGCGAAGTAACTTGTTTGTTCATCTGAATTGTGGAATGGTGGACTCCTCGTCATCGCAGTCGGTATCATCTGTAACGTCATCACTTGCTGGAGTGGGTCTCTTTCTATTAACGACGGCTCTTTCTCAATGGATACAATCCAACAAGAGGTCTGCTAGTGATGATGACGATGATGAATCAACAAGACATCAAGAGTACTCCTCCCCATCACCTTTCGACGAAGAGACCGATTTTCGGCTGTTGTATCAAAGTCGACGACTAGCCGATCGAATGAGCTACGAAAATTTACCTCAAGCTTTGTCAATACATCCCACTCTCTCACAAGAAAATTCCCAGCAGCAACAGAGAGATGCCAAGTTGGTACAATCTCAAGGTCCTTTCCTTTCTGATGTCGACAAACATTCACCAACGCCTCAAGGAAAAATTATGACGGAATGGAATGTCCTTCAACAACAAAGAAAGAGCGCCGCTGCGGCGATGCAACAACGGCAGAAGGCCTCAATCGCTAATGTATCCAAAGATAAACAAGAATGGACGCTCCTAACACGCAAGTTCAGCGAAATGGAAGCCCATCCGAATGCGCTCTATGACTTTCACCCCAAGAACCGAAATTGGCGACACTTTGAACATTACAACGAACACGATCGGCGACGGCGAGAAGAAAAATTGCTGCGGGAACAGTCCAAGAAGCTGAATAATGGTGCAGGTGAAGTCAAAAGCACAAGTCGAAACAATGAAAAGCTGCTTGAACTAAATAATATCCCACAGCCAGATCACATGATGCCACTGAACGACACCGCAGCGGTACACAAAACGTTGTCCAAGTCGGAAGAGAGAAAACCTCATTTTCATTATCGACGGAGTGCTTCGTCGGACATATCCGGTGCTACTGCCATTAGCGATACCACGACGTCAGACGATGATGACGATGTAGACGACGCGAGATCTATCTCATCCTCTTCCGATAGCGAAGAGGAGCACTTTGTGTGGACCAAACATAGACGCAACTCCACAAGCTCTCGATTATCACAATTATCACAAACATTAGTACAACCAAAGGAGTGGAATACATCGAATGGTGTCTCTGCTACAGATACCAAGGATGCATCCGCTGCCACAACACCTCAGGTTGCACCGTCCAATAAGAGGAATTCAATTCCGTCGCGTCCTATGCAAATTGCTCGGCGCTTTCTCAGCTTGGACGAGGGCCAAAAACTGGCAACAGAAAAAGACACAGCGACTCGAGTTGGTAAGACTGTCAATCCTCTCTTACGAAGCTCGAGTTTGGAATTTTACAGTCGTCGAATACGTGCCGAGTACAACGCCCGGATCATGCCGGAAAAATTGGTACTCATTCGTCATGGACAAAGCATGGGCAATATCAACGAAGTGTTGTATTCTACCACACCCGACAATGCCATGCCACTCACCCGTCTGGGATGGGAGCAAGCGCGCAATGCGGGAGCAATTTTGAAGGACAAGATCTTGACATCCGGCGAATCGGTGCATTTTATTGTCAGCCCGTATGTGAGAACGGTAGAGACCTTTCATGGAATTGTCAGTGCATGGTGCGATCCATCCACTCCGGAATTCGCCTCCATTGCCAATCACGACGAAAAGGTCAAGGCGTGGTATGGACGACTCATACAATTGGGTTTGACCTGGAACGAAGATTCGAGGTTACGAGAACAAGACTTTGGAAATTATCAAAATCCAGAAGTTATCAAAAAGGCCAAGGAGGAGCGCCATCGCTTTGGAGCATTTTACTATCGCTTCCCCCATGGAGAATCAGCCTCGGACGTTTTTGATCGAGTCTCGACGTTCCTGGACAGTCTGTGGCGATCGTTTGAAATGAACAAGAGTCGGAATTATGTACTGATTACCCATGGAATTGTGCTAAGGGTGTTGCTGGCACGGTACTTTCGGTATACTATCGACCAATTCAACACTCTTGCTAATCCAAGGAATTGTGAAATGGTTATCTTGGGACACTCTGGTGATGGAAAATTGGATTTGGAAGGAAGGTGCGACTTGGATGTCGAAAAGGATTTGGAGGGGGACGATCCTCACGTTACTGGGTACAAGTTTCACAAACGATTACGTATCCTACCCAAGAGCGCCATTCGCAAAGTCAAGATTCGGATTTCACCAGATGATGACTGAAAGAATAACAAATTTCCTTCGAAGGAACAAGATGGATTGAGAGAAGATCTCAGAGATTTTTTTTGTCTGGCCTACCCGGACGCTGCCCTTGATTGGAACGTTTTCTGCTAAAAGAAAATTTTCAGTTGCTAACTGCCGCGAGAATGAAATAGAATATAAAAATGCGTTATGATTGCGGGGTTTCTATAGTATTAGGATATTCCAATGTTACAATACATACACTATGGCCTTTCAGAGCCCAAGAAAACGATTCATCTTCGTGTCAGGGAATAATAGATGATGGGCGATTCAGTCGTTTCGTCCATCTTTGAGGTCTCGACGACTGGTGGAACAATTATCATATGATGTCTCCTCAAACAAAAAGGAAAGCGACTGTGTGTCAAGCCGATACCAAAATGTTTGGCATGGCAACATCACTGCATTTACAACTTTATGTGAGGGCAACATCCACACACAAAGACCGTTGCAATGGTGGTTGTATGCCAAGAACAAGGAAAATTGTCTTCTCTCGAGCCAAAGAAAAGACAGGAAAGTTAGTACTGCTGTGAGTCGAACCGATACACTTCCAGTACGTACTCCTGGGACTTCTGGCCCAATTGGTTAGCTTGAAATTATGACTAACGACCTACCGGTAGCTAGTAGGTAGCAGTAGAGAGAAGAGAGAGTTTCAGTAATTCGTCGTACTGTTGTTAGATCAGTTTAGGTACCGGTAGTGTACGACTTCTCTGTTAGCAATTCCGTTCATAGCTATGATACGTAGCGGGATCTGTAGTTTGTAGTATCGCGCTACGGTAACTACTACGGTAACTGTAGGTATCGGTAGATCGGTAGTAGCGGAGGGGTAGGGGTCTAGCTACGGTAGTAGCGTTCCAGTTCCAGCTACTACTAGCTAGCTAGCGTTCCCGACTCCCGACGCGCGTCGTTATTAATAACCCGAGACAAAAAATTGTGAATGCACATCAAATTTGTCGCCTCGCGATATTTCATTTTATATTGCGCCGTATATTTTGAATATTTAGTTTGAACGCAAAAAGCTACCAAAACGTCACCAGTCATTCCTAAGTATCTAAATAATTTGGATCATTTGTTTCGTCCGCATGGACCGATCAGATATTCCACCATATGGAAGTTCCGTGCTTGAAATTTATAATGACAAGCATGTTGTTGTTGGAAGTTGTTGTTACACTACGTCGTAAAAATAACTATTTACTCTACTACCTCTCTAGAGCAGCATGTATTTCTCGTGAGACGACAACGTCCAGAGGATTTTCATCATCAGCACCAATAAAGAATCGATTTTTAATCGTTTGACTTTGACTGTCTTTTAGTCTTGCCCTTGTGACACGAACAACTTTCGATCAACGTGTAGGAATCTCAAGAGGTGCGAAAGAGGAGTGAACTCGACGAAACCTGCAAGATTCAAAATTGGGCCCCAATAGGCACATACAACAACAAAAGCAGCGCTCGGAACTGAAGCAATAGTGGCAGTCTCATCATGTATAGCCTGCGCAATGCGTTGACCAGTGTCATCACAAAGCACGGCTCGGATGACGACTTTTGCAACCCCAGAGACGATGAATACATTGTAAGCATTGGTGATGGAAGCAATAACATCATTAGCGATTCGAATCACCAAACACGTCGAGAACAGCTGTCGAAGTTGCATCCATTGTACTCGAATCTGTCTTCCGAAGCATCCGAAGAAATATCAGCACCGTCGATTCTGTTTCAGTCGACTGAAGAGTCCGATACCTCTTCCATTCGAACAAGTCTCTCACTTTCCGATCTCTATCACAACCCATACGATCCCATGTCGTTTGTGAAACGCAGTATTCAAAGGCAAGACTCGGATACATTGGCCATGATACCAGCAAAGTCAAACTACACGGCATCTACCAACGGAGAAAGCAGCAAAAAAGGTGACCTGTACTTGGCAGGGGCTACACCCACGAGTAACAACCACTCTCCAACTTCGGTTTTGCAGGTACCGGAAGCAATGATCGCAAGACTGACTGCCATTTCTACGACCAGCAGCGGCACCTCCAACACTACGGCTAATACGACCAATGTATCCTTTTGTTCGTCCTACTCCGACCTACCTTCCCCGCCCCCCAATTCAAGGACGTTGCTACCATCATCCTACCTACCGTCTCCTTTGATGGAGGAGGCCAGCTCACCACGAAAGATGGTAGGATCTCCTGAAAGAGACATTGTCGATATCGATCTTCGTGACTCCCCAGAACCAGAGATGGCTGGCCCGGCCGAAAGCCCCCGGAGATTTCCCGGGAAATCTATCCAAAAGGACCAGGAAGAAATGCCAGAGATCAGCCCCATCAAACAGGACCGAGGTTCACCTTGGAGAATCAAGAGCGAACCAGTCGAACAACAAGATTTGCCAGAAAAGAGCCCAAATCGTCTCGATCGAGGATCTCCGTGGAGAGTCAACAAGGAAAACAAGAAG
Source organism: Nitzschia inconspicua (assembly GCA_019154785.2). NCBI lineage: Eukaryota > Bacillariophyta > Bacillariophyceae > Bacillariales > Bacillariaceae > Nitzschia > Nitzschia inconspicua. The sequence continues at coordinate 637,544 of JAGRRH010000017.1, forward strand.
GAAGCGAACAGCTCAGCTGGAATATCAACCAATCCGGCATCTATACCAAGAATTGTCACGACAACCAAATCGTCGACTAGAGAGCTTCAACCACCACCACAAGTTCCCTTACCTCCGGAACACCGTAACTCGGCTTCATCACAAGCGTTGGCTTCCATGGCAAGATTACAAGAATTGGAGCAAAAGAAGCATGCCCTGAGACATCAAAGGTTCACCCTTGAACAACGATTGTATCAATTCTGTGCCTCCAAAGAAAATGCAGAAGCCAAGTCCTTGGAGGAACAAGAAGTGGCCAAGAAGGAAAGCGATGCCGAACTTCCTCCAAAACGGTTAGGCAACATCATCAAACGACCCTGGCGTTCGACGCGAGATCAGAAACAGTCAAAGGAGTCAACAAAAGAAGACAAGAACGGTTCATCCTCAAACAAGCAGAATACTACTACCACCATTGATCGTACTGCTACAAGGAAGGAAGGGAAGATGGTTGTGGATTGGGCCTATACTGCAGAGATCCCAGCCACCAACGAACTCGTCTCTGGCGAAAACAAGAAAAAACAGAAGAAAGCTTTGCAGTTCTTGTATACGGGACGCCTTAATTTGCTGGGACAACCCCATGGCGACAATGCCACGATCAAGTACTCGGATGGACAGATTTACCGAGGAAGCGTACGAAATGGCTTGCGTTCTGGAAATGGACACAATGTTTGGCCGGATGGACAAGAGTACAAGGGAGAGTGGTATCAGAACAGTCGCAACGGCAGAGGAACTCATTCTTGGAAGGACGGGAGAACGGTCACGGGAGATTGGATGAATGGACACTTACACGGCAGGATCTACTTTTTGTGGCCAAATGGAGCGTCCTTTGATGGTAGTGCCAAAATGGGAAAGAAGGATGGACGAGGTAAGAAGGTTGCATTTGTCGACATGTTGAAATGAGGCATATCCTGAATAGAGATCTCACTTTTTGCATGTTAAACCCCTCAGGTGTCCACACTTGGGCTGATGGCAAGGTGTACAATGGCCACTACTTCAACGGCAAGGAAAATGGATTTGGTACGCTAACACTACCCGACGGTGTCAAGTACCGTGGTCAATTCCTAAATGGTATCAAGGAGGGATATGGAATCATGCTTTGGAAGACTCGAACCTACGATGGTGAATGGGTCCAAGACAAACCGCATGGGCAAGGTCGCGTGGTGTGGTCCAATGGTGCTATTTACACGGGTCAATTCCAGGCTGGAAAGTACCATGGTCTTGGAGTCTACGTTTGGCCATCGGGCAAGAAGTTTGTGGGACGATGGGAAAATGGCGTGAAGAATGGTCATGGCCTTTACACATGGCCGAATGGCAAAAAGTACGATGGAGAGTACAAGGATGGTTTGAAGGAGGGGTATGGACGGATGACCTGGGCCGACGGGTCTTCGTACTGTGGTGGATTCAAGCGCAACAAACGCCATGGCCGAGGAGTACAAACCAATTTTGCTGGCGTTGTGGTTCACTGTGGTTTGTGGAAGAACGATCATCCGTACAATGGAGAGCCGGAAGTACCACCGACGTTGGAATTGACGGATGCTGATCGGATGTTGGAAGATTCTTCGTGGCCGTTGCACATACCGTCCAAGTCGGACGATGTTCCAGCGATGATTTCTACTACCACTTCCTGTTCCAAGGTGATGGTTGTCACTCCAGATGCAGCCGACCGGCACGACATCAGTTCTCCCTTGTCCAGTGCCGAAGAGGATCACGATGACTACGACGAAGACTCTTCCAGTGGAGATGTTGTGTTGACCCCGCGAGACTATGTTGTGCATCCCCAACGGTCTCACGAACAAGTTTCGATTTGCATTACCGATATCGAGTAGTAGAATGGTAGATATAATATATGATAAAAACAAGAATAATATTAGTATGATTGCATTTTTTATCGAATGGATTTTTTTTTTTTCACCTCGGAATCATGGAGTGTAGTATGATTTTAGTTTTGAATTGACGATGGTGTTGGAGGTACGTTTTGTCGTTGATTGGATAGAATACCGATGCAGTCAAGATCTTGAGAAGTCCACGGCGGATGCTATTTACAACTCGTTTTAAAAAAAGGGGAATGGTTCTGTTTGGTCGGTCATCACACTTGCATCATCATCAAATGACAATGCCTACTATGGTATGGTAGTACTTCAGTTTGTTCTGCAGGAGATGACACACTTCCCTCGTTGCATTCTTTCTTAGTTTTCATTTTTCTTCTTCTTCTTTTTTTATTCTTTTTTTAAATTTTTTTTTACAAATCCGGATAGGAGATGGTGGGTGTGTCTAACAGTTCGGGGAATTTCAATACGATCATGGACAGGATGGCAATAAAGACGGAAAAGTATCCGATCCAATTTTGTCGATAGGGGGCCTTGACTTCGGACCATAACTTTTCGGTCGGAATGGTATTTTCGTTCCGTGTTCGTTGTTTTCGTAAGAGTTCCTGTTGTTGCTGTCGTCGTCGTTGTTCTCTTTCCAAATCGGCTGGATCGATCCAGTAATCTTCTCCCAAGTCCCGTCGTACCGACGGAACCAACGGTCGGTATTCGGTGGTGACACTTGTGGTCGTGTCGTCCTTGTTGTTGTTGTTGTTGATATTCCAAGGTGATTTGGAATTCGTTTGGTTGGGTAGGAACCGTCGTTTGGTAGTGGTATCACTTTCCTTTTGTCTCCTCTTTTTCATCATTCGTCGGGGTTGTCGTGGTGGTGGTGAAGAGGAGGACATGGACAGAGTTGTTATGTACATGGTCGCTGTCGTGTCGAATCTTGAGGAACATCCTCTGGATTCTGTATATAATATTCTTCGAGGATTGATTATTACCAGAGCTTCGACTGTGCATTGCAGTAGAAACAGCAGCAGCGCTGTTATCACCATCAGGACTACCGCAGGAACATCACTCACGACGGAACGACGTCGATGACAACAACTCGGAAGAATCATTAGACACAGAAAAATAAAAAAACAATGTTGTTTGTACGGTGAAGGTGAGTTTGAAAGAGTCGATTAAATGGCTGATTCTCTCTCTCTTTCTCTTTCTTTCTTGCTCACACACACCCTCTTGTTGTCTCGTCCAGAGTGTCAGCTTGGGGTGTAGTAGTAGTCTCTAGCAAGTGATCGCAAAAACAAACACACTTCTCGTTCCATCATCAATCAATAGAGATGATTGAAAAGAGACGACTGTCATCAATACGACAAGAGACAAGATAGTACCGGTATCCCTACGATAGTAGCTACCATAGAGCTCTACCGGTTCTCACAGTCAATTTTTTAGAGGAGCAAGATTCACATTCAAGATTGTTTTTTTTTGTTTTTTGGTGCGCTGACGTTGCCTCAAAGAGTGAGACTAATGAAGTCCTTTGCATTTCCAAGCAGCAAGCAGCGTTCTGATCGAAACCAAAAATTTAGAGTTTATTCTGTCTGTTCGTCATTCGTCATCCATCCTTCATCATCATCACATACATCTTCTCGACATCCATGTGATACAATACGTCGTATGATAACGCTGCTGCATCTCTCATGAACAAAGTATTATTGTGTTTCTCTCTCTGTATGTCTTTCTTTGTGTGAGATCCATCTTGTAGGACAAGGACATCCGAATAAATTGTAACCGGATTTCTCGTTTTTGTCTTTGTAAAAATGTCGGCAGTCGAACAAAAACCAGGGCTGAACGCTAGCGACAACGCTAACAACAATCCACGTGACAATTCGAACGACCAGCATAACAATGAGAGCAGCAAACAGGAACGGAAACGAAAGCGTCGATGGGGAGATGCTGCTGCTGCTTCCAAACCAACCTCGGAAAGTTCTATTGTCGCTGTAGCTGCAGCAGCAACAACAGCAACAACACCCTCTGTACTTCCTGTAGCTCCTTCAGGTCCGTTGGACAGCAAGGCTAAAGCATTAGCCTTGAAGGCGTCCGTGGCAGCACGACTGGCAGCACTCAAGGCCAAAACGGGTGCTAGTAGCGGTATCCCTCCAATGGCCAATGTTGCCTCTTCTTCTTTGAAACGACCACCACCACCATCCACTCATGATAATAATATAGCAACAGCAGCAACAGTAACATCCACGTCCCGTCCTGTCAAACGTGCCAAAATTTATGATTTGGACATGACAGTAACGGGACCCACCTTTCGGAGCGCAACTACAGGACCGCCCAAACCCAAAATCAATCCGTATCTGGCACATCGGCAACAACAACAGCAAAAACTACCAACCAAAGATGATGAAACTCAAAGGACAGGCATCCAACCAGTCGAATCGATTTCACATTCGGCATTATTAGTCAAGGCGTCCACCACCGACACCATCAACAAGAACCAAGCCACAGAGGAAGACAACGATTATGTCGATGCACGTCTGGAACATGCCACGTCCTCCAAAAGTCGAAGACAGCGAAGAGAGTTATCCTTCGTCGAACCGGGAACCTTTGTGGAAATTGCCGAACGAAAACGACAACGCGCCCTCAATGCCGAATCGGCCGGATTCGTCAGTGGACGCAAGGCTGGACAGTTCGTACAAAGCACCTCCATCATGACACAAAATTATTACGGAACCACCGACATTTTGGATGCCGTCACGGATCTGGGACTTTTACCTCCACGACCCGAAGCGGGGGACGATTATAAGACTACGACTGGTAGCAGTAGTAGTGCTTCCAAACATCCATCCATGCCATTGGTGGTGGAATGGTGGGATATGGAATTATTACCCTCCAAACTGAAAAAGCAAGTCGCAAACTTGGAGGGAAAGGTGCTGTCGAAAGAAGCACAATCACAAATGCAACACTTATCCACCAAAACCACAAACAACAACACGGATCACAATGACCCAAACCACGAAAACGATGCATCCGCCGATGACAACAACGACCTCACTCCAGCTATCCGTACGTTGATCAGTCCCGAGGCGGAACTGCTTCGTGCCAAATGTATGGAACAGGCATCGTTATCGTACAGTAAGACGGCCGAACTGATTCAGCATATTGTTCCTATCCGACCACCTCATGCCAAAAAGGACGGACCAGAAGCCGAACCAGTACTGTACTTGACCAAAAAAGAACTCAAACGACAGCGGAAACGACAACGGGAGGCGAAACAACGAGAATTGCAAGATTTACAAGCTGCCGGGTTGATTCCAGCTCCCGAACCACGATTGACGTTACAAAACTTTATTCGTGTCCTGGGCGATCAAGCTTACGTCGATCCGTCGCAAATGGAACAAAAGGTCATGGAACAAATGCAAGCCCGTCAACGTGCCCATTTGGAACGCAACGAGGCACGAAAACTCACAAAGGAACAAAAGGCAGAAAAATTGCGTCGCAAATACGAAGAGGACACCTCCTCAACCGGTGTCCACGTCGCGCTCTTTTACGTCAAGAACTTGTCACATCCATACCACCGCACCAAGGTAGATTTGAATGCGCAACAGTTCAATATTACAGGAGGTGTGGTGGAGTGTCAATCGCCGCAAGTGGCATGTGTCATCGTCGAGGGAGGTCCCAAGGCCATCAAGAAGTACACACGTCTCATGTTGGTGCGAATGAAATGGAAGGGACCCGACAATGAAGACGATGGTGATGATCTTGACGAAGAAGAAGAGGACGACGACGAACAGGCAGAAGGGAACAACCAAGAAGGCGTCGTCAGACACAAGTTTGACAAGGAAAATAAGTGCGAATTAGTTTGGACCGGTATGGCCACGAAACGGTTCTTCAAGGGGTTTGTGTTTCAAGCATGCGAAACGTCGGATCAAGCAAGAAAGATTTTGCGTTCCAAAGGGGTCGGACATTACTGGGACCAAGTTTTGGCTCAAGCCAGTGGACGTGGAGAATCGATGCACCTCAAACTGGCCGATTCGGACGACGACGAACAAGACATGACCGAACGAAACATGGACGAGGATGATGACGACGACGATGATGATGCAGATATGATCGATACGTAGTTTCAAAAAAAAAAAAACAAATGGAGCTGAGTCGGTTGTTATTCAAGTCTTTTTAATGGCACAAATTATTTATTATTAAACAAGCATCGTTCAATCGGCACTCTGGAGCACTATGACGATGAATTCTGGGCATGTTTTATTCAGGGAATTGGGAACGATTATATCATCTGACCGTTATTTTAATGGATTTCCTCTAATGGTGCTTCAGGAAACAAAACGACTCTTATTTCGATTTGGAAGTTTGTTCTCTTAATAACGGCTTTAGGAACTCTTCTTATTTTTCTTCTTTTTTTCCTTCTTTTCCTTTTTGGCTGCTTTTTTTCGAGCCTTGCGTTCTTCCTTGGTTTCGTTTTTGTTGTCACGGTTAGTATCATCATCGTTATTTTGATCATTGCCTCCATCCTTGATGACCTTTCTTCGTTTGGCAGCGGCCGGTTTGTTGGATGCCTCGTCCGATTCGTCACCCGGTGACACCAGCGTGGCGTCTGGAGCTACAAAAGCAGCACCGTGCTTCTTTCCGTTCGATGCTTCCGCATGATGGGATGCAGGTCGCTTTTGCGTGCTCGCGGATCGTTTCACATTAGCAGTAGTAGCAGTAGTAGAATAAGCGACGGGTTGTTTTCCATTGGCAACCAACGAGGAAGCTCCTAGAGGCATCCATCGTCGTTTGAGTCCCTTGCGTTGCGGGATGGGAGCGTAGGCATGACGCATGAATTCGACCGGTTCCGGACCGTTCAATGGTGCTAGCTGTGTCTCCGACATGCGTGGAAACGACTTAACAATAGTGAAATGCTTCGAAAACGGCTTGGGACATGGATATAAATAGGATGGTGACGTTTCACTCTTGGAACGGTCGTCTGCGTTTTCTGGGTTGTTGTCACTGGCAGCACCACTATTCAAAGCGTTGCCCTTTTGGGATTTGCCCTGTTTCTTCTTTGTGGTAGTTTTGGGATTATTTTTCTTATCCTTGATCATTCCATCGCTATCGAAGGATTCATTGTCATCCTCGTCCGAACTACTGGAACTGCTGCTACTTGAACTCGAACTGCTGCTGCTGCTGCTGCTGCTACTTGAACTCGAACTGCTGTCGCTATCATCGTCCTGCTTTTTCTCATCTTCTCCATCCCATGCAGTTGATGGAACCAACACCCGGAAGGTTTCCGTCTCGGTACCATCCGTACATACCATACGAAATTCCTCGTCCTTGTGATGGATGTGAATACTGTTGTTGTTGTTGCTGCTGCTGCTGCCCTCTGGAACGCCTGTGGTTGGTTGGGATTGCAACAACTTGTGAACGTTCCATTCGAGACCGTCTAAAGATGACAGGGGAAGCATCGTAGGCAATCGAAAGGACCACAATTCTATATCGGACGCTTCCGAATCGTCGTCACCAGTCTCGTGGTTGGACTTGTCACTCTTTTTTTGTGGGTCTTGTGGTGGCAGCTGTTTTTGTGACAAAACATTGACCGACGGAGGAGACAAGGTCAACTCAGGGTTGATATATGCTATCATGTCCCTGGACATAGTATAGTTTTGTGTTGCCAAGGGTGATATTTGAAACTTGAGGCTAAAGTATTATGTAGACGAGGAGAAAAAAGAAAGATTCGGAGTAGACAAAAAGTGATGTTTGTCATGGTGTGAGTGTATTTCACTGTCAACAACCTCTCATCACAAATCACAACAACATTCATCTCTTGAATTTGCCGCGACGATGGGTGGTTCTCCTTTGAACCATGAGGGATCAGGATAATATGTTAACAATGAGGAAAAGAGGTACGATCGTACCGGTAGACTACGGTCGTACTACGGTAGAGTCATTTGTCCGCATTCGAAAAACCGATTCCCAGAGATTCGGGTCCGGATACGAGTCATAAATATCTTCCAATTGTGGACGATGGCTGAAAACTCTTCTCGTTTTCATGTTCAAAAGTGGCAAATAAAAAGTTGTAGCTAGAAGCAGAATCGTCAACAATGTGTACCACCACAAAGAGTCATCCATCGTACTACTACGAGAAATATCCAGCAGATCGAGGGAGGAGCCAGCAATGTCAGTCATTGTTTCGCTGTTGGTACATCCGAGGCGAGCCGCCTCTGGGTGCCTATATCTCAGTTTTCTGGCGGTTGTGACCTGTTTCACGGTAAAGTGTATGTATCACGGAATGATGAACGTCGTTTCTGTGGATGTTCTTTCCAAGGCAACGGATGGAGTGATAAAGGTAACCGTCACCGGCACAGCTAATAACACCTGTGAAATGGACGTTTCGGATTCCAAAGAAGCAAAATCGACACAATTCAACGTTCCGATATTCTACAGCTTGGACCTCGGTCAGAACAACAACAACAACAACACAAAAATCATACAATATGATCAAATGGTTCATCAGCTTGGACTTCGAAACGTGGAGTGGCACCAGTCCATTTACATCAATGGTCGAGAGCAGCCGTTTCAGGACATACCAAACAGAAGTGAAGTTGCAGCGCTTCCTCCACGAGACGATTTTGTTGTGCTTCATCAGCTGTGGGAATTCTGTCATCAAAAGACTCATGGTAATAGCTGGGTGGTGTTTCTGACATCACAGGATTTATCCATCGATCCACAAAAATCAGCGCAGTTGCTCCGAATCATGACCAAAGGAGCCTTATCCAAGGAATGCTCCATCGACATTTTACCGGAAGCATCCATGAACTGCAATGTGTGTTCGACCCGTTTCTCTCCATTTCCGTACCCCCACTCTCCTTCTAACATATGGTCGGCTCAATGTTCGTACATTCAAGAACTGGTCGATCCATTGGTGTTTGATACTCAAATCAAAACAGTCAACAAGGTGTCCCCCTATGCAACACAAGGAAATAAAAAATGCTTTGGTTCGTCCGAACAGGCAGCTTCACACTGGGTGTATTCGCATCCAAGGGCGACGCCTTGCGACTTGTATACAGAGCCCAACTTTCAATGGACCACACAGCCGGGCCCCTTTCCAAATTTGAGAAGCGACGATTCAGCCTTTCTCTTGAAGGCAGCTCCAAGATTTCCTCTTGCGCAGTGGAGGGATGATGGTTGCTTCAATGCGGACCAGGTTGTAAAGGGCTTTGCTCTAAATCAACGGCGTTTCGAGTACCAATCGATATATCCCGATGTATCATCATCAACAGCAGCAGCATCAGCACCGCCGCCACAGTTGAATCACGACTGGTGGGGCTGGAAGCTTTGGACCGACACCGACTCACTGGCCAAGTTTGATTGGAATCAAAGCTTGGTTGCAACGGGTACGGATATTACGTGGGTGCCCGTTCCGGAATCAAGGCGAATGGAATGGAATGCTTCTCGAATGGTTCCACCGTTACATCATTGTATTGTGGGAGGTTGCCGTCGAGGCGGTCAACATCTCCAGTCAACCGCGGCGCTATTTCTTGAGCCTACCAGAAGCGGAGAGACTGTATTTGGACTCTCACATATTTTGGAAGAGTTACATACATCAAAACTGCGAGACAAACTTGGCCACGAAAGTGTTTGCACGCTATGGTTTGTTGGAGATTCGACTAGTTCTGACACAGCCATAGCTGCGGTTTGCAGTCTCATCTCTGGCTTGGGATTCAAACTTGTTCGCTGCAGGAACGACATCATTGGGGCACAGTGGTATGGTGATGACAACACTTATTGTCAGAACATGAACTTGAATGATCCGCATATGGATACCAACCTGACAACACCAGTCGCGTATTTTGATTTGGAACGAGAGGCTTCAGCTGGTCCGTGCCCAACAGTCCGCATCAAATTTACATGGGGTGACTCAAAAAGAGCTGGATCAATGCCCCTCAGCTCAAAGTTAAAAGGGAGCACTCTCCCTGATGAGTACGGTTTGGTCCTTCCTGGTTGGGGTGTGCATTGCAATGACGGAAATTGTATGCGTGAATACATGAAGAACATCTTTCAGCCTGCTCTGTCAGCGTTATCCACCAAGAATTACCAATTTCTTTGGAGGGAGCATGAACCACAACATTTTGCCAACAATCCAGGAGGAATATTTTACCCTGGTGGCCGATTTGGCGATATCTGTGGTCCACTTCCGAACGAATCATTCGACAACTTTCGGAACGAGATTGCAGAAGAATTTCTGACATCCAATAATCTCGTTGGGAACGGCGATAACCAGGTTCGCGGCATAGTCCGAATCTTCGAGGCACTCAAGCCGATATGGGGCCTGCATAATCAGCGAAAGAACGATTGCACACATTATTGCTTCTCACCTTGGCGTTTGGAACTGACCTGGGACGGCATCTACCGTGCCATGAGAGGTGAAACGAGCAGTTGAAATTAGAAATTACCATATTGATTGTTTATTGCTCCCTGTTTTGCAAGAAAATACAGCTGGAATATAAGCACGAGTCGCAGTCATGATCAAGTTTTTTAGGCACCGATAATTTTCAAAGCCTTCTTTATGCGATCTCCTCTCCACAGCGAATTGGAAACGTTACTGAAGCACTTCCCATCAACTCCGCTACTTTCTGTTTTGATGCTGTGAAATCAGCGTAAAATTGTCTCCGGACATCAAGAAGTGGAAGAACGCAATACAACCATGTTCTTGCAGCCTTTCTAGTTTGGGTTGATTTCCTGGCTTGCAAATTTCTTGTGCGCCGATAATTTGCAAAACTTGCCGGGCGTCATCTCCACAGCGATTCGGAAACATTACTAACTGTAAAGCATTTCTCATCAACTTTGCGACTTCTGTTTGATATTGCAGAATCATCGTAAAACTCTCTCCCGACAACAAGAAGTGGCGCAACATCGTACAACAACACTCTCAGGCTTCGTAGTAGTATCATACGTATGAGCATCAAATAAGCGATGTCTGGTCGCTGTTATTTTTTATTGAGGCCTGATGCATTTGTTTGATTTCGTTTTCCTACGTACGTTCGGGAGTAGGAGAAGTAAAACAACGTCGAGGACGAGATTGGGCGGAAAGCTAGTTAGCTTTCAAAATCTTGAAACCGTACTCAAGAAGAATATATGATATTATTATCATTACCTTGTTGAATTCCAACCTCATCTTCGCAGGGATAGTTTTCTGCCTACGCTTCCTTCTTCTTTGAATCTTTGGCTAGTTTCTTTTGTATCTTCTTCTCCTTTTCCTTTTGTTGAAAGTCGTCCATCTCTCGAACCATATCCAGAGGCAGGACTTGCCGAAAACTGGGCAGTTCCGCTACAAACAGCAACGAATGAGCCCATCCCGCTCGGTTCGGGAAACGTTCCCGAAACACGTCGCCCACTTTTTGGTAGTTGGTCGGCGTTAACGACTGAATGCTGCATAACGCAGCGTCGTGCGAGTCGTAATCTCTCAAGGCAATATTCCACACATGCGTATCAACGGGAATGGCATTCTCTTGTCGCAATGAAAAGAGGGCGACACAATCGGCCACTTTGGGACCGACGCCACAAAACTCACACAATAAGTTTTGGACTTGAAGCGGATCCGAGAGGGGTCGCAACGTATCTCGCAGATAGGTCTCTCCTCCTTTTGCGTGTAACGTGGCCATGGTTTCAATAATGTACTTGGCCCGGTATCCCAAACCACATTTATTGCGCAAGTCGGCGTCGGTCGCTTGTTCACGCAAGTCATCCAAACTGGGAAAGGAGAAAAATTCAAACACTGCTGATGATTGGAAGCTGCCATGAGGAATTGTCAACAGTGGCTTCCCGTATTCTCTCCTTAGGGCGCTCAGCATTTTGGTAATGCGAGGAATGTTGTTGTTGCTGCTACATATAAAACTAACGAGACATTCCCAGGGATCTTGATCAATGATCCGCACACCTGGAATACATTTTGCAATGGTTGCCAGTCTTGGACATGCTTTGGACCACTCTTCATACAATGGTTGCAAACGTGCCGTGTCGAGTTGAAAGTATTGTCGCAGGTGTCGATGTAGTGTTGTTATATTTGTTTGAGTCAGTGGTCGGTACAGAGTAGTAGTGGGAGTTTCTTGCAGGGCAACTACGACAGACTCGGTTTGCGAAAGTCGCACCGTGCCCACAAATTCGGTCGCATTATGAGTTCCCCATGCCGACACCTTGCTCTGGTTATCGTGTGGTTCCCCAACCTTTGATGAATGAACAACTTGCCAATGAAAGCACTGTCCCGTCGTCAGAGTTGCCGATGGTCGTAATTCCGAAGGAGGAACGTTGAGATCTAGGAATGGTTGTGACGGATTGATGGCAGCAACCATGTCGGATGTGAGGACGGGTGGTGAGGATATGGCTTGTACGGATTTATTCCTTTTCAATTTCGATGTCGACGATGTCGTCGATTTGCTCGCAGCTAAAGGGGCCTTGCGTTTCTTCGCCAAAGCTGTCGTTCCGTTGTTCCAAGATAATGGCGAAACGTTTGTGCTTCGTGTTCGTTTCGCTTTGGGCGATGGAGTAACGGGGTTCGTGACTTTCACAGCAGCCAACGTGTCCATGTCATTATTAGAATCTGTCGCAATTCCCAAGTTCATTCTCACATCTAGTCTCCTCGATCGTCGGAGTACCATGTTGGGCAACAAGAATTTCCGTGAAGGATGCATGCACCTAATAGCGAAAATGTCGAAATTTCGAATGAGTGAAAAAGGGTAAACGGATAGCCAGCAAAATGAATATGACAAAATAAAAAGAATCGATGGGATGGAGGCTCGATACATCAAAGCAACGTTGCCTTCTTTGTATGGCAATGAGGTAGCTAGGTAGTAGTAGTGCAGTGGCTAAAGAGAGGAGAGATGTTGGTACTGTTGTGTTAACAAAGAAGTGGCTTCACAGGACCCTGGTTTTCACCAACCCTAACCTTAATACATGTCTGAAATTCCCCTTATTCTGATATCCCTTTTTCATATTTGAATAAGGTTTTCATTGTAGTCAATGAATAACTCCAGCCCTAACGATTCAAAATTCTCCACTTTTTTTCTCCGGTTTGCAGAGTTCTCCGCTTTTTTCAAAAGTTCTCCACTTTGTCCATGAGTTCTCCGCTTTTTCAAAAAGTTCTCCGCTTTCTCAAAAAGTTCTCCGCTTTTCCAAAAAGCGGAGAACTCCAAAATAAAAGCGGAGAATAAAAATTGATAACTTGTTACTTAGTTTCTACCCCCCCCCCCTTAATGCATGCAGATGTCTTCACTGTGAATACGATCGTGGGTTTTTATTCTTTCAACTTTTTACTAGGTAGACTAGGCTAGTAGCACTCTACACGTCCAAGCGACTCTTGTCCTACGGTAGTATTTATTACTCCTAATAATAGTTCAATCCTCTTCCTTAATATCTTCAATTGAAACATCTTTCAACTGATATTGACATATCACACAGCAGACAGCTTCAAAGCACGTCCCAAACTGATCCACACCACCATGTCGAAATCTTTCGGCGGACAAACACCGCCAGCAATTGACTTTGAAGCGCTTCGTCGTGTTGTTAAAGTTTCCGTGTCGTTTTCAAAGCTAGCTAGTGATTTGAACTTTCTTACTCCTTGGGATTCATGATCATTGTAAGTACAGTCGAACTACATTCATTATGAGCGATGCCCCTTGTACCCTCTATAACCAATAGTTTTCTTGCTCATGGAGGCGCTCCTTCAAGCATTTGTCACGAAAGATTTTCAAATCACTTTTTCCGGCCCTAAAAGGTCTATTTATCCAAAGAAGACGAGGATTAGCTATTGCTACTCCTACTAGCTCATAGTTGAGTCCGGCCTTGTGGGAGTAGAAAGTCCGGTCTTGCGACCAGTCCGGACGTGTATGCTATTCGATCCAGCAATGGGCGCGGGTTCCATCGACAGTAAGCAATGATCCACACTCTGGCCCAGTCCTGCGAGAAAATCAATACGGTCTTCCCAATTTTTTTTCTCCACTTTTTTTCTCCGCTTTTTTTCTCCTCTTTGAAGAGTTCTCCGCTTTTTTCAAATGTTCTCCGCTTTTTTCAAATGTTCTCCGCTTTGTCCATGAGTTCTCCGCTTTTTTTAAAAGTTCTCCGCTTTTTGAAAAGCGGAGAACTTTTTTGCCGGGACTGCATGACGTGTCTCGTGACCAAAAACGGCCGTTTCTTGTACGAAAAAGAACTAGGGATAGACATAAACCTTAAAAGACCAATTGAATAGATATCATTTTAGGGCTGTTCTAAACCGGGGTCCAGTCAAGCAGTCAAGTAATTAAACAGTCAATCCAGGGGATTGTCGAATTTTCGACCCATTTGACTGCACAGTTAGCTCTTTCCCTAACATCGATGCAAGTGCACGACTGAATCTTAACTACGACGTGCATACGAGTATTGCGGTCTGGAAAGTGGAAAGTGAGATGCTTCACCTGAACCTTTGAACCTTCTATTTTCGAATTTCTTCTGAGGCCTGACTCACAGTCACCATGCTCTGTCTTCATCATCATCGCGACGTATGTGTTTTATTTTATTTTGACGATACACCCACTACTACTATGATCAGAACAATTCTTATTTCGTTTTCATCCCTTGTAAACTTCTCAACTGCTGCAAGTAGCATAGATCAAGATATTGCTACGAACAAATCATGTGTTTTGTGACCGATAAAATGGCCATGACACCGCTGTCGAACACCAAAACCGAAACTGCTGCCGACGACAATTCCGCGGTCATTCCAAAACGACGAACCTTGTCGTGGAAGAATATTTTCAACTTCAAATTTATGACCCATGACCGTTGGGCCAACGTCTTGTTTCTGCACTGGAAGATTCCTTCCCATATGGAAAAGGTCTTGCAAGATAACACATCTCCCTTTCTCTTGGACCGATACCCCAACAACGACGAGGACGGATCGGTGTATGTTGGTCTCATTTTATTGACAGAACAAAATGTCGGGCCCTCTATCGGACGATCACAATGGACAACTGTCACACACCACGGCGTCAACGTTCGGACCTATGTCAAGGCATGCGAGAAAAATAATCCTCCAGGGATTCATTTTTCGTCCTTGGAATGTGACGACGAACTGACCAGTTTGGGTGCCAACCGATTTGGAATGCCCTACAGGGTGGCACAAATTCAACGATTCTTTGTCATGAGGGAGACATTTGATGGTTTGGCAGTAACAACAGACACCACAAACACCACTACTGATATCGATCAAATAACCTGTTCCGACAAGAACATCAATCAAATCCAACGTTTTGGATTACGATCGGAACGACTGGCATCGGAACGACCATCGTTGTGGCGCATCTTTACCACAATGATTGGTAGTATCTTTCGAAAAGCAACACCGAAACATACTTCAGAAAGGAAACTGTCCATCGAATCGCCAGTCACGACAAATCACACGAGCACATTCACAGTCGACTGTTCATGGTCTATGTGCAAGGATTCGACGGGTCCAACTCTATCCAAAAAGATGTCACCCCAACAACAGCACGACGAAACATCATTTGCTCAGTGGGCCGTAGAGCGATACCATGTCTATACACAGAAATATGGGTTCCGCTGGAGTGGCCGTGTAGAGCACGAACCATGGCCGTTGCAACAGGTGGCGTTGGAAGGTCTAGCGATTTCAGGTGTAGATTCCTACGAACCGTCCCAGATGCGGCCCATCCTGGAGCATATGGCCAATCATCGACCAGACAGTGTTTTGTTTAGTCCAGGAGTGGGGCCTGTGCAGTTCAACATGTTGCGGCCACTGTAAATATGCAGGAGACTATGACAAATGCGGATCTTTAGGTATAATTTACCATGAATATTCTACAGTAGGTTGCAACAATAAGCGTGGCGCTGTTTCAAGTTCCGAAGTCTCAATCTTCGTTATCCGAAACGATTGTTGGAGACACCGCTACTGCCCCTCCTCCGTTGATAAAATTTCCATTTTCATGGCACTCAACTGCATCAACGCTTCTTCCTTCGCAAACCAAATTAGAACCATCGGCTTCTTCATTCGTTGGCAAAGAGGTATCATTGATAGCACTCTCTTTGCTTGTGGGACTTTGTGACTTCCTTTCGTTTCCATCCTTTCTGTCACTCGAAGCTTCGGAAGAAGGTGAAGGCGAGATGTTCGATCTGAACATAGTGGCGGCATTCGTCGAGGTAGAGCGTTTTCTGAGCTCTTTGGAGCGCAGGGAGGTGTATGTTCGGCCCATACTGGAGGTACTGCTACTCGATGTGCAGCACATGAAAATGCGGCATGCTAGCAACAATAGAAACAGAGGCACAATTGGGTAAGCCCAAATCCCACCTTCAGCACGTGGAGACCATGCAGAGAATAGCCTTGCTGTTGACGCAGGATCGAAATCATGACGACTTCCCTGGTCAGGAACTGTACTGAATCTGTCGACAAACCCGTCCACGAATTCAAGAACAGTATTTAAAGTTCTGTTGAGACGCGTTGAATTGTCGAATGACTCCATAAAGATTTCCGCCTGTTGCCAGAAATGAGAGAGATCGCGGATAACCACAACAGCCTGAGCTTGAAACCATTTCCATAGTGGTATCGCAATGTCGCTTTTTGCCACGGTGTACCAGTCAGGTAGACTTCGGATGATCCAAACAAGGCAGGTAGCCAACAGCTGGAAGATAGCACTGACAAATCTAACAACTGAAGGTTCCTGCATTTTCTTTTCTAGCCTTTCCAGCCTTTCTTCATGATCTTCTCTAACTTTCTCCATCTCCATTGCCAGATCCAAAAGAACTCGTTGATAGCAAGCAACCGAAGCCTTCGCAAATTGATCATGGACGGATAGGCTTGTTTGAAGTGCAAAAATCTCGTCCATGAGTTTTTTGAATATTGGTTCCATCATTCCTCCACCTTGCGACGCCCCTTGTCCCGATACTTTTCGAGCCGCCGTGACGTTTGCTTTAAATTGAGTAAAGTTCAAGTCGCCGAGGCAATGAGCGCTAGGAAGGTCACGGAGAAGCTTGAAAATGGCATCGTCTAACGCTTCGTTGGACTCGAAGTTAGACAAGACACCAACTTGCTGGTCGGAAACGTGTGATTCAGAGGCATTTTCGACTCCTTCAGGGGACAAAACTTCCTCAGCGGAAATGGTAATCTGGTGATCGAGATTCGACGATCCATCCGACGGCAGTTCTGATTCCCCGTTTCCAGAGACACTTGCTTCATCGGGGTCCTGTCTTTCAGACGCATCAAGAATTGGGGGCAATGGATAGCCAAGATTGACGGCTATCCCTTTTGGGAGACCAACTCCAAAACGTTGCTGGAGAAAGTCAGATGAGAGGTCGTTCATTTTAGGTACTATCATTGCTGCCACTTCATTTCCAGGTAGCGAATTCATTGCTTTACCACACGATCGTTCGACGTTTGAATGCATCGGTTGCACAGCTAGCATCGTGATTTTGTGTTTACATGCGGATTTGCTGTCTCTTACAGAAAATCGGGCGAAACTCCTCGAGATTGCAGGTATGGCTCCTAGAACACTGGGAATGTGATTGTAAAATTCAGACACTGCCTCGTCGTCTGGTACGTCTCCACCCAACATCTGTAACAATTTCTTTGACGATTCAAAATTGTTAAGGACGGAAGGCAACGAATCATGACTCACTGATGGATCCTTGTTGTCTTCGGGATCTCTTGTAGGTTGTGTATTGATGCCGGAATCTGCCGAAGAGGCGTTTTCAAGAGCGTTAGACCTGCCTGTGTCGAATGTTCGTTTTGTCGCATCTTCGGCATCATCTTTTTCATCTTCAATCATTTCCCACTGTTCATGAAATCCCTGTACCATGGTGCTTCCGTGCACTTTGATCTGGCTCAGGGTACAGTAATACTCGACACCGTGATGTGTGAGGAATTTGAACTTTAGATATCTTGCCCAAGACGGATTCTTCAACGGAAAGATCTGTTCTCCGTGGCCAGGTTGTGCATAATACGTTCCCAGGTCGACCCATTTTCCCAGCGTTTGACTTCCCAAGACTTGAAAGTCCTTGACAGTCGATGAAAACCTTTCATAATTAGCGATTTTGATGACCTTGACAAGAATGTCTTCGGACAAACTCAATACCACCGACTTCTTTTCTTCGCTGCACGGCGCAATTGCGTATTTGTCCCTGTCTCCATTCAAAAGATTCGAGGTACCTTTGAAATTTTGGGATTTTTCGATAATGAGCGCTCCAGCAGACTTGCTGGCATAATCCACCGACACGCGTTCGTACAACATCTCATCTTCTTCTTCGTCTGAAGCCTGCTTCTCGGACGCAACTGACAGGGCCTCTTGCACATCTTGACTCATTTCCACGGCTGTTGCATTATCAGAAGAATTTGATGACAGATGAGTTCGTAGGATGCTGGTATCGTTCGAATTCAGTGCGCCTACGACCATGTCAGCACTGCCGCCAGCAACAACATCCGTTTCATTCAATTGCAATCCGTGGAAATCGTGTTCAAGCTCCTTTTCTGTAGTATTTCCGTTTGTTTTCGTCAAAGCAGGGGCGGCCTCGCGATCCAAAGTAGCAGATTGGTCCTCCGATGGTGTTATTACATCGTTTTGTTTTCTTTGGCGCGTTTGTTCCGAGAGTTCCTCCAAAAGCAGTTCCACACCTGTATCATCCAACGGATAATCCTCATACACAAATGGCTCGTACTCGGGCTGTTTTATTATCGTTTCCTTGTTCTCCACAACGACATTGTCAGCGTTCTGTTCCTCGTCAGTAGCTGCCGGAAAAGGGTTGTAATCTTCCTGCCACTGGTCTTCCGCTGCATAATCTTTCTCGCAAATCTGTTGCTCTTGTTCCTCTTTGACTCCAGAATCACCATATCCAGGAAGTATACTTTCAATATACGAGTGGAGCCTCGCTTCGAGTCGATCCAAGGTGGAACTATATTTGGGTGTCGATGCGTTCTTACTTTCCGGACGTACACGACAGGACGGTAGACGACTCTTTGAGCGATCTTGTTGTTGTTGTTGGTTTGATGTCGAAGAAGACGTTCTCGTCAATGGCATCGAGGGCAGCCGCCGTCGACAAGTATCGATACCGTCCCACTCGTCCTCCAGAGAGGTTGGAGATAAATATCGAGCTGCAGACAACAGTCGTTGTGGTGGATAAAATGGAGGAATGGAGGAAGCTCCTTCATTGTCATAATCGTAGTTGTCGAATATGGCGGGAAAATCGTTCGGTACCGTTTTGAGTGCTTGGTGGAGAGGTATCTTCGGTAAGGACGATACGGACAACGTCTCATCGTCGTAATCATCCTGAACAAACTGGTGTTCGTCCGGCTCTTCCACAAAAGGTCCGTCCTGTGAATGAAGAGACGATTCTATAGCATCATCATCATCCTGCTGGTGGTGGTGGTGATTGCCACGGACATGTAAATCGATCGATTCATCGGCTAGAAGTGGAAGAGCACTCGTCAGAAGTAAGGCCATGCGTTTCCCTCGTACTTTCATTTTTGCGTAACGTCGTGTTGTGGTAGAGATGTTTTGTTCTTGCGGTTTTGTTGTTGTTGTTGTTGTTGTTGGTTATTTCTTTATTCTTCTTTCACAACAACAAGCAACAAGGCCATTCTACTTTGTAGGCGTGCGTGGTGGAATCACAAGACTATTATTATTCGGTCTACTCTACCAGTAGATACAGCGACGATGGATTATTTTTTGAGATAATAGTCTTCCCACACTACTGGGATTTTGTTTGTGACACGGGTTGCTGTCAAATTCGCAAACAGGTGTCGAGAGTGAACTGATGACTGTGTGAAATGCAAGAGAGGATGTGAGAGAGGAGAGTTCAAACGTCGTTTGAGAGGAGTGATCGACAGGACGAGAGTGATGAATGTGACGGCATCACACAAAAAATTGATTGGGGGCTGCTGGAATCGAAACACGATCAAAAGTAACAGACAAATTTATCCTTCAGGATCTCCACCTATTTGTTCCCAATTTTTTACCTACTCACATTTTACGGTGCACTTTGAAGGCGTCACTGACTGTAGACTACCGTATCGTACCTACGGCAGTACGACTCTACCGTAGTAACGAAGGGTACTGGTAGAGACAGGTGGAACATTTTAAAGAGAAACGTCTGACCGGCGGATGCGGTAGACTACCGTCCTACCGGTACCGTAGTCCCGCTTCTACTTACTGTTAGTTGCATAGATAGCTAGATAGCTAGTAGCTAGCTACCCATACAAGCAGTAGTACAATAAATTGTCATTACAGTTATTTCTTGTATTTACATTTTACATTCCGACATGTATCATACCATTCCAAAGGCGACAACAAGATGGAGATAGGCCATGATGACTGAGGAATTCGTCACATCCTCCGTGATGGCGTCAGAAGCATGATCATGGTGCTCCTCAGTACAAATCAACACCTCCTCTGCACTCGTCTCTGTCCCAACGCTGCAGCTTTCAAGGGCGCGTGGATCTTCCAAATCGTGCAAACCTGTTTCAGAGGAGGTGCTCAGGGCATCATCGGGGCATGTGTCATGGACGGCCCGGAGGGATGCGATAGTTCTGACCGCACGAACAATCCGTATCGCAAAAGTCCAAACAGCCGGCGGACAACAACTCCTGGAAGGCAACATCTCCCGAACCATCGTCACAGGAAATGGTAGGACAACCAGGGAGTAGAGGATCACGTTTCCGTCCAATATCGCAATCGTCGCATATGGATTCGAACTGATGAAGTCCATCTTCGACAGGTCCCGGAACGTCATCTTGTTACTAGTCGTAGGTAATAAAAGACACAGAGCAGTAAAATCGGCCAGAATCCAAACAAAATACTGCGTCTTGTATATTCTAATAACCAGACACGTAAAGAACCAATGCAGTCCATCCAGATATACCAAACAGTAATTTAGGTAGACGTAAAGAGTCTTAGCAACCAATTCTTCCATCAATCAATAAGAGTAGCGGATACATTTTGGCAGGATAGAGGAATTCGATGCAATAATAAGTGCCCGATGGAAGGATCCTAGGTAGGTTTCGGCACGATGGAGGCCTTCGATGTAATTCGAGCCGTTGGAATCATCCTAGGCCCTTCTGTGGAAGCAGATCCTCCTAAGTGTAATCTTCATCATGGAACAAACTTCCTGACGGCATTCCATGCCTTTTCTTGTAAGGTTACATCTTTCAAGAACTTGCATATCGTGAGATTGGATACATCACCATAATCTTTGGTGTAACCTTTCCTTGATGCCCAGAAGCTTCCGCTTTCTTGTGATGGGCGTTCTTCTCCTAACAGCGCATCTATATACCTTTTGGCAGCGACCGATTCCTGATGGGAGCCCCCCAGAAACATGGCCATTTTGGATACAGTGCGAAGAAAGGGACTTACTCCACCCTGTCTAAGTAAGTTGGTCGTTGTTACCGACCCGGGTGAGACGGTAACGACAAACAGGTCGGGATGATGCCTCGCAAAGGCGGCCCAGTACAACGCCAGCAGTGCCTTGATTTTGGATCGTCTCGGCGGAATCACTGCCATCAAATTTAAGAAACCGCAGAATATTTGGCGTTCCGATTGTTGCCATGGCCGCCCGATCCCGTTCCTCGGATCGACAGAGCATGTAAATTGTGACAGATTTCTCATTTCGTAGATGAAGATAACTTGCCAATTGTTTGGTTGCCTCCAAACCGATCCCGCTGTTGGCCCCTGTCACAATGTAGCAATACTTTGGCGGCATGGTTTCGCTCATTTTGTGGGAAATCCATCATTCCCCCGTTAGGTATCCCCCTGTATATTTCCCCCAAACGAGTTACGACTACATGAATCATCTTCCAGTCTAAGTCTCGGAAGATATACATAGGGAAGACGCTGACCTAGCAAGTTATATGGAAGAGAGAAACTAGAGAAGGACTTCTCTACTTAGGAAGGTAAGAGAAGTCAAGACTAGGAGTCTTGGACCTACATAAGGTAGGGCCAAGAATTAACTGCTCATGATCAAGATACTTGGAACTACATATGGTAGATCCAAGGCATCTAGTCTTATTCCAGAGACATTTGACCCGAAACGAGAATCAGCGGAAGTGAAACGAGAATGTTCAGATGTTTCTCACGACTAGAGGAATTGATCATCGAGATTGTTTCCATCGAGATTAGAAAGTAGAAAGTAGTCTTCTAATCTCATAGTTTTTATCTTACGAGCACAACCAAGGGCCCTGGTATTGCATCCGTATAGAACCTGTCCCCATTTCTACCTCTGCCAAGATGAAGTTTTCTACCCAAGTTCTTACCTCCCTCAACGATACACTATCGATGAAGATCCTCGCAGGACCTACTCGATTCGGAGACATCGAATCGTCGTACTGCACGCCCGAAGGGGGAAAAGACCGTTTTCCCAACATGGTAGCTCAGGCGGAAAGCGATCCGTCAACCTCGGTGTCTTGTGCCTCTGTCCAACCAACAGATCACGACACCGCTACCATCGATAGTGAATCTTCTTCTGTACTTTCCGCGAGTGAGATTGAAGACAAACTGCGCGGTATTCTCAAGATAAATCCACCGCATTACGCAGCTGTGGCCTCAAGTGTTGGCCAAGTCAACCAAAGTTCGAGTCTGATCAACTGCGAACATGCTTTCATGGTTATGAATCGCCGTAACCGCTCCAAAAACAATGCCCAGCCTGGACCTCCTAGACCTGAAGGAAGCGATGCGGGCCGTGCCACATTCGACAGGTACAAGTACCAAGACGCAGGACTGTACACTTATCGTCTCCGTGGTAAAACCAACTCCAAAAGCAAGTCCGCTGCCAAGAAGCGCACCGGATCATCAGGATTGCCCAAAACAAGCGTCAAGACCTCATTGAAGACGAGAATGCGAGTCAATGGACGATGGACTACCGTCATTAAGAATCGTGACAGAAGCATCATCAATGCGAAAACCGGAGAAATCCTTCGACAGGCGGCATCCTCACCGAACCAAGATGTAGACCTCAACGTCTTCATGGATCTAGTCACCAACGTCATCGACGACAGTCCCAACCCCGATAATGGAGACAAGGCACTCCCAGCTCTGAAGTACGCTGCAAAAGTTCTCGTGCAAGCACACAAATTGGCACGAACTCCGGCGTATCAAAAGGAACCACATCATGACCTAACCCAGCTAGCAATCCGTATCGCCAACAAAGCGGACCCTGATGGCTTCAACGCCCTAAACCAGTTCAACACCATTGAAGCCCTTCGCCGTCGCCATAATTTCGCCACTCGAGGTATGCAACGCAACTACATTAACAACATCCGACAGAATGTTATTCACGATCGACACCAACACGAATTCAACGCACTTTTCACACAAGATTGGCAGGCTCAAAAACAACGAGCACCTTGGGAGGATGGCAAGCAACGTCGAGCACCTTGGGAGGATGGCGCGCAACCATACCACCAATCTCCAACGACCAAACCACCTATGTATGAAACACCTAACTACACGATGGTACCCCGCCGCAACGAGTATCACCCCAACAAGTTCAAACACCATCACGCCCTAATGACCACCACCATCAACCCCGAAAACGACGAAATACCCCCAACCACAAGCCCCCCCTCCCCCACTTCCTCGATTACAGTTCGTCGCAACGACGAAGGAGGAGAGACACAAGAAGGTTCGTATTCGCCTCTTTCGCAAAACCTGGCAACAATAACCCATGAATACAACTCCGATTCGGATTATGAATACAATTCCGATTCAAATCAGGATCTGTATCCTACCTTTCCTCCCAACAAACAGATAAATCAACTTCACCGAGAACGCGAACTTGCTCTACGGGCAATAAACAAATGGAACGGCAGCCACAAACCTCCCGAAATCGAATGGATTCAAGAGTACATCCGTCTAGCGCACTATGAATCCCAAGCTAAATACCACGAATCGCCACATGAACAATTCAGCTTCTTACTAGAAGCTCTCTCACCCTTCTTCGCCTCAAGGGGAGAAAATTTCTTGATGGAACACTTTGACTTGATGACAAATCAAGCCTTAAAATTGTGCCAAAACATCACACCACTCAACGTAATTTTATTTGCTCTACCACTTCAACAAGCGGAAGCAATAAATCAACACTACCCCTTTTACACCTGCTTCAAAGACAAGGTAAATGACTTAACTTCGGCAGCAAAAATCACCCAAACACTGATCGGATCAGATACGGACAGCGCATCCAACACCACTCCATTCCCATCAAGCATCAACACTAACACGCGCCGAAAGAAAAGAGGAAAGAAGAAAAAGCAACGGTCAAAAAGGTACTACAACAGTGATGAAAGCTCAACATCAAGCTCCAACAGTTCCAGCAGCTCAAGTGATGACAGCACGGAAGCCTACAACAGTGATGGTAACAAAACAGTCCCGAACATGTCGTTTTCCAACAAGCGCAAGATGAAGACCAAACAATCACGAAAAATTGCGAAGATCATGAAACGCTTGCACGAAAGCGCCAAACAACATCATCTCCCAGATTTCAGTGTAACCAGAGGCACGATTGACAAACGAAAATCGTTCTTTCGCACCTGGATTGACACACTCCGACAGATGCTTTCAATGGAATCAAGGTACTCATGCACACTAACAAACTATCCTATCATCGACTGTTCCAACATCAGCACGACATCCAGCATGGCACTAGCCCTATTCCTATTCACAAAAATCGAAGCAGGATCCAAAGAGCAAGTTCGATCCAGTATCAAGGACCATTTAGACGGCGTCGAAATACTCCAATACCTACAG
The DNA here is from genome assembly GCA_019154785.2 of Nitzschia inconspicua. Taxonomy (NCBI): domain Eukaryota; phylum Bacillariophyta; class Bacillariophyceae; order Bacillariales; family Bacillariaceae; genus Nitzschia; species Nitzschia inconspicua. Next base: position 662,151 of record JAGRRH010000017.1, read on the forward strand.
GACAACTTTGGGAGCACAACAATCCTAGATTGCACCAAAGCACTCGAACGTCTAAAGGAAACAACCTGGGAACACGGCGATACAGTTGACACTTACACCAGCAGATACCTTCGTCGAGCTGAGGCCTACCGAACAACCTTACGAAGTACCACCTCCAAAACCAAGCCCAAACTTGATGACATCGAACTACTGACGATGTACCTTCAATCACTCTTTGTCTATATACCTTCTACACATCCACTCCAACATACTATCCAAGCCAAGTTCGTGGAGCTGGAAGCGTGCATCACCTCCGACGTCCGACCGACGTTTTCCCTCCTTGAAGTGGCAAACCAGCTGAGGTACCTTGAGTCTATTCACCTCAAAAATACAGGCTCCACACGTCGCTCCTACAATAAACTCCTTGGTAAAAACACATTCCGACCAACTCGCACCAACGCACCTTCCGAACCCCCCCGATCTCACAATCGAGCCAACCTAGCAACACAAAGCAGAAAATTCAAGCCAGTGAAATGTTGGGGATGTGGTCACCACCACAATCTTCGCAACTGCCCTACCACCAGCGAAGAACAAAAACAAGCAATCTACCAAAAGAAGCGTGAAGAAAAGAACTCACGCCTTGCCAGTAACACTTCTCGCACCCCCACTGAACAGGCCAACAGAACCGCAACGTCGCAGCAGGAGGAGACGAAACCACAAACACAAACAACAATAACAAACACTTGTGCAAACAACGTCACGGAAATGCCACGACGACGCGGAACGAACTTTGCTGCTCCAACTCGACACTTCAGCGGGATGACAAAAGCACTACCAACAACATCCAACTCCAATGAAGCCACATTCCGTGCTCATGCGTTAGTGACGGAAACTCTCAGCCTTATCCACGAATGGTTAATCGACAGTGGTTGTTCGATCCACATGACACCGCATATAGAAGACTTCATTGGAGAAATGGAAAATTGCCACACAATGGTCGAAGTTGCAAACGGTGGCCTGCTTGAAGTACACTTGCGTGGCACCGTGAAAATGCTCATCGTTGACAAAGACAATCCTGAAAACCGTGCCACAGTCCTTCTCAAAAATGTTCTATATGTCCCACAGTTAAGTAGAAGACTGTTCTCCGTGTCAGAATGGAACCAATGCGGCGGACAAATAACATTCATGCCAGACAAATGTCGAATCCAAATCCTTGACACTAACGATGTCCCCATTCACACCATCGATATAGATCCAATCTATGCAGCTGAAGAAGTAAATCATGAAGCAGTGCTAACGGTGAGCAAACCTACTGCCCCATGCCGCAAGCAAACTGTCGAACAGAACCTTCTTCATCGTCGCCTTGGACACAGAGCAATATCAACACTCCTTCTCGCCAACGAAGACAATGTTTGGGCAGACGTCAGAATGACCACAGATGATGACCATTTCTGCGAAACGTGCAAAATAACTACGGCACGCAAAGCCAACCGAGGATCAAACCCACTGGAAAATATCGACACCCTTGTCCCAGGAATGTGCATCATGGTCGATATCGTCAAGAACCCATCCAGTGAATCGATAACCTCAAGCACGTACTACCCATTCTACCTTACCACAACTGACATGGCATCACGATTTTTTGTCCCAATTGGCATGCGCCGTAAAACTTCGCACGACGTCTTCCTCGCTCTCCAAGAATGGGCTACATCTTATGGGCCTGGCGCCGAGTTCAACCTCAACATGATTAATCGGATCCACGGTGACTTTGATCCCACGTTCCGCAGCGAGGAACTCCGTCGAAACGCTGCACAATACAACATACGTATATCGTTTGCTGCCCCACGTCATCAGGAACAAAACGGCATCCACGAAGCTAATTGGCGCAACATCCGCAACCTTGCATTTGCCATGATGACTCAAGCACGAGTTCCGCGAAAATTCTTCCACTTTGCATTCGAGCACGCTTGGAAAATTCATGCCGTACTGCCTCACAAAGCACTCACCCGCATAGATGGCACGGTTCAAACACCACTTGGTGTGTTCGAAGGTCAACCCGTTGGCATCGAATCCTTCCGCGTACTCTTCTGTCCGGTTGTCATGACGTACGACAGCATCAACTTGCGCTCTAAGGATGAACGTGGACGCGACATAAGGACATCTTACAACCGACAAAACCAGCCCCAACGTGGTATTCGTGGCATACACGTCGGTCTTCCAAAACACAACACGGGTTATCTCATTTATGTCCCACAAATGAATAATGTCTTACACTGCAATGATGTCTACTTTGATGAGAACTTTGAATCAACTCTGGCTTTTACCCCAAGTCGACATCCTGCCCATTTGGATATTGTTATTACTGACGCTCCACCAAGTGACACCGATGAAATGGAACATACAGGATCCCCACTCTGGTTCTGCAACAAGAAATCATCTCAGTTTGGCCAACCTGCCCAAACATTTGCAAGGGCCATTGTCAACGAAGACTATGATCTTGATGTTCACGCCCTACAAGACGAACATGATGACGACAACAGCCTCACCGACCTTCCTGATCTCATCTCACGCTCCGGATACGACAGCGACGAGGAGGAGAATGACAACGTAACCACCAACACCGTTGCAAACAGCTCACAGCAAACGTCCTACCCAGAATCAATAAACCAGAGCACGCACCAAAGTGATAATGCAACAGATGCCGCTGTTAATTCGTCGCAACGTTACCCTCGCCGGATTCGAAAACTAAACCCAAAATATGCGTACCACGCACAACCTACAACACCCATCCCTCAAGAGTTTGTGGAAACTGTCGAACAAGCATTCAACAGTGAAGTGTTCCAAGACATTCAAAACGTCACTGACATGGACCCATCAATGTTCTTACCAGCTCCTGACAATTGGAAACAAATACTCAAGTTGCCACCTCACATAATGATCCAATGGAGCGCATCTCTCCTGAAAGAACTCAAGGAACTGATCAAGAAAGCAACCTTTGTAATAGAACATCCCAATCCAGGCGACCCAATCATCCCTGTCACAGCAAAATTCCGAGTAAAGTTGACCAAGGAGGGACTCATCGAGAAACTTAAGTCTCGTATTGCATTGAGAGGAGATCTCATGCGAGATAACGTTGAAATACCGGACACGTGGTGCCCAATTGCTGGATTCCGAGCATTCAAAATGTTTCTGGCAATGGCAGCGCATTACAGGAAAAGGATCTACCAACTAGATTACGTCGCAGCTTTTCTTCAAGCTGACGTATTAGGCAGAAAATTCACGACCTTACCAAAGGAGTGGAAAGAGATGTTTAAAAACAACCATGAAGTACACCAATGGCTTGGAGTACCACTTCGTCTTAACAAATCATTATACGGAGACAGAGTGGCAAACCTTGCCTGGGATGAAACCCAGAGCAGGTGGTTAACAAGTGCAGAAATTGGATTTGAAAGGCTCCCAAGTGAAAGGTCAATTTACAGAAAAATCACTGACAAGGGAATGATCATGGTACTAAATGCAGTTGACGACCAACTGTACTTTGCAACAACTCCGGAACTGAAGGAATGGTTTGAACAGGAAACTGACAGAAGATTCGACGTTCAGAAGCTAGGACAAGCGGAGTGGTATCTGCAATCGCGAATCACCCAATTATCTGACTATTCGATTATATTGGATCAGTCAAGATATGCAGCACTAGTTGCAGGAAGATACCTGGGTCCAGTTGACGATAGCCAAATCCCAACATCGGTGAAGATGAAATACGCCTCCCCACTGCCCAACGGGACCATCTTCTCAAAACAAGACTGCAGTTTTTCATATGCCGATGTAATAACCCTACAGGAGGAATTCGGATTCGAATACGCAGCAGCAGTTGGTTCCCTAATCTACCTTATGAACACATTCATCAAGCTCACCTTCACCATACGAAAGCTTGCAAAGTTTATGCAGAAACCTGGAAGACGTCACTTCGAAGTCCTAAAACACCTGCTCAAACACATTCAATGCCATCGATGTTCAGCTGGCATAAAATTTTACAGCGACATAAAACTGTCTCCCCTCTACCAGATGATGATAGAAACAGGAAATGCAGAACATGCAGAGGCCCCACTCATCCTCTTCACCGACTCCTCATTTCAAGATTGTCCTGACACTTCTAAATCTACGGGCGGCTACCTATTATTCATGAAAGGAGGAGTCGTCGACAACTCCAGTCATCTCGCAGGAGTAGTCTGTCACTCTAGCTGTGAAGCCGAATATTGTCATGCAACAAGCGGACTAATGGGTGCTTCCTTTGTCAGAAAAGTCCACAATGAACTGCTTGGTTACAATTCTGATAGGCCTTTAACAATTCCGCTTGGTATCGACTCGCAGTCTGCAATGGACACTGCAAATTCCCACAAGGAGACTAGCCGAACGAGACACATTGCACGAAGATACCACTACGTGCGATTTGCGCAAATGAATAGCGAGACGACACTGTTCAAAGTCGATGGAACAAGAAACCCTGCAGACTCCATGACAAAAGCTCTGACAGCCGAACAACTTGACGATGAAGCAAGTCTCTTTCATGTTGAAGTCGATCCTTAGCATGCTTGTCGTAAGGAGGAGTGTGGGAAATCCATCATTCCCCCGTTAGGTATCCCCCTGTATATTTCCCCCAAACGAGTTACGACTACATGAATCATCTTCCAGTCTAAGTCTCGGAAGATATACATAGGGAAGACGCTGACCTAGCAAGTTATATGGAAGAGAGAAACTAGAGAAGGACTTCTCTACTTAGGAAGGTAAGAGAAGTCAAGACTAGGAGTCTTGGACCTACATAAGGTAGGGCCAAGAATTAACTGCTCATGATCAAGATACTTGGAACTACATATGGTAGATCCAAGGCATCTAGTCTTATTCCAGAGACATTTGACCCGAAACGAGAATCAGCGGAAGTGAAACGAGAATGTTCAGATGTTTCTCACGACTAGAGGAATTGATCATCGAGATTGTTTCCATCGAGATTAGAAAGTAGAAAGTAGTCTTCTAATCTCATAGTTTTTATCTTACGAGCACAACCAAGGGCCCTGGTATTGCATCCGTATAGAACCTGTCCCCATTTCTACCTCTGCCAAGATGAAGTTTTCTACCCAAGTTCTTACCTCCCTCAACGATACACTATCGATGAAGATCCTCGCAGGACCTACTCGATTCGGAGACATCGAATCGTCGTACTGCACGCCCGAAGGGGGAAAAGACCGTTTTCCCAACACATTTTGGTAGTGATATCACATGTAGCATTCAGTAGTTGTGCACAAAAGCACAACAAAACGAAAAGTGTACAACATGATGATGATGTATAAAAAGAGAATGAATTTACTGTTACAGTTAGTAGCTTTCTACTACTAGCTAGAGAGAGAGGACGATCAGAAGCTTCGTAACAGTTGACTTACGACTGTACGTCATATTTTACTGTGAATAAAAACGATGGCCTGAAAGCCAATCCTTTTGGGCCCATCTCTTCGCCTCGCGTCTCGCGTCATGTGACTCACTGTCATCACTTTTTTACCCGCCCCCTACTACTACGTCCTAGTAGTACTTCGTACCCGTGTTATGGTATTTTTCTCGCGCAATTTGAAGAAAAGGAAAATCGGTAAACATCTTCATTCAATCTTGTGAATCTCGTTGCCGCTACCGAAGCAGTCATCGCGGAACATCATACCAACTGTGAGAACTGATTCATCGAACACAACCCAAAGATTGCACCCCCGCCACCGCCACTACCCCAACCGCAGTTTCCAGAAACATCAGCAATACAATGACCATCCTCAACAGCGCCAAAAGGAATTTGAGTCTCATCGGACCTCCAGGAAGTGGTAAAGGTTCCTACGGAAAGCACTTTGCACGAGCATTGCAGCTGCCCATCTACGCCGTGAGTGACCTGATTCGACAATGTCGTCCCGACATAGACTTGTCATCGGGGAAACTCGTCGATGATCGGGTCGTGAGTGAAGCAGTCTTGCAGGGACTGAAGGCATCTCCCAACGATGGGTTCATTTTGGACGGATTCCCGAGAACGCTACAGCAAGCGGCACTCATGGAAGAAACGTGGCCGTCGTCGTTTCAAGTCCAAGCCGCCATCAAACTTGCCGTCCCCGACAGTGTGTGCGAGACGAAGTTGTTGGGTCGACGACTATGCACCAAATGTGGCGAAAACTACAACGTTAATGGTGTTCACTGGAATGGATGGGACCTACCACCCTTTCTCCCCAAACGACCTTGTGTTCCTCAATGCGATCCCAACCAGGATTGGATCACCCGGGAGGATGATACTCCCGGTGTTGTCAAACATCGCCTGAAAGTATACCATGAGAATATGGATCCTATACTGGAATACTTCGAAGCGCAAAATCGTCTTTTGAAGTTACAGCCTTTTCATGGATACAACGAATTACCTACGCTTGTGGATACAGTTCAAAAATGGTTGAAGTCGCACGAAGAAGAGGTCCATGTGGAAGAAGAAATAGCTAAAGCTCTGTGACGACAACGAGAAGTGCATTCCATTATTCATGGTAGTGCCACATCGAGAACTGGATCAGCTGCATACTTTAGATGACCCCTGGCAGCGCTTGATGATACAGAGCGAGCTTCTCTTTTATACATCCAATGGTTTTGAGTACGTAATTCATGTGATGCCATCATTGTCCATGGGTGCGGACGGAACCATCTTCGATGTTTATTCTGACCTCTCTTTTTGGGCCAGCATTCTCCGCTTCTCCACGTACTTTGGTTGTTCATGGTCGAATAAGTCGACTCCCGTCTGACGCATGTACGTCATACCGTGCATTGTCAAATCGGGAAGAACCCATCTCACATCCTCAAATCTGATCTCTTCAAAAAAATAGAAATCATCGTCATCACAGTCACAGTCAATAAAGATCTTTCCTCTCCCACCACCTTCTAAAAACAACAACATCTTACATTCGGTCTTCGGACCGAAAGCTCTTTCAGCGGATACTCATACTGCAACTCTTTTCGTGTAAGAACCACACTTTAGTCTGAACTGCACAAGCGCACTATCGTTTTCGAGGTGAAATACAGTCAGGATGTTCCAACAACAAATAGCGCGGAGGAAACGACAACGCGGTAGTGCTGTCAGGCTTGTTTGCTCCAAAGTATGGACGTTATCGGTTCTCCTATCGTTTCTTCTACACATTTTGGCGACAACCCGTGCCTTTTTGCTGAATCCGCCATTTAGAGAGAACTCAAGACCCACATTGGATTGCCGCTCCAACATTCCCATGGCACTGTTCATGGCCAAGCGAAAAAAAACCAAACCTTCCATGGCCGACCGCCTCAAGCGACGACAAGACAAATCGAGAGGGATGAATCGCACCAATCCTTTTGCCAATTTGCCACCCAGTAACATTGATTTTACTGCGACTATGGAAAAAGAAGACAAAAGCTCAAATGATCCAATTGAAGTGACAAGCCCTGCAGCAGCTGCAGAAAAGGCAAAGGAGTTGTTGAAAGCACAGCGTGATAGTGTCAACATGCTCACTCTGGTCAAAGAAAGGATCCAACAAACTTTGAGTGATGACTCGGCTGTCGCGGATTCGCTAAAAAGTCAAGGATACGCGATGGTGGACAATTTCTTGGGTGATGAGGCCGTTTTGGCAGAAATGGAGCGAGAAGGGACCCAAATGCTCCAAAATGGCAACATGCAAGTTGACACGGCAACGCTAGGGATGGGTGAATACATCATTGCCCTTCAGGGTGGAGACCAGCAATATTCGTTGTGTCCCCGCATGGTCGAGCTCGTTGTTAGTGCCACCAAAAACGTCCCCGAGGCATTCGACAACATGGGCCTGGATGCCTCAGCATGTATAGCTACGTTGCGTACGTTTGATCGCAATTCTTTGAAAGCATCACTGGCCTTGTTAACTGGCAAGAATGACGATACGGAGTTGAATATCCCCGAAAATTCGTCGCCCCTTCGACCCATCGTTGTCGATGACGCGGACCAACGGAAACTGTCGGCGTACTACTATGTGGTTTCTTCGGATTGGAACGAAAGTTGCGGTGGCGGGTTAATGTTTCAATCAGGGGATGCGCATGCAAAACGAGACCGATTGGTGCTATTATACTCCGACTCTACAAGTTGCAGATCGATTACCTGGAAAGGTAGCGATTCGTCAAGTGCTTTGAATGTTGGCAACTGCATCGAGCTGCATCTTGTTCAAAAGCGATAACGGCCAAACAGTATCTGTTGGATGCTAAATTATTTTTATTGTACTTGTGTAATTGATTTGTGGTTATGATGGATTTGAGGAACTTGCAACCTCTCGTGTCGAATTAGTTAGTTATATTTTCACCTTCGATTCTAAGCAGTCGCGTCAAGTACCGATACGGGAGATTTAATCTGACTCTCGGGATTCGATGGCTTAGTTGGGGTAGATTGGTTTGATCGGTCCGTTTCAACGGTTATATCATTCTTTTGAGAATTAGCGGAACCTTCCACAGCTGTGGATGTTTGCCCATCTTTTGACTGTTCAAGTGACTTGGAGTTAGCATTGTCTTTGTATTGGTGCAAGAGTTCTTCTGTTTCCTTTTTGGCATCTCGTTGCTGTTTCTTGAACTCAGCCAACTTGAGATCATTCTCATTGACAACACCCTTGTAATTGGAATTGCTTTCAGCAGTCTGCTTCTCAGCTTCTCTCTGCTGCTTTTTGAGTTCTGTCAACTTGAGATCATTCTCGTTGACACCTCCTTGGTATGCGGAGTAGCTGGCAGCAGTCTGCTTCTCTGCTTCCCTCTGTTGCTTTTTGAGTTCTGTCAGCTTGAGATCATTCTCGTTGACACCTCCTTGGTATGCGGAGTAGCTGGCAGCAGTCTGCTTCTCTGCTTCCCTCTGTTGCTTTTTGAGTTCTGTCAGCTTGAGATCATTCTCGTTGACACCTCCTTGGTATGCGGAGTAGCTGGCAGCAGTCTGCTTCTCTGCTTCTCTCTGTTGCTTTTTGAGTTCTGTCAGCTTGAGATCATTCTCGTTGACACCTCCTTGGTACGTGGAGTAGCTGGCAGCAGTCTGCTTCTCTGCTTCTCTCTGTTGCTTTTTGAGCTCTGCCAACTTGAGATCATTCTCATTGACGCCTCCTCTGTAACTAGAGAGACATTCTGCGGTCTTCTTTTCAGCTTCTCTCTGTTGCTTTTTGAGCTCTGCAAGCTTGAGATCACTTTCATTCACACCTCCTTGATATGCAGAGTAGCTGGCTGCAGTTTGCTTCTCTGCTTCTCTCTGTTGCTTTTTGAGTTCAGTCAGTTTCAGGTCATTTTCATTGATACCTCCTTGATATGTGGAGTAGCTGGCCGCGGTCTGCTTTTCAGCTTCTCTCTGTTGTCGTTTGAGTTCTGCAAGCTTAAGATCACTCTCATTGACACCTCCTTGGTACGTGGAGTAGCTGGCAGCAGTCTGCTTTTCAGCTTCTCTTTGTTGCTTTTTAAGCTCAGTCAACTTGAGATCATTTTCATTGACTCCGCCTCTATAGTTCGAATGGCTCTCTGCAGTCTTCTTCTCTGCCTCTCTTTGCTGTTTCTTGAGCTCTGTGAGTTTGAGATCATTTTCGTTCACTCCACCGTTGTAAGAAGAATAGCTTTCTGCTGTCTTCTTTTCAGCCTCTCTTTGCTGTTTCTTGAGCTCTGTGAGTTTGAGATCATTTTCATTGACACCACCTTTGTAAGCTGAGTAGCTAGCTGCAGTTTGCTTTTCTGCCTCTCGTTGTTGCTTTTTCAATTCGGCTAGTTTCAAATCATTTTCATTTACGCCTCCATTGTAGGTGGAATTACTGGCTGCAGTCTGCTTTTCTGCTTCTCTCTGCTGCTTTTTCAATTCAGCAAGCTTGAGATCATTCTCGTTCACACCACCTTTGTAGGTGGAGTTGCTTGTGGCAGTTTTTTTCTGTGCCTCTCTTTGTTGTCTCCTCATGGCTGCCACTTTCAAATCATGGTCACCCAGTCCTTGAGCACCTTTGCTCAGACTCGTTTGGTTGTACGTGGCCGCCTCCTGCTCCTTCAGCTTTTGCTGACGTTTCATTTCCGACACCTTCCGATCAGCCTCACTCCATCCTCCGCCTCCGTAGGCGTTGCTCGACGCCTGAGCAGCACGTGCTTGATCCTTTTGCTCCTTTTTGATTTGCGACAATTTGAGATCACGCTCACTGACCGTGTCCCCCTTGAAGGAGTTCATCATGGCTCTCGTTTGGTTGCGACGTTCTTGGTCGGCCTTTTTTTGCGCCCGTTGTCGTGCATTGAAGTCCGTCAAGTTGATAGGAGCCGCGTCGGCTCGCTCAACTGACGAACAAGTGGTGGTTTGATGAGGCATGAAAAATGTTTCATGTCGGAATGCAGAAGCGGAAAAGTTTTGACAAAACATGAGATAGGGAAGTGATCGATCATCGTACTAACACCATCCTCTAATTTCGAGCTCCACGATAGGATATTGAAACACCGGGGAGAGACGACTATTTTGCCCCTTCCGAATCCAACGCCCGCATTCTCAAGATCCGACGACAGAATCTTTTCTACGACATGGTACTTTCTACTTACACATTGACTTGTCGAGAGGCATCTTGACTGCGATATAAAACTTTCAGCTGTTATTGCAAAGGTTGCCACTGGATTGAACGAAAGTTGGTCGTTGAGGTTGTGTTGAAGCTATTGTGTTCGTGTTCGTTGATGATTTCTGCGTCGAACCGTCTTCGTTGGGATTTTCGTGGCATCAAATATAAAAACATAACAGTAAATAATGGAGCGAGAAATCGGACATTTCGCGGAAGATGCGACACTCTCCGACCATGAATGTCAACGGATGTCCAAAATAGGGGGCAGGGGAGGGGTCGGGGATGCATTTTACGGGGAAAGATACGATTTTGAAATTTCGCTGGAAGCGAAACATTCGATGTCATCTTCACACCGGCAACACCCTAGTAGAACCGACATGATGTCATCTCCTCCCTTCACTTGCAGGCTCATGAACCGACTTGAAATGAGGACAGTGTGCTATTTTCAGCGTGGCCAAAGAGTTTTTTGCAATTTCAGGTATTCCACTTCTCGTCGACATCCACCTTACTCTTCGAAACCAACGAATTGGTCAAAACACACAGTTCACCGCGCCATGACTTCCGCTGCCAACAACGACGACACCGCCCCGACCTTGGCCACACAAAGCCTCAAGTCTTTTTGTGAGGCCTTGTCGTCAAAACAACCGACACCGGGTGGAGGTGCTTCTGCGGCCATTGGGGCCGCTGTGGGTGCGGGAGCGGCAGCCATGTCTGGTGCATACACCCAACGAAAAAAGGACGAAGAGAGTGGAGCAGCTGACGCAGCTCGTGCAATGATCTCGAAAATGGATATCTCTACCCTGCTGGCTATGGCAGACGACGACGTGCAGGCCTACCAATCCTTACAGAATACCTGGAAGAAAGATAGCGGTCTTTCGGTGGAGCAAATTCAAGACATACAGGCTAACGCCCTGAAAGTTCCGACCGTACTGATGGAGGCATGCCACGAACGAATCTTGGCGGTCCACGCATTCTTGCCACAGTGTAATCCCAACATTACATCAGATGCCAAGGTAGGAATCCACCAATTGGCTGGTGCGGCACGAGCTGCCTATCAGACAGTGTTGGTCAACTCCCCTCCAGCGGATGAGAAGCAGCGACTACTCGAAATGCTGAAAGATATCCAGGCTATCGAAAACGAACTACTGGGATAATGTGGAATGAAATAATAAAAATTCAAGAAACCAACATTTTTTCTATTGTGTGTTATAGGATGAGTGACAATACATAGGATTGTGTCCTATCGTTTGTAAACTTTTAAAGCTCCGCCGTCTCGCGAGGCCGTAGCACACACCAAAGGGCATGCAGGACTCCAGGTACCCAAAAGAAAATACAAAGAACAATGTTCAACCAGAAATGTCCGTTGATTCCGTCCTCACCCAAGAACACTGCCAGCGGCGGAAGTAGGATGGCCAGGATAACTAAGAGAACCGTGGAAATGGCGTTGTTGCCTTTGGGTTGAACTTCGGTCATGATTCGTTTTGAAAAAAGACTATCTCGACGGAGTAGGTTCCCAAACAATGCGTGTATTGTCAATGAAGAAAATTTATGCCATGATGTTGTCCCCAAAGAAGAGAGGTCTGGTGCTGAAGTCGACGACTTTTTCCTCTTTGCCGGAACGAGAGAGATCGGCACGAACCTTCTCCCCCTTCCCGGCTTCCCCATGCATCTCGACGAGAAAATCGGAGTCGAGGCCGTGTCTGAAATTCCCAGTCGTGGAGCAAATCAAAGATCACGAAGAAACACTTATTATGTTCCGTATGAAGTACTCTATTACTGTCGTAACGAATGACTAACATCAAGTTCGAAGTCTGTCGTTTCAATTGGGAGTACGACTACCTTGCCTTCCTTTATTTATAACTGTAAAATTGTGCCTACTAGTACGATAACTTACTTCTGAAGGCCATGCCAACTAGTACCAGCTATCATCCGAAAAGTTAGATCAACCGCCTGCCCGGGGCAACCAGGATTGCAACAGCTTTCAATCCACTCAATAGTACTCTGTTGCCCGCCAGACAGAACTAGAAAAACACAAAACTTCATGAATGAAGAAAAGTCCCATTCATTGAGTATCAGATATGGTATTATCGTCTAAAAGCAATGCTGGGAATGCACATTAACATTTTGGGTATGTTGATGCTGTCTTCCGATAGGGCGGGTTGTACATGTAAAAGAAACCTGCTATGTCAAGCGCCAGCAATATTTCTGAGAAAACAATACCCTCACCATTCACTCGACACTCTGCTGAGTTACAATGCCATTTCTTCCACAGAATTGTCAATACCCGCCACAACACTGTCAGGAAACATGCAAAAGCATTCTTCCTCCTCACGGTTAGCCCCTTTCCAGCTAAAGAAGAGAAGCACAATCTTTCCGGTAAGACATTGGTTACACATTATGCCATGCTCAAGATAGCTGTTACCATTGGGATGATCTCTTCCGTTGCAGTGAAATCTAGGCTCTCACAAATAATGACAAAAGTAGAATCACCATCTGGCACATAGTACTAGGTATTACGTTGAATCTCAGAAGAATCGGCGGTGAAAATACCACGTCGATTCAATACCAATAATCCGCCGCTGTCTCTGCGGAACACAACATTCAAGGCTTTCCTTGGAGGCGAAGGGCCAAAACAGCGTCTGCATAAACGCAACGCTTCTCCCACGAAGTCATCCAATGATTTCGGTTTACAGTTAGTTTTTCTTCAAATTGGGGTCACGTTTGTAACCATTCCAACGACTGCATCCTTGGCGAGAAACGATGCGGTGTGGTTCCTTGTGATTGCGCACAATGGCGTGGGCAGTCTTTGGATTTTGAAGCAGCAACAGGAAAGACTCAGCAGTTACCCTCTTTTCCAACAACATCTTCTGTTTGCTTTTGTTGCCATTCTCCTCCAACTCCAACCTGACCATACCCGTTGTAAAATGCCAATCAATTCGAAAGACACGCGCCTCCAAGTTCTTGCTTCCTGGTGGGACTTCTTCGACGACGTGCTTTTCGAAGAATTCGACCATTCCGTTGACACTGCCAGTGTGGATCCAGCCCTCGTTCTCCGGATTAGTATATCCTTTGAGTCGATTCTTATTGAAGGCGCAACGTTGTCCATTATAGCGATTCTTTTGATTCCAAGTCTCTTGGATCTTTTTCTTCAAGTATTGAGCCGCAGTCGCCAACTCAGTGGTATCTGTCGTCGCAACCAACGTTTCGATCGTTTGTTGCAGAACAAACAGTTCCTCCTCCATTTTCTTTTGCATTTCCCAGTAAGAGTTTCTGGGGTTGGGATTGCTGTACCACAGTTCCCCCATATTCTGCTTGACTCGACTGCGATTGGCATAGGTGGGTACCAGCAGCTTTTTGATGCGATCGAGATGGCGTTTCGCCATTGCGAGGTAGCGGGTGCGCTCGTTAGAGAGCGATTGGACGCTTACATGAATAATGTCGGCGTCTGTTTCCAAATCGAATCTACGACGAGACTTATCACTACTCTTTGCCGAGGTGTAAGAAAGAGAGTATGAGCTCAAGACGTCTTGCATCATGTATTTTGCGATTTCCGCATCGGCAAGTTCCACTCCGCCCTGCAGGGCGTAAATGGCAGATTGCAGGGCGCCGGCGCCCGCCATCCATTGATGATCGCATGACAAAAGACGTGCCTTTCGGGCGTATAAATCGGCTTGAGATGCATACAAACGGATAAGTAGACGAAGGGTGTCCAACTCCTGGGGAACAAATGGCTTGGCTCGGGGGGATAAGCAATGAACTAGTTTGTCTCTTGCATCGTCTTCTTCGTCTTCTTCTTCCTTGAAATGAAGGTTTGACGCTTCCTTCTTCTTCTCGTGGTCTTTTTCATTGTCGCCGATTGCGAAAACACCAAACCGATTGCTGGTCGAAGGACTTGGAGGCGATACAGTTCTTTCCCAATGACAATGCATGTCCGTTCTGGTGGGAGTACTAGTCGTAGAAGAAGAAGGTGAACCGTTGGAAACGCACCCACGACGACGATTTGGGGTTGTTGGAGGGGACAGATCCTTTCGGAATGGTTTAAAGTAGGGAGGAGAAGCAACTGGCGGGCAATCCTTTTCGCCCTGCTGCAACATTATTTCCAATCGGATAAGGTACTCCAATGAGTGGTCGACCTCTTCCACAGTCGTCGTTGTTGTTCCTGGTAGAACGACACCCTTCCAACGTGATTGTTGCCATTCAACATTCCCTTGATTGTTGATCATAATTTGATTATCATTGCTCAAGACACCTATGGTTGAGTTTTGAATAGCAGCCATCCATGGACTGGAAGCGATATTTTTGTCATAGGCCTTGCCCAAGCTGCGACTTCCACGCCGTCCTCGCATCATTCTTGTCATGCTGGTAGTAGTAGTAGTAGTAGTACTACCGGTAGCTACCGTAGTATTGCTGGTACGTTTGCACTCGCGACGTCTATTCTTACTAGAGCTTGTCGGAGGTCTTTATGATGTGATATGAATGGGGAATATCCAACAGATTCATGGAAGAAATGGTAGCAAGAACGACTCCAAGAAGAACGCTTCTTGCTTTCCCAATGCCAATCAATTGTTCGAAATTGCTTGCTTGCTTGCCTGCCACGCTCAAGGCACAGAGAAATGCTTAACTACAGTAGCGTTAATGTTAGTTGGATATGCAGCTGAAAATCGCGCGCATCGCGCAAACAAATCGACGTCAATCATACAACGTACATCATAGTACTTCGTATGGGTACGTATTGGCGGGTAGAAGAGTGAGTACCGTACTGTCGCACTTCCGCAGTAACAGTAAATAACAAACATTTAACTGTCGTATTTCAACAAAACCAGTCAGCCGGCGCAGCAGGCAGAGTTGTATCATCGTACATCGTAGAATGCTCCCTCACATAATAAGAAAAGCAGCATCTTCATTCATTCTTCACGGTGTTGCTGCTTTGCTGCTTTGCTACATCCTGGCATAACAATTATTTGGTGGGGCCGCCAAGCTCATCACAAACTATCCAATCCCTTCTAGGTAGTCAATCATCCGTGGATGTAGATAACATCATCATGGCGTCAGCATATCCGAGACGATTCACAGAGAGGGGATACTCCACAACAACAACGAGTAGTAGCTACAACAATAACAATCATCGACCCAAACACGAACGGGCCGTTTGGACACAGCACGATTCGGAGGATGCTGGCGAGGGATACGTTAATGATCAGCGACACTCTTGGGGAAGACGAGATGCAGGATCTCAGGAAGGTCAGCGTTTCGTGGAGGACAGTGCTAGACGACCGAGATACGAGACAGAAAATACGAGTAGGACGTATGATGGCCGTCCTGGATGTAGGCACAAACCCGAACCCCGGGGGATCGAGGGTCGGACGGGTGGACAAGGAGGGTTTCATCAACGTCCAAATGATCCTTACGGTGGTATCGACAATTATAGACCAAGACCAACACCTGTTAGGGATGCTCCTTTGGAAGACTACTTACCCAACTATCGCAAAGACCACCGCAACTCAACGGTTCGCTCCAATTCTTCTACTATGGACACGGACGTCAGAAGATACAGCGATATCCTTCGTGATTCGTTCGCTACAGAGAGCTCCTGTGATGATTGGCAGTATCGTCGACATTCTGGAAGCAGCACCAACAACAACATGTACTATGATGCTGAAAGAGTGCAGCCCTCGAACGACCGTTGGAGACAGTCTGATCACGCGAACCGCTACAACCAAGAGCACCGAAGCAACGGCTGGCTGAAAGAGGAGGGTTACGACTACGACGATGGACAACGACGTAGTTTTTATCAAGACAACCATTGTTCTTACAGAGACATGGACGATAATAAACGAACTTTCCGAAAGAGTTTGTCACCAGAACGCCACACTTTCCGGGATGTTCGGCCTGAACATGAGCCGTATCGCAGATCCGGCCCATTTCGAGATCGACGTTCCAAGTCTAATCATCTCCTCACAGAGAGAAATGCTCCTGGAAATTGCCAAGATCCGTTCTCTTTGAACCATCGTTCCTTTGCCCGCCAGTCGGAGAGTGCGGTTCCATCGCTGGACGTTCCAAGACATCAAAGATACGACGTCAAACCGCTGCAGAAACGTCCATGTCAACAAACCTTGGACCCCAAAAGAGTCAATGGCATGATGAAGACTGCGGAATATCTTGGACGTGTACCTGATAAGCGACCTTTTTCTCAAGGATTACACGACGTTTGCCCTCCAAGCAAGCGTTGCCGTCAATCTGAGCAAGGTGGACGTCATCAAGAGGCTCTCGGCTCGTCCAACAAAAACAGCGATGACGCAACGTCTTCCATTGCAAGCAAGGTGGCCGATAAGAAGGTTTTGACCGCAGAGAAAGTTCCAATCAAGACATCAAAATCAGCAGAATGGTCAACAATCACCAAACAATCTTCTACTTCTGCATCAAAGCCAATTACAACTGCAGCTCCATTGTTGGCAACCAAGGAAACAAAAGACTCAAAATCGAACGATAAGCTTGCCATACCCTTGAAGTGGTTGAAGCCATCGTCCAAAGCAAAGGCGCCTACGCCACCTTATCCTACTGTGTCTCCACTGTTGCAAGCAAAGAGTGAATCGAGTGGTGTTGTTGCGCAAGCCATGAAGAAGGCAGAGTCGAATCAGTTGAACACGACAAGTGTTTCTAAAATCGAACGAGGGGATGGTGGGTTCGAGCAACCACGTCTTCCTACACAATTGCACGATGCTTCTAAACAAACCTGCATGCCGTCGTCTCCATCGAACCGGATGGTGACCGATACGTCAGAAGGTGGATCGACGATATCAAACAAGGAAATCCATTTGCAAAGTTTGAATGCTGTTGTGCAAAAACAGAAAAAGAAGGTTCCGGTATCCATTGTCACAAAATCCAAGGTAGTAAAAGTCAAGAAGGTCCAAGCTCCTCCAAGATGTGGAGAGGATAAGGAAATCCATATGAATAGATTGGCGACAAACATTGAAAGTGATGTTGTGAAGATGGATGGAGTTTCGTCTGTAGTATCTCCCTTGGGAGAGAGATACACAGAGACAAAAGACGATGAATGGGATTCCGATGCTCAATCGGAATCCCAACCAGAAAGCGACATCGAATCAGATATTGAGGACGAGGAGACTGAACTGTGGGCGGCACGACTGTTAGGTAAAGCGCCTTTGGAAGCGTCTTCTTTCCTTCCAACAGACACTTACATGTCCCAGACACGGGGGATCTTCCACAAAGAACAGCTTCAAAACGTGAGGGAAAAGGAACTTGAAAAGCTGCAGAAAAAAAAGAAGAGGGACTTGATGAAAAAGAAAGCTTCCTTAGCCCGCAGCATCAAGAGAAATGAGTTTGATGAAGAAAAGGCAAGAAAGGAGATGGAGGAAGAGAGACGAAAAAGAGAGGAAGCCAAGCCATTGTCGGCAGAAGAAATCAAAGCCATTCTTGGCGACGAAGACTTTTCAGGAGGTGACCAAAACAATTGGGTTCGACGATCTGTGCGACAACCTTCTCGTGCCTTGTTGAATTCTAAACCTGTTAAGATGTTGATCGACCTGCTTCGAATTAATCATCCTGAAATGAAAGTCCTGAAGATGAAGAAGTTCATCAACGATCCAAATGCACCTCGCGCGGTGCTAGACGCCGCTCTGAACGCATTGGAAGAGAACACCAATTGCGAGGCGCTTTATATTCAGGTAAGCAAGTCGATGAACCAGATGGTGTACTATTTTTACTCAATGGATTGTGACTGACTACTATCTTTTTTTTATTCGCTGTAGAATTTCAATGAAGGAATGCGAGACCAACAAGTTCTCCATTTGCTCCGAATCCTGCAACAACCGTCATGCAAGATTTGGTGCTTGAACATCGGAGAGAACTACAATGTGGGAGATGAAACATGGGAGAAATTTACCAAGGGGCTCGTCCACACCAAGATCACACACATGTATGCGTCGGAGCATACTATTACGGGTGACATGAAAGAGGAGATTCGAGAGACCATCCGTGAGAATCGCAAGAAGCATAGCATGCACAATGACCCAAACAATCTGGATGTCATCATCCAGTGCACCCATTGTTGGTGGAACCCGATTAATGCCAAAGTTTTGAGACCTTATCTGAAGAAGAAGGGATACGAACACATTTTGAACGACAAGGAGGCTCAGGGTCTGAGAGGAAGCACTTCTGCGGCTCCAACCGAGTGATGACTTCCAGCCAACTACTAGAAGGTTGCTGTGTCATAGCATCTTTCGATGTTTTGCTTTCTTCATATTAATAATTGCTATTGTTGCATTGGATACACGTTTAAACCATAGGTGTCAATTGACGATCACAGTCAATACAATTACTGGACTCTTGTCTATCCGATCGGTCCACACCCAGAGACATCAGCATCGTGGTATTGCATGGACGGGTACTGTAAATGCTGCGTACCGCGTACCCGGAGGGTACCTACCGGTACCTACTGGCAGCATGTTGCCGGACTCGGTTCTACTACCGTAGACTACTACCGAGGAGTTAGGTAACTGTTGGTCGAAACACTGGCACGACTGTTGGAAAATTCCCCAAGTACCAAGTAGTCTACCGTAGTTGTGGACCTGACGCGACAATTATTGTTGCAACATTCCACTGCTGCATTTCCTTCTGCTTGGGTTTCTTCTTGGGCCTTTTGACATTGCCCTCTGTGAATTTTGTTATTATGACGTGTTGCAGTGCTGACAACTTTGAAACCGCATTAGGTACCATAGTACTAGTGTACACTACCCTACCGGTAGTGACGTCCCGTGCCTACCGGCCTACAGGTATGCACCGTAGTAGCAGCAGTAAAATTGTAGAAACGGTATGATAGGTACCTTGTTGTTTAACGTAGTCTCTACCGTAGCTATCTATCATACCTATACTACGGTAGCTCTAGAGTACACTGATGATGAGAGCGTATGATACCGTAATGTTACCACACGGAGTACCGTAACTGTAAATAACACCATCTACCGGTACTGCGATACTCGTATCGCCTTCACGAGACACGAATATATTGAGGACTGCCGAAAAACACACCTACCGGTATGTGCTTATAAGGTCACCATGGACATTGTTTCGAAGAGTGCCAGCCATGCGCATTGTTTACAAATCAGCATAATCTTAGCGAGCGAATTTTGACGGTGTGATTGGAAAATACAGAAAAGGCAAACACTTCCCAGAATGTGCTTGCTCCAAGTACTGATAGCGTGCGAAATTTTTTCAGTTGGTGGAACATTGCGAAACTGTAACTTTCGTTTGTCTTTGCAGTTGCAATGTACGAACTAATTCTTGAGCAATTTGCAACCCCCCGTCCAAAATATGATCTGTATAATGTGATGGTGATGATTCTTGTTGGGAAATGGCTGGAACGATCTGATCCCCAACACAATCACGAACCGCAACTTCATTCAGAGAGCTTAAAAGCATGGCTGCAGTTTTGGAATTCCGTCGTTGAAATCTTCGTCTCTTCGCCGGTGGCTCTTGAGTTTCATCTTTCAACACAGGTGGGTGTGGAGACGAACCACTTGATGAGGAACGAGGGAAAGAAACGTCAAAGTGCTTCATTCGTAGTTCCAAGTCGCAGGCACAGTGATGTTTCATCCGGAATAGAGCGGCTCTCTTGGACGATGACAACAAGGAGGGCAGAGAAGTAGATGAATCACCGTTGGTATTACATTGAAGTTTCGTAGAAGATGGCATTTTGTAGGAGCGCATTCGAACGAAAGAAGCGTGAGATGGCAGACCTGTGCGTGCATACAACGGTTTAACCGGGGAAATGTAACTGCTAACACATGGTAATGCAGGTTTCTCGGGGGAGCGTATCTGTGTTATTGCTGATGTTTTCGAGGACTCAGTGGCCATGGTGATAGTATTGAGATGGTTATTCGTGTGAACTTCTGAAGGTAGGAAAAGTGAGAAATGAAGGTATGTGCAACAACTCAACTTTTTTTCCTCTTTTTCTCTTCGTGGAACATTCACATACGTTGCAAAGAGTTCAACAGAGAAGTTCTGTCACCATGTCGTTGGTGAATACGCATTGGACCTTTGGTCATCGTTCTCGAACGCACAAACACGTAATTTTAGAAGAACTAAGATATGTCTTGGGCCAGCTTCACTGTCCAATATACAGGATTTCATGTTACTAGAAACACGTAGCTTCTTTTGGAAATCTTTTGGCTTCGTCATCGTTATATGACAGAACTTCAGTCCTTTTGACAATTCCTTATGGCTATGCTCAACTTGAAGATGAAAAGCTGTTGCTAAAGGCTAACACGTAGGGTCTCACGATATTTTTTAGAGAACGACTAAAGTTTCTATATGGTTGATAAATTTTTAAAATTTCTTGTTTTGGACGCTCTTCGCATTCTTCTTGGGACAGGACCTCGTCTTCTCGCTTCGCGCGATGAATATCATTGCCCTCAAGGGTCGCCATCATTGATGTCCTTATTTCCCCTGAAAAATAATGCGATCACCGTTAAATAGGCGATGTCCGCAATTACTTTTTTTCTTTGACATACAGTCGTACTATTACTCACAACTCAGAGTGCGCACTTTGTAAGGGAAAAACATATCGGTACCGTAAAAATATTATTATACGTACTGCAGATGCTACGAAACTCTACTACCGTGATACCTGTTGGTAGAGCTCTACTACCTACCTACCAGAAAGAACACCAGTAGATACCGGACCGATACTACGGTATCATACCGGTAGCTTCGGTAGAGGTGTCATACTCGTTCATTTTTTCATTACTGTACCACGGCATTATGGTACTACAGTACCTACTACGGTAGGTATTTATCTAGGTACTGGTACTACGCGGTAAGTAGACCTGCCAACCCCAACCCTAACCACCCACTACTTTGAAGACATCCTACCTACCGAGCGCACGTCGAACTAACTGTAAAATTTCTCTTGATTTTTCCAAACTTCCGGAATGAAAATCCTTCTTGAATCGGATCGCATCAAGTTCCAGCATCCATGTCACATGCAACAACTCGAACAAAAAAGTTTTATTCTGTGTACGTACTAAACAGTAACTGCAACAAGGTCCTGCTTCGGTCGATCCCCGATGATCAAACCGTGCGCCACACCTCCACAATCGATCCTCCTGAGTCGATGATCGATGATCGATGATCTTTCATCGTTTGTCCCAATACTGTGTAGTATCAAACACATCATTTTCTATGGCACTATACTCCGGACTCTGAAATATATTGTAGAATAAAATTATCTTAAAACGTCGATGCTCATCTTTGTTTTATGCTGTTGCCTTTCTAAGCTCGATTGAATACGCACCTACAATAAAGGCTTTTCGACTCGTCTTGTGTTTTCTGCCTCCCACCAATCTCTGAAGTGATCATCGCATCGATAAAATGCCTCCTCAGCAAGACAACGGTGCGAATGCTTCAGGTGGTGGTGAAGCCACGGCTGTTGTTGCCTGTGCAACCGGTACGGTTGCCGTGGATGGCTCGTCGTCCTACTGGGAAGCCCCCGCGGAAGAGAGTTTACAAGGCAAACGACTTAGCAGATTGGACTTGTCATCCTTGGAACATCAGCGTGCGCCAAGAGAGACTCAGGCGGTCGAGAAGGGTGAGGAAGCTACAAATGTAAACAAGACAGAGCCAGGATCCTACTGGGATGCTCCAACTGAAAAAGGCTTAGAAGGGAAACGATTGAGCAAAATGGATTTGACGGCGTTGGAGGCGCAACATTTGGATAAGATTGATGTTGGTAAGAAGAAGAATGCCATTTCATCGTATTGGGAGTGGCAAGGTGAAAAGCTCAAGAGTACCCTCAGCAACTTGTCGCTGAGTAAGCTTTCCAAGGGAAGCAGAAGTTCAGCAAATGAAAACCATGAAAACGCCAAGGAATACCCTCCGGCGTCTCACAAACAAGAAAACTACTGGGAATGGAGTGGAGAAAAGTTCAAGCAAACGCTCAGCAACTTGTCCTTGAGCAACCTGGCGAAAGGTAGTCGTACAAGGGAGGAAAACGCCACCGGCAGTGACAATATGGAATCTTCTGGTATGGGACCACGTCGGCTGTCCAACAACTCGTATTGGTTCTGGAAAAATTCTTCCATGAACAATTTGAACTCATCCGAACCAAGTTTGACAGCCTTGGAGAACACGTGTACGGAAGGTCCTTCTGTAGCAGACGTTCATCCGTGCCGTGGAAATGATGGTGGTGGGTTGTACTGGTTCTGGCGCAATAGCTCCACGAATAGTCTTTCGGCAGCATCGACTGTAAGTTTGGATACTCTGGACAAAAAGGTTCGAGCTTCCGAAAGTGGAAAGCGAACAACGAAACATGACGGCTCGACAGGTACAACCACTACAAGTGGTCCCATCACCAACCTCCAGCATCGAATGAGGAACAGTTGGAAAAAGTCGTTCCAGAACTTTTCTACTAACTCGTTAAGCAAGTTGGATGAAGACAACACAGTAAGCGCCACGAAGAAGGGATGGAAGGAGGCGTTTACTGGCAAGAAGAAGACTCTTAATTTGGATAATGACGATAGTCTTGGCGGTAAAAGTGCCTGCAGCAATGGATCTTTTGGAGAAGGAGCAATTACTTTTTGAATGTCAGGAAGCTACCATTCGCTGGATCATGTATGCCGGACCACTACAGTCTTTAGATAAATGTTCTAGATGATTAGTGCTTTGTCAGCCATTTTGTCCAACTTGTAATCATATGCAGTCAGTCTCCCATCAAATAGTTTTTGCTAACTGTAAGATGTGAAAGAGGACGTATTTGGCGGTCAACCGTGACTCCTCTTTCGCTTCTAAACCAACTACAGTATTAATTTCTGGCATAGCAAGACGTCCATCTACCGTCACCATCAGTGACTGCAACACGTAAATGAGTAGTTGTGTTGTTGTATTAACAGAGCAATAACAAGAAGAACCACAAGTAGAGGACGTATGTTCCGGTATTCCTTCTCACGGTAAAAGGCAGTACATTTTTTAGAATACACCTCGGAGTTCCTCGGGAATGATCCTATGTCCTATGATACCATCGTATTGTATCTTCTACTAACTGTAAGTATGTATGATAGCAGTAGACTAACCCATATATAAGCCTATTCTACCTAGGTAGCTACATACCGTATCCTGGTATCTTGTTTTCTGACTCACCCGTCGGTCACAAAGAGAAGAAAATTAATGTGAAAGCGCGGCATTTTTTTGTCAACAGAAACAATCTTTGGATTTGTACTCTACTACTCGGAGTAGGTAGTATGACATAGCCGTAATATTCTCGGCTTTCTCATCGTGTCAAAATCGCAGGGCGGCAGTTTGAATGTGTGGGAAATTCCTCTCCAACCTTTCTGTTGGTTCGCCTAGATCCCCTGGATCGGATTTTGGCTCGTAAATAGGAGGGAAATAAATTTGGATGAATAGGAAATTGGCCATTAAATCATCCGAATTTCAGGTCGCGCAATGTATGTGAGTCGTTTTTAACTAGGCCTATTGACTTTTGAATCTCTCACTCCCGGGAGAACTTGACTTTTTTCAGCCTTCACCAATCAGTGGCTTTGGTAAAGAATGATTTGATGATGAGTGATGATACGCAGTACCTCTACCGTAGTAGCGTCCCACTCACGAACTTGCTCATCATCTTTCCAATCGTCTCAGTTCGTCTTTTTTCGTCTACCTACCTAGCCAGTAGCCGGGTTGATTTCCTATTGTTGGGAACGGTTGTCTTTCTACTAGTAGAAGCTATCCAAACAATATTTCTTCTTGCGCCGTCGCAGTAACCAAACGAAGGACAACTAGCCAATAATTCGGATCATAATCCATCGATCTGGAAGAACATCAAAAACTCAGATCCCCAAGACATCGCCGCACTCGACGAATTTTGTTGACGACGAACAAAATAACTTTTACGTTGATTTTCACCACCCGATCACTGTCCAACACACAATCCCATCAAAAGTCCATTCCAACTTCCCTATTTTGCTTTTTCTCTTCCACCTTCTTTTACCTTTTTCTTTCGGAATCACCCTTCCAACAGCGACCATGAGAATCCAATCGTCATTCTCGCTGTGTCTTTCGGTTCTTCTTGTCATTATTCCATCTTTAGTCAATGCCAGGGGAACACTACACAAGGAAGGATTCATTGAAGAGCTGGTGGCAAGTCAACGAGGTTTCACGGGTGCGTTCATTCCAAATCCCACAGATGAAAGCCTTCCTCCAATGCTGCTCATTGCGAGCAAACCAGGTATCGTACACATCCTAAGGGATCCTGACAACTCCATTGCAACGGAGGTCGTCTTGGATATTTCAGCTAACCTTTGCACAAATGGAGAGCGAGGCATGCAAGCCATTACACCACACCCTAACTTCTCCCAAAATTATTACCTATACATTTACTACACTCTTTTGCGAGAGGGTTGTCTCGAGGATCCTGAATTCGGACCGTACAATCGCCTGTCTCGATTCACCATGGATCCATCGACACTGAAGATCATGCCGGAATCCGAAGAAGTTCTCTTGGACGGTCATCCAACATACAAGTTCTTTCATAATGGAGGCGCCGTGAAGTTTGGCAACGACGGCAAGCTTTATGTGACTACTGGAGATGGGGGAGGTGATGCCTTTGGAACGTCGCAGGATTTGACCAATCTCCTTGGTGTCATGATGCGATTGAATGATGATGGGTCCATTCCCGAGGACAATCCCTTCACCCCACAAGCAGGATATAATGGTGTGCCATGTGGCCAATCCCTCGGAAAAGTGCCCGATGGCTCTCCTGCCGATGCCGTGTGCAGTGAGATTTTTTCTTATGGTCTTCGTAACCCCTTCCGCCTTGTCATGAATCCTGCCGTTACCAACAAGACTCATTTTTATATAAATGACGTTGGTGGAGCCGTGTGGGAAGACATTTCCGAAGGTGGAACTGACTTTGCGGGCATGAATTACGGATGGCCCACCTTTGAGGGTCCATGTAGGTTTGGTAGAACGGATGCATGTCCTCTGTACGCATCCGACGCGGCACTCAGTATACAAGACTACAATAACCAAGTTAAGCCACTCTACTACTACGAACACCGTTCAGAGCGAGAGGGGGGATGTATCTCCGGCGGTGCATTCGTCCCACCAGGAATCTGGCCTCCCGAGTACAAATTCATGTACGCGGATTTTATCTTCCAAGAAATTTACAACTTGGTAGAGGCTCCCGACCAAGAATGCACTACATGCCTTCCTCCGATACCTGCCTTTGTCAATGATACTTTCTACACATCTATCTTGAATGAAAATGATCACGTCAACGTCGCACGAATTGTTGACATGTTCTTTGGGCCTTACAAGGACACCCAGGCCTTGTACATTTTCAAAATGGGTGGAAGCGACAATGTATGGAGAATCCGTTACACCGGAAGTACCAACCTCCCACCCGTGGCAAAAATTGGAGTTGATGATCGGTTCGTGGATGAGGGAGCGATCGTATCCTTCAACGGAAGCCTAAGCTTTGATCCTGCAGGAGATGACCTTGCATTTGAATGGGACTTTGGAGACGGCTCTTTCTCCAAGGAAGAAAGCCCCATTCACGTCTATTCTGAGTCAGGACAGTACACTGTTCGACTAGTTGTAAAAGACTCGGCTGGGCAGGAGCAATCAGACTCTTTGATCATGGTGGTAGGAACTCCACCAACCCTAAACATCACGAACCCTCCGGAGGGCGCGCAATTTTTTGTTGGAGAGCTATTCACATTGAGTGGTGTCGCTTTTGATTCTACAGGCGCTCCTCTGAATGATACACAAATTTCCTGGGAAGTCCGGCAGCATCATGCAGGTACGCAAATATCTTTTTTTTGCTTGTGAATGTCGTTGTCGGCAACCTCAAAATCCTGACCCGCTTTCCATTCACTACTCACAGACCATTGGCATCCTTTCCTCGATCAAACCGCTGGAAATAACCTGCAGCTTTCTCCTGCCCCTGAGCCAGAAGACTATCATGCTGCGACAAACAGTTATCTTGCGATCATCATGTATGCTACTGACAGCAACGGCCTTGTTTCGGAGACCGTTCGATACGTTTATCCTCGAACTATTGAGGTTTGCATCGACAGCGAGCCTCAAGGCCTCGAGGTTTATGTCGACGAGTACCCAATCATGACTCCTCTATTAATCACGTCATGGGTAAACCATGACCTACGACTACGAATTGCGGCTCAAGAAGGATTTTCGTTCTATTCTTGGAACGATGCTGTTATTTTGGATGATCGTGAGATCCGCTTGCAGTCCAGTGGCAATCCCGGAATGCTCGCGATTTTCTGTTCCGATGGGAACAATACCTGTATCGATGAAGCCGAGGCTCGCGCAAGTGAAAGCCTTCTAGTTGCTAGATGTCCTACTAAAGCCCCTTCAGAAGCACCTACTGCATTGGCGTCAGATTCCCCGACAATGCTGCATTCGAGTGCACCTTCTTTCGCACCAAGTGATGACGAAGAGGAAGAGTGGCCAGTTGACGAGGTTGAAATTAACGCGAACGGTGAACCAATCCCTGAACGTCCTCACGATTTTGATGGTGTCCCAGAAGATGACCCTGTGTGGGATAGGTTCGATGAGGACGCAGCAATCGCAATTACACCATCTTTGGCAACGTTTACAATCTTATGTGTTCTGCTCAACGTAGTTCAACGATTGGTGTTGCACCTAACGCCTTCCTGAAACCCTCCCTGTAAAACATTAGATTTTCTTTTGTATTATCTTCGAACCAGATTACTTACAGTTAGTAGTTCACTGCATGGCTATCAAAACAATTACTACGTACAACATCCTTCGTATTTCAAGATTGAAACTACGTTTCGATTTTACCTTGAAAAATCAAGTCAATCAAATACAACCACAGCAGTGAAAAGATCCCCTTTTTTCTTTCCCAATGACAGAGCTTCAATCAAATGGAGACCGGCAGTGAAAAGATCCCGTTTTTTCTTTCTCAGCAATGACAAAGCTTTGATGGAGGCCGGCACGACATCTATTTTCCAATATGTTCCGCCGTGGCTTCATTGTGCCTTTCATCGTTCAATTTTAGAAGAGTGTTTTCACACTCAAAAATACATATCAACATTTTGACATTACTTCCAAACATGTAAACAACAGCAATCTGCTGCACTGCTTGTTCTCTTTTCACTCCTACTGTAGTACACTGTATTCATTCTCACAAGACAGAGAAGCTCAGACCTTCTCGGTTTCTCATACATCAGATTCCCAATCTTGGCAGTGACTTCCTCCAAATTAAAGGAATCATATTCATCCAAATTCACCTAAGAGGGAATCATATTCATACAATAGCTCCTCTTTTTTGCAGTAGTACTCGGAGTACAACCTTTTCAAATGAACTGTCCCTGAGAAGTTGCAACAGTAAATCAAATACTAGGTTTTGTGTTCTCTACCAATTTACAGTTATTTCTGATCAGCTCCATATTCAAACTTCCATTCATATCTTTCACATTTTATCAGCTACAAGTATTTTCATAATAAATTTGCGTTTCCAGGTGATGATAACTTCCCAACTTGGATGGAAGCATGGCATCATGCTCAAATGGGCCTTCTCAACATCTTAAATATCCAATATATCAAAGTTCATACCTAAGTTGATTCTTCATCCGATTCGCCCATCTTGGCAGTGTTTTCTTTCAAGGCCAAATCATGCGAAGGATTCATAAGCTTCTCTTTATTGGCAGAAACATACTTCATGTGCTCTTGAACTTTTTCCAATTCATTCCTTAGTTGTGCCTCAGCAGCTTCAAGATCTTCCAAGGTCTGAGGCAATGGCCCATTTTCATACATGTGGGGGGCATGGCTACCCACAGATCTAATATCATCGTGATCCTCCATACCCTTAGCTGCTCTTTCCTCTGCTGTGCCAATGTAAACTTCGTCACGTTGAAAACCTTCCAACTTGGCATGGAGAGCAGCAAGAACCCATGCACCTGAGCAAATTCCAGTCATTTCAAGGAAGAGGCAGATCCGGAGAAAAATGTAGACAATGGGATTGTTGACAAAGAACATGGGGAAGGCAGACGCAATCAGCCTCCATGGAATAGATCCCAACAATGCAACAATCACAGCACCCAATAGACCAGTATTGAAAAGCTTCTGAATGCCATCAGAGACACCAAAAATGTTTTCATCATCTTCACTCATATTGACAGAAGAGACACGGGCAACAAAGAACATACATGCAACAACAGCAAGCTGACGTCCAATCATGAATGCTGCAAGACCTCGAGCATTGTTTTCAAACAAGAGTTGGCATGTCTTCTTGGAAAAGAACGATTGCTCCCTCTGAGACTTCGCCAATTTGGAGACAGCAAAGTATGCAATCTGCATTGCCTCAAGTGTTCCAACAATGACCAAAAGGCCAAAGAAAAGGACCAAAGATGCTGCAGGTGGAACAGAATCCCACATCTTGGTGTTGCCGGCAAAGATTGCTTGAATGGTAACAGCAAAGCTAATTCCAAGAATTCCAACTGACATGAGGCATCTTCCCCAAAAGAAAATCTTGCTGGGAAGCGAACGAGGTGGCTCATTGGACTCAACTGGTTGTTTCGCCAGCCAGCCTACTGTTCTTTGAATGATGTAAGCGGTGTGCAAGACACCAGAAAACTCAATGCCCATGGCAACCCAAAATGTGAAGATGGCAAAGTAGTTGTTAACTGTCAGCCAAGAAAGAGAAAATTAGTTGAGCTGTGATTGGCATGTGGTGGCAAGTAGTATTGTAGCTTCCCGTCTTCCTCCATAGCTGCAGTATTGTCACTTACGGTAGTCCAACATGCAATGGCAAGAATTAACAGCCGAATTTTGACCAACCATGTTGGTAAAGAGAATCATTGCAACAGCTCCACTCAGGAAGATGGCAGTCACCCATTGGGGCAACCCCCACATCTCAGCATTTGCAGTTGTCTCTCCTGCCAAATTGATTGCGAAGACAATCAAAATGACCATGAATTGACGGCCCAACAAATAGCGGTCAAGATTGTCACCCTTGTGAGCAACAGTAGTGGTTTTAAATGTCTTTGGATGGCTCTCCTTGTATAGATCAGGGTTGACAGAGGCCAGCCCTACAATGGCTCCCTGCCCTCCTTCCACCATTGTCAACCAGGCAATTCCAAGAAGGAGGACGACAAGAGCAACACCGGGATTCACTTCGGCAGCAAGGCGTGTCTGTCGGGTGAAAATCGATCCCATCACAAGAGTGATACAGAAGATCAAGAGCAGACATGAA
Source organism: Nitzschia inconspicua (assembly GCA_019154785.2). Lineage (NCBI taxonomy): Eukaryota > Bacillariophyta > Bacillariophyceae > Bacillariales > Bacillariaceae > Nitzschia > Nitzschia inconspicua. Next base: position 691,977 of record JAGRRH010000017.1, read on the forward strand.
TAGAATTGTTGGAAGTACAGGAACTTCTTGTTAGTGGTGTTAGAACTGTCCGACATGATGGTTGAATAGCGTTGAAGCGACTGCAACACGAAAGAAAAAGTCAGTGAAAATGTGCAGCAATGAAGATTTTGCTTCGAAAATTATGAGAGGGAAAGTCGGCTTTGCTGAGGAGGACTTTTGCGCGGTTCATCATACTTTTTCCGAGCATGTACGACTTGACACCCGAGCATCGCTCCTCCGTTCGCCAATCCCCTCTGTTTTGTTTACGAACGGTATCTGTATCTAAATGTGAGCATTCTTTGGATTCCGCAGAACGGACATTATCGCTGATTGTACGTAAACAGCAGTACTTTCGCATTCAGTTGGTGATCGCCCATCGCAAAAGCAACAACTACCAAAACGATCATGTTTTGACACGCGCTTAATTAATGATAGCATAAAATATATATATATACGTGTATATTATGATAGTCAGTTTCGATCAGTCGAGACAAATGAGAAGCGTAGACCAATCCGGTGGGAACATAGAAAATCAACTTATGTTGCCTACCCTTTGAACGGGAGTGGTACTTGTGTTTACAAATTTTTACGTAAACAAAAAACAGGTGGGCGACGAGCGAAGAATAGATACCTATTTTACACTTACCTATTAATACTGCCGTACTCAGAGTACGGTAGTACTTTTCATAGTAGGAAATACTGATCCATACTCTCCACACAGAAAACATTGTTTTTCTTTTTCTCACCAGAGCACTTCTTTTCAATTACAGCATTTTTCTTTCCAATTTCTTTCCTCCCTCGTTCCTGTAGACTGCCTCCATTATTGAGATCTTCAGAGAAGCGGGTCTCAAACCTTTAAGCTCATTTTCTATATTTCCTGTATCTGGATCCCTCCATCTTTCGGAAAGATTGGAAGTTGTTCGGGAAGTTGAATTAACTGTAACTACCAAGATGGATGAGTCTGAAGAATCTTAGAAGGACTAAATTTCTGCGTGGTGGATTGTGGAAGAGCTTTGGTAAGACCACTGAAGCAAACCAATAGAGTGGATTGTTGTACATGAAATAAAACATTCCATTTGAATCACCAGCGATATTCCCAATGAAAAAGTACTGCTCTCATTCACTTGGCGCACAGCTGATATATGATGTCATTTCTATCACAGAGAAATTTTTAAGTGCCCAACGCAACTCTATTTGGAATTGGTCACTGGGTATGATGAGGCCATAAATGACGACATCAGTGTCTTGTACCACCGTTGGGGAGACTATCACTTCCATTGTTATGGATGATCGTCGATGGAATTTTAAATCCCCAGGTTCTGTCATACTGAGGTGATCCGATTTATAGAGTGTTTTGCTATTAACAATAGTTGACAGACAGTTGATCTCGGAAGAAATTTATGTTGCTTTCATATCACAGAAGTAGAATGTGACACCACAATAGATAACGGCCTACATTGCAATTTGCACTGGTCAATCGACCTCCTATCATGATCAAAACTATCTTTTTGGCTTAGGTCAGTCAACTACTGGTACAATGGATATAGAGACATGCCGATATCTCATTCATGGATGAATGTCGTCACCCCGCACCAAGACTGGTATCTGACCGACCAATTGATTCACATTGGCTCGCCATCACCACGTCGAGACGTCATGGATAAGTATATTGCTTCGGTCACGAGAATTCTTCGTACATTCACTGTGCATTGTCCATTGGCGGGGTCTCAGATAGTTCCATCATATAATTTTCATGACATCAACCGACAAATTGACAAATTGTCCAATGTGTTTACTGAAGTCAAAGTCCTTTCAGGAAGAAGGACTTCTCAATTACCGGTAGTCGTAATTGACCATTGACCTTCGTAGCCTGCAAAAGCTCAGTTCTTCTTCGATTCTGACAATCTCCTTGCTCGCAGCAGTAGAGTCTGACATAGGATCGGCGTCTACCGGTTCTTCCCTTTGCTTCTTTGCCACTAATTTCTATTCTTCTGAAGATCGTGTGGCAAGAAGTTTACCACAGTACGAAAAGCAGCCACCATTCGGGGTTCTTTGGGGTGCGCATTGCGTAGGGAACTGCATTAACTGTAAGATTCGTTATACTGTACGGTAGTCTTAGTACCTACCTAGGCACGGTAGGTACTCAAAGTACGCACAAACAGTATGAATCCTAAATTCAGCTGACTTTGGCAGTAAAAAACTCCATGTGATGCCTGGGCGTCTCGCGCCAACAGCGACATCAAGTCACATAAATAACATCAAATGTAAGTCAAACACTGTAAAGAAAAAAATACTACAGTTAACATTTTCGAATTTTCACGAACTGTAACGACATTTTCTGTCAGTTGAAAAACAATTACTGCTAAAAGTACTTCGAAGAACGTTGTGAATGCAAATGTGTACTACGACTAGTAATGATCAACCACCGTACTACGAGCAGCACAAAGTAACTGTGTAAGAGTGTCGCCCTGATGATTTCGCAGATAATTATGATGTCAGTATGAGAAATGGGAGGTATCGTCCTCTCTCAGACCACACTGGAAGAAAGAAACTGTGAAAACTCTAAAACAATGATAGGGCAACGAACAACAGCGAAGCTCACGGCGGGACGAACAGGACGTCCCCACCGTCGAAATTCGAGGCTTTTGTCTGGACAACACACCATTGTGGCATACTTCTGCGGTATTGCGATTTTCTCCCTCTTCAACCTAATAATATTGAAGAATGAATTAGTATCTCGCACAGAAATAATCGTATCCGAGAGAGTGGTCAAGATTACAAATCCCACAAAGATTACTTACACGAAGCATTCACAGTCAAGAAGCTCTCGGCCAATCATTATCAAGTCAGCAGAAACAACGTTGACCCATGCTGCACAAGTCATTGTGAATGCAGAAACGCGCTCGGGTATAGTACTGAAGGAACAATATGGCGCTATGCCAATCAGTGAGAAACGGGACAAGACAGGAGACAGTCACCGTGACATTTCAAAACTTCATACATCAAATAAAGAACTACAGAAGCGTCCAGACGCTTTGACACTAGCGAAAGAGAGCATGAAGATGATGAATATTAGTATTGGACAGGTGGAGAAGCAACCAGTCACTGCACCATACGAAATGAGAAATCATCAAAATCGCAACTCTGGAAGGAGAAATGCAAACATATGGTACGACGACAGAGATTTATTCGATAACATTACCATGCCCGGCGATTTTATTCTGAATTATCCGATGGTGGATCCATTGAACAAGCGATTCAATTCTACAACGCTTCGTCGTATTAAGTTTCGGCGAGAGGTACCACATTTGGGGGTATTGCTAGATGCAGGAAGGCATTACTTCAACGTGGAGTGGATTCACAGAATGATTGACGTGCTTGCAGCCTTGAATTACAACTTGCTACATTTTCGATTGACTGATGACCAGGCGTTTAATGTTCTTTTGGAGTCGCAACCTTTGCTGGCATATCCATCCATATTACACAACAATACACGAGTATACTCGACGAACGAATTAAGAAACGTTGTCAAATATGCAAAATCCAAGGGCATCCAAGTCATTCCAGAGGTCAACGTACCCGGGCATGCTGGTTCCTGGGGAGGCATCCCCGACTTGATCGTGCAGTGCCCCAAGTTTATTTGTGGAAAAGGATATGGTGTACCCCTGAATGTGTCTAATCCAAAGCTGTTTCCAATCTTGAAGGACGTACTATCCGAGGTTGTAGATATTTTTGATCACCCGCCCTATCTGCACCTCGGAGGGGACGAAGTGGACATGGCTGGGTCATGTTTCGAAGAAATAGGAGAAGATCCCTTTAGTTATGATGCTTTTGAAATGATTTTGGGGGAGATTGTGAGAGAAATTGGGTACAATGAGTCCCAAATAGTTCGGTGGGAGACGACTGGAAGCATCGACAGAACAGTTTCGCAACGAACAGGTAAAATCACTCATTTTTGGTACGAACATCCTGGCAAGTCACCAATTTGGCGAAAGAGGTATGGTGCCAATTTCAGCACTCCAGTTTTTTTGTCGTCGGGTCTATACTTCGACTCCAATATTGACGACTCGGCTTGGGAAATATATGTGAAAACCAAGCAATTGAAACATATTTTGCACAAGAGGTCTCCCGTTTTAGCGATCATTGCTGGGACTTTTGAGCTTGACTCCAAATTTTGGCTGGATCGCAATGTTGTTGGTCGACTTCTCGCAGTCTCAATGGGCATATCAAGTCTCAATACAACCAATCCGGCTGAACTATTTGGCTTATACAAAGACTCATGCGCTTCTGCGGGATTTCATGTTGATCTGTGTGCGTTATATGGACGTCCTCCAATGCCTTATACTAGTTTCCGGAACGAGCTTAAGGATGGAAAGAAGCCAAATGTCATGTGGAGGCAGTGGAAAAGCGATATTTGCGAGCGGCTCACCTATCATGTTCCCACTCGCCAATATAAACCACGGCCTGTCAAGGTGAAAAATTCCGTTGAAGAGGCCAAGGAAACATTTTGGATGTCTCTGTATAAAGATAGATCGTGGCAAGGTGCTAAAAATATCTTGCAGAATTCACAAGGAAAAGAAAAAAGTGATATATTTCCGCTGTTCGACAAAGCGAACCGAATAGTCAATCATACAGGGATTGTGTTCGACATAGCAAGTCACCCAATCAGCCATCCTAGACTGAACAACCTGATGTCTGAAGTAGTGAGGCCACTAGGTCTCAACATGATCCAGCTCCGGTTGGTGGATGATACGTCATTTGCGTACCATTCAATCTCCAGTCCGCAGTTTTTTTACGCCAATCCGCATGCTGAAAACATCAAGTATCCGTCAACAGCTGCGCTGAATTATGTGAGCGAAACTGCCGGTGCACACGGTATTGCCATCATGCCAGAGATTGCCATCTCGACTAATGCTGGGGGATGGTACCGCTCCAATTTCAACGTCAAATGTGGAGAGTTTTTGTGTGAGTACGGCAGACATATTCCTCAAGATGTCAACAATCCTGCGTACCTACCCATAATCTTTGGCATGATACGTGAATTGTTGCAGTTCACCAGCACTCCCTTCATTCACCTGGGACATGACGACCGTGAAAAGAGCATGCCTTGTTTTCACGAGGTAGATGTTAACCGACGACGGCCCAAATTCGACGAGTTTGAAGAATCTTTAGGTCGACTCTTGGAATTCATTGGTGTAACAAATGATCGTGTGGTGCGATGGGAGAATAATGAAAAAGTGCTATATCCTAGCAGAATCGGCCACATTACACAATACCCAGCAGACACTTTCATAGAGGAAAATACCAACAGCGAAGGACAGCTTTGGATTGGAACAGTGGATGTCCGGAGAGGAGGTCCATGGCAAGTATACTCTACGACTCGACGAATGGCTGCCAAATCGCCATTGGCGGTGATTGCTCAAATAGGCGAAATGGGGGCACACGAAATGGAACGAGACAACATTGAACATCGATTGATTGCCTTTCGGATGGGCCTTAGTGATAAACCAATCATGTCGCAGTCTGATTTCTTGCAAGAGTATCCCATCATTTGCTCGGATTATTTCGATTTCCAATCGACCAGCATGGAAAAGGATATGCTCAGCCGGTCCCAAGCTGTATGTAAGGCGTTTGCCGCCAATGTCAACGACGCCCCATCTCTGTCTGAGTACAACGAAGCAGAGTTTTGGAAGAACTCTGCTAAGAAGATGTGTGAAGAACGAACGCGGCAGTCGTTCAAACTTCTCTTCAAGAACGAAACAGACATCCCCACCGCAATTTCCATGAGGTAAAAAGTGTGGAGGAGACGAGGAGACGCTACCGCATACAATTAGAAAGGATCCAGATCATAATTTTGGTATAGCCTTTGAAAAAAATAGACTTTCTTCTGGGATATCATCCATTGGTGGTGTTGTAGGTTGTAGCTTTCTTCGTCATAGTAATACGAAGTATTATTACTGTTATTATCTTCGGAAAGATAGTATGTGCTACTACGGTACCGGTAGCTACCGTAGAGCTGCATGTCGTAAAGTATGAGACTACGTTCGACAAGTACGGTAAATATTACTACAGTACTTTAATAACTGTAATAGTAGACAGAGTAATTACGGTAGTGAAATCGGAAGTCTCTGCCGCGCGCCAGCAAGCACAAGTTTCAACGATTTCTCTTTCATCACAAAAGATAGATAGACGACTTTTTTCACGCCACACAATCTACTCTACGGGTAGATTATGTACGACTAAATAATAGTAGTAATATTATTATTATTATACAATCATCCAAAACATTTCCCCTTTTATCTTTTGTTGAGAAAGCGGCAATACAGCGGAATCTGTAGAGGTACCATGGTGTCTTTGTCTTTGTAAAAGAAATAACTCTGTCGTTCAAGAAGTCATAGAGATGGGATTTCCTGTTCCAGACGCTTCGGTGTGACAGCAACAATGTTGGATCGTGGCTCCAACGGCAACCGGGCGTTGCAATCCAATCCAACCGGTACGAGCGATTTGAGGGATGCACCAACATCTCGTCGGCGTTGGTGCCGTCCGATTGTGATGATTCGAATCGTTCTTGTCATCTTGATAGTCGTGTTCCTTACGACCACTTTGATTTTGTTGCGACAACTCGAAGATTCCTCCGAACACAAGAGCGGGTTTGTTCAGAATCATCTCAGTGGGGAAATTACTGTCGTTGTGGATGATATCCAGGTTGATGGGAACAGTAACGAACAAGTACGACAGGTGATTTCATTACAGTCTTTTCAAAAAGCAGCAGCAGCAGAAGCTGCAGTCAACAATCACCGAATCCAAACACATGCAGCCAAACAACCTGACAATGGGACGACTTCTGTTCGCCCCGCTACTCATATCACTTCACATACCAAAGTCCAGGAGAATACTTTACCCCCTTATCCTCCTTTTTTGGAATACATGGGAGTCTTGTTAGATGCGGGTCGTCATTACTTTCCCTTGGAATGGTTGTACGGTTTTTTCTTACCCAATTTGCATGCCATGGACTACAACTATGTACACTTTCGATTGACCGATGATCAAAATTTCGTCGTCAACCTTACCGTCAACGTGCCATCAAAGTCCTCACAACCGATTCCCATGGGATATACGGCCCGAACTGAAACAACGACATCCGGCATGTATCAACCGCAAGAGCTACACGATCTGGTTCGGTATGCGAAGGAACACTATAACATCACCATGATCCCCGAGGTCAATGTTCCAGGACATGCCGGAGCGTGGGGAGCTAGTTTCTTGCCCGAACTGGTCTTGAAATGTCCCAATTTTGTATGCATGACGGGATATGGTGTTCCCCTGGATGTATCGAGTCCAATCTTACCCTCGGTGCTCCATCAAATATTGAGTCAAGTTGTGGAAATATTCGACCACCCACCGCTGTTGCATCTCGGTGGTGACGAACTTCACATGTCAGAAAAGTGTTTGATTGAAAACTTTTGGTGGCATCAAAAGCACAATGGTGGCAAGATGGACAGCGTTCGGTTCAACCGGACGGAATGGTTGTACAACGATGTAAAAACATTTGAAGAAACAGTGTTGCAACCCGTAGTTACAGGTTTGGGATACAAAATGGACCAGATTTTGCGGTGGGAGACCACCGACATGGCAACAGCAACTCCTCCTGTGCATCGAACGGGAAGTATCACGCATTATTGGCACACAACGCCCATGTCGGCGTACCAAGTAGCCGTGGTCAGCAACGCGGTACGAAAGAAGCGCAAGAAGACGGCTGCCCCCACAGTTGGTCCGTATGTGGCTTCGACGGGTTTGTATCTTGACCTGGTCTCTGGCAGTGGGTATGGATATGGTGATTACTTGGCCGCTAGATCCTTGGTGACGGAAAAGACTCGGCCGTTTGCCATCGTCGTGGGAACTTTTGAACTATCGACTGCATTTTGGGAGTATCGCAACGTCCTGGGTCGACTATTGGCAATTCGTATGGGTATTTCATCCTCTACAAATTATTCCGCTTCAACGATTTCCAATGCAACCGTACCCGAGCCCATCTCGAAAGACAAGTTTTTTTCGGATTACGAAGCTCAGTGCAATAATGTCTTCGTGTCGCAAAAATCTGCGAACTATTATTATCGTGAGATGTGCGACCTAAAAGGATCCATTCGCATTGACGATAAAAACTACCAGTTGAAATGGAAAAGTGTGTGGAAGGAATGGAAAGAAGGGCTATGCAAGGGATTGACAGTTCAAGGCAAAGACCTACACATCCATCCCATGGCCATTGATGTCACCATACAGCGTCAGGCAAATTATTATTACTTTGACAATCTGTTGCTACCAATGGAGTCCTGGATGCACAATGGAAATGTTCTACATTCCGACTCGAAGAACAATCGCAATGAGCTCGTCCGACCTGCCGCTTACGGTGCAATCTTTCTTGATTTGGTACGAAATCATGTTTCGAAAGAGGGATTTGCAAAGCTTGTGGAACTGGTGAAGTCATCAGGGCTCACTGCTATTCAGCTACGCCTTGCTGACGACTTTGGACAAGTCGTTGAATACCAGTCTGTACCCAATATTGCCTATTCTGCTTTCACATCCGAATCTGCGGGCCAAGTTCAATCATTTTACCACCGACGTCATTTGAAGTTTTTCGTAAGATTGGCGGAACAGGCAGGTATTTCGATCATACCGGAAATCAATCTTGCTACCAGTGCTGGTGGATGGATCAAGTCGGGAATGCTTATGAACTGCCCGCATACACTTTGCCATCGTGGTGAAGGAATGGCGTTGGATGTGGCCAAGAACTTGGATGGTGTCCTGCCTGTTTGCATGGCGGTGATTCTGGAATTGATACAATTATTTCTGTCCTCTCCAAGTCATCTCGGTCCATCGATTCATTTGGGGAGTGATGAGCGAGAGCTTGTTGCCAACAGTTGCTTTATGGAGGCAGGATATGGCACGAAATCAGCTCATGACGCCTTGGCAAACTTTGAAGAGAAGATGTCTCAGGCTTTTGCCGCCATTGGCGTCGATGAAGACTATATCGTGCGATGGAACAACCAAGAAAATGTTCGTTATCCGAATCGAACGGGAAGCATCACACAATACCTTAGCAGCGACGATGTCGATAATCTAAAAACCTTCTCCCGATATCTTGGAACGACGTTGGCTTACCGTGAATCTTCATCTTGGGAAATTTTTAGTGCGACGAGACGTTGGATGGAGAAGGATACCATTCCATGGGGTATGCTGCTGAAGAATGTCGACGATGGCTTTTTCCCCTCTTTCTCTCAAATGGTCGCTTTTCATCTTGCCATGTCTGGCAACATTACATCTGATGATAAATCGTCGTTTCTTCAGCAACAAGAAAGTTGGTGCAAGGCACTCAATTGCAGTGGGAAAGATTTGATTGTGCAAGAACTGCGTGCCAGTCATCCCATCAAGTCGCTGGATTTGAATGCTGCATGCTTGGGACGCACACAAAATGTTACTGTGAAGCTAGCCAAGCCGTCACCGTTCGGATGAAAGGGCCGGTTGACATAAAGCACCAGTCCGTATTGATCTAAATTTTGCGGCTGCGTTGTTGTTCTACTCCAGTATGAGATACGATTACGGAATCGACATCTTTTGTAGCTTAAATGCTTTCATGGGCGATAACGTAATCCAACCTCCGCTATGTTCAATGTTTTGGCATACAAGACCACGGGAGGGCCACGCCATTTGACTCTGTGATGTTGTTTTAAGACCTATGAGCGTCACCTACTCGATGCGTGATTCGACTTTTAGTGTTACAGTTTGTAGTAGAACTTTCGATTTGTATTGCGACTATACTACCGGTACCAATTACGACTGTACTAATATTAGTACATAACCGTTAACCCAACACTGTTGCGTACTTGGCATTCCGACAACTCAGAATGTGTGGTTCTCAACTGATTTGTCGCTTGAGAACGTTGCCCATTTGTCGTGCCTTGCGGCACTCCAGATTGGCAGTGGCCAAATCTCCCTTAGCCTTGGCTTGATCGCTTTGTCGTTCGTGTTCCATCATTTGCCTTATCGACGACAGGAATTGTGACACTTGAGGTGGCATCCATTGTAGTTGCGCACTCAAGATGCAGGCTATACGCTTGTCAATGGCCAAAACGGACTTTGCATTTCCACTAGACTTGCCAAATATGCGTCGGGCTTCCAAAAAGTACTTGATGGCAGACTTGCAATGTTGTTGCATGTGTGGTGGATCTACGTGGGACATTCTCCAATGCGTGGTTCCAATAAAGTTGACGGTCCAACCGATATCGACATGGTGTTTACCGAGACAGTGGTGTTGGATTTTCATGGCCTGTTGCAACAGCGCCAGGGCCTGTTGACATTCCGGCACATCTTTGCCCCACACCAAGGTATAGCTCTCGGAAATATACTTGTTGGCTTCCTTCAGCTTGAAAGCTGGTGTTTCTGCATTGTGATTTGATAATGATTCTTGCACCATTCTACTCGATTCTGGAATGGACGAGATAATTGCAGTGGGTGGTGGGTGGTTGTGGGTTGTTCTTTGGTCGATCTCATCTGGGTGCGGGTCTTGTTTTTCGGTTGTCTCAGTAGTATTCCTGTTTTTCTTGTTACTCTTTGGAAAGAGCAGTTCCTGGTCGAGTTTGAGGTCCGCATGGGATGGATTCTCGGCACTTCCTTTGTTTGTTTCCGAAGTGGGACTGTAGACAGACATGAGAAAATTGTTTTTTGTTTTCCATCCTGAAGTTGCCGGCGGTTCAATGACATCGGAAGTCGACTGCGTTGGACTATGTTGAAGACCATGGGGATAAACCTCTTGGTAACGGTAATGTGATATTTGGGTGCTGGGTGTTTCGACAGTCATCATGTTTGAGAATTGAGAATGTTGGGATGAGAGGGTGGAAAAGATGTTGTTGTACGTTGGGTTGGATTGTGAAATCAATTGAATGAGGCCCTGGACGACATAACCAGGTCAACCAGTAAGTAAAATGCAATTCTTGCAGCGAATATTTTTTCTTGTCTTGTTTGAAGGTGACAGTCACCAGAAAACCTAGGTCCTGTTTCTTGGAAGTGGGATGTTGATGATGATGATGATGTTACGTTGCAGGTGGTTGGTTTTGTTGACAGTGAGTCCAGGTTCGTTCTCTTGGTTTTTCCTCTCAAAAAATGAATGGGATGAGGATAGTAGAAGATTTTGATTTTATTGTACCCTTCTTCGATGTGTCAGCATCAACATTATTTATGTCAATGTTGGTTACGACGTGTCGTGGTTGTACGACTAAGTAAGCTGGTAACGATTTGGTTAAATATCTGTTCTCGTGCATCTCAAATTCAGTCTTTGTAATTGCTGTTATTGACAGTAAAAGTGAAACATCACTCACAGTCAATTAGGTACCTATTACTGTGCTATATCTATGTGTTACTGTCGTACCGTACTACAGTATGCATTGACCTACCGGTACTACCGTAGTCTACCTAACTAACAGTAAGGATATGTTTATTTTCACATTCACAGTCAGTCGAGTCGCGTCTTTTTATTCTACTACCGCAGACTCCCGCAGAGTATCATAGCTAACGGTAGCTGTTGACACGTTTCGACACCAACTGACGTCGTCCCCCCGACTCCGTACAACCGGTAGGGCTACGACAACTACCGTAAATACATCACCGCTTCTCAGAACGAACGCCCATCGCATGTCGCATCCATCACCATCATCATCATTTGTAAACGCAAGCCAGACACACTACCTCTAGTAGCTACCGGTAGTAGGACAGTTTGAACGCTTGTACCCCACAAAAAGCCTCTACGGTAGACCTTTGTCAATTATTAACTGGTCCTGTTCAGGTCCGATTAAAACCCCTTGCTGCTCCTGATCTTATACCGTCAATCACCAAGTTCTTTTCACAACAACGATGAATTTCGGTCCATTATCAAAAAGCGCCGTGGCATCAAAGCGATTCCCGTATGCCGTTCTGGCGGTGGCAGCGACTTCTGCCATCGGATGGACAGCGTCACAAGAGGATAAAGCATCAGCTATATCTCATCCGTCCGGAGACGAGTCTGTATCAGCTGTGAACCAACCACACGACAACAACTGCCCTCCGCTGAATTCACAACCAAAGGCTACCACACAAATCATCAATCACCACCTTCCGGCTATGGCTTCCATAGAGTTTTTGTCAACAACACAACCACGCTGCCTATGCGACGCAATTCACGACAATTCACCGTCATCACCAACCTCTCCCTCCTCTCCCTGGTCGTCCCTGCGAGATGCTTTTTTACCAAGGCGGGGAACCGTAGAAAAGCTAGAGCAGCTCAAGACTCGGGGCACAGCCGCCGACAAGTACGAGTGGGACAAGGACCATCCCGTTGGACAAGGAGCCTACTCTCGAGTATTTCGAGCCACAGTAAAAGATGCACCCGACGAGGTTGTGGCCTTGAAACAAATTTCGAAACAGTACACTAACGACCAAAGCTTTCAACAAGAAATGGAGGCCATGCTGCACGTGCAAGAATCTGGCGGACACCCACATTTGATCTCCTTGCACGAACATTTTGAAACGGACGACTCGTTTATTCTTGTCCTTGATTTTATTCAAGGTGGTGAGCTCTTTGACCACTTGATTGAGAACGGGGCCTACTCGGAAATGGATGCCTCTAGGATCACACGGGAAGTGGCATCGGCCTTGAATTTCTTACATGGCATTGGCATAGTCCATGCCGATTTGAAACCCGAAAATATCTTGTTGTCGACCACGCGCCGGGGAGACTCGGTGACCAAGGTAGCTGATTTTGGGACTGCCGTCTTTGTAGAAACCAACTCTCGCGACGATAACAAACGGGACGACGGCGGCAGGATCAAGAGTCGATTGTCTATACAGCAAGTATACGGAGCACCCACACCGGCCTACTGCCCACCTGGATCGATTCAACGAACGGAACCGATACAACCTGCCACCGATATGTGGGCCTTGGGCGTTATTGTATTCATCATGCTGACAGGATGCCATCCCTACGACGTGAGTGGCAAAGCAACTGACGAAGAAATCGAGGCCAATATCAAGAACAAATGGTACGCCATCCCCATCCACAATCGAAAGGTTGCTGGTCATCTTTCACCGAGTGCGAAAGATCTCATAATCAAGCTCATGGATCGCAATCCGAAGAAACGAATGACCGCCTATGAAATGCTCCAACATCCGTGGGTTCGGGGCGAGACGGCGACCACTGCCATTATTGCTGGCAGCGACAAGCGATTGTCCGACTACCGAGGCTTCAAGTCGAAATTACAGGCCAAATTCTTTGAAAATGCCATCAAATGGAGCGATAAGGAAGGTTCTAATGGTTCGGCACGGAAATTGAGTCTGATAGAACGTGCCTTTAGATCCTTTGATGCGGACGAGCGGGGATTTCTCTCCACTAAGGACTTTATGGATGATGACGGTAAAGATGTACAAGACATTGAAGAGGGAGGTGGACCCGCCATAAACATGACTGATTTCAAGAGCTTGCTCAGCGAAAATGTTGAAAACAAATACTTTCCATCAGGGCACGTGGTGTATCGAGAGGGGTCTACCGGAAATTCCATGTACTTCATCGAGAGCGGCACGGTGGAGGTGATTGCAGACGGAACACGCGCATTACGAACTGGTGGAGACTTTTTCGGAGAGGGGGCGCTATTGTCTGCTGATAAGACGCGGTCAGCAACTGTCAAGTGTCAGACACCAGTCCATGCTCTCGAAATTAGTCGTGAATATTTTGAGAAGTATATTTCTTATTCCGAAACTGGATTGTATTTGATCCTGAAGGAAAAAGACAAGATTCGAAAACGCAATCGCGCCAAGACAATATTACGCATGCAAAAGGATCTGAAAACTGTGGCCATCCCTCGACGTGGCCATGTCTTCAAGAATGGTGATGAAGGCGATTCACTGTTCATCATGGAATCTGGCAAGGTAGATGTCGAAATCAAAGGGAAGACCATCTTCTCTTGTTTTCCTGGAAATATTATTGGAGAATATTCTGTACTGACTGGAAATAGGAGGAACTGCGACGCCAAATGCGTTTCCAAGGAAGGTTGTGTCGTCCAAGAACTTCCGGGTCATCACTTCCGAAAGTTGTTGGAAACCTCGCCTTCCATCCGAGAATCTCTTCGGGAGCTTCAGATGAGACGAGAATTCAAGAAGGCAGTTGTCAACCGAACACGAAAGGAATTTCCGTATGAAAACCCAGAGAAGGCATTTGAAGCTGCCGACTTGGAGCAAGTTGGACAGCTCGATAAGGAGAGCATTGCAAAACTCATGAGAGAACTGAATCCAGAATATACCGACGAGGAGATTGATGAGGTGGTCCAGTCATTGGATTTGACCGATTCCGGGGTAATAACTTTTGCATCAATGAAGAAGGCTCTCATTGGTGATAAGCAGGCTTCTGCGTCCATGTAACTTAGCTACTCCTACAATATGGAGTGCCAGTTGTAGATGCCTTTACTCATAGAAAGTGAAATGCCTCTCGAAAGTGTCAACGATGGCATCAAAAACATGTCGATGACAATGTCAAGCCTATAGCTGCCCGTGGACGATAAAACATTTCCGACGGCAGCTTTTTGATGCCACCTACGGAGATGATAAAACTGCACCAAGTTTTCTCAAAGACGCGATTTTTGCGGCGTTTCGACAGTGTCACAATGTTTTCGGAAACACAGAAAATGGTTGGGACGACAGCAAAACTTTCTGATAACGGTACTGTTTACGGAAGTCTCAATATATCATGAAAATATTGACGACGACGACATCATATACGTCGTATAGCAGGCAAAGGCGTCGTAAGTCCCAACACGCAAGTAGCAAAAAGGACCCAAAGTCTTAAGATAAGAAATAGAGCTCGCACATCAAGAAATGGAGCTAAGTGAAGAATTAAGGTTACTTCCTTGCTAAGGAATAAGGTCGGGACTACAAACAATAGTCGTCCCATCATCGCCAAGTGCCAGAAAACCAAAAAAAAACGACCGGGAAAGAATCCCGCAACGATACTATTTTTGTTGGAAGTTGGCTCAGCACAGCGAGTGCTTTATGTCCATCAAGCAGCCGGAGTGGGCTTGGCATCGAAAAAATTGGACAGCTTATTTGTCTCAAGACGTCCATGAGCGCCCCATCCTTTCGTTCCATCAGGAATATTTGGTCGGATGTGCATGTAGTAACGGTACGCAGATGCCCTCAACTCCTCTTGACCGTCAGCAGCCTTTGCAGCCTCATCCATACGTTCCATAATAAACCCCAGACTATCCTGAAAGCGTTTGTTCAAATGATTCCATGTCTTGTTGGGATTCTGAATCTCTCCATTAGCGGTGGCTCGAATACCCGAGTCAGTTTTTACAGCATGAATAGTCATGCCCAGGACATCGTACGTTTCTCCGGTGGCAGCTGAGGATGCATCGAGATGCTGCTGGGTTTCATCTTTTTCGTAAATACCAAGACTGGTCCCTTTTGACTTGGCTATTTGAGCTGCAGCGGCACTGCCCAAGGTCAGAGCTTCAGAAAGGTCCAATTCGGTGTATAAGTTCTTTGCCACAATTGTTGCCCACAGTGTCAGAACAGGAGAGCGGTTGATTACAATTGTCTCTGGTTTGGCCGTGACAGGGGGCTGTGAGATGATACCGGCACTTGATTTGAACCGTTTGGTGGGAGATGCTCCCTTAAGACGTCCATTGCCTCGTTTCTTTGGCAGTAATTTGTTGCTGATGAAAGGATCGAGTGATGATGGAACATTCTCTTCTGTCAAATCGGAGAGATTGAAAATCTTGGCTTCGATGAGACTCTTGATGGTAGGAACGGCATCTTTCGTTTCAACACCCTTTGCGATCACCGCCTTGAGTAAAGCGCCAACTTGCTGTTGATTTGTAGTCATGCTGGAGATAGAAGGAATTATAGAAAGTCGATGGGGAGATTCATCACCAAATCGATGTTGTGATTGCATTTTGAATTTGTTTGACGAGAGGAAATTTCATGCCGCAAAAAATGAGGGGGGGGGGGGGGGGTGCGTTAGAGTCCATAACGACGACTATTGGGATGCCGTCGGATCGTCGTACGTAGTACAAAAAGTAGTCTACTTCCAGAACACTCCTGTGGTATGAAGTCGTGGTCTTACTGAGTGTGTAGTATTGCAGTAGCACGACGGATGAAACTTTGATATGTACGATGATATGCGATTCTGTGTCTCAGGGACAATCAAATCTATTACAGAACTATGCGGACTTTTTCTTTTTCTTCTTCTTTTCAGACTTTTTCTCCTTTTCATCGTCGTCGTCGTCTTCCTCTAGTTTTCTCTTTTTCTTTGAGGATTTCTCCTTTTCCTCTTCATCGCCGCCCTCTGACTTTCTCTTCTTGTCCTTCTTCTTTTTCTTCTTGTCCTTTGGAGTTTCGGGGGCAGTGTCCTCCATGACCATGTCACTGGCGTCATTGTATGAGGGAGCAGCAGCAGACGTCTTGGCTGCCACGGGATCGTATTTGGCTGTTTTCTTGGCCTTCAGGTTTCCATTGGTTGCTGCGATACTTCCTCCCTCCAGTTGTCTCAGACGAGCCTCCACTTTGGACCGTCCCTCGTATCCAATGGAAGTGTCTACTTCTTCTGTTGTTTCGTCGCTCAGAGCATCCACCCTAATTCCGAGGGAAGCCTTGGCAGCTAACACACGACTGATCTTTCCTTTGTTCTTTGGGGCGGCCTGGCCGACCAAGGATGCATGGTAAATCAGCCCGTACTTAGGAGTGTCGTGTTTTGTTTTCAGGGCACGGAATAGAGCTTTTTCGGCTCCTAGAATTTGGACAGTCGATGCGGGTTGCTTGGCAAGATTCATGAGCGATCCGGCGTGTGCAATGAGTCGAGCTCCCACTAATTCCCCAACTAGAATTGTCAGATTTGGCGCAATCGCGTTCATGCGGTTTTTAAGGTACTCAAATAGCTGTGCTCTATATTCCGTCATGGACAGCACTTGCTCTGCCAGAGCTTGAATGTTGATAATATCAAGCTCCGCAATTTCCGTACCCATACTGACTTCTGCTGCCTCCTTGACTGCATTTTCTAGCGCTTCGTCATCCAAGATGTCCGACAGGTCGGTTTTGCTAAAATTGGGTCGCATTCCGCACTTCAAAACCAGCTTTGCGTAGCTAGCATTGTCGCTCAACATGGCTTGCAATTCCGGGAAGTGCCATCCATACCATTCCTTTACACGCATGGCATAGGTATTGATTTCCTTATCGAGCTCGTCCAATAGTCCGACCGCTTGAACGACCATGGTATCGACCTTATCCGCGCTAAATTTGAGCTTGTATCGACTGAGAGAATGGCTCAGTCCAAGTTGCATGGCTCGTAAGTCCTCTGCCGACATCCCCCCTTCTGTATCAAACAGCTCCTCCATATAACACCGGAGTCCGCGAAAGAGTTCGTTGGTCTTTTCATTATGTACAATACTGACTTGACTTTTATCGGCCAACACATCCTTCAGAGAGACTCCCAAAGTCTTGTCTGCAACAGCTAGAGACGAGGAGGCGGCTTTTTTTAGCTTCTTTTTTAGGAAACTTTTGAGAGTTTTGGACACTTTTCCTTCCAAAACGCTCGTGGCAGCAGTCACAGCTTCGGCAGTGTCTTCAAACGGCTGGAAACTAAGCAACGACAGGTATTTGGAGGCAGTTTTGCTATCTTTGAAAAAAGTGTCAAAGATATCTTCGGCATTTGTTTTGGCAAGCTTCTTTTCATCCGACACCTGCACAACAGAAGAAATCAGAGACATCCAACAGTGAGAGAACGAAGCATCGGACGGTGAGGATTATGGCCCATCAGAAGGGCGACGGCCGGTTTCCGAACGCAACTTGGTTCACATGGAAGCCATACCTTGAAAAGGGAATATCCCGCCGGAGTCTCAAATAACACCAGCATTCTTGCAACTCAGGTCAGATAATCTGTGCCAGTGCCAGTGTGGGGGAGATTACTATTCTTTGAAGGTGATTGCAAATCTTTCCATGTGCTCCTGATACGTGAAGCAATAATATTTTATTTGATCGAGAGCATGATAATCCCAACTTGACTTCAAAGGAATCGGATCGGTGCGGCGGTGGTATTGATACCCATTCGATGGTTGTCGAAACGCTCCAATCAACGGCCAGACGCCAAAAAATCTCCATTTTTCTTATAGAGTTAAGGTGTATTTCTTTCATCTCTGTCCATCCGTCCATCCAGACGTACTAATGTCGTAGGCTCTTCAACAACGATCAAAGAGTTCGTCATCAAAAAACGCATCTTTCATCACAACATTGAACATACTCCATCACAACATCATCGTCACAATCATTATCCTCTCATCATCGATTTTTTTTAAATTTCTTGAGTCGACTATCGTTCGACTTTCCTGCCACTACTGCAGGAACACGAGTAACCGAACACTATCCACAGATAAGCTATTTGAACTCCCTTCCTTTTGTTGAAAATCAACTCTGCTACATAATGTTCGAGTCACCAGGAGCAATACGGTGTCTGTTCTTGTTTGTTGGCGTGTCAGCAGCCATTCTTGTTGGATGTCAAGTAGAAGGATTCAACAATAAGCCGACAATCTCAATACCGTCCGTTCGTCATTCATCGCCCAAGATTTCGACGATTACTTTTCTTTCGAGTACAGCAGCTGGTCCTTCTGGATCTTCTCCTACCTCATCGAGTGTCGAGTTGCAAATTGTCGAAGGCAAAAAGCCAAGTGTCGACTGGGAATTGGACTGTTACAGCCGACCCGTCGTTGCTCATGGCGGCAAAAAACTTTGGGAGGTATTGGTAACGGATTCAACCGGTAGTTTTCGATTCTGTAAGACCCTTCCAAGCAATCAAGTCAATTCCAAAGA
Organism: Nitzschia inconspicua; assembly: GCA_019154785.2. Classification (NCBI taxonomy): domain Eukaryota; phylum Bacillariophyta; class Bacillariophyceae; order Bacillariales; family Bacillariaceae; genus Nitzschia; species Nitzschia inconspicua. The sequence continues at coordinate 710,853 of JAGRRH010000017.1, forward strand.
ACTTCGCAAGACAGTCGAAGATTTGATTGATGATGCATCTCTCCCCGTCAAACCGACAACCATCCGTTTCTTTCGTGGGGCAATGTTTAACATGATCAATATCGCACTCTCCGACTTGGATGTTGTCGGACGACCTTCAAGGTGCACCTACGCCATTGCACAATGGCTAGAAGAACGACACCGAGACGTGTACCCACAAATGGAAGGGTACGATCATGGATCACGTTGATGTTTGTTTGTTTTATACAAACTTGGGATCACGTCACTGACGGAGGTTTTTTGTTGTTGTTTCACTCCATTTTTCCCTCCATCACCTTGTGATGCTATAGATACCGAGCCAATATGGCAACTTCTGCAGCTGGTCCAAGCTTTTTGGACGTTCGAACTCCCGTGAAAATGCCGGATGCACTTCGTGGCGAAAAGTATGCCTTCGTGTCGTTGCCACTGGCCGAATTCCTTCCCGGTGGGGGCGTCAATGATGATAATATTGGTGTTGGAAGGCTTTGTCCCATCGATCCGTTGTTGCCTGCGGATTCGTTTGTTCAAGGTGTTGTAATCTTAACACAAAGACCAGAGGCACTGGCTGCCTGGTTAGCAGGGACAGAAGTAGCGGCATTGTCATGCGATCTTCGAAAGCGAAATCTGATCATGGAAACCAACATCGATACGCAATATCTCATGGCAAGGTTAAACGATCAACAAAGAATTGAAGGCGCTGCGTTTGAGGAAGGGAAGGATGCTTTAAATGGCCTCCATTTTGTTTGTGTGCAAAGAGACGAAGATGACGACCCCGCTGGATTCTGGCTGATGCGGCAACTACCATCTGGAATTTAGTGCAATGGAAAAACTAGGTTGGATATCTGGGATAGGAAGTAGACGAGATGCCTGCATTTGGGATGACTTGAAACTGACAGAAATCCAGTTCGATTATTTTTCTGGAACTTCCTTCTGTCCTAACAATACAGCAAGCAGCAGGGACGACGAACAAGTGTTGACTCTTTGATTTTCTTATTTCAATCGGGTCTAGTACAGAGTTTTTTCATTCGTTCTTTTCAAAGAGGAAATATCCCAACACTACGTGTTTTTTCATGAAAATAGATAAAAGCCATTCACCCAACTCGTGCTTTCTTACAGTCGCTAGGTAGTCCCTTCATGCGCCTGCGAAGTTAGGAATGTTGAACGCCGTATGATTCTGTCTTCAGAACTGGAGCTTGGGTAACGTTCGTCATCGAGGTCGTCAAATCTTTTCTAGAAGCTACCAACTTCGAAACTTTCCTCCATCGTGAAATATTTTCCGGGATGGGGACTCTCCAAAAACCTCACCAGATGCACAAGAGAGAACTTGCTGTTTTCCTCTGGACCCGAATTCACGGTGGCGATAAATGTGGAAGCGATTGGGCCGATGTTGTTCTCCTCGTAAAGGGACACAGCCGTTCGTCGTTGCTGTTGCAACGCTGCAACCCTGCTATTTTCTTCCTCAAAGTAGTGAATCTTTTGTTTCATGGCCATTGAAGAGGTTTTGAAAGTAGTTGTCATAATCAAGGTGAGGTGATTTGTTCGAACAAGACCAAAAGATCCATGGATGTTGGTTGCTGTCGTAGCCGTAGTGGTAGTGTGTAGTGTGCGATGGCCATGATGATGAGTAGTTCTTCATGTTCGAATGTTGTTGGAGTCCAAACAGGGGGTTTTTCAGACGTGCATGAATGGGACATGATGTCATGTTGTTGGCTCTAAGTTTTTGTTTTAGTCGTGTATGGCAGTCCCTACAGAGTAGGTACGGTAGCGACCGGTATCATCACCATAGAGTATGGACATCTAAAAAAACCATCGATGACCGCATCACATGTACTGTGTGAACATCGTCAATCTCGTCAATAGAGGTGCTCAAACTTCCACTGCCACCACACACCAAGTAGCGATCTTCACCGACTATACCCGACATTGGCACCAGTATAGCAATATCACCATGGAAAGTCTAACAGAAATACTGTGAGGGATAAAATTCGAAGAAAAGAATGGATGACAGTGTCGCTAAAATTGATAATTCTTTGCAGTCGAGACTGTCCTCGCGATCCAGGTCTACCGGTAGGGCTGGACCGAGATTGCCTCGTCGTATATTGATCATTTTGGTAGCATTGTCGATGGCAGTGTACTCTCCAATATGGTACTCTCATCATCAGATTCTAAAAGGGGAAGTCTTGAGTGAGGACGATCTTGCCTTTCGGCCCAAGTCGTCGTCGTCGTTCGTTCGGAGTAAACGGTCCACAACGTCCCAAATCCCATCACCTGTCGGGGAAACGGGGCCTGACCGACTTGGTTTGAAATTCCTGCTCAAAAATATCTCAAACGCAAAGGATGTTTCACCACAGGAATCTCAAAAGAACCAAACTACATCAACCAACCAATCGTCAATCTTTCTGTCACTAGAGGAGCTGACGTTGAACCCACCGGAAGGATCGCTTCGTTGCCCTTCGCAGTATATGATTCCAATTTATGATCGAGTCGTACTTCAGAAAAACAATTCCTTTGAGGAAAGGAGGATACCGCGTCGAATCCACGTATCGTTCAATCAACGGTGTGTTCCCGATGAATTGGCCTACAGTATTCAAAAGTGGAAAGACGCCCTTCCCGATCATTCTTTTTACTTTCATGACGACGACGCGGTAGATCGACTGTTACAACAAGCTTACTGGGACACGCAATTTCCAGAATTGCACCGAGTAATGCAATGTGTCAAGTACAAGGGTGCCATGAAAATTGATGTGTGGCGGATCCTCATTATCTACCTGTTCGGTGGGCTGTATACAGACGTTGACGTAACACCCGGGCCATGGTTCAATACTTCCACCATACATTCCAACGATACTTTCTTTACACTGAGTGATGCAGATGATCGTCCTTCCCAGTGGCTGTTCGCCATGTCTCCAAGACACCCCATTGCAGAGTTCACAATGGATGAGATTCAGCGACGTTTGTTGAAAATGAAAAACATTGCTAAACCCCGGGTTGTCCATATTACAGGACCGCAAGCACTGAAGGCGGGTCGAAACAAGTTTGAACATTTGAAAAACCAAGGATTACATGGATACGATACCATGGACACGACCAAAGTGTCCAAAATCGATACACCACACTACATTCTAAGTCGAATGGATGAAATGGTGGAGTTTCAGGGCAGCAATATGACGGTGAGAAACAAAACAGAACAACTAAGCGGCATCCTGCATTGGCCCGACCAAGTCAAACAAAGCAAAACAATCAACTATGAGGGAATGTCTTGTCAACATTATCTTGCCATGCTAGAGCGGCCGAAGAGTTAACCTTTCAGTGCGGACAAGGCAGGAAGGACTTCGTTAACTACTACTCCGAGTACTAATAATCTAAAGTGTAGGACAATTCCTGCCGATTTTTCCGATTATTCAATGTTTCATCCTAAAATACATGTACATGATATCGCTTTTACGAAATACTCTTGACAATGATTGCCTTTCGCAAAAATTAATTGCGGATGCGATCAAAGCTGATGAGGAAAACAGCCAGCAACAGTTAAAACCCCCTGTATTCCTCGGCTTTGAATGGAGTTCTTCTTTGAATTCCTGGTATCGTGATTCCATCCTTCATAAGACTTCTCATTAGCGTCGATTTTATGATTTGGTTTTCTTCTCTGTTGCCAGGTTCATGGAAATAGAATCGTCGTCCTGGATCTTGTTGCTAGGCATCGAATTTATAGTGGTGACAATTGTGCGTGACCCGTCGTGATGCGTCACTTCTTTTGTAGTTCTGCTTCCTTGCTCGTAGTATTCAGTTCGAACCTTTACCACGTCTGTACCGTCGTTGTTGTAGGGAGCGTTGAGACCTTCTCCAGCTTTGGCGGGATACTCATCCACGATTTCGACAGTGTGCCCTTTCTCAGTAGTCTTTACTCGTATTCCACCCTTTCCCAATTTCGTCACTGCTGCCAGATCTTTCAAGAATTGGATACTTTCAGAATCTTCAAGATCCGTTGGGTATTCTTTTGACTTTCTCACGGAACTGTCTATCTCTTCAGTCCCACCTGCACGAGCTCGTTCCTGTACAGCACGGGCAATAACGACATTGGAGGTGGTGGGAGGCTGAACGGTTTGGGCACGAGCCTCTCGATCATGCTTAAGGCCAGTCTCTAGTTTGAAAACTCTCTCCGCGACAGGTTTGAAGGATCCCTCATCAACATCAGGCAGAGATTCTTGTTTGGATTTGGAGCCTCCCCACAGACGTTTGGCTATACTGGCACGAAATGAACCTGTTGGAAGTTTTGAATCCTTTGCTTCTTTTTCGGACTTTTCGGCTACAACTGGTGCATCAGCTGCTGCAGATATCTTGTCTTCTTCTTCTGTTGTGTTCTCCTTTATTGTTTGATCGATCTTTAAGTCGCTGCTTTTGGAAGAAACCTTCGACTTTTTTGATGTAGAAGACTTTTTGGATTTGGATGATTTTTGCGATCCAACTATCGATATACTCGCATTTTTGGACTTGGACTTCTTTGAAGTCGCTGAAATACGGGATCCGGCTTTGGAAATGACAGAAGGGCGAGAGCTAGCTTTGGATGGTGCAAAGAGTGATACACTTCCATCATGGCGAGAGGCCGCATCAACGGCCGATTCGACATCTTCATCGTCACTACAGATATCCACTGAGCTATCATTATCCAAATCGCCAGTCCAACATTGGAAAACAGGATTTCGTGGAGGAAAGGAATGGAAAGTAGCAACAACCATTCCGAACAGGAAGAAAAAGTTGAAAACTCCAGCAACGCCATTTTTTCCCAACCAGCACTGGGAATCTTGTCCGTCCACTTCCGTGCAGATATCGGATGCGAATGCGGAGTACATAGCTCCTTGGCTCAATAAGCTAACCAGATATGAAAGTCTCATGGCCCCCCACAACCAGGATTTACCATGTTTGCTGAAGCACTGCAAGCAAAGATTGATGATTGTTGCCAGTGTCGTGAAGGCCAGAAGGAAGCCTCCCGCGAACTTCGCTCCGCGAAATGCAATATCATTGGTTTGTTCATGCCAAAATTGCGAATAGTCGACACATCCAAGAAAATTCTTTCCCGGAGATTCTAAGTCGTATACTGCTGCGTTGAAAACTCCAAAGGCTTGATGCTCTTCACGGATTGATTCGTCGACGCCCACAATCAAAAACTTGCATCCCAAAGTGAGGGTAAGTGTCAACGGAAAGATGACAAAAGAAACGAGAAGAATATACCAACTGGGAAGAGAGAAGAGGTCCAACTGATTAGCAAATGTTTTCCGAATACTCAATGCGACGTAGTGCGGAACGTTCGTGTACTTACAGTAGCACCCTTCGGGCGAGCAGTGATTCGAAACACGCCATGGCAGGACACTTCCTTGAAACGGAGGATCTACCGGTAGGAGGAATCAGCCACTTCCAGGTGTGATTCTGGAAGATATTATACTAAGCTGCTAGTAGAGATGCTCGCAAGAGTTTAACATGAATTTTAGCAATATATTAAACGTTAGTTAGAACTCCGGGTAGAATGTGCCCGGTCATCAGGCATGACAGGCGAGGAAGAGTGAGGAAAAAGCGATCGCCAATGCAAGGTGTATAGTGTCTCGACATGCGTGAAAATAAACGTTCCTTTGCGCCGGCAATTTTGTAATACCAGTCCTCTACAGCATTCATAGTTACAGTAAATAGGTACCATATGAATAAATAGAGCAAGGTACATACCGGTAGCTATTGTAGCTACTGCGAGTACGGTAGTAGTAAGGGTTCTGCATTTTACAGTTAATAATAGGGCGAAAGACTATAATGACCTCCAATGACCTTTTGCAATAAAATCAAAAGGACACTATAGTGAGTATCCACCAATTACTACCACCGGGTTAAACATTACTACCGCTATCGATAATAATATCCCTGTCAAAACCCTATAATATCCCTTGGCAATTCGCTAAACGTAATAATATCCCCGTCAAAACACTATAATGACCTTTTACATTTTACAATGGATATTACGACACACTCCCGCCATTAATCTTCGTTCACATCTTGAACAGAAAACGCAACTGCCAATGATAGCCAATACTCCATCCCGAACAGATAACGCAACAGCTAAATGTTATACGACACTGCGACTAGTACTCTAGCAGAGGCAGCAAAACAGCAAAATCACTCAGATCACCATCTTCATCTCCCTGTGAATCTTCCATCTTCCATGTATCTCCAATACTTCTTTATTTGTTGCTACCGGTAGTGTTACAAATACAACCAGAGCAGTACTGTTAGCCATATCGTTGGTGGCCGTATCCATCACGGAAAAGAGAGTTTAAAGCGGCAGTGAATGTAGTTTACCTCGGCGAACCTGTGCGCGGAAACCCCTTGCGACGGACCCAAATCGTGTGAACTGACAGTGATATCCGATACTACATATGGAACAGAAAACGTAATCGCCAATGTCATCCAACATTCCGAGGCAGCCAAATCACCAGCCCAATTTTTCTCCTTTTAACTGCCATTAATATCCGATACTACATATGCAACAGAAAACGTGATAGCCAATATCATCCAACCCTACTAGAGCCAGCACAACCACATGTCCAATTTTTCATCTTCCTACCTGCCGGTGACATCCGATACTACATACTGGTTGCCGATGTTATCCCAACATCTCTGACAAAATTGTCACGGCTCTCCGAATTTTCCAACATCACCGATACTTTTTTACTTCTTCCTACGAGTGTTACAAACACAACAACCGCAGCGCTTTTATCCCTACTATTGAACGCGGCTACTGCCACCGACGAGATATTTTCAAGGGGTTTCCGACCGCGGATGCCATCCGTGCCGTCGACGGGGAAGAGTGGTTGTCAACCATTCTCATCGACCACCTCCTGCAGACAACGCTGAAGGGATGTGTGCCCGACCACGTCCTAATCGGCTCTTCCGATTGTTATTCCTACTTCAGTACTTATAACGACAAACTTGACAGACATGATTGTGCAGATACTGTGCAAACCATGCGCGGCGGATTGCTGTGGCTCTTTGTCGTTGCCGTCATTTGGCATTTGCTTGAGGGCAAGGAAATCCATTCGTCGGTCTTCACACAAGACCATATTGGCGCACTACGTGAGGCCTTGTACCGAGGGCTCTCATCCAACGCAGAATGGGCCACGCTCGAGAATGTGTCTTCGTTCTTTCCGGCACTCTTGCCCCCTGTTCGGAATGAACCCAGTCCGGAGCAGGACGGAGCACTAGTACATGAAACCAGCCCGGAAGACGAAGAACCAAAAGAAGACGAAGAAGTGGTAGCCGAAACCCATCCAGAAAACTTTATCCACGATGTTGAGGACGAAATTTTTGAGAGATGGTAGGTGTCTAAACGTTCCAAGGAAGTTATAAAGCAACTGGCTGACGATGTAGCGCTTCACAAACACGCCCCACCGACCGCCAATGACGTAATCAAGGCGGGCGTTCACAAGAAGAAAACCCTCCTGAGTTACAAACAATGCTACCGGGGGGTCAGCGCCAGAAATGAATCCAAGATAATAAGCGACTCCATGAGCTTTCAGTTGGTTGGGCCGTACGTCGAAGCCTTTGCCCAACGAAACCCCGGTTCAACGGCTTTCATGAAAAGAGGAAGCGACCATCGTATCCAGAGAGTGTTTGTGTGCCCTTCATTCGCAAACGACGTACTAATGTGCGTCCGTCCGGTCATCTCCATTGATGGTGCCCACACGAGGTCAGAGTGGAAGGGAACTCTATACTTAGCAACCGTGAAATCCGCTGGGGACGACTTATATCCAGTTGCTTTTGCGATTACGGTGGATGGCGAAGACTTCCAAGGCTGGTTATGGTTCTACAGCAACTGAAAGCGAGTGCACCAAATCTCATCGCGGAACACTTCAGGCGGGATTGTTCTTACAAACTGTTCACCTTCATGTTGTCCGACCGGTGTAAAGGTCTCAACAATGCGCTCGGCAATGTTTTCCCTGCCAACCACAACTGTTACTGCGCCGTCCACATCCGACGAAATGTAGAAAGCAATCATGGCAAGAAATTCGCTAGTACGGTGACGGCGTTGTCCCAGACCACGTCACTGCCCGAGAAAAGAGCCCTCCTGACACAGCTCCAGCAGAAATCCCCGGGCGCCTACAAATACGTTACGGATATCGACGCGAATCGCTGGATGGACTCTGCATGGCTGGAAGACGAGAAATTGCCTCCCAGGTATGGGTTTCGGAACTCCAACATTTCGGAATCCACAAATAACTTGGTCGGTGACGCAAGAAATGGCAATTGGTTGGATGCAATTGATGGTATATTGATAAAAATGTCACTTCATATTACGAAGTCGCAAGCCGAGTACGAGGGAAAAGATGGTGTAGTGGGTAGTATGTTGGGGTTGGCCACGAAACGTTGGGAGAAATGCGTCGGATGCAGAGTGTACGCATCCGGCAATGACGGCGAAACTTATTCCGTGTACCAGAAGGTTGGGGGGGAATTGGAGGAAGAGGCACTTTTGAAAGTGCGCCCAGTGGATTGCGTGTGCGACTGTGGAAAGTGGCAGGCGATTGGAGCACCGTGTGTGCATGGTATGGCGTACTTTAGACACCAAATGAAGTGGAGGTTGGAGGACGTATTGGATCAAGCCGTTGACGAGTACTGCAAGTACAGGACCCAACGGGAACTTTACCGTCGAAACTTTGTGCCCATTTGGAGGCACTTGCTGGAACGGCTGCAAATCGTTGGCAACTTTTCTGGTTCATGGGCATAACCGGAATTCTTTCTCAGTCTGACCGTTTTCGATCTACCCGGCATTCGTCGTGCAGCACTGTCAGGCGGCAATGTCATCATGTCTGGTTCCAGCAAGTGCCTCCAAATGGGCACAAAGTTTCGACGGTAAAGTTCCCGTTGGGTCCTGTACTTGCAGTACTCGTCAACGGCTTGATCCAATACGTCCTCCAACCTCCACTTCATTTGGTGTCTAAAGTACGCCATACCATGCACACACGGTGCTCCAATCGCCTGCCACTTTCCACAGTCGCACACGCAATCCACTGGGCGCACTTTCAAAAGTGCCTCTTCCTCCAATTCCCCCCAACCTTCTGGTACACGGAATAAGTTTCGCCGTCATTGCCGGATGCGTACACTCTGCATCCGACGCATTTCTCCCAACGTTTCGTGGCCAACCCCAACATACTACCCACTACACCATCTTTTCCCTCGTACTCGGCTTGCGACTTCGTAATATGAAGTGACATTTTTATCAATATACCATCAATTGCATCCAACCAATTGCCATTTCTTGCGTCACCGACCAAGTTATTTGTGGATTCCGAAATGTTGGAGTTCCGAAACCCATACCTGGGAGGCAATTTCTCGTCTTCCAGCCATGCAGAGTCCATCCAGCGATTCGCGTCGATATCCGTAACGTATTTGTAGGCGCCCGGGGATTTCTGCTGGAGCTGTGTCAGGAGGGCTCTTTTCTCGGGCAGTGACGTGGTCTGGGACAACGCCGTCACCGTACTAGCGAATTTCTTGCCATGATTGCTTTCTACATTTCGTCGGATGTGGACGGCGCAGTAACAGTTGTGGTTGGCAGGGAAAACATTGCCGAGCGCATTGTTGAGACCTTTACACCGGTCGGACAACATGAAGGTGAACAGTTTGTAAGAACAATCCCGCCTGAAGTGTTCCGCGATGAGATTTGGTGCACTCGCTTTCAGTTGCTGTAGAACCATAACCAGCCTTGGAAGTCTTCGCCATCCACCGTAATCGCAAAAGCAACTGGATATAAGTCGTCCCCAGCGGATTTCACGGTTGCTAAGTATAGAGTTCCCTTCCACTCTGACCTCGTGTGGGCACCATCAATGGAGATGACCGGACGGACGCACATTAGTACGTCGTTTGCGAATGAAGGGCACACAAACACTCTCTGGATACGATGGTCGCTTCCTCTTTTCATGAAAGCCGTTGAACCGGGGTTTCGTTGGGCAAAGGCTTCGACGTACGGCCCAACCAACTGAAAGCTCATGGAGTCGCTTATTATCTTGGATTCATTTCTGGCGCTGACCCCCGGTAGCATTGTTTGTAACTCAGGAGGGTTTTCTTCTTGTGAACGCCCGCCTTGATTACGTCATTGGCGGTCGGTGGGGCGTGTTTGTGAAGCGCTACATCGTCAGCCAGTTGCTTTATAACTTCCTTGGAACGTTTAGACACCTACCATCTCTCAAAAATTTCGTCCTCAACATCGTGGATAAAGTTTTCTGGATGGGTTTCGGCTACCACTTCTTCGTCTTCTTTTGGTTCTTCGTCTTCCGGGCTGGTTTCATGTACTAGTGCTCCGTCCTGCTCCGGACTGGGTTCATTCCGAACAGGGGGCAAGAGTGCCGGAAAGAACGAAGACACATTCTCGAGCGTGGCCCATTCTGCGTTGGATGAGAGCCCTCGGTACAAGGCCTCACGTAGTGCGCCAATATGGTCTTGTGTGAAGACCGACGAATGGATTTCCTTGCCCTCAAGCAAATGCCAAATGACGGCAACGACAAAGAGCCACAGCAATCCGCCGCGCATGGTTTGCACAGTATCTGCACAATCATGTCTGTCAAGTTTGTCGTTATAAGTACTGAAGTAGGAATAACAATCGGAAGAGCCGATTAGGACGTGGTCGGGCACACATCCCTTCAGCGTTGTCTGCAGGAGGTGGTCGATGAGAATGGTTGACAACCACTCTTCCCCGTCGACGGCACGGATGGCATCCGCGGTCGGAAACCCCTTGAAAATATCTCGTCGGTGGCAGTAGCCGCGTTCAATAGTAGGGATAAAAGCGCTGCGGTTGTTGTGTTTGTAACACTCGTAGGAAGAAGTAAAAAAGTATCGGTGATGTTGGAAAATTCGGAGAGCCGTGACAATTTTGTCAGAGATGTTGGGATAACATCGGCAACCAGTATGTAGTATCGGATGTCACCGGCAGGTAGGAAGATGAAAAATTGGACATGTGGTTGTGCTGGCTCTAGTAGGGTTGGATGATATTGGCTATCACGTTTTCTGTTGCATATGTAGTATCGGATATTAATGGCAGTTAAAAGGAGAAAAATTGGGCTGGTGATTTGGCTGCCTCGGAATGTTGGATGACATTGGCGATTACGTTTTCTGTTCCATATGTAGTATCGGATATCACTGTCAGTTCACACGATTTGGGTCCGTCGCAAGGGGTTTCCGCGCACAGGTTCGCCGAGGTAAACTACATTCACTGCCGCTTTAAACTCTCTTTTCCGTGATGGATACGGCCACCAACGATATGGCTAACAGTACTGCTCTGGTTGTATTTGTAACACTACCGGTAGCAACAAATAAAGAAGTATTGGAGATACATGGAAGATGGAAGATTCACAGGGAGATGAAGATGGTGATCTGAGTGATTTTGCTGTTTTGCTGCCTCTGCTAGAGTACTAGTCGCAGTGTCGTATAACATTTAGCTGTTGCGTTATCTGTTCGGGATGGAGTATTGGCTATCATTGGCAGTTGCGTTTTCTGTTCAAGATGTGAACGAAGATTAATGGCGGGAGTGTGTCGTAATATCCATTGTAAAATGTAAAAGGTCATTATAGTGTTTTGACGGGGATATTATTACGTTTAGCGAATTGCCAAGGGATATTATAGGGTTTTGACAGGGATATTATTATCGATAGCGGTAGTAATGTTTAACCCGGTGGTGGTAATTGGTGGATACTCACTATAGTGTCCTTTTGATTTTATTGCAAAAGGTCATTGGGGGCTATTATAGTCTTTCGCCCTTAATAATATTATACTTCGAAGTATATAATAACGGATTTTGGACAGGCGGACTGAATTCAGTCCCCTGGACGGAATTCATTCCCTTCATTTGACGAAGTTATCTCCCTCTAATGTCAGCCAAACGGACCGTTTGTTGGAAAGAATGATAAAACCCCAACTTTAACTGAGAATGCGGAGAAGCATTCGGAAGCGGCGAATCACGCGGAGAAGCGATTAATCCCGGGAGAACCCGGTCGCCGCACATATGCTGATGTCCTCCGAGGATGCGAGGACCTCAAGACTGACATTCCCCATGGATGCGAGATCGCTGATAGGAACAATGAAAATGTACACCGAGGATGCAAGAGCATCGCAGACGGAGTAGTCTGCACTAACAAGATTGGAGACGGAGTAGTCTCAGCAAAGGTTAGAAAGAAACGTAATGACAAGAAAGGGACAGAGGAGACTGTCACTTTCTTGGAATAATCCCATTGCGTAAGGACTTTGACTTCAGTAGTTATTCCCATCGTAGATCATTGTATTTGAGCCGTCTCTGACACAGCTGCCATCTAAAGGATGGTAGTGGAGACGGACCTCAGGTATAATCTAACATTATTCCAAGAAAGGAAGAATTTCAAGCCGATTTTGTTTCTCTAAACTCATGTCCATGCCTGCTACGAACTCCGGGAGTTGTGTGCCTGCACCGACAAGAGTATCGTCGGCAGCGCCAGTACCAGCGGTTGCTAGTAATGCTTACTCTAACAACAGCGGAAACACTGGCAAGTGTAACAAGAGTAGCGATGGAAGGAATCATGGCCGCGGGCGAAACAGGCACCACAGGGGTGCATCAAGCTACGTCCCCTCTATCCCAGAACAGCTACCTAAGGATTGTCGCACTCCCGAACGGTACATCACCATCAACATGGAATATTTCGGCTACATTGCAATCTTTTTCTTAGACATCAAGAACCTCACTATTATGAAGGATAGAGATGTGGGTATGGATGAGTTTGCCATCGAGCTAGCTTTGTGGTTTGAAGAAATGTGGACTGGAGAAATACGATCATGTGGAAAGGGATGCACTCTAATGGAAAATCTCTGTGCTGCCGCCCTGAAGTTTGGCTGTGCTTGGATCCTCGCAAGCATCAAAGGTGTGACTCACCGCCTGGAGGACAAGAGATGCGTCAACCTCTTCATTACACATGCAATCACAGATTTCCACATCCTTCAACAAAGACTTGATCCTTCTGTAGCTGATTGCTACCAATGGTGTTACAGCAAACTCAAGTTTGCAGAATGCTGCGCCAAGGATCTCTGGTGCTTTGTGGATTCAGCAGGTTGCTGCCGCAGGTTGCTTCCCTACCTCTTTCTTGGGTTCAGCTGGTTGCCGAGCTACCTTTTTTTGGGCTTAACAGGTTGCTGCCCTACATCCCTTATGGGTCTTGCAGATTGCTGCAATATGCTTTTTTTTGCGCCGACAACAGTATCGTCGGCAGCTCTTACTTTTGCGCCGACAACGGTATCGTCGGCAGCTTTTTCTTTTGCGCCGACAACGGTATCGTCGGCAGCTCTTACTTTTGCGCCGACAACGGTATCGTCGGCAGCTCTTACTTTTGCGCCGACAACGGTATCGTCGGCAGCTCTTACTTTTGCGCCGACAACGGTATCGTCGGCAGCTTTTTCTTTTGCGCTGACAACGGTATCGTCGGCAGCAGCAGCAGCACCAACACCGGATGCTCTTACAGCAAACGGAGCAAGCAACAATGGAAACGGTGGAAGTAGCCGTCACCGTGGCCATGCCCTACAACAGTGTGTTGAGACCAACATGGCGCATTCAGGTGCCCAGGATGATTTCTTGGACTTTGACTGTGCATCTGCATTTGCTGTTAACCTCTCTCATGCAGGGAATCAAGGAGCATACATGGAACAGGATGATGTCCTGTCCCTAGGAGCGGATATGAGTCTAGAAGCAAATCAAGAACCATACCAGGAACATCAAGGGAGGACCCCTCGAGCTGGGGGATCCACAGACTCCACTCCACTTGGCAGCCAGGCTTATGACCAAACATGCCGCTACAAACACCGTGTTGGACGTGATGCCCAACCAAACATCCCAATCCTCCAACTCCTCAGCACTGCCTTCCAAACAAAAGCCAAGGCAACCAATGATCAAGTTGTTGTTTTCATGATGATGCATCTGCCATGTTTTGGCAGCAATGCCCAATTGTATGATCCACACCCAACCAACTGCATTGATGTTCGCATCATTGGAACGATTGCTTTGAAGGGCTGGAACCACTTGTTCCCCACCAAGTTTCCTACCAACTTCCAGGATGATGTCCAGGCTGTTGTGGCAGAAGCAAAGTTTGTGAGCCTCGAGCCCAATGTCTTTCCACGTGGTGTTGTGAATGAAAATTTGGAGCATGATTTATTCTCGACTACTGCTCCCGATGCTAATGCATATAGCGTTCTTCAAGCCCAGGATGATGTCTTGGACCTTGACTATGCGCCTGCCCCAACTGCTAACCAGAGTTCCAAGGACAATCAAGGAGCGTCCACGGATCAAGATGAAGTTCTGTTCCGAGGAACAGATGTGCATAGTCTAGGAGAAGATCAAGGAGCAAACCATGATGGAAGTTGTGGAGCAAAGAAAGGAAACCAAGGGGCTGGAGGCACTGCCAATTATCTTCCACCTGCTGATCTAGAGAACGATCCTCTCGGTATCATTCAGAATGAGGTCTCGTCCCAGGATGGGAGTAAGGTCAGTCTCGGTTTGGGCAAAGGTGCTGCCAAGGCCTTGAGCCAGCGACACCCCAGCATTGAAAGCAGAGACGGCCTGCATAATGAGAGAGAGACGGATGATTTCCTGCATCGTGACAATGCTGACCAGGTTCCTGCTGAAAATCAAGGAGTACATGTGAATCAGGATGATGTCCTGCTTCAAGGAGCGAATATGGAGGTTCCAGCAGATGACCAAGGATCGATCCAAGAGGCGCATGCGATGGAGAACCAAGGAGTGGATATGGCAGAAAAGCAAGGAGCGATCCATTTTGTAGTAATGAGAAACAGCTTCAAGACACCATCTGTCTGTTTTCACAAGGCCCTATACGGATGTGTAAAATCTGTGCTCCTCTGGTACAATCATTTAGCTTCCACCCTCATGGACATGGGTTTCGAGCTTAATCTGTACTATCCATGTGCTGCCAACAAGATGGTCAATGGGAAGCAGTGCACTGTCGCCTGGTATGTAGACGACAACAACATCAGTCATATGGACCCCCAAGTTGTCACCAACGTGATCACGGCCCTTGAAGAGCACATCGGTGAAATGACTGTCACCAGCGGTTGTTGTCACAAGTGCCTCGGTATGGACATTACCTTCAACTCCGACGGAACTGTTAGCATTCTGATGGAAGACTTCGATGGAACTGTTAGTATTCTAATGGAAGACTATCTCAAAAGTGTGATCGAGTTTTTGGGTGAACCCATTTCGTCCTCTAATGCCACTGACAAGGGATTGCTAGATGTGAATCCAGACCCACCTGCCGTGGATTCTAAGGAGCGCATTGATCTCTATGGCAGTATTGTCCCCAAAGGACGTGCGTCTGCAGGACAAAAATCCCTGCACATTAACATTCACCACTACTTCATAACCAATCATGTCAAGACTGAAGGTCTCAACATCATTCACTGCCCTGCTGAGGCAGTGCTGGCAGTTTTCTTTACGAAACTACTCAAGGGAGCCCTATTCCGAAAATTTCGAGACGTCATCTTAGCACCCAGCTCCTTTTCCGTACCGGCGACGTCGCTGCGTGAGGAGCGTGTTGGAAAGAATGATAAAACCCCAACTTTAACTGAGAATGCGGAGAAGCATTCGGAAGCGGCGAATCACGCGGAGAAGCGATTAATCCCGGGAGAACCCGGTCGCCGCACATATGCTGATGTCCTCCGAGGATGCGAGGACCTCAAGACTGACATTCCCCATGGATGCGAGATCGCTGATAGGAACAATGAAAATGTACACCGAGGATGCAAGAGCATCGCAGACGGAGTAGTCTGCACTAACAAGATTGGAGACGGAGTAGTCTCAGCAAAGGTTAGAAAGAAACGTAATGACAAGAAAGGGACAGAGGAGACTGTCACTTTCTTGGAATAATCCCATTGCGTAAGGACTTTGACTTCAGTAGTTATTCCCATCGTAGATCATTGTATTTGAGCCGTCTCTGACACAGCTGCCATCTAAAGGATGGTAGTGGAGACGGACCTCAGGTATAATCTAACACCGTTAGCTGTTAAAACAGTTATTTTACATCAAGTACTTGCATGGGTATAATAGGTCGCGGTTTAAATTGTCGTTGAGGCAAGAAAATTGGCTCCTGAAGTGCAGACGTGTGATGGTCGGGTGAAAATTTCTTGGCAAAAATATTGAGAAATTTCATTTGAAAATCAACCATGAGGATTGGTTCCGGCGCTATCTGCACTGTGAAGCTCAGCAGGATTCACCCATCCAAGCACATACGCAACAAATATCCTAACCACACAAGGAAGGATGAGATTGTTGGTGTCCGGATCCTTAGACAGGAAGAAAAAATAGTCCACCGAAAGCAACAGTTGTCCGTTGTTTTTGTTCATGATGAGTTTAAGGATGATGGAGGACAACACATTGAACTCTACTGCGTGAAGAGATGGGCCCATGTCACAGCGGAAGGAGATGCCAATCTCTTCTTTGATGTTCCCCCCCCCCCCCTGCAATCTCGCCAACTGGATCGGAGCCTGATGACATAAATCCACATCCAATGATCGCTCGGATGGCAACAACAGTGGGACCTCTTTCGGAATCGGACATTGCCGAAGCTCGGACCCTTGTAAATGATGTCGATGATGACAACAGGCCTGCTCCCGAGAACATCCCGGCTAGGAATGAGTCAGTTCCCAACATCTTCAATGCGGCTTGGGGCCACAGTGGCTCATGTAACCGAAAAAAGACGGGTCCAAGAGATTACAAACCCCGTCTTGAATTTGGAAACAATGAATCCATGCCGACGGTCCTCAAGATCTTTGAGAGCTTCTTCTTCCAGTCTTTTATTAAGAATGTTATCATTCCGGCAACAAACCAGACAATGCCAGGCAATCGGCCTCTAACTTATGGAGAGTTCCTTGTCTTTATTGGGCTGTGGCTACTCATGGCAACAATCGTCGGTCCTGAACGTAGAGACTATTGGAGCACCAAACCGATTGATATGTTTGAAGGAGCTCCATTCCGACTCAGCCACTACATGTCAAGGGCAAGGTTCGAACTAATCCTTAGACATTTGAGCTTTACAGACAAGCAAGCTCCTCCCCTTCTAGATCGGTTTTGGCAAGTCCGACCGATGATTTCTGCCTGGAATGATAACATGTCGAGGGTCTTTAGTCCGGGCTGGATTTGTTGTCTAGATGAGTCAATGTCTACTTGGATCAACCAATACACATGTCCGGGGTTTATGTTTGTCCCAAGAAAGCCTTGGCCCTTTGGAAACGAGTACCATACAATTTGCTGTGGCATTTCCGGCATTCTTTTTGCAATGGAGCTCGTGGAGGGCAAAGATCAACCCCGGCAGTTAAGGAACGAGGAAGACAACTTTGGTAAGACAGTCGGCCTCCTCCTCCGGCTAACAAGATCCTTGTGGGGCAGTGCCAGAGTCCTTGTTCTTGACAGTGGATTCTGTGTCCTGAAAGGCCTCATTGAGTTAGCCAAGAAAGGAGTCTACGGTTCTGCTCTAATAAAAAAGAGGAAATATTGGCCCAAATATATTAGAGGAGATGAGATCAAGGACCATTTCAAAGACATGCCGGTAGGCTCAGTTGATTCTATTGGAGGTAACCTAGATGGGATTGACTTTGATGTGTTTTGTATGAAGGAACCGGACTATGTGATGATGTTGATGTCAACGTACGGGACAAACATTCGGATGGGTGAACACAAGAACCGAGATGGCGTTGAAGCCTTCCAATATCCCGAGGTTGTCCACAACCATTACCAATACCGGCACCAGATTGATGATCACAACAACAAAAGACACCAGCCTATTAGTCTTGAAGTCACATGGGCAACGAAGACTTGGGAGAACCGAGTCTTTGCATATCTCCTTGCCACCACTGAAGTCAATTGCAATCTGGCGTCATCCTTTTTCATTGGCGAACCTCCACTTCCAAGTCTATCCTTCCGGAAGGAGCTAGCAAGAGAGCTACTTCTCAATCCTTACTTTAATAGGAATGTTGCCACTGATGAAAGACCAAAGAGGAAGAGGACTTGTTGCGAGCACACATTCACGACATTGCGAGCATATACCAAATGGCAAGGCTCGGACATCATCCCATCGTCATCCATTTATCCGCAGAGAATGTGCAAAGGAAAGCACAGGAAGGTCCGGACTTACTGCAGCTGCAGTCCTGGGGTGGTCATGTGTGAAGAGTGCTATGCTCAGCACAAGCTGGAGATCGATGGTCAGTGAGCGCCATCGTCGGAAAGATTGGATTGGATTCAGTCCATGAATTTTTCGAATTTTTCGGTCTTGTAAAATGCGTAAGCAGCACCTGGACGTTCGCCTCAATTGGCGATCAGGCTGCACCACAGGTATCTCTACTGAATTTCGCGTCTTTTTTATATTTGGCTTTATGTGTGAAACTTATTTCCTAGGATGCTAGTCACATTTAACTTTAGACTGAATTCATTCCAAATTGCAGGAAAATACCCGATAATAACCACAATAATAATATTATCTTCATCTTCATTGCTAACAGCGTGTCGAGTGCAACAATCTTCGAAGCGGTTGTCACAGAAGACTCACTCCTCGACGAACGTGGAAAGTAAACGTACATCAGAAATTAGAAATGCTACTCTCCTGTTTCTTTAGATGTTTCCATTCTTCTTGTTGTTACCACAAAGTTTGGAACGCGTCTCCACCTCAGTCGTCGAATCGATGAATGGACGGCCATTGTCTGTGCAGAGACGGCTTCTGTCATGAGGAACACAGATCGTTACGGCCCCTTCACATTTATCCGTTCCACTCGATGCCTCGAACTTGATACGGTAGGTACGGCCCGTGGTTCCTGATCCACTCCTTTCCGCACGGACCAAGGCAAGACCTCCCGACAAGATCTGACCATCAGGAGATGTTCTGCCATCACCGTTACCGTCCAACGGCTCGTTCTGTTCGATAGCCAATATTGCAATCGTCGTTGGATCCACCGTCTCGATTCCAACCTGGACCATCTTGTGATTGGCTGAAATACAAAAGGAAAATTGTAAATATCAGAACACAAAAATCGAGTGAAACAGGTTCAACGACAGCTACATTGATGTACTTACGTGGCCATACCATACTGCGACTGGCTGCGGCGGTGTCACATGGTGTTGTCGGGACGGTACATTGGATAGTTATCTCAGCGCGATGGTTCAGGCCGTATGCAACTTCATTATCATCAAATACATTCACATCAAATGTATGGAGTCCTTCGGTGGCACCAGCAGGTGGTTTAATGGTGGCGACGAACGTTACTTCGTCTCCTGGAAGAGCCCCGTTCACTGTATCGGAGGAGACCCATGACTTGTATCGATTATCGGCGGTACCAACATGTAGACCATTGATTTCATTTGACGTCAATGCATCTTTGACGACTTTGATGACATCACGGACCAAAGATCCAGAGGAAGTAAGAACGAAAGCTCCCCCCGTCTGTGAGGTCCAAGCCAGCCAGTATTCAGTTGAATGTGCCTGGATCATCATGATGTTGTTCTCCACTAATCCTTGAAGAACATCATGAAGGTCTAAGTCGTCGTCTGTGTTGAAAAGTCCATCACGACCAGGGTCCTTGCCAGTAGACAATGTATCGCTTTTCCCTGGGATACCCTCATTAATGTTGCAATCGTGGGGCACATTGTCACCAAAATTGAGTAGGATTCTTCTAGCACCGTCTCTCCAAACAATTCCTGGGCCCGAATAGCTCTCATACAGAACACGTGTATATGACTCTGGATCGTCTTCGCCATTTCCCAATCGTAAACGATTGATTGCATTCGAGACATCAACTGTAGTGGCAGTCAAACTCTGGTCGAGACGGTAGGCGTAATCGGTGTTCACTCCATATCTGTTGCTGTAGCCACAGTTGGCAGTAGCTGCTGGAGACATGAGCGGGTAATCCATGTACGAAACTACACCAAACTTGAAATCCGCACCAGGAAGATCATTCTTGAGAGTGTTCATTATGTTATTTGCCCTGCTTTTTGCGGTAGATAGGATGCCCCCATACTTCCGGTTAAATCAAAGGCGAATAAGATATCCACCTTAGGAGGAGCTTCAGGTAGGGTGTAAACGACGTTTTCGTCCAACGTTTCTGGATGGCAGATGGATGCAACCCATGGCGACAATTGTCCTGTGTTACAACGCAATGTAAGGAATCTATGAATTTGAATGCAAAACAGGTTGGTGAAGAAATTAACACCTACCTTGAACGAACGACATGAGGGTGAACGCGTACAAAATGATTGGTTTCATCATGCTTGAAAATATTTTATATCAAATGTTTTGTGGATGTTTTATTTTACTGTTAGTTCCTTTGTTTTCCACCTCTTTTTTGTTGTATGAGCAAATCTGAAACAGATCCAAAATAGGAAAGATTAGAGGTAGAACGAATGGGAACTGGATGCGTAGAATGAGATTTCAGTTCGGATCTTCGATTCATGTGTTATATAATGTTGCAAATTCTGGATGAGAAGTAAATATCTACGTTACGTAGGAGAAACAGCGAGCACAATATTCGTAGTGATCATGTAATATAATAAAGGTGTCAGTTTCGATAAGAAGGGAATTTGCTTCAACTCTGATCTAGGGCCGTGGAAGACAACAGATTCAAGCATTGAAACGAAACTATCATCAGATCAGGTTTTGGTGCTACTCTAGCTAGAGGTCGCAACGCTGTATTCTATCCAATCCTATGACAGCGAGAATCCGATCCCATTATCGAGGATCCGATCCTTGAGCACGTCTTATGAATCTGCAATCATACATTTGATACCTGAAAGAAGAAAGGCATATCTCTCGGTTTCGATTAGCCGCAATTATTTGTGTATCGAAGTCAGTTACTTAGTAGATTCAATAAATGCCCCTGGTAGTTCTCGTTCTCGATGATCGGCATTTTAGTGCACGAATTCGTACTACCGTCGTACGACTACTGGTGGTACTTACGTAACACGTCTGGTTGGGAACTGATCAGACGTGCGACGAGATAAATAACTCCGTTAGCTGTACATTGACTGCAGACTGCAGACGATGATGTGAACTGTGATGTACTCGTAAAGAGAAAACCAATTACGGGGACTGCCATAGCTTTACACTTCCGAGAAGTTGGGTCACCCATCTGCACTCAAAGTGGGGCAAGGCAAATCATGCAGCAACAGCTTTCCAACCCCTATCATACTACTACCCTCCCTACCACGACAGGGTCATCCACTCAGGGTTGGTATCTAGGCCACTGTCGTTATCAATTACGACATATGTTACCAAAAAGGTCACGAAGGAAGAATCTAACAGAATGCGCCTCTCAAAGAAGCAATCAATCAGTTGACTTGCAGTACCACAAGTGGAGCAGGAAATCAATCTAACGATAGACAGTAAGCAACAACCACACCCACCTAAATTGCAAATCCCCCGCTCTGACTATGTCAGAATATCAAAATCATTCCTCTATTACATAGCAGTAAATACATTATGTGTACGTGAATTGGTTCTATACAGTACTCTTAATGCTAATTGTGCCAGATTCCGTCACAAGTGGTACTGACAAATGTACTCAGGAACGGCTCTTAAATTTTTTTGCCATTTTTGTAAGCCTGTGATGTCTGAATTTGGTGAAACGTTCGTGCCTGGCCTTTCTCTCGGCAGCAGTTAGAAGGAAACTCGCCGAGATACTCCTTGTTCATCGCCGTCTTCGTCAAGTAAGACAAAGCGTCGCTCTCGCACGATGCTTTCGTGTTCCAAGTCAAGATGATTCAACTTGACAATGTCGTTAAATGGCATCATGGATGCAGTAGCCAAATGATTCACGAGAGTGGTGCACGATCCATCTCTGAGTTTTCGTTTTCGATGATTGCTTTCCGGCTCGCAAAACTCAGTTGTGGTGCAAGGCCATTGTTGCATTGCGGCTTTGAAAAGAGGATCCCCGTGTCCCAGTCGAAATTCTCCGTAGTAGCTGTGAAGTGGCATAAGCCGCAACGTCGAAGGATCTTCGGAACTGGAAGATCTCATAAGCTGCAAGTATTCCGCATCTGCATGGTCTCTTGGCTGGTGCTCGGTCAGGATAATCCTTTCACCAAGTGTTACTGTTCTTGGACCGGCCCACTTGAGAGCAGCATCTATGACGATAATTACGAGAGAAAGGACCGATGAGTAACAGTCCATTCATTCGAAAAAAGATTTGAAGCACAGTTGTTGCCTACCGAAAAGTGGATCTCCCGATGAATCTTTCTTTGGTTCCGACATCGATAATCGAGGAAGCGATGATGTTAAATTGCTTAAGCGGAGATAGAGGGTGAAGTTGCTTTGATGTTTTTTATGGCAGCTCCTCATGCCATCATCCTCTTGCATCACAAATGAAGGGCTTCTCGTTTGGAACAACCCACATAGGTACGGTAGTCTAATGCTACTACGTTTTTTGCACTTCATTGCCTCGTCCTACCTGTTGTTCCGAAGTGGAATGTTTTCTGACTGTGAAATGCGAACTCGTGAAGAACAAAACGATCATCTTTTTTTGAGTACCGGTACGACAGTACGTCGTACACCGTCTACCGTAGCTTTCTAGGTACCTACCCTACCTAGGTAGCTTAGCAACACTACGTAGTACTACTTACAGTTAATACTTCTACGACATTCTCGGATTACCGTATTATGACAAGGTACAGCTCAAAGTCTTCATTTTCGTACTCCAGTAGGAACTTTTTTTTTGTGTATCATTTGAATAAAAAGTGTTCCATATTTACAGTTAATAATTGTAAGGTCGGCGTGCTGCTTTGACATCGCATGATCTATGATCTCGTAACTACGACGTAGCTAGGTCTTGTTTGGAATTCGTTTTTGTCCATAGCCTAGATGATGAGCTGAAGGACAGAAATGTGGGACAAGATAGTTCTACGCTATACGTCGTATAAAGAGAGAGAGAAGCGTTGCAAATAACTATTGAATAGCTAACAGAACCCTGGTGGTGGACATAGTACTACATCATTCCAAGAAAACAATCCATAATGGGAAAATGACAATCTGACTCTACAGGCTTCGATGAAAGTTGTCGACAATTCATGCTATAATGCGAAGACCAAAGACAACGCACAAGAAGACAGGCGAAATCCATGCAGGTGCTCCAGCAGAACATCCGTCCTGAGCAACGTTACGGAGGCATGTGTAGTTTTCAGCAGCAGCAGCAGCAGCAGCAGCAGCGTCTTTAGCACATCCATAGCGGCATGCAATTGTAAGGTCGTCGATGAGGGTCAGTATGCCTGAAGCTCAGTCTTTCCAGAACAACAGGTAAGGCCCAACCTATTTATCCACAAAAGCGTAGCTAAAAACATTGACAGTAGGATTCGGTGGCGATTCTTCCTTAGAACAACGATGTTGCACTTGCGCAAAAAGATTGCACAGCCAGAGCGTACGTGCAACCAACAAAGGACACTTCTAATGGTATGAATACCAGCTTGTCCACCGCAGCCAGAGAATACAGTGATTTAGAATGATGGATAAATTTTCATGTTTACTCAGTCCTCCCAATAGCACAGTCGATCATTCCGTTGGTTCATCCTTGTTTTAAACGAGTACTCAATTTAAGGCTGAAAACCGAACACTAGCTACAAACGATGTGCATCCAAGATTAAGAGATGATACGTGTAATAGTGCATGTCAAAATATCTAATGAAGTGCTGGCATTCGTCTCTTCCCGATTTTGAACAATTCAGGATGCTCTTTGACTTTCGTATTCATCGAGTTCTATGTCAAGTTCAAAGCCTATACACATCCTAGCATCGATCAGGAATGGTCAGCAACATGATGAAGGTAAGTCTATTGAAAGTCAGATCTTGTATATTTATGTTATCTACCACAGAATCATTAATGAAAAACAAATCAGTCCCCACGCTTTCTCTTGTTCCCTGCATATTCAGAGAGTGTACGACGACGATTGATGATTAGTACGTACTTCGGTTGTTTGATTTCAATGTACATGACTCTTGCAGAAACTCACCTTGCTGTCGCATCTTTTGGTCTTGTTCCATCTTTCGTTTCATGCTGGTGACTTTCTGAAAGACTGGAGCATTTTTGAGCAAATCCGGGAGGGCAATGAACCGAATGCTGCTGCCACGTAAATATACGCTCGGCAATTTGCTCACTTGTCCATTCCGCGCAGTACGAAGTACATCCGACAATGTCATATTCATGGTATCCTCGGCACTCAGTAGCAGGCCCCGGTAAATTTCTCCGTTCTTCATCTGATTGCAATGAGGAGAGAAAAAACGTCAAGGTGAGCTTTGAAAAAAAAGCGAAAACATCCTGATCTAACGTAAGTCTCACCTCTGCGGTCACTTTCATACCCTCCGCTTCATGTAATAACTTGATAGGCACACCGATATTACCTATTTCATTCACAGACAAGAGCACCGCGATGAATTGGAGTGATGTTAGAGAGAAAGTGTTGGCAGGCAGCGACGGTGTTGCAGAAATAGAGATTCTCGAACGGTCCGCATCACCAAAAGGAAAGTATACCCACTTACTCATTTCGATTCAAATTATTTTTCGGATTCTCAAGAGCTAGCCTTTATGGGAGGATGTACTGGAAGCTGCGGATCGATCGTTGTATCGGCCGGTTTACGATGAGACTTGTTGTTGTACAATCCTGATGTTAGCGACCGGAATCAAACCACGGCACTAATAATGATAGAAATTTGCGAGAGCTTCCAGCGGTTAGCCAGATAATTTCAACAACTGGTAAACGTTGATTCAACAACCAATCAAGATCTTCCAAAAAATCGATCAGAAGCCAGAGAAGAGTTGTCGCTAGTCGGATGATGCGTTTGCAACGGTTAGTAATCCGACAAACTCAGGCCAATGAGCTATCTTGTGATGGTCTAGGATGAGACTTGATGAGAAATACTGCGATAATTAATATTGTAGCATGTGTTATGATGGGACGTTGTTGGTGAAAGGATCATCGTCGCAATTCACCCTCACAGTCAAGGCCTTCACACGTCGAGAGTCGAGAGTGGGCGAGACGAGAGTTGGCAGCTATACCCAGCGACGTACAGACGATAACATCGAATAAGGCAACAACTGTTCATAAAAACAATACTCGGAGTAGTTTTTCTATGTAATATTTTTGGCATCCAATGGAATTTGTTTTGTGTTTACAGTTACTACCAATCCAGAACGCCGGAGATCTGACTATCTACTGCCAGAAATTTCGACACTTTTACTACTACGATCGATGATTAAGCTAGCGTACACGCAGAAAACTATAGCAAAAATGGGTTATTTTTGTATGGTTTGTACTACGGAGTACAATCTATGAGCATGGGGAATGACCCTTGTATTCTGATGTAAACGACGCTTCGCCTCCAGTCAAACTCCTCAACCGGTTGGCGTATCCGAGAATCTCCACTAGGGGGACGTCACCTCGAACCAATGACTTGCCATGAACGCCTTCCCCCATTATAACATCCCCGACCGTACCACGACGATTGTTCAAATCCGAAAGAACAGCCCCAACCATGTCGTTGGGTAAAGAAATTTCTACCGACATGGTTGGTTCCAAGACGCTGCAATAAGCCTTGTTTTCTTTTAGGCACGTAGCGACGGAATGGGCAGACGCAGCTTGCAGTGCCCCGGGAAGAGCCTTGAGACTGGCCAAACCTCCCTCGGCGTCTACATTTTCAACATGGCACACAACATTCGTCATTTCGGCCGACCTGAGAGTACCGCGCTTCAATGCCCCTTGACAACCGAGAATTAACGCTCGCGCAATGTCACTCTTAATGAGAAGCTCTTCTTCTGTCAGATCCTGATTCAAACCAAGAAATTCTCTCGCATCCGGCCCAACAGTCACGACAGGACTGGAAAGCAACGTGCAAGCATTGTTTATTTCGCAATAGTCGGCTGGGTGATTCGGAGTGATGATAAGATGAACGGCAGCTTGTAATCGTGTTCCTCCGATAGTCCTGTCGTAGTTCACCAGACCCCCAGGCGTTTCGATTTGCGTCATGACAGTCTCGCAGAAGGACACTGAAGGGGGGCCCACCGTCACTCGAAGACCATGTTCCCTGAACAGTCTGTCAACTGTGACATCGATATGTAGTTCTCCCAAGCCTGACAAAAGCGTTGTTGAATCTGTTTCTTCCACCACAAGACTTGGATCTTCAGTCGACATGAGTTTCAATACTTCTGATAGACGAGACTGTTGTTCGGAGGTTTCGGCCTCTAGCCGAACAGTGAGGACTGGTTTGGGAGCTGCAACGCCGGCGAGGTAGACTAGATCCTGTCCTGCGTTACTGCCAGCTTTTCCTCTCTTGGGCTTGGAATTCATTGACGTTTCGGAGGCCAGCATTAACGTGTCGCCAGTCATGACCGACTTGAGACCTACCAACGCACAGACGCTTCCACTCTTCACTTCCCCGCCATCAATATTGTTGAATCGTCCACCTGCCAGTTCCAGCATCCCACTGACTCGCTCCGTGCGCGGTTTGCCGGCGATTTCGCCCGGTGCGGGAGGAGTGATTACTTGCAATTGATCACGATCTTGGAGCTTTCCAGAATACACCCTCGCAAACACCACTCTACCGTCACCACCTCCTCGCCCTTTCATGTGGACTACTTTGAACGCCAAAGCCAGTAACGATGGATGCAAAGGATGTCCCAGCCTCACTCGTTTGGGAACCAAACCATCTTGACCTGACGCATCTGCATGCCTTCCATCATTCTGCAACATGTTCACCGATGGAGGTAATCGATCAAGAGGAGAAGGCAACAAGTCGGCAATTCCATCCAGCACCAACTCGACACCCTTTCCCTTGAGGGCAGCTCCCGCCATCACAGGAACGGCCTTTTGCGCCAGAGTAGCTCGGCGGAGAGCCGCTCGCAGCTCCGCGTTACTAGGTTCTTGTTCTTGAAGGTAGTACTCTTCCGTGGCGGCATCGACTTCGGCCAAGGCCTCCACAAATTCGTATCGTGCCTTCAAGGCTTCTTGAGTCACAGCACAATCTTTGTGAATGGGTTGCCGAGTGTCTGGTTGCAGTAGATTGACTATTCGAGGCACGCAGTTTTCCACGTTGTCTGCATTACCACGAGTCATTTCAGGCCACAGGATGGCTCTCATGTGTATCAAATCCACCACCCCCACAAACTCGCCGTTGGAGGAGCCCAATGCTTCAGCGGAGACAGCCTCTATACAAGACGGTAAAGCATCATTTGCTCCTATTGTTGCGAGGTCAAGTGGTTGCGATGATCGATTGCCACGAAACAATGGCATTTGAGTCGGAATCGGATTCGCTCCCGGTAGTTTGTCACGAATCGATTGGACTGCCCTACCGAAATTGCAACCGTCCTTGTCCATCTTGTTGATCAAGGCCAAGCAAGGTAATGGCTCGTGGCCATGATGATTGGATTTCTGCAAAGTCGGCGATGAGACATCCAGGAACTCTGGTTCGGAAAAATGGACGTGGTTGTTGAGGGACGGTTTGGTGATCGCTCTCCATACAGTTTCCGTTTGTGCTTGTACCCCCGCAACGGCGTCCAGAACCAAAACGGCTCCATCCAGTACTGCTACACTTCGATTGACTTCTACCGAAAAGTCGACGTGTCCAGGAGTATCAATTATCTATTACACCAAAAGAAGAAAGAAGCTAAGCATTTGAATATACTGCGACACAACAAAACGCACATCAAATACCCCATGTTGCCCCCTACATACCTGTATGTTGACCTTATCGTTTTGTTTCATATCGTCTCCTCGTTTGTTGTTGTGCCATCCCCACTCAAAGGAAATGGCCGCACTTTGGATGGTGATTCCCCGTTCTTTTTCGGCCGGTAAGTAATCCGTGACGGTCGATCCTTCATCCACGGATCCGCAACTTCGCACCACACCAGCCAAAGCCAACATGCGTTCCGTTACAGTTGTTTTGCCAGCATCGACATGAGCCAGTACACCCACATTCCGTAAATGCTTGAGACGACGATGTTCTTCTCTCAAGTACTCCTCGAGGTGATCGTCATCTTCCTTGGGGAGTGCCGACGATTGGAATCTCGAAACGGTCCTTGCGGTTTTGCTGGGATGATTGGATTGGCGTAATATTATGCTTGAACTGTTTCGAAACAGCATCAGCCGAGACAGTGGCTGTCGTATCCTTCTGTACATCATCGTTACGGGTAATATTGTCGTGGTTGTACCGTAGTTTATGGATAATTTTAGGGTACAGATGGGTGGAGGGAAGAGTGGACCGTTCCGATGTGAATCTTTTCTCTTTTTTTTATGCTGTTTGTTGTTTTTGATGATGAGAGACTCACTGATTGAGAGAGACGAAACACAAGTACGATGAGTGATGAGCGAGCAATGTGAAGGAAACTGTCGTGGCGGACGGCGAATGTGTCTCGGCGTACAGACCGATTCGTTTCGAATGACTCATTCGATTTCTTTTTCTTCGTCTTGACTGTGAACAACTAATGAGTCGACTTGCTTGACTACAAATTGGTCGGACAACAACAACACAACATCATGATGATCCATCAACGATGATGCTGTCGTGTCGGAAAAAACAGCAACGGCCAAGATTTTCCCCTCTCTCATAAACAATTTCTTTTTGGTGACCTGTGGATCTGTTGTGCCCGTGTCATTTTCGCTCATATACCACTGCCATAGTATTATTTATTCATATTACAGATCTATCGATTCTTTGCTGGTCAACAAACAACCTTAGTAAGCTATATACGTGTTGTTGTTGCTGACATTTTTGGGTCGACGACACACACTTGGAACGGGTCCGGAAAAGTCTAGTCTAGTCTACGGTAGTCTCCGTCCATGTCTCATAGTCCCGCTGTCTCAGAGTGGGATAACGATTACGCTCGAGTCGCCCGTGTCGCGTCACAACTTCGGACACAAGGATTACATACGGGTGGTGGTAACCCCCAACAACAACTTCAGCAACATTTGGCACGGTTAGATAGTGCCCTTTCCACGTTGCCTCTTGCTCCCGCGGAACTACAACGCCGTCGTCGTTTGATTCATCATTTACGAGGAGGATCCGTCGGACTATCCCCGTCTTACTCCCGAACACCCAACAGTATGAGTAGTGGTACCGACGGTGGCGGCATGACATCCATAGTACAAAGTCCCTATCAACCACCCATGTCCCAAATGGCATCAGCTATGCAACAGCAAGATGAAATGATTGATGAATTGGCGGTGGGTGTCAGTCGCTTGCGAGATCAAACACAGGTCATTCACGATGAAGCACGAATGCATGTCAATCTATTGGGAGAAATGGAAACCAACTTGGAGGCAGCCCACTCGGGACTAGACGAAGAAACCAAACGGGCAGCAAAGTTGAAAGAAGATCAATCTGTATGGAGATTACAGCTCATACTTGCAGGAGAAGGAGTCCTATTCATCATGTTACTATTTTTAGGACTATCACCTTGAGGAACTTTTGCAAATATGTGGCACAGTCGGTATTTGCCAAACATTGATTATAATTATAGTGCTATTTTTGTGAAGCCCTCTGGTTGAGATACACGCTATATACTATATACGCCTATTGTAAGGCATCAAGACAGCAGAGGTCAGGACAATTCTCTATGGAGTAATAATTATCATCATCATATATTACAGCATATATGATAGAGCTACTTTTTGGAAGGCAAGCGAATCTTGTCCAGCATTTCAAAGTGTTGTTTCACCGAGACAAGGGAGTTAGCAGTGATGGCCCCCGAAGCGGCTGTGGCGGGCACTCCGATTCCTGGAAAGGTAAAATCTCCTGTAAGGTACAAACCCTCCAAAGGTGTTTTGTGTCCTGGTAAGGTCTGTTTCCCTGCTTCGACTCTTGGCCCATACGCTCCTCGAGATCTCCGTAAAAATCGTTCGTGTGTAAGTGGCGTCCCGATTTGAACCGTTCCAGGAACGGCACGTTTCCTTGCATCGGGGACATACTCTTCGATGGCACTCCACAGAAAGTCTGCCGCTTCCTCTTTCTTTTTCTTGTACTCCTCCGAGTTTCTGTCCATATCTTCCCACCATTCGTATGGCTCCGTTGCTGGAACGTACGCATGCAACACATGCTTCCCCTCTGGTGCCAAGGTAGGGTCAATCAAGGATGGCATGCTACATAGCACAATGTTTCGGGGTGCTTCGACTCCCTCAGGTGCGTCCCAATCTCGTACCACCGCCCATTGCGCCGGAAAGTCGGCACTGGGTATCTCTGGAAGCCCCTCGGCATCAATTCCAGCATGAATATGAATGAAGCTCTTCAAGTCGGGCACGCCTCCCGTCTCCTCATTTGTATTAATGAGTGAATCCATGTAGTCCGCCGCCTTTGGATGCAAACTGCCGCTTGCTCTCGCTTTGGACAACAGTTTGTTGGTAACATACGGATCCGCGTTGGAAACCACAGCTTGTTTCACCTTGACTACTTTACCATCGGATAATTTGACTCCAGTAACTTTGTTGTTTTCAACAAGAATCTCATCGACATGGCAGTTTAAGCAAACCTGATTTCCGTGCTTCCGGACTCCTCGAACCAAGGCGTCGACGATGGCTCCAGAACCTCCTTTTGGGAAATCCAGTACTACACCAGGACGATACCAATCTGCAAGCATGTACGCCATGACAGCATTCATAGTTCCGGAAGCTGGCAGTCCCTGCAAAAGAAAGCAACTGAAAGAGAACATGATAACAGCAAGACAAGACAATTGAGAAACCCTAGAAACGTGGACACTATCGCTAACAAGAGTGAGGCAAAACTTACAGCATGTCCAGCCAGTTCTTAACAAACTTGTCCTTTAAATCCATTTCTTCCATGATTTTGCTGAATGGATCGTTCAGAGTTTGACCTTGCATCAATGTGGTGAACAATTCCTTGGGATATTTCAACAACGTCAACACGGCACCCGCGTCTTCTCGCAATGCCAACGACGTCAAGGCCTGGGCGGCATTGGACAATGGACCCATCCGTTCCATCAGTGCAGCAAATTCCTCTTCGGCATTGGGTCCACCATGTTCTTTCAAAACATTCCCGAATTCTTCCGGTCCGATCTTGACAGCAAATCGTCGTCCATCCGGCATAACCGTACCCCATCGATCGTAGGTGATCCATTCTGCATCCTCGCCAATGATTTGGAAGATATTCTTCAGTGGATTGGGCGACTCGTCCATGCTGAATCCTGAATACAGCGATGGACCCGATTCAAAGTGAAACCCACGTCGGGACCAAGAGTGGGCCGCACCACCGGGAGCATCATGCGATTCCAGGACCACTGTCCTCTTATTGCAGTGACTCAAGAGGGCCGCACAAGAAAGACCTGCCAAACCACTACCAATCACCACTACATCCACTTCTTCATCGGTTGGAACCTCATCCGAGGCCGTTCCCGCCATGAACAGCCTTGGAGCATAACCTCGATAATGAGAAAGTAGTTGCGCCGATGGAACAAAGGCCGTCGTCGTGGTTGTCGAAACGGCCAAAAGTACTAGAGCTGCGGTTGCAGATGGGAGAAGCATAGTTGACAGAAAATCAGTGTAATGGTTCGTGTGCCTCCAGATCCCGAAAATAGCCCAAGAAGCGTCGGAGGGATTGTAAATTCACATCGTAATGGCCGTCGTTCAAAACGATGAGTTTGCGATTTTTCTCCTCTTCAGTCTTCGGGAGAAATACACGTCATTCATCGAGTCACGAATGTGATGTGGTCTTGTGCACCAACCCTTCACGGAGAAAATAAGTCATGCAAAAAAGGTACAACTCGGGGGGACAGTCGTATCCCCCGTTCGGACGTACTCAAAGTTTACTACCGGAAGGTAGCGTTCTCCCACCTGCTACCGTGCTTTGTGCTTTCATTTCCTAAATCTTTATTCCTTACAATACAACTCTTATAACATACAACTTCACATGAAAAATCTGGTCGTCCTGGAAGTGGACAATACTCTAACAATGCTTCAACATTACAACTACTATAGTACGGGGCTGGCAAAAGAAAGTGGATGGTGGTATTCCTATCGCCGAGTCGAAAATTCCATGACATCCGGTTTGGAGCGAAGGATATGATACAGTGCGTCGGGATTTCCAGTGTGGTGTTGATTATGGTTGGCCTTTTCCAAGGCCAGTGCCCATAATGAAAGAGACATCTTGGGAGATGACTGTAGGATACTTCTCCCGCTCTTGTTCAATCGGAGGTAAAAGTCCATCTCTTCCTCCACAGAAGACAGTCCACCGATCTCTGAGATGGGGGATTGCATCCTTAGGGTTACAATACGAGTATTTTTCTTCAATCCTTTCAATAGGCCTTCAACTGCCGCCAAATCAAAGAAATCACCGACATGAAGCTCCTCCAAACCATTCATTAACGGTAGGCAGTCACCGAAGGCATGCAGACCCTGGTGGCCTATGACATTGGATGGAAACCAGAGTTTCGTGAGCGTTGTGTTCACTTTCAAAGCTTCTCCGAATGCTTTGGCGCCTTCATCGCCGATGTTGTTGAAGGAGAGTATCATCGTCTTTAAGCTGCAGTTGTGCCTCAATGACTCGGCAAGAGCTTGTCCTCCCTCACCATTGATGGAATTTCCAAAGAGATGTATTTCACGTATTCCCCGATTTCGCCGCAACATGGACGAAATCGCTTGACTTCCAACTACCCCGAAATTGTTGAAATCCAAGCTCAAATATTCCAAACTGTCGTTGTGCACCAGTGCATTGCAGATTTTTGAGATAGAGGTATCGTTCAGTCGATTACCGGATAAGTCCAATATTTTCAATCCCCGATTGGCTAGCAATCCTACCGATAGGTGCGAGATTCCTTCAGCGTCGATGGTGTTGTGGGAAAATCCAAGTTTAACCAACTGCCGATTGGATTTCAACATGAGACCACATGCTTGAGCCGTTGACTCGTCAATTACATTGTCTCTTAAATGCAGTATTCGCACAGAACTCGAAGGATGCAACGCCAACCCTATTGACGCCGCCATACAACCTTCCCCACCGACTTCGTCTAACGTTAAAGTCGTAACGGATCGATTTGTCTGTAGCAACCGCTTCAGTTGTGCCGCTGCGCCTCCCTCAATGGTCATGTTTTGGAAAATCAAACTAGTCACATATTGGTTGTGCTCCATGGCATCCGCCAAAACTTTCATCTTGTTCTCATCTAATGTTACCGATTCATCTTTGCAGTCCAATTGGAGCTCGTCAATGTCTGGATCGTTCCCTTTGACTGCTTCACATATTCTTTGGAACCAAACTTCAAATGTTTCGTCCTTATCCTTTTCATTCTCTTCTATTGAAGACTCTTCCCCATCTTGGGCTTCTGGCACCATCGCTGGAGATGAGGTATCAGTAGGGTCACCAGACGCGACCAATCGCCACTGGAAAATCTGATCTCGAACTAGAAGGAACCAGGTCAAGAAAACGGCAACGCATTGCATCGCCGTTCGCCAGACGAACAGGGAAATGGACGACCGCGATAGCTGCAGCCTCATGGTGTACTGAAAACTGTGAAGTTCAGCAAAAGCCAACCACGCTAACTAGAAGTTCATGCCATCAATCAACCAGTGGCATCAGAACTTCAGCACAAATCTCTCTGTTGAATTGATCATCTGCCTCTGTCACGCCTTTTATTGGATCCTGACTGAAAGTTTGTGTGGCCTGAAGATGATATTCTGGGTTGACACCATATACATTTCGCTCCACACGTTGGAATGCGGGACATGGTTGTTAGAAGAAGCAATCCCATTGGGCACATTCTTTCTGGGGACAAAAAGACTTCAACGGAGACTTGAATGAGCCTGCCTTTCTCGAAAATCGATTCGACTCGATCGACGTGATCAATTCTTACAGTTACGACGTAATCCCCTTCACGATTAACTGTAACTACTGCAACTCGTTGTCAAAATTTCTGCAGAACAGTACGACGTTTTTGCAGACACACCTTGCTTTACAGTTAGTGAATAAGTGGAATCATCGTTCTCCTAGCTGTTTACTTTATTATTATTCCTAGCAAAGATGATGATAATATATAATATTACTATCCTATTTAACCCTTCCCGTCGATGGCAATCCGTTCGGTGCTCCTTGTGAATACTTCTGTACAGCGATTATCGACCCTGCAGTATTCTCATTGAGAGAATAGCAACATTATTTTGCATGGCTTTGTACCATCCCGGCTTGATGGGACTCCTTTGCATTCGATTGACGACATCGAAGCCCTCTACAACTTTAGCAAAACATGGGTCCGCCTCACTGGGATCTTCGTAGCTACTTTGTCCGCCAGGACCATGATTTATGCTGTTGTCCCTGGTAGAAATGTAAAAGTCGGGTCCACCTGGTCTTCCAGCAAATCCAAGCGTGTACTGGACGTGTGGGAACTTGGCAGAATATTCTTGAAATAATATCGAATCAAAGCCCGAGTCTTTGAATCGCTTGTGAAGTTGTGGGTTGGGAGGCGACAAAAAGTTGGGGGCTGGACCTCCTTGTATTACGTGCCCAGCATTTCTGTGAAAAGACGTCAAATCGTATAGCTTACGGTTTACTTGTTCCAAAAACCAATACACCACGTGTGGAAGCTCCTCCACTGGGGCCAACTCAATAATGATGGTTCCTGTGTCTTCCTCGTTTTCTGATTCTTTGGGAAAAGACGGATCAAACTGAACCTTTATCTCCACTCTATGTGGTCCTGGCCCGAACCTGCATGAAGGGTGGAGAGTCAGACACAGCACAAACAAACCTCGAGCATTTCCACGAATGTCGGAACCAATGGCAACTTACTTTTCCAGTAGTGCCGTCTTGGACATGAGCTGGATGTTTTGCTGCATCTTCTTTTTGTAAGCTGTCAGCTGTTCGATTTGTTTCTTCAAATCGTTTTCTCGTGACTCGTCAAGTTGATTTTGTAAATCCTGGTGATGGTGCAATTGTTGTCGTAATTTATCGTTTTCCGCCTGCAACTCAGAGAATCGAACATCGAATTCACGAGAGATTTCTTGCTGATGGATTTTTTCGTCTCTCTGAAGGTGTTTCACCAGATTGTCTTCATGCTTTGATACCAGGACGTAGCTGGCAATCAACACCAGGACCATGAGGACACCGAACGGCAGCATCCACGATGTGTTGATGCTGTTGGCTCTGCTGCGCTGTTCGGCCCGAGCACGACGAATTCCAGCTTTGGGATGTGACGGTTCGTCAGCAAATGCTTGTGGAAGATCGGCCCCTCCAGTGACTTCGACGCCGTCATCTGATTCCTGGATGCTGTACTCTTTCCGGTACTTCATATGTGATTCTGGAGAATAAGAATGATGAGATTGGGCTTGGGAAGGGATTTTGCCGTGTCCACCAATGTGCCTCTTTGTTATGTTAGCGTAGGTGATGTCGAATATAAGAGATGATGGAACACTATCGACAACTTACTCTTCATGGAGTATGGGTAATGGGTACCATCGTACGGTAGTCTACCGGTACACTCTATTGTCTCTACCTACCGTAGCTACCGGTACCGTAGGTACCGTAATACTCTACGGTAGAGACTGGGAATTCACCGTGTCATCTTCGGTGAACCTGATCCTTTTCAACTCTCGCCATTTACAGTTAGGTATGTACCGGTACTACGTAGTACTTCGTAGGTCGTAGTAGTAGAGTACGATAGGGTTGTCATTTATTCTTCACATCTCAAACCCGCCACTCCGCACCGAGTTTACAGTTCGAAAACATCAATTGTAATGATGATTTGCTTCTCTGGACCTCCATCAGCCATTGAAAGCACGCAAAAGTACATTGGGCGAAGAAAACAAAATAAGTAGATGAAGCTCGCGGATACTACATCGAAATAGAAACACCTCTCGGAGCAATATTTCTTCTTTTGAAAGCCAGGTCTGCCTTTTTCATAATGGCACATGACTCTACCTAGATACGAAGTGGAGGTTCATTTATTTGAAAATCATCATAAAGAGTGATAGAAAGTTGATTGCTCTCGAAAACTGAAGGCAGCGGAACGGCAATCAAAGTCCTTCGACGAACAAACATGGAAAATGAAAAAAATCAGAGGTTGCGTAAACAGTGGGAAAATTTACCCGCCATCCGTTTTTTCTGAAGGCACTGCTGCATATCACGGAGCCGTTCGTCAAGATATCTCTTGCACATGCCTTATGGGACATTGGCTGGGTGGAATCTCACGCCAAAGAAGCCGCCCCCTCGTGCGTGTGATCATCTTGAATCTTGTGGGAAGGTCCATGGAGAGGTTCATGGACGAGGTTCTTTGACAGAAATGTTGACATGTTCATGTGGTATTATAAGGAGCCGGCAACGACAAGCAGCAGAAGGATTCGGTGGAACATGGGCCTCACCATAATGCGCAAGTAGGTTTCTGGTATAATACCAGCAACCAGCACAGCACCAGGTCATTGTCTCATTCTATTCTCTAAGAGGAGGAATCTGCAGTACAAGACCCTTTTCCGACCACCGACAAGACAAGGTAGACGGAAACGTTGCCAGTAAAAAAATGTACGTTAGTACATTCGAACATTTCAAACAAAATAAAAACCCGAAAAGAAAAAAGCCATCTCGTTGTTCGTTGATTCTTTGCAGTTGAGAAAGAACAAGAAGTATCCCGCGGAAGTTTGCCGTTCTAGCTAGCTAGCTCTCAATAACGGAACTACTGTAGAAGGAAATATCCCAGGGAAGTTTGCCTTACCAACTCTCTCTCTCTAGGTAGCAAGTTACTCCTTTGGTCGTCGTCATTCCTTCAATTTTGTCCTCCATGGAACGTTCGACGATTTCAAGTAGCAACGAATGACGCCAAAATCGTGTTCCGAATTTTTCGAATCCTTACAATATTTGTCGCGCCAGCCGACTTCTAACTACGACTGAACCGAAGAGAAAGATTTCACATGCTCTCTCTTCGATGACTTGAAAATGGATGTTGTCTCGCTAACTTGTGCGTGCTGACAGTGAAATGCTTCCATCAACAATCCTTTTTTCCCTACTTTCACATCCTGCACCTCTCGACACTGTTTGTTGGTGCTTGCATCCGTCTATCGGTTGCAGGTAACGCTGAGAAGGAAAACACAGCAACACAAGGATTAGACAAGCAACAACAAAAGAGGTAGATAACTCGTTTTTCATCTACAGTCCATCAACTTCCTTCTGAAATCGTTCAACTTCCTTGTGAAATCGTTCAAGTGGCGAAGTCTTTTCCACCCTCGGTTCTCGTTCATTTTGAAGTATCTAGATTTGTTGATCACGTCACGAAAACATAACTGGTTGTAGTCATCCCACACGTCTCTTGTCTTTTGTAAATACTCTACAAAAGCTTACAATAAAGGGATTATGTTTCGTCGAAAGAAAAAGAACCAATCCAAATCGCAAGATGAAGATCCGTCCGATTCGACGCCAGAGCCATCGGCTCCTTCCGCGGGTGGTTTTGGAATGTTTCGTCGGAGTAAACGGAATGATAATAGTCAAACAGCAGCAGCAGCAGCACCTCCTTCGCGACAGCAACAAGGTGGCGCACAATTTGACAACAGTGATTCCCATTCCAATGAAAGCGAAGAACCTTATTCGTTGCAAAGTGGAGGGCACTACAACCAATCTAAATCTGGTCGTGCAATCGGTAGCCAGCCGCATGATGATGCCTCGGCCACGAGCTCTGTAACCTTCAATTCCAAAATGAGTCGAGGCGCCCAATCCCAGGCCTCTCGCGGATCCAAGGCTACCAGCACTGCCGCCAAAAGCCAAATGAGTGCCGAAGAACAGTTCATGGCGTACTATTCCCAACGCAAGTCACAGACGCAGGAGGGGCAAGATGCTGCGCCTATGTCCACGTCTGGAATGGATTCATCCGTAGTGTATTTGACATCCGATGACGAAGCGGACGAGTCAAAGGCTCCCAAGACGGAGGCCGAGCTGGAGGAGGACCGCAAGCAGCGTGCTCGACAAGCTGTGGAGGATCGCAAACGGAAAGCACGCGAAGCCGTCGAGGCTCGCAAAGCCAAAGCTCGACAGGCCGCCTTGGATAAGGCCAAGGGAGGCAGCGGTGCCGAGGCCGAAGCCGCTCCTAGTCCCGAGCCGACCTTAATGGAAAAGTTGGAGCAAGAAAATCAAAGGCGAAAGGAGGAGGAAGAGAAGAAACAACAAGAAGAGGAAGAACGGAAGAGACGGGAGAGTGCCGAAGCCCAGCAGCGCCTCCTCCGCGAACAACGGCTTCAAGAAGAGGAGGAAGCACTGCGTCGAGAGGAAGAGGAGATGAAGGCACTCGAAGAGCAGTTGCAACGCGAGGAAGAAGAGGCCCGCCGCCTCGCTGAAGAAGAGGAAGAGTTGACGAGGGCTTTACTGAAGCAAGAGGAATATAAGGAACAAAAGGCCCTAGAAGATGAGGAAGCAAAATTGTTGGCAGAGGCCGATGAAATTCTCCGAGCCAACGAAGAATCCAAACTGGAAGAAGCTCGAATGCGGTTGGAGGCGGAAATTATTGAAGAAGAAGAAAAAGCCCGCGCAGACGAAGAAAAAGCTCGATTGAAAGCTCAAGAGGAGAAAGAGGCACGATTAGTAGAAGAAGCACGACTTGCTGCCGAACAGAAGGAACTGGCTTCTTCTTTGGCAGAGCAAGCATTGAGAGTCAAGTTCGAAATGGAAGAAAAGGCTCGTCTTCAACTGGAGGAAGAACAAGCTCTTTTAGAAGCGGAGGAAGAGGCACGTATTGTGGAAGAAAAACAAAAGGCTGAAGAGGCTCGTCTGGCGATCGAGAGATTTGCAGAAGAAGAAAAGAGGAAGGCGGAAGAAGCGAGATTGGCGATTGAAAGCTTTGCTTTGTCTCAAGGAGCGGCAATGCAAGATCTTTCTGTTGGAGCTTCCGAACCAGATTTTATTGATACACCTAATGCAGATCTGGATCTGGACGCAATTTTGGATGGAAGCGTGTCCGCGTTGTTGGATTCGGCTCTCGATAGTCCGATGCCATCACCTTCGAAAGATCCAAGCAAAAAGGGTGGCTCCCTGTACGGGTCGTTTTCCAAACTTTTGCCTGGAGGAAAGAAAAGGGCCGCTCCTATAGAGAATCCCAAGACAAAAAGTAAATCAGTAACAGTGTCATCCAAGCCACAAAGTGGTTTGAGGTTTTACAAATCGAAGAGTAACAAGGCGGCTCCTGCTTCCACATCCGTGAAACCAAAGCCACAAACACCCTCTAACAGGCCGTCTCTACCAACTCCTCCACCCAATACGAAGCGAACTCAAACGACACCAACACCAAAAGCAGTAACTCCCCCGAAGAAATCTCCTTCCCCTCCGAAGAAATCTCCATCCCCCCCCAAGGATGCGCACAGAGTTTCAGATTTGGTTTCCAGTTACGAAAGGTCACCAAAGCGGTCTCCTCCCGGCCAACATGCGGTCGATGATCCTGTCGTCGATACCGGCAACAAACTGTCAACACGGGTCTTTCCTAAATCTCCGGCGCGTTCTATTGACTCAACAGGGTCGGTGTGTTCTGTGGATCGAATTCCTCGATCTCCTTTCATTCCGTCTTCTGGAGACGACGACGTCCCTATATGCGATAATTTGTTTATCCCCCACTTACATACTCATCGTGGAGGCTGCCAAGTATGTATTTTTAAGCTTTCTCAGGAAGAAAAAGAAAAATACGACAAGGCCGGCCGCCATATTCGTGTCGCATGTACTTTTGGAGGGTGTGTTGATTGTCAGGTGTTTCCGTCGGGGGAAGAAGAAGATCCCGTCCGCCTGTGCAAGCAATGTTTCTTCGACACACATATTGTTCGTCCTCGCGAAAGAGAAGCCTTTTCTGGAAATGGTGCCCTGATTGGAGTGGACACCGTCCAAAGAAAGTCTCCAAGCGGGTTGAAGGTATTCTCAAAGAGTCGCTACTGAGAACACCTGTGGCGAAAAATATTTGATTCGTAACACATAATGTTGTTCATGTTGTAAATACTACGTTAACAGTATCTGAACATGTTTTTCGTTTTCTGGTGAGGACAAGTCATCTTATCTTCTCTCATGAGCCGTTCCATTCGCTGGGCTCTTTTGAGAGCATCTTGCGCACTTCCGTGGCATTCTTTGTCGTAAAGCTTTGCGCCAAGGCCACCTTCTCGTCTGATTTCTGGTCTCCATTTGCACCCCTGCTGATCCATAAGTTCAACACAAAAGTGAATTCGGCGAATGCGTTCCTGCCGTTTCGCGATACGACGTCTAGATAGAAGGCCGAAAGAATCGAAGAGTTCGTCGTCCGTGTAAAAATTGAAACACTCCATCAACTTTGCTTGCAGTCTACGAAAACGAATCAAGTCGTTGTCGTTGTACCACAGCAAGTCTGCATCATTTTGACTTTGCCATGTGTCGATGAAAATGACTGTTGCCAATTCATGGAAGCGAACGGCATGTGATTTCCTCCCCTTTGCACCAGAATCATCGTGCCCAATCATCTTCTAATAGAGGTACACTCCTGGATTTGTACTCCGAGTAAATGTGTCTTTCCGCTTTTGCAACATCAATACTACGACTATACAAGTCAAAACATGGAAAAATCCATGATGGACATTAAATGTCGAACAAGAGAGAAACGTTGAAGCTTTTTTTGTTCACGTAGAAAACTTGAAAAATTATTTCATTACGACTACTCTAGCTAGTATTGTTGGTGCACAGTTTTCATCAGACACTGTTATCGAACTCTTTACAGTTTTGAAGTTAGTAAGAACAGCGTACTACAGTAGTATGTCTAAGCAGACTACCGGTAACAGAAAATGCCAACCGGTAGTTGCTCTTTGTTCGGAGTACTTCAGTAGATTGAAGATGCGACAGAAACGACGTATCACACCTCGATGTTTGAAAAACCATCTCTAAATTCGGATCCTCCGCAACGATTGACCAACATTACTGTCAAAAATGAGGAAAAGAAGTCGGTAGACTCCACCGATGGAGTGTTGCCCCAACGTGGTTCTATTTTGAGAAAGGATGGGAAAGATGAAGAAGGAGCAGAACATCATCCCGACGTGAAGGTGTCTTTCAGCAAGGTGTCACACTGAGGGACTGCGTAGATATTATACCAACGGATCACCTCAGTGTTCACCAACAGTCGGCCTTCGATGAATTTCTGTAACGCCTCCTCTGTCTTAAAGTGGTGGACCTTGGCATTGGGAGTTGGGAGACTCAATATCTTTGTCATCTTCTCCCGTAACAACCAACGCTCCTCTTGGGCGTTTCATCCAACGGCAGTCCTCGTCACACAGGGCGGGGTAGATCTCCTTGTATGATCGAATTCGAGATTCCGCCCATTGGTCATGGTCAAGGGGGCGAGGCTCGGGCCCTTTATATTGAGTGTGTGTATGCGAACAAGTGGTCCCCATGCTGTCATCATGCGAGATAAATGAAGGAGCACAAACGAGTGCTTTGAACGATGCAAGGTATCTTTTTCCGAAGGCAGGTATCATAGAAAGAACCCTACGTAGTACGTAGCCCAACGTAAGTACTGTGCTGCGAGCTGGCGATGACAGAAACCAGGTTGGTATGATGTATCATGCCATGTGGCTTCAACACACGCAGCCGCAATGAAACCGAATCGACACAATGGACTCTCACCAAAATGGATCGTTGCTTCACATGCGTACGACTACGGTGGTATAATATACCCCTGGGTTTAGTAAGCACCCCTTGTACATCGGAACGTGCCGTTGAAGGGCAGACGTAATTCGGAAAAACTTTCCAAAATTCCGAGATTCCATCATTGCTCACGGACTGCTGCAGTCAAACTGGTCAAATCAA
This sequence comes from Nitzschia inconspicua, assembly GCA_019154785.2. NCBI lineage: Eukaryota > Bacillariophyta > Bacillariophyceae > Bacillariales > Bacillariaceae > Nitzschia > Nitzschia inconspicua. The sequence goes on from JAGRRH010000017.1 coordinate 752,653, forward strand.
AGCCACAATGTTGGGACCAATTGCAACACAAAAACACAAAATATAACAATGAACGACAACACAATCGGTTCTTTGGTGCCCATTTACGGCATCGCAAGCCCAGATCTTGGTTGTTCCTGTGAACACCATGCTATTTGCGATTCGCTGGTTCACATAGACATGCTGGTTAGGTTCAAAAAGATGGTTGTATACAGTGGTAAGTGGTCAAAAGGTCACTTTGAAAAATTCGAAATTTGTTGTTCACCTTCTTTCTTGTTCCAGATAATAATAACTATAAGACAGTTATGGCTGCTGCTTGGGTCACAGAAGGATCGAATCGATGTGTAATTGGCCTGAGAAGCTCTCAAAGTACTTTCATCGTTTGGAAGGACGAATCGCCCAAGTCTACCTAATTTATCAACATTCCAAGGACTACAACAGAATGGCGTTTTCCAACAAGAATGATGGTGTATGCCATGCTATTTTAGTTGATAAAGGGATTGCGTGTGACGAACTTCTGGATGACCTGCGACAAACACTACTACCGGTAGTAGGAAGTGTGTATTAGCGATTGCATTCGGCACCACTTGAAGTTTTTGTTTCCATCCAGCGTTTGTGCAAATAGGGCAACCATCTGCAAAAAATGGAACAAACAGTTGGTCGTCCAGATGCCACCAATAATGTTGCCGTCAAAGCAACGTATTTCATCTTCCACGACAATGCAGCTACCGAAGAATTTGTCGAGGTTGGTGGTAATAAACATGAAAATGATCACAATGATTCCTCTGCTCTTTCCATCTCACCGGGTGGAATATCATTGATTGAGGAGGAGAAGGAGCAGAAAATCAAATTGACAAAGTCGACAATGTCCTCCAAAACACATTCGATTTCCTCCGCTGATTCAGGCGGACCGTCTACCAAAAAGAGCAAAACGCAAAAGGATGGTGACGGTGGTTGATTGACAATTACATTTTATGGGAGGTTGAATTCTTTGTGGATTTCGTATTGGCAAGAAGGAGCTGTTTGTCATAGCTTCTGGCTATCGAGCACAAGGACTCATTATTGGCCAGCCTTTGTTCGCAATCACGCACAATTTGCAGCTTTTGACCGTTTGTTAGTCGTTTTCGTGCCATTTTGATGTGTTACGAGTTGTTGCAAAAATGACAACTTGATGAGAAGACAGATGATAATCGTTTTTTGGGAGAACGACATGAGTCCCTGATTTCGCGTCAGTCACGACGGAATTTCAAATCGATCTAAGAAGTAATTTAATTTGAATAGTACATCTTCTACATACGTGAAGAATTCGTCGGCTTTAGTAAGCACCCAAGGATGGCACTGTACATTTGGCGCTTATTATACCACCGAAATTACGGTAGAGTACAGGTGAGCGTGCCCGGTGAGAGGCGGGAGCGAGCAAAAGCGAAATTTGTCCAGCGAAACGAGTACCGTACTACCTGGTACCTTTTAGCTACCGGTAGAGAGTACCGTAGTAGGGTAAAAAGAAACAGAAATGCAGTCACACACATGAACACAACATCATCTTTACAGTTACAGTTAATAAAGAAAATTTGTTTACTTCCGCGGGGCGTATGATAATTATTTATGTAGGCCATTTTTTTATGTGGACCGTGTCAAAGTGTTTCTTGCTGGTATTCATTTCACGGATCCTAGACTACCGGTATCATACAGTGATGTCTGTCGCTCACTGACGATCGAACGATCGACACACTGATGACTGTGAGTAGTACGACGTTCATCAGCTTGTTAGAGTGAAGGGGCAAGTCGTTAATTGTTTCTCTCTTTCTCTGCATTCTCATCAGAGCCACATGCTACGAACCCGGGATAGGCCGGAATAGGACTATTCCGGGATAGGGAGTAGGCGATCTCACTACGAAGGGGGGGGGGTACGGTATTCTATTGACATGTGAACTGTGAAGTAGACTCTCTAATAGCTAGCTAGGGTAGCTACCTACCGGTAGCTAGCTATCATAGCTCTACTACTACTAGAGAGAGAAGGAACAAGAAAATCGAGAAGGAATCGAATCAACACCTTCGGTTTTTGTCGTAGTTTTGTCCGTACTGTGGACTGTAAAATGAAAAAAATGATAGTATCGTTCTACACGTAGGAGTGGCTGCCGGTAGTAACTGTAAATGAAACAACACTTACTAACAGTAAGTACAGTTAATGACGACACGAAGAAATAATATTATTATGATTTCTACTATCATGTGGATGAATTTGCAAGTTTACACCGTCCCTCTACTCTCTAGACTACTCTCTCCAAATCGCTTCGATTGATGCTGTAGCAATCAATAATACTCGTACCAACTTCCTCATACGAATGTACTAGCAATTGTCTCGAAAAGATCTCCAGATCATAGCTACCGGTAGTCTCATAAGAGAAGCAATATTATTATTATTTTCGAACATGTCCTCCTCGACCCACGAGGCCGGTGACACGGTGTCGGCTCATAAACAGCAACAAGAATTCTCAGCGCCATCGTCGGACCCATCCCAGCAGCTATCATCATCTTCACCTCACAGTGGAAAACCTTCCAAACCATCTCTGGTGAATTCGGATCCTCCTACGCAACCATTCGCCGACACTACTACCAAACACGACGAAAAGAAATCGGTTGACTCCACCGATGGAGGGTTGCCCCAACGTGGTTCTATTTTGAGAAAGGGGAGGAAAGACGAAGAACAAGGAGCAGAACACCATCCCGACGTAAAGGTGTCGTTCAGCAACCCTACTTTCTCTCACCGTGACAGTGACAGTGATAATGAAAGCAACATTGATGTTGAGATTCCACATGTGCTTTCCGACCTGACGATCGGATCGAACCGAAATGGAAGCTTGACATTGGACCGAAAGACGAACCAGGCCGACCCTGAAACGTTGACGACGGAAGAGGAGACCAGAATTTACAACCTCAATGATTTATTGGAATCCACCAAGGAAGGGCCTGACGAAGCAGCGGTCCTCTCGAGTCTCGAACGAAGGCGATCATCGTCGAAACATCAATTTACGTCTCCAAATATGCATGAAAACATGCTGCCACGCGTGCCGGACGAACTCTTGTTGAATTTGCATGAATCCGATCGAGAGAAACAGGAAGATTCGGACGACGATAGCAACAACGATACAGCCCTAGCTCCGCCTCAGCAAAAAAATGTAGTCCATGGAGACAGTGACGATTTGCGGATCTTGGCGGATCGCTTGGCGGGAATCCCGTTGCTCGCGGGAAATATGGGTGGGAACGACGGCGGTGGCGGCACGGAACCCAGTCGGCGACAGTTGTTGTTGCAGAAACAATCAGGGGCTTCACAAAGTGACGACAGTAAAATTAGCAGAGACGCCAACAGTAATGAAAATAATGACAAAGGCTCTGTCAAACTGGCACGGGCGGGCGTCGATCGCTATCACAATAATGCGGCTCTCATTTTTCCCACGAAACGAAGGAGTTCCGCATCGCCGAGAATGAGTGACCCAGACATTGAACTTGCTGGAGTAAATGATTACAAAAGTGACGATGATGACGATCCATCCTCCAAGAAGAAGAGAAAACCAAAAAGAAGTACTTTGCAACGAATTCGTGAAGCAAGGAGAAGGGCTAAAGTTGATTTTGATTTCTTCATGGAATTCATGGAACCGCACAAACCAGTGATCTGGAAAAGATTTTGGCAAGTAACGGTAAGTTGTTGTTAGCAAGCACTACTGTTCGTAAAGTGATGGTCGCCTCACCGACAAAATTTTGCTTTTGACAGTGGTCTGTCATGGTGCCATCCCTCGTCCTTGCCTCCGTCCTCTTTTATGGCTTTGATAATCCGCCTGTAGGATATGCGTTGACTCCCTGCAATGACTCTTCCGTCACCGCTACCGAACCAGAAAGTCTGTTTCCTAACTTGAACGATCGATTAAGCATAGCGCCAAGGCCTGTTATCGTTACATCTCTTGCCCCCACGGCAACAAACGAAACGTACGCGCCTACAATATCTCAAGCACCATCCGCCGTGCCGACAAGGGCGCCTACATTTTCAATCTTCGAAAGGGATATTGCTCTCTGTATTGATGAAGAGATGTCGCTACAAAAAGCTTCGGCCTCGTGGTGGATTTTATTCTTGGGATGGTGAGAGGAGCATTTCTTTTGCCGAAAACATCTTTGCTTGCTTGTTGATCAAATCTAGCTAACGCTCATTAACTCTCCATTCACTTGTAGTCGACAGGCTGTGATGTTGTCTGTCGCAACGTTTTTGCAACTTCTCATTATTGACTTTCTTACCCTTCGAACAAGAGTATTCCCAAGGGTAATTGGAACGCAGATGTCTCTTGCAATCGCACAGTCTAAAGGCTGGCCTTTCGTCTTGTTCATGTTGGCGTTGCTCGATTTGATGTTTCTCTTTGGTGATCGACGTATAGCTCGTCACTGGCTATTCTGGCAAAAGTTCATATCATTGATGAACGCTACGAATCCAAGTGGTAATGTAACCGATGCCCACTTTTACAAGCTTATCATTTACATATCCCTCGCTCTGAGTGTCGCAGTTACCGCTAAACGGACTTTGATGGGGAATTTCGTTGGGAATCGAGTGGTTGGTAGGTACCCATGAAGCGAAGGTGTTGCACAGAACGAACTTTCTGCTGGACTAACGATCGTTTGAGTGATTTTCTAGTGAGCTACCGTGAGGATCTTTCAAAGATCATCAAGAAGTGCTTGCTTATCAGTGAAGTTGCTGCTTTGGCATCGTTTCCACAGCGGATTGCGAGAAGGAACATAGTCCAGAAATACGACTCGTTTGGCAAGATGTACGTCAAACCGCTTGGAAAAGGTTCATCCAGCGACGAATACAGCAGCGATAGTGACGGCGACGATGAAGTGTCGAAAGTGGCAACGCAATTCATGGATACTTTACCCTTTGGTAGATCAGTTAACAGCAGAAATCCAGCGTTCACAGGATCTTTTGAATCGGATATTCTTGAGATGTTGGATGAATGGGAAGAGCCAGAGCTCAGTCACGAGGATACGAAGGTGAGTTTCTTTTACGCAAATTACTCTTGTTGTCCTTCTGAATTTCAATTTACAGTTAACAAATCTTTTTCACAACTATGAGAAGAAAGTGAAAACTACCGACGTCCTTTTCTTTCGAAGGGCCCTCGGTTTCATTGACAATGAGTATCCTTTTTCGCCCGCTTTCGGTCGGGCAAGCACTCGTGAAGAATGCATCAATTCGTCGCAAAAGATATTCGAGAAACTCAAGACTGGCAGAAGACAAGTGCTCAACTTCACAGCACTGTGTGAGATTACCAAATCTGATGACGGCACCCTCGATAAAACGAAGATCCGGGATCTGATCAGTAAGTTCGATCGCTCGGTGGCGATTCTAACTACTGTTTGTGGAATTTCTCACCGCCCGGTGGTTTCATTCTTTCTCCTTGCGTTTTCAGAGGTTTTCAGACCGAATCGAGTTGGAGAGATCTCCAAAATAGATTTTGTTAGATCTGTTGATAGGTACGTTGTTCCATCTCCACGAGCCATCGAATAGGCGGTCGAAGTGTTCAAAAAGATACTCAACTTGCCGTGCTCGCTGCCTTTAGTGTATACAAGCAACTTCGGCTACTTTTGGCAAATATCAGGAACTCTTCACAGATTGACAATGCTTGTGAGTCCATTACTTGAAATTTTAGAGGAGTCCTTCTACGTTCCCAACCCTCAAGCTTCATTGGTGTAGTCTGACATTATTTTGATCTTTCTTGTTTGCAGACGAGAGAATCGTGAGCTGTGTTTTTTATGTGATCGTCGGCTTTGTCATTTTGGCGGCATTCGGTTTTGATATAAATTCAATCTTCTTGCTGCTCAGCAGTATCCTTGTGAGCTTTGCTTTCATGATCGGATCTGCCAGCTCCAAGTACATGGAGGTGAGTACAGTGTGTTAGAAATATGCATAACACCTCGTCTGTAAGGAACCTCACCCATTTTTTCCCTCAGGGCATTCTGCTGATCTTGGTGAGAAAGCCATACAATATTGGGGACAGAGTGGCATTTTTAGATCCAAATTCGACCGTTGACACGAAAGGCCCTCCTGCTGGTGGTTGGGTGGTGGAACGAGTCGACTTGTACACGACAACCGTTCGTCTTGGCACAACCAGAGAGTACGCTACCTTCACCAACGGCTCGCTCGCAAATTCGAAGATTATCAACATGAAAAGGTCTGATAAGCCAAATATTTTCATGCATCTCAAGTTTACTTCCAACGTGACAAGAAAGCAGCTTGAAGAATTTAAAATTGGAATGACGAAATTCATCAAAGACAGACCTAGAGAATGGATACGAATCAATGGGTTTAGATGTACTCGAGTGGAGACAGAGCAGCAGTTTCTGGAATATCTCTTGATTGTCCAGCATCGCGAAGTGAGTGCAGCAAAGTTAACCTTGCATTTTTCAAGCTTTCAAGTAGATTCTCACAACATGGCCTTTTCTTTACCAAACCAGTCATGGCAAAGCTTTTCCGCCATCCAAGACAGCCAAGGGGACGTATTTATTCATGCGTTACACCTACAGAAGGAATTAGGAATGGAATACATTGCTCCAAAGGTACCGATTGAAATGCTTGGTGGTGAACATCCACCTCACAGTCAGCCCAGTTTCCAAGTCGTGAGCCAGCCGCAGTATACCAGCCTATCTGAAGGTCACCAAAAAGTAATCTAGTCCAATGCCTGTCGTTATGCTATCGGAATCCATAGAAGATTGTTTCAATTCATGCTAGTTCTGTTGGACATAAGGTTTACTTCCATTCCTTAGTAGGCTTCTGCTTCAGAAATTTGAATATTCAGCATTTTCATAACGCAAAGAAACTGAGAAGAAAGAAGGAGCTCAAAATGTATTTTATGATCAGGATCACAAAATACTGACGATGACCGAAAGCTTCCGAATATGCGGGACCATAAACGAAATCACTTTCAGTTCCACCATTGCCGTAGTAGTCCTCATAGTAAAATTCGCCGATTGTTCCGTCTCTGCATATCTCTGTCTCCCCTTCAAAGCTCAGGCAGTCATCATGATCCACCGTCACCATACCTGTGATTCCCTGCGCCACAATGTTAGCGGCGATGGCCAGATCAGTAGCCTCTTCCTCGATGCAATCGACCAACTTCTTGTCTTCGGGACAAGGAGTAACCAAGTTAACCATTCGTTTCAACGATTTCTCACCGACCAATTCGGAAACGTCGCGAAAACGAAGCAACTGATCAATCCGTGAATGAGCATAGCTTTGGTAGCAGGTGGAAGTGTCTCGTGTCGTAGCTTTAACTTGCCATATATTTTCTCCAACATTAGTGAATCCTATGGTAGTTGCTTGAAGCGTATCGGAACCCAAAATTGTCGTATTTCTTGTGTTTTCAAGAAGCCCTCGAACGACAACTTCTTTACCATCCGATAGCACCGGGAAGCTTTGAATGGTCTGTCCCTTGACTCGGGTCCCATTAGTAGGTTGATAGTCAATAGCCACATTAGAGAGAATGACATTTGAGAATTCAGATTCGAAGAAGTTTTGAAATTGGTCTTTGAAGGAAGGGCCACTCAACGACACCGAGACCCCATCATTTGTCACAGCGATACCGCTCAATAGTTGCGTGTCTGATGAGTCTTCAAATCCTAAGGTGAAGATCTTCACTGGGTTACCTTCTGTTTGATAGTTGGCTACATAAATATCTTCAACAATTTTCTTGCGGTCCCATTCTCCTTGAAAGTAGCTTGAATCGGAAACGACAACCAAAACAGTGACACCAGCATCAGTCTTGGCATTCTTGGCACGAAGGATGCCTTCTAGGAATGCGGCATGGAAATTCACGGCATAGTTCTGTGGCCATTCTTTATCGATGAATTGCATAGCTCGTTGCTTTTCTCCAGCCGTTGCACTGGAGGAAAGCATGGCGTCCTCTGTTGCGCGATTGCCAAATAGTTGAATGTAAAAGGAATCTTTTTCGTGTAAGGAGTCAGAAATGAAGTCCTTTAGGGCTTGTTTGGTATGATTCAGCTTGGCATCTTGCATGGTCGTGTCCACCAGCCAAACCATATGCTTGGACATGGGTCCCAAATTAGGAGGTCGAAAGTAGTGTTCAAAGCACGACCACGAGGGGCCGTTGGAGACATGGAGCTCTCCGCTCTCTGAAAATTCGGCTGGAACATAAGACCCCCCAATGATTTTCGGAAGGTATCGAAATTCGCGAGTGTCAGAGAGATCCAGGTTGAACTCTAAGTTTCCGTCCAAGCCAGTCACATTCTCATCCTGAAAGGAGTTTTCCAATTCCGACTTGAGATCATCACCAACCTCCATGACCAAACTGGAGTTCATGAATTCATTAACACCTTGAACTTTTAGATTCATCGACATGGAATCGACATCTTCGTTGGGAGCAAATGGTAGCTGAAATTCAACTCTTCCTAGTCGTTGTTGAAGAAGCTGCTCCAAAATCAGCTCCACATTTGCCTTCCCCAACGGTGGCATAGAGACTTGCAGGGAATGCGAAAAGGTATCTTGCTCCTCTACGTACGCACCGGGAAGTCCTGGATGATTCAATGTACCACGTATTTATAGTTAGAAACAAAATATGACACGGGCAGTTTATTAAGCGCTGCATCATCTGTCTTCACTTACCCTCACTAGCTGATTCCAAGAAAGACTCTCTAGCATCATCCAGTTGTTTGACAACCCCATCGGCCGTGCATGTATCCTGCTCATCATCAAAGCTAATTACTTTTAGACCCGCAACACGAGTTCCAAGAGGCAATTGCAGCGTTACGGTTTTGATAGATGAGCAACGGAGCGCGTTGACGATTTCCATGGATACAATGGTGCGAGCCATTCGAGACGTAATCTCGGAATCGATGTGATACGACGTGATAAGAGACACACCCGTCTGAAAATTGATCGTATCTGGCGTCTGAAGGGATTCTGTTTCGTCATTGTTCCCCGGCAATACCATCGCCAGGACTACGATGATGACAATTAATACCATTAGAATTCCAAGTCCAAAAATAAATTTAGTTCCTGTTTGTGCAGGGGAAACACCTGTTCCACCTCCTGATGTTGCTTTCGGTTGTTTAGATTGTTCTTCGTCCATTGTGTCAAAAGTCCGGATGAAATTTTACTCCTTTATGTTGCTTCAGTTCACTTGTGAAATTTATGCTTTTGTGCTTTTCTCAGAATCGCATGCCACAAGTTGAAAGTGAACGTACAAAGAAGCGTAATGAGAAGCCAACGTGTTTTGATTGACCAGAAGCATTGCTATTACCAGATAAAAAGGTCGCGTTGACTGTTAGACCCGCAAATTCACGTCTGAGAAACAGAAGTAGTTCTCTTTGGAACATGTGGGGCAATTGTCTTCAATGACCGAAATGCTCAAGTTGTTTGTGCCTAAAAAATGCCGGAGAAATAGATGTCCGAAGATTCTGATAAAACCATCGCTTCTTTGGGTCCAGATGCATATGCGACGGGATCGCTTGCTCCCGTTGTTTCATCGTTGGAAAATTTTCCACGATTGTGAAACACCAAGAGAAGAAGTTAAGCCGAGCTTTATTAAGTGATTTCAGATGGTAATCCAATGCCAACGCTACTACGAGATCCGGCACGATTGGTATCAGGAGTACACAGGACGCGCGTGCAAGTTCATGGTGGATGACGACGAAGCATGTGGAATGTGCTTTTCCCTGAAACACTTGGACGCACCGAGAACACACCTTCAACATGATGTTGTTTTCAAACGAAAGGGCAGCTACTCACATTTTCCTCTTTTGAAGGAAATCATTCATCAGTCCGGTGGCCTCTAAGAACTTGACCACAATCAGCCTCTTCTTCACAACGTTCTACCCATGCAGACTCCGGTGCTGCAGTACTCTGGGAGAGGTGACAGCGAAAGTGACGACCATCACCAAAATGACCAGGACTATGTGACACCAAATGCATATCTCTCTCCTGATGGAGAAACGCCGAGAAGGATTCTAAGCTCTCATAGCCTGATTGGCGAGGATATTGACGACGAGACAACGCCGGCTTCTTTCCGAAGAACTTCCAGTGGATTCGACACTGATCTTTCTCCTTTCACCCCAACCAGCCAAGAAGAAGATTGCAATGGCGGGTTTGGTGTGAACAAAAATGATAGCATTACTCCTCCATTCAGTATCCAAGAACCTCCTGCATCTCTATCGCCTCCATTGTTTACCACATACCGATCTTCCGATTCCATTACCGAATCCAGCTTGAAGGAACCCATTTTCAATGCTTCACCGCAATCACATCGCTTAGAGCCACGCACTCACATGTACCAACCCATTGGAATCGGGCTAAGCCGGAAACACAAACCTCATATTTCGTCATCAGTCGATGCAACACTACATGCTGCCTCCGAGAAATTGTCGGTGGTGTCAGCCGGTTCTACTTTCAACCAAAACAACAATGTGGGTAATGGACGAATCTTTCCGAGGCCGCCACGAGCCCCTCATTCATCTTCGCAACAATCATCTCCCTACCGGAACGGCCCACAACAACCCATTTTTGATGTGGCCCGTCTGGCCGATTCAGGCAATAGTAACAATGCCTCTGGAGGTGCAGGACACTCTCGTGTGCCCACTGATAGTACAAATTATACCTTTTTGTCGGCACTGACCGACGCTACGGCCGAGTACGGAATGCCTAGACGAAGAACGAAATCCCTGGATGAAGGACACGACACAATCAATAGAGGCAGTGACCGAAGAGTAGGGCAAAGCCGAGGAGGTATCGGCAAAGATGGAAGGGGAACCCGTGCCGCTTTGGAACATGGTCTGGGCGGAGGTTCTCTATCAGTCAGCATACTACAACCAATCTTGTCGGAAGAAGTGAGCGCTCCACCTCTCTCAATATTCGCTTCCAACTTGAAAAAACCGACTCCGGAACTAGCTCAGCCTATCCTTCCGGCATCTTCGGCATCCATCACGGAAGGAATGGGAGTTCCATTAGCGCCAATGGGCGGATCTGTTCTTTTTCCGCCTAGCATATCAGCACCTATTGCGTCGTCCTCGGTTGCGGAGGGCTTGTCACATGGTAGTGGAAGCCAGCTGGATGGATTTCCTCGTGCCACATTCAATCCAAGAGCAGAGGCTTTGAATTCATCGCCACCACCGCCTTTTCTTAGCCCGCGGACTTTTGACACATTTCCAGGGAAGGAATTGTATGGGGAAGAAAAAGAACTAGAAGAAAGACTTGGCACGCGACATCCTCCCAGTTTGGAGGCGACGTCAGAAACTACAAGTTTGGAATGTAATGAGCAACCGAAGCAATATCAATTAAGTGATGTGATGAAATCATCCCGTGAGTTATCTGATGAGAGCGATGTTATTCAGAGCATTGAAAGTAGTCAAATGATTGATCCATTGTTGGAGATGATCAGCAGCAGCCTCTTGCCAGAAGTTGGAGACAAAAGAGTTTCCTTGTTTGGCCCATGCGAATTTTTGAAATTGCAAGAGATATCCAATCTCACTAATGAGTTGAACGCGTCCTCGAAGTTAATGCAGGAGGCAGTAAAGAAACAGGCGAAGACGAAGTCAAACATCAGTTGTACTCTCGATGACATCAAGGATGAATTCTTGCTGATTATCTTTCCATCCCTTGCCGTTACCATCCTGTTGCTGTTTGGCATGCACGACCCCGAATGCAGTGGGAGATTTGAGTCCAGGTCTTCATCTTGCGCTTCTTCAAATCACTGGTTTTCCATGTTCTTCCAACAGATTGGCATTCATATTTTTATGAGACTGTGTCAATCATTACTGATCGAGGTTTTCGCATCACAAACCCGCACGTCGAGTTCTCCCATGATAACTGCCGTGTCTCTTGTCTTGATACAATCAAGACGATGGCCTTTCATGATGTTTGGTTGGGGCCTAGTGAATTCAGTCCTCCACTATTGTAACAGCGTCTTTCTCTTTGGGAATGTCAGTCCAATTCGAGGCGCCGCCGATCTACCGCAATACCGGTGCCTGATATTCTGCTCGCTGATTCTGAGCTCAATTGTAACGATGAAAAGGATCATTGTTGGAAATCTTGTTGGCGCTCGTCTTGTTGGTACGTACTTGAGATAATTATTTTAAAATTCGTTCCTTCTTGACTTTTTCCGATTTGATTTTCCAACTGTTTCTTCCTCCCCAGCTAAATTCAGTTTCAATTTGTCAGAGCTGATGGAAAAGCTGCTTCTCTTTCAACAGCTCTCTATTCTTTCAACTCAAATGGATCAATCGGTTGATCCAGCTGCTACCGAGGCACAACGTAGCTTCCAGAAAGTTGAAAGAACTTATGATCATGAATGCACACCGAACAATTTGTTCGAGATTCTAAACGATGAACAGGATTTGGCATTTTGCGAGAAGGAGAAGCAGGTTTGTGTCCACCGTGTGTGTGCCTTCTGATTCACTCATTCTTCTGGAACTTAACTCGTCTTTTGTTGTGGCGCCTTTAGAAAAATGTGACTGTAGCTGACATTATTCAGTTTCATCGAGCCATTCAATGCATTATCAATTTGTTCCCTTTATCTCCCTCCCTGGGTATTGCGAGCACAAGGATAGCTTGCTTGGAATCATCTCAATTCTTGTTTGATCGGCTGGCCTCCGGAAGCCATGATGGTACCCTCGATTGCAAAATTCTTGCTCGGCTGTCTGTAATATCAAATGGTGCTACTTACGCTGAAACTATTCGCAGATTGAAGAAAGTAAGTTTTCATGCAGACGATGTTTTATTTCTTCTGTATTTGTTTACTAACAAGATGTTACAGATACTCTGCCCAAATAGTCAAGGAAAGCTGGCAAAGATCGATTTTTTAAGAGTTGCTGATGGGTAAGTGAGCTCACCATTTGCCAAGCAAAGATTTGCGGTAAGCTGTGCTCACCTTCATCTTTCGTCTCAGCGTCTACAAAGAGTGGAGGCTGCTCTTGGAGAATCTCAAATGCTCCTCAGAAATGAATTGTGCATGTAAGTCCACGGGGAGTCAATTCATCGAACAATTGTCCCAATTTTGTGACTCACTAACATGCACTTGCAGTGGAGACATCCGTTGACGGCATTTTCTACGCCGTTTTGCTGATCATTCTGCTAGTAGCACTCGGAATCGATGTTGGTTCGCTGATAGTGTCGCTGAGTAGTATCTTTGTCGGCGTGACAGTTTTGTGTGGTACCATTTGCTCCAAACACTTGCAGGTAAATATGAGTTATTTGGAAACTTCTATTGGCATTCATTATATCTTTCACTTCTCCTTTAAATAACTGTCATTTAAATTTTATCATCTTTCAAATTTTTCAGGGAATACTACTAATGCTGATCGACGAGCCCTTTGATATTGGCGATCGAGTGCGTTTTGCCGATACCCTCCAGGGAGAATTTGTAGATCAGCCCCGCGGCCCATGGATAATAGAAGAAATGAATCCTCTCACGACGACACTGCGCTCGACAGAGACAGGGGAATGTACCATTTTCGCGAACGGATCTTTGGTCAGATGCAACATCACGAATCTCAAGAGGTCGTCGAAGGCGAGTATATCGACCATTTTGAAGTTTCCGATCCAAGTAGATAGAGAACAGCTTCAACTCTTTCGTCACAGGATCACAGAATGGATTGAAGCGAGACCCCGAGAATGGATCAGAATCCAATCTTTCCGTCTCGTTCGGATTGAAGCTCATATGCAGGTACGCAGAAAAACATTCGGAATGCTTGAATCGTTTTGAAGTCTCACAAACTTTTCATTTACAGTACGTCGAATACGTTTTGACTGTACAGCATAGGGAAAGATGGCAAAACTTTGGTGCCATTGAAGAGAGCAAGAGTGATTTGCTCGAGTTTGCTTTGGATGTGCAAAGAGAACTAGAGCTTTTTGGTGCCGAATAATGAACGTTACAGTCATCAACCACAACCATCGAGACGCCGCTATCTTGTACGAGGTATCTAACACTCATCCATACGTTAATTGGAAGAACCAAGGAGAATGTACTAGTTGAAAAAAAGTTCCAAGAAAAAATAATTTTTTGTCATAGCTTGTTCACACGTATTTTTCAGCTCCTTGATGAGTTCGGAGACCTCTGGATCGTTTTGATACTTGGCAAATGCAGCCGGGTTCGACATACACTCTTGCATTGCAGCCATGACTTTCGGATTGCCTTGTGCCTTCATTATTAGTTCCATAACTTTTGGGTTCTTCATCATTTCCTGCGCTTTGCCCATCGGGTTTCCTCCCATGCCTCCAAAGGGGTTTGCACCCATCCCGGCAAACGGATTCGCGCCAGCACTACCGAAAGGAATTCCAGGGCCAGCACCACCGGCAGCTGTGCTTCCCATTCCCATATTTTTCAACATATCCGCAATGCCACCCATCCCGCCCATTCCTCCCATGCCAGCTCCAAAAGGGCTAGCTCCTCCAAAGGGGCTGCTACTTCCAGCGCTTGATTGTTGTCGACTCCCCGTGCTGTCAGTGCTTCGTTGCCGCGGCCCCGACGAGTCATCCGTCAGTACTTCCACGTTGGTATACTCTGCGTAACCCTCTTCTTCTTCCTTCTTTTTGATGCCGTCTACTCGTGCATCGGCCAAGGCCTTCACAAAATCAGATTTTTCGAAAAAGGACGAGGTGGAGATCCCCCGTTCTTGCAGTTCCTTTTTCAGTTCGCCCGCCTTCATGGCTTGGCACTTTTCCAGTTCTTCCTTCAGACGTTCTTCTCGCGGTCGTGTATCTTTGACGACCTCCTCTTCCTCGTCCTTTGGTCGTTTCTTTTTGGTGCCAGATGATGACGAACTTGTCGTTGCCTTTTCTTTGGGTTTCAGCCCATCTGCGCGTGCCTTTTCTAACGCCTCTACGAGTTCGGATTTTTCCACAAAGCTGGCCGTTGAAATACCATAACTTTCAAGTTCTTTCTTGATTTCACCAGCCCGCATCGATGCAACATCGTCCGAAGTGTTGGACGAATAGAGTCGGGTTGCGTGGAATTGCTGTTGTTGTTGTCGCTGCTGCTGCTGATTCAGAGACGCGAATAATCGTTGTTGCGTAATTTTTGTGGGAAGCTGGCTTCCCTTGACAATTTTGGCAGGAGAGGATGAAGGAGAAAACCCCCGGCTCGACTTGAAAACACAAGATGCAACTGTTAGGATCAGCATGACTCCTATCCGAACGACGACCGAAATGGGAGGCATGGTGATCGAGGATGGTGGATGCCAGTTAGATGCCAGCAGGAGTGTTTGAAGGGAGGACAAACCTGAAGGCAAAGAGATGTGGAACGGTATACAACTGCTATTCACAGTTAAAAAACTGCTGCTGTAACTGTCGATTTGGATCTCTGAGTCGATCTTGAAAAATCAAAAAGAGGGTCATGGAAGGTTCTGGATGATGGGATCCGACAGCGATGTGCTGGTGGTCGTACTCCGAGTCCGCTTTTACGGTTGTTGTGCTGGAAGAGTTTGATGCCGAGAAGATCATCAGCGGTTCTGTTCCACGTGGCTGGTGACGTCACAGAAAATGAGTCTGGGATGTTCGTGACTGACTGGCCGAATAGGGATCAGGCATGAAATACATCCAATGGGCGAACATGGTGTGTTTGATGCTCTCTCTGTCTCAAAATTATTTACAGTTACGACGTATCTCACATGAAAATCCATGCAGCAGTAATGAACTGCCAGAGTTGACGGAGCTTTCGCCCCTGTGAAATGCAAGTTACCCAGTGCCGTCGTATTGTTATCTTCAGACAGCAGCATACCCGAAACTGAGTTTGGCAAAAAAGAAAAGGTGAGAAAATTGATTGTTGATGATAGAGCGATCCATGCTGTTGTCGTGGTATCCAATAAACCAAAAACAAAAAAAAAACATCCCCCCCCCTTCTCACATTCGGATTTGTTGTTTTTGTTTGTTGGTTTTTCGATATGCATCACTCGACAAAACTTCCCAATACATACGTAACATATATCAATATTATATCCCAGATGCAAGCAGTAGAGTCCGAGTCATCGACGACAACATCGGCAGAAGTTGCTGCAGCTACCACCACCACCACGACGCCATCGGATCAAGTGATCCCTCAAACCATCCAACAAGGGTTTGAAAAGATGGTCGTACAAGCGGGTGCAGGCTTTGTGATAGGTGGCATGGCGGGAATCGTCTTGGCCCGAGGAGGTGCTGCCGGTGCACGACGCGTCATGGCAGGGTTTGGTGCCGGGGTTGGATTCGGTTCAGCCTGGACGCGGACAAGTATGGACATTGAAGATATTTTGTCGTCGTTGCCAAAATAAAAAAATAAAAATAAAAAGAAAACGTTGACTACATCATATAGATTGAGAGATGTAGCAGAGAAGGAGAGCGAGAGACAGAGAGAAGAAGAAAAACAAGGAAGAAAATAACAACAAGAATAGGGGGGGGGGGAATGTTTTATTTTTCCTTTTGTGTGTGTGCTTTGGTATGAGTTAAATCGAACTGACTGTGAATACAAATCGTGCCATTGGAAACATTACAAACGGATTTCTTCAGGCCGCTCTGCTGCGGATAGAGTGACTGATTGATAACAACACTCATGTATATCATTGATCAGCCCCATCTACAACTTCGATCGAAACCTTGGACTTAAAGCAAGAGAGATCAGGAAGCAAAACAAAAATACCAAGCAAGAATACCGATGGGCGGCGAGGATGGGTACTACCTGTTCTTTCTCTGTTCCTTCTCCACAAAAAAAAAGTCGATAGAAAACTTGTACTAATGTTTCGATTCTAGAGGACTGGTGTGGTGTTGCATAGTATACTTGAGATAGCATAGCATACATACCACCGTAGCTAGACTACAGTTGTAAGTGGTTATTTGGAAACTGATGAGAGCTTCGTTACAGTTCCAATGCACAACAGTGATATACATGACAAACTTCTGAATAGGGTTCAGCAGCTCCAAGAAGCCGGTGATTACAATCCAAAACTTAGCAGAGATGTCAAGTTTATCTGCAACTCATGGTGGGTTCCCTTGCCATTTTTGCCAGTCATGAAACGTGTAGAGTACCGGCTCTTCAGCAATCTCATGCTCAGTGACCTGCAAAAAAATTTGATGAAAACAGGATGTCACACTTGTGGATCGCGCATTTCGATGGGCAAGATATATTTCCAAAACTTCCAGTACAACTAAAAAAGTATCATCGACAATGGGAGAGAAACAGGAGGATCCATGATGCAATGGAGCGAGCTAAAAGTGAAATCGAGCTTCTGAACTCTTTACTTGGCAATAAAAGGTGCCAATTTGGAATTCGAGGATGGCTCCAACACTGGTGAAGGTGCATTTGCAGAAACAGATGAGGAAGTTGAGCTTGTTGACGGGGAACCTAATATTGGATCGGGCAGAGAGCTACAGCATGTTGACGTTACACCACCAGCACAACAAGGCAATGTTGTTGGAAACGTCAATAGGGTCCACTTCAATCTTCAAGCAATAATACTTAGGCATCAAATGGCGATGTTTGCATTGTACATGCGGCGTCACTTGCAAGCACCATACTTTCCGGCGGCACTGCCGCTTCCACTCCCAGTCAATCGGAAGAGACCTGCAGATGCGTTGCCGATTGAAGTTTCTGGGGAGACAATAGCAGCAATGACAGGATTTATTATCGGTCTCCGCAGAGAGAAGAAACGAACAAGAGGAAAGGGCAAGGGGCCGAAAAAGCTCCTGCTTGTGGGTTTTGTAGAGACTGTACTGATCCAGAGGTTCACATCTCAGCCAAAGATTGTCCGGGAAGATGGCCAAGAGGAAAATGTCCGAGAAAGTAATTGAATACCGAAATAATCTCAGTTGTATTGTTTTGTTATATTTGTATGATATAGAGACCTATCCCACTTGCTACTAGTGCAATATTCTGTCTAATAAAATGAGACTAATGTCCAAACATGATGGAAGCAGGTTGTTGTGGTCCTCTCCCGGTTCTTTTCTCTTCTTTTTCCTTTCCTTTTTTTCTTCTTTTTCTTCTCCCTCTCCCCCACCCCCCTTTTCCTCTTTTTTAGCGACGAACATGATTTGAAGAGCCCATTATTATTCCATTGAAAATAATATTATAATACCGGAGTAGAGTGTATTTTATATTCTCGGAGTAGACTAGACTACTGCAAAGTAGAAATCGTATTTACGGTTATTTGATTCGACGACTCCATCGATCGTATGATGTTTGCATTTTTTTGTAACCGTTACGCTGGTCTTTTGGATTTTGTTCGCGCCGACGTAAATAGATTCCGAGCAATGCCATCCACTATGACGAAATGACAAGAATCATATTCACTGGCCGGTGGGTTAAGACTTGTCCAAGGAGGGACACTGGAACACTACGAGACCCTCCAACGAGGAAAGATTTTGCCCGCCGGCTCTGCCGCAGCAGCAGCCAAGCGGCTACGGTAGTACCAGTAGTACCGTACGTAGTAGTACGGTAGTTGCGACACCCATACACCGAAAACACGTCGTTGTAAAAAACCATCTGGGAAGAGAATGACAAAATAAAAAATAATAGAGAGAGGCAACGGGACGAAAGGGACGAGTGGAAGGTCCCTCGTCTGATCTCATCCCAACAAGAGGATCCCCTGTTGTATTGTAGCACCACTACGATACACCAGAAGATCATTCCTTTCTATTTGTAGTATATATTGTTACCAAGTAATCTCATCACCAACACGACGATAGAGAGTAACTACAGAAGTTGTGGGGTTTCATTTACGACACCGGTAGTAGCATTCAGCTTCCGTGAGTAATAACGAGATGATTTTTTTTGTGTGCAGCTGCTGCTGTTAGTAAAATCGCGCGTTATTCTCTCGGTATTGTCTCCAAGTGACCGAACTTTGGATGTCGCTACATCTGTCCATGTTCTACGTCGTAGTTCATCAAGATTGGATCTCGACCATTTATTATATATACATCTTGAAAGTATTACTACCTTCTCACCCACTCACTCACACACGCTCATTCATCATTGTCATAATTGGTTCAGTGAAGTAAAGCGGTTTGCAAAAAGGACCTTTCTACACGCGACAGTCATTTGTTTTTTGTGTATGTCGAATGAAAACAACTCACCTCTGTGTACAAATAGTCATTGGATGACAGCACCGTCGCTTCAGAGAAACAAAACGAAAGAAACCAAAAACAACGCACAAGAAAATAATAATCGTCAGGCACCCTCAACAACAACAACGACCACAACAACATCCACGTCGTTGTCGTTGAGTAAAAGTGCCAGAAACCCAAGAACGGCAACGGAAGCAGCCATGGCAACGGTTCCCGAGTCGACTTGGAATAACGTACAAACAAGTCAAACAACTGCTACAACAGCTGCCGGAGCTTCTTCCTTACTCAGTTTTGTCACGGGATCGCAAAATAACAGTGCTACAGCCAATAGTAACTCGAGCAATACAACAGCAGCAGCAGCAGCACTCAAACCATCTCTTCAACAACAGCAACAACTCTCACAAAACAACATGAACAATGCGATTGGACAACAGATGGAAACGGATGCATGGACTAGAGGTGGAAGACAGTTCGCGTCCAGTAGAGAGGTATATACGAGATCTCTTTTCCGAATATGCTTGAAATTTACTACCTCGGAAGACGAAGACGAAGGAAAAGCGGAGCCGGCAACGGCCTTTTGGACCATTTACGGGAGACCCACCACCATCGGGAATGGTGCCCCGTCCTCAAGTTCCCCTGATGACATTTGTCGCAGAATGGACGATAGTATGACGGGACCCTCTGCTGGGATACTTTCCCGACTCACAGATTTCGATGGAGAACAAGCCGCTGGTTATGCCCTGCGATCTGGTATGACCACCGGTTGGCATGTACGTGGAGATCGAGGCGACGCCGCCGTTCGAGTAGGAAAGGCCAAGGTCTTTACCGGAAAAAACGGACCCGAAGGTCCCACACGTGAAGCTCAAATCTTGTCGTTAGATGCCGAACGATGGATCTTGTGCAAAGGCGCTTCCTTCGCAGCTGGAAACTCGGTGTTCAATGTCGAGGATGTCAACGAAGCGAAACAAAAAATCACCATTCATTGCACCAAGGGTCCCATGCGAGGAAAACTCATTGACATTCATGCTGCACGATGTCCTTTTGTTTTTGGACGAGCTCATGAGGCTGATCTATGTATCATGGACCGTGAGTTGAGTCGTCGACATGGAGCTGTCTTGTACCTACCCGCCCGGAAGGCGGCACGTGGGAAGGGGCCAACCGCCGGAACCTTTGTTCTGGTCGACTTAGAGAGCACCGTAAGTAAATGACAACTGCAGCTCTGACGTTAGAAACTTTGTTTTGGATTGTGCGAATACTAATCTTTTCTTGTTGCGGATTCCGTTACCAGAATGGTTCCTACATGCGACTCGTCGGACCGTATGGATACAAGGGCATGGGGTCATTGACTGTTGGAGATGAATTTATCGTCGGAAGGACTGGATTCTCAGTCAATCGATTCGACTACGGTATTTCAGAAGCTATCGGTGCACGTCCAACCATGGAAGATCGAACTGTTGTCATCCAAAGCTTGATGTACGAGCCTCGACACGGATACTACAAAAACGAACCTAAGGATCAGCTCCAAGAACTAGCAATGACATCATTTGCTGCGGTTTTCGACGGGCATGGCGGTGACGAATGTTCCAATTACCTTGTCGATGCTCTCCCACATCATATCCGAACTGCCATGTATGCCGAAAGAGAGGCTCTACGAGCAGCCATCGAAAGCAGCCGTACCTCATCTCGTGCTGAGCAAACGGAAGATGCTGCGTCAGAGCTGATGCGCAAAATTCTCAAGGGGGCCTACCTCAAAACTGATAAGGAATTCATTACACCCAAAACCGCACCCCAAAGCGGTTCAACTGCCGCCACTGTCATCCTCCTTGGCCGTCGATTGTTTGCTGCCAACGTCGGTGATAGTCGTGTTGTTTTATGCCGTGAGGGCGGACAATGCGTAGAACTAACCAGTGATCACAAACCCAGCAGACCCGACGAAGCTGCAAGAGTTCGGGCCGCAGGAGGCTTTATTTTACATAAACGTGTGATGGGAGAACTTGCCATCACACGAGCGTTTGGAGACAAGTCATTCAAAATGGGCATCAAGGCCATGCTGGAAGACGAAGCCGATGAAATCGCCCGTGGATTGAATGAAAATTCAGAAACGAAAGATTTGACGGCCCCATTAGTCAGCGCAGAGCCAGAAATCGCGTCGATGGTAAGTTTGGTTGGTCGTTATCGAACGAAACGTGCACAAATCCCTTGCTTACACTTTTTGATGGATGATTGGATTTATTTTTACAGGTGCTCAGTCATAAAGATGAATTCCTTTTGCTAGCTTGCGACGGTCTATTTGATGTCTTCCGGTCACAAGATGCCATTGCATTGGCAAGGCAGGAGCTGATAGCCCACAGAGGTGAACCAGCAGAAGTGGCGAGAATTTTAAGTGATCAAGCTATTCGTGTTCGACGAAGTCGAGATAACGTGAGCATTCTCATTATTGTGCTCAGGCCGTTCTGGGAACTCTAGGAAGCTTAAATCCTCTAATAAGTTTAAACTCTACCCCTTTTTTATTTTGAGGTACATTTGCTCCATCACCACCAATTGGCTTCAAGTATCAGTAGGTTATTACCCAGATAACTATTACTGGAACGAACCACAGCGATATCGTGACGATTGCTGCTGCAACACGCAGCCAAGTCTTTCCCATCTTGGCTGGCTTGGTGGCGGTTTCCTTGAAGTTCCCGTCCTGCACATCGTAGTAATAATGCCACGACGATGGCGATCCCATGGTATTGTTGTAGTTATGCTTGTCGTTGTTGTTGTTGGCAACCCCGGCATTATTAGGAGGATGCGTTGTAATAAAGTTGCTGGCATAGGCCCATCCAAAAAAGGTAGACCCGATGGCTGCCCAAACGACAGCGGAAGACGTCTGTTGTGGCCACACTTTCAATAGCAACAGTCCCATGGCGAGTAGGAACAATTCGAACCGTCGTTGTGGCCGTTGCATTCCCGTGGCACACAATACCCCCGCCGTGCCCCAACTGGTACATCCAATGGCAACCGTCACAATGGGAGTAGTGTCCTCTCCATCGTTACCATCCACGGCCATGGAGTTGTTGGTGTTGGTCATGATCATCATCTTGGTACTCATCCTCATCCACAGAATTCCCGTCAGAATCGATACGGTGTATACGACTGACCAGTGCAAGTACCATGGTGTGCGTGTGGATGATGATGATGATGATGGATGAGGATTGGTTTGTTTTGGTTGTTGCAGCCTCGACTGTATCCAGGATTGGCCAATATGATTAGGAAGTTGATGTGAATTGTAAGTATTGCTGCTGCTGCTGCTGTTGTTGTTGTTGTAATTGTTGATGGAAATTCCCCAGGTCCATGCTAGTACCAGTACTACCCATTCCGTTACGGAGTTGGTAACCCACAAGGAGGCCGTGACGAGTCTCCACCATGGGGCGGCATCTTGATGATGATAATAGGCACCAAAACGGATGAGGGATCGTGTGGATGGACTGCCCCAGGGCCAAGACCATGCCAAGGAATAGGTGGTAGCGACTCCACGTCTCCAGGACAAGTACATCAAAAAGATGTCGTGGAGTGCCACCAATGCCAAAAAGATTCCTGTAGTGGCTGGAATGAAATAATGAAGATACTGTTTTTTGTTGTTGTTGTTGTTCTTATGGTTGAACAACGACATAATCATATCTCGCAACGATGGAATTGGGATGTTACTACGTCCCTTGAAGGACTGAAACGTCCAAGGATGTTGCTTTTTGGATGTCGTAGTAGGATACGACGACGATGGAAGATGTTGTCCGTGTTGTATGGATGGTGTCGGACCTTCTTCCAACGTGACAGGAAGTGTCGAATGTGGTTGTTGTTGTTGTTGTTGTTGTTTGTACGTATGATTGCGCTGATGAAGATTCGCAGTATTCGTGTTGTTGTTATTATTGTTGTGGTCATTGTTGTGATGCTGGTGCCGTCGTCGTTGGTGTCCCAAGAGTGAAGTTTTTTCAGTAATCATGGGACTACCACCAGCAGCAGAAGAACCAGTAGTGACAAAGGAAGAGTGATAATCCTGAATGGATCGAAATTTGGGTGCCCCAATGTGAATACTACCACTATTTTGATGGTGATGGTCGTCATGGTCGTTTTCGTTGTCCTCCTCTTCGGCATTGTTGGGTATCGGGGAAACTTGTGCCCCAATCCAAGAATTGTCTTGCAGTCGTGGCAAGGAATCGTTCCGTGGTGGTGGCGATGGTGGTGTCTCCCGAGATGCCGGTGTGGTCGGTGTCAACAAATCATGTAGAGAACTGCGACGACCTTCAATGGGCGAAAACAAATCATCGTCGTCGTCGTCGTCGTCACTATCGGATACCGTGTCTTCAATTGTCGTCCGCATCATTGTAATGGTATTGTATACACTGTTAGTGATGATGGTGCTTGTCAACAACGGTACGAGGGTGGTCCTTCCATTACAGTCGTTACGTCACGACGAATTACGAACAAATTCTGGTCGTACAAAAGCGTGTCGGTTGTGACTGTGAGTGAGATCAGAGATGTGATGGTGAATGTGTGTGTGACGACGGTCGGCGGTTTGCGAGTTGGACAACAACTTTTGAAATTTACGGAGGGTACTTACAGTTTACAGTTAGTCACAGTCAGTACCGTACTTCAAGCAAGAGAGAGACTACCACATACCTCCGATTGTCTGGATCCTCTTTCATACCTACCACCACGTGATTGATCGTTCCAGTTGTTTGAAAGGGGCGGTCCTCTTCTTGTCATTTGTTTGTCCGTGATTGAAAACGATGCGGGACACGAATGCGCCCGTTCAAATTTTGAGAGAGAGCCAAAAAATTCAAACTTGTCGTTCTTGTCGACTACGAGTCTACTCTATTGATTGATTGACTGTGAGTTCACACTGCACTGACAGTAATGATGTATGTGTGTAATATATTTTATATTATAGGTGTATGTATCAAGAAATACACTACTGCAATGATTATTAATATTATAATCCACTATTAATACTCCAAAAATACCTAAAAAATATGGTGAAGGCAGTATTTATCTTTGTGCTCTCTGGCTGCCTCTTCCTCTCCATCTCAATCGCATCCTCTCTTTACACCATCATCTCTATCGCATCTGTTTCGAAAAGCTCTTTTCTTCCTCCATTATCCTTGCTGAACAAAAGAGCTTAAAAGAACAGCTGGAACGACAAAAGAGACCATCGCAGTGATCAAACAAATCAAACAAACAAATCAAATCAAATTCACTACGTCGTACAAAGCAACAAACACCATTGTCATCTCTACTTCGCAAGTACCCCCGTCACGTAGTGTTACATTATTATTCTTCGTCGTCAATATGTTTCGATCTCCTGATTCTCGAGTATCCCCCCGAGTGCCGAAGCATCACATCACGGAGGGCCCTATCCATGATTTCACTGCCATCATAGAAAAGACGCCACCAGAGGATTGGCAACGACGTACCTCTGCTCTGCAAACTCTCGTCGGTGCTATTCCTTCCGAGGATGACCAGTACTACCACAATATCAACAACAACAACAACAACAGCCATGACGATGAAAACAACAACGATGCGAATGAACAGTGGTACAACTCTCCACCCATTCTTCGTCACTTGGCTATTCCATTGTCAGAACTGTTGAAAGATCCACGATCAACTGTCGTCAAACGGACCTGTGAGAACTGTGAACAACTCTTTGACAAGTGTCAAGTACAGGCCCGGTATCTCCTCAAAGATATCATGCCGGCAATCATACAGGTACATGCCTCCACCGTTGCCGTCATACGACAGTACGTCCAAACGATGGTCGTTCATGCCATCGCCATCGTGCCCTGCAAGATGACGATGCCACTGTGGCTCGATCGTCTCAAACACGACAAATCAAGGACCGTACGAGAGGCGTGTTGCCTGTACTTGTCCAGAAGCATCGAGGAATGGTCGAACCTGATGGAGGACGGGTACTTGACCAAGGATATATTCCATCAAGTGGGGACCGCCTTCATCAAGGCGTTGAGAGATGCATCACCTCAAGTCCGACAACAGGCCCGGAAGGGATTGGAAGTCTTTTATGGACTGCAACCGGACGTCTTGGATCATCTCGTTTCGATCCATCCGGAACTTACTCGCGATTTACGAACCAAAAAACTCTTGCAACGCATTCAAGCGGGCGAAACGGTCGGTGCGGACGATGTCAGTGTCACCAGTCGGGTCAGTCGCATGTCCATCGCCAGCGCTCCCGTTCGTGGCGTCCGTTCCGGGATGATCGTGGGAACACCCTCGCGATTGACAACAACAACAACAACAACAACAAATAAAAGGAGAAACAATAACAATTATAATATTGGTTCTGCTGTTGGGGGTATCAGCACGAACAGTACCGGCCAGTATCGTGCAAAGCCACCCTCCATGCCACCCACCTCTTCCTCATTATCATCATCCACTTATGATATTCCTACCACTATTGGGGTCGCAACAACGGTAATGACAACAGCAGCAGCAGCAGCACATTCATCCTCCTCCAAGACTTCCAACGGTTTGGGTCCACCACAGCGTATAGTGGCTAACAGCTACAGTATCGATTCCGTAGAAGAAGAAAGTCGTCGCAACGGTAATGATAGCAATGCGACAGAAACGACGCTGTCCAACAACTTGGGTACCACCATTCCAGCATCGGTAGTTCATCTCGGGGTAAATGATGAAATACCGTTGCTTGCACCACCATCCGACAGTTTACCTCCTATGTCGTCCAAATTGCTAAATCCGGACGACGATGCCAATCGGTCCTTTGAATCGGTGGACACTGACATGTCCGAGTTGCAAACTATTTCGAACACGACGGAACTACGACAAGTCGCCAAGTCTCGTGGCATGAACGGCCGACGGTCTAGCCTGTTGTTACAGGACCGGTTGATGCGACGGTCAGCAGCGTCTGCTAGCATTCCAGAAGGTAACAATGAGAACGAACATAGTAGCGTGGGCGACGAACATTCCGTCCCTCACATTTCCACGAATAACAACAACAACAACAACAGTACGGTTCCGGTCCGGATTGATTCGTCCGTCACGAACATGGTAGAGATCGCTCACTTAGGTGCGGACGAGATTGCGAACCATCCGCAACTGCCGGAACACACGAAGATCGCACATCAACTGCTCGAGGCCCACAAGGTGCATATCGATCAAGTCATGGAAGTGTTAAAGGTCGAGATGGACGCTTTGAAGGACTTTGAGTTGATATTGTTGGAAGACGGACCCCGACGACCGACCGAAGAGGAAGTGTTGGAGTACTTTGAAAGTTTGGGATTGTGTTTGGAACAACGGACCAAGGCGGGGCAGATCTTGCAACGAAAGATGGATCGGATCAGTCAGGGAAGTTAACCAAGAAACAAGCAAACACACTAACAGTAAGGATGCTACTATTGACTGTGAATGTATAATACGTTATTACACCAATTGGGATGTTGGGTTGTGTGAGTGAGAGAGTGTGAGCAAAAAGAATAATATTGTGTGCTGCAGTTGGATAATTTGCATTGTCATTGTTAATATTTTTTATAGTAGTAGAATTTATTTGGAACAATACGCTACTATTCCAACGGAGATCGGTAGATATAAGAGAAGATTTTGTAGATGATGATTATGATAGATCATAGAAAAGCGGTGAAACATGGTGATACTATTACAGACAACATGTACAGTATCACACTGACACGTTTTCGACCGTGCTACTGCAAATAATCATTGTCTTTCACAGAGACCCTGTTCTCGTACTCTAGCTAGTACGTGGGTGAATATCCTCGTCCTACCTCTAGTACTGAGGATATCCTTGGGGTGGTGCCGGAGGAGCTCCATAAGGCGGGTATTGCTGTTGCTGATATTGTGGTGTTTGCTGTTGTTGCTGTTGATATTGTGGTGGTTGCGCAAAGGTGGGTGCCGATCCGTAGCTCTGATAACTTGTCATGGTTTGATTGCTAGGACTAGGCTGGGCAGCTTGCGGAAGGGACCCGAACGATGATTGTGACTGGAATTGCATTGGTGGGGGAGCTTGTTGTTGATATCCATACACTTGCGAAGGTACTTGCTGTTGCTGCTGAGGTGGATATCCCGCGGGCGCTGGCGGCTGTCCAAAAGGAGCAGGTGCAGCGGGAGGAGGTGCCGATCCGAAAGAGGACGTGGACGCAAACGGTGACTGAATATTGGAAAAGGATTGCTGTTGAGGTGGCGGTGGAGCCGATGGGGGCAAGCTATTTCCCAAAGAATAGTTGCTGTAAGGCTGCTGGGCGTACGAGGGAGGCGGAGCCTGTCCAGGTGGTGCTCCGTAGTATCCAGATCCATCGGGGGGCGCAGAAAAGTAGCCCGACCCACCAGGAGCGGCCGCTTGAGGCGGAGGAGGTGCGGGTGTTGGATCGTCGAAAAAGTTGATCAAATCTCCTTCGGTCGCCGCCGGAGCGGGAGCGGGAGGTGGACCCGTGTTTTGAGACTGTTGCAAGTCCCTGAGACTAGCCAACTTGGCAGCAGCGATGGCCTTGCGCTCCTCGGGAGTCAAGTATGCGTCATCATCGGTTCCGCCACGAGAACTCCTTTTGCTTTTATGCACCGGCCGAGTCACCATTTGAGGAGTTCCAAGTTGAAAGATCTTGGGCATGCTGAAATAGGAAAGACCGTTAATCCTCAAATCGAACGGTTTGATTTGCGGGACATCTCGATTCGCGGGTTGAGTGATAAGATGAGCCCTCAAGGAACCCGACAGTCCTGGCACACGGATGCTAAAATGATGTTGAAAGACTTGATCGGCGGTCCATCCGTTTTGTCCCGTCTCGGAGTAGTGTACATCTTTGCCATCGGCGAGAATTTGACGTTTGCCGCTGTTGAGAGACCACGTAAAGATGACTTCATGTTCACTACCTCGACAATTGGCACCGGTCATCCCATCTGCCAAGGCTTGGTTGTTGGCAACTCCAAATTTGAATGTTATCTTTTTCTTGGAGAAACCGAAGGTTTTGGAGGTGTTTTGGACATTGAAGTCGATCTGGTAGGGACTGAACGTTTCCGCCATGGTGAAAATCAGAAAAAACGATGTCCGCAAGATACAAACAAACAAACAAAAAATAATGACGCTTGTTTCCGTTTGCGTTTCCTTTGCAAGGCTGATATCACACTACGGCAGTGACTTCCCAAGTGTCCACGGAGTACTTGTAACCACAAGAGTGTAGTAGTGGAATGGACAATAGACACAGCTGGGGAAGCTACTGTAGTAGTTACGAATGAACGCGACTGAACTCTCACAGTCACTCGTGATCTCGTGAGCATTGAAATTTTTATTTTTCACGTCGTAGTGTTGTTGTCGTTCACAGTCACTACCGGTACTCACAGTCAACAAGAAGTCGTGCTAAAAACCCGTACGTAGTCCTTTCTACTGGGGTAGTGTACGGTATGTACCGTACATCGCAATGAATGAATGATGACTCAACGCATCTATTTTTGAAATTTACAGTTTCATAGTCTGCCTGCCCGTCAGTAAATCGGCGAAGGCTCGGACTTCCTCATATCTCAATTCGACTCGGTCGACCTGATGATGCTCTGTACGGACGTACGGACCAATTCACTGTCAATTCTTTCGAATATCTCTTTACAGCTAAGACTCTACTCTAGTCTAGCTAGTAGAGCTAGTAGAGTAGTTGAACTCCCACAGATCAAAGCAGCAGGGTAACTTATAGCATCATTAACCGCAACACAACTTACATTGATATTTGGAAACCATGTACAACAAAAACGTAGTACTATATTGAATTCTAAGAGCAATATCCTATGATCGTTCTCTCTCGAACGCGGTTGGAGAATAAATGGAGGACATGAACCTTTTCAAAATGAATGTCTCCTCCCTCTCCCTCCAGAAGCCGTTGCACTTGCTCCTGGACCAGCAAGTCAAAAGTTTTCGTCGCATGTCCCTTGACAAGTTTCAGTGTCAAGATAAAGAACGTACCCGGGCCGACCAACTTCAATCGACGGGCGTGCAATAGACAGTCAATGGGAAATGATAGCTCTCGGCAGTTCATGTCGCATACCCATATAGTAACTGGAGGTACTGCTGATCCGGACAGCTCCTTCTGAATGACCGGCAATGCGTCTTGGATCTTCATGGGCATATGAAGAAGCCGTTCATCGTGCAACACACTTTTACACATATTGGCAGGATCGACCGCGTAGACCCGACGACAGTGGACCGTTTCCAACAAAAATTTGGACCAGCCACCAGGGGCAGCTCCACAATCAATGGAAATATAGGTAGAGACCAAAGATGGTGGTGGTTCGAA
Organism: Nitzschia inconspicua; assembly: GCA_019154785.2. Classification (NCBI taxonomy): domain Eukaryota; phylum Bacillariophyta; class Bacillariophyceae; order Bacillariales; family Bacillariaceae; genus Nitzschia; species Nitzschia inconspicua. Next base: position 782,008 of record JAGRRH010000017.1, read on the forward strand.
CGAGTAACGTTCCCATGCCTCCTTCAATTTTTGATACGCACGACAAACAATAGTGTTGTTGTTGTCGGACTTGCGCGTCGCGTTTCTGTCACTGCCATAGACAAGAGTTGGTTCCGGAGCAGCTCCTTCGTGTACGCAATGATCCAAATTACAAAACAAAAGTGGTCGATCGTCACCTTCATTATCATCATCGAAATTTGAAGTTTCGCCATGACATCTCCATTTGGGTCGACAGTCGTTGCACACCAACACCAGCATGCGACACTTGTTGCAACGAGCCTCTCGATTGTCGTTTGGAGAATGCCCATTGTCATAGTCGTCGTGTGCAGCTCCACATACAAGACATTGGCCGACAACTTCTCCAAAATGGACTGGATCGGTCCGTCGTGGATCAAAGACCTGCAATACATGTACTAGAATGAGTGAGTGAAATGAATCGTCCCAAGGGTTTTGTTTTCCGCCTCCCTGAGTGTATATTAGAGCACGCACAAAATTCTTCCCCACAAAATATTGCTTCTCCTCCAATTCCATAGATCGTTCGTGCTGCTCCTTGCAGTCCCGCAAATAACTTTGAATACCACCCTTTAGTTGATAAATCTGCTTGTCTGGATAAAGTTGATTCACGAGCATACTTACTCGCTCGCATCGCACGCCCCCAGTGCCTTCACGATAACGAAAACGGATTGTGTGAGGGATACATCAAAGAGAAACCACAACCTAACCACACCTACTTTGTCGGAGAACCCCGGAAATAGTACGTACAATACATAAAGACCTGTTTCCGCTTCGTATCGTTGAGTTGAGGATTGGAAGCAAGCAAGGACACCAGATCGGAATACTTTCTCGTATTGGTGAGTAGGGTTGGCGTCGTGGGATGAACAAAATGACCTACTCTCGATTCGTAGACGTTACGGACATCAATCAGTAATGCGTCGTCCGAAGACTTAATGTCATCTAGTTTTTGGTTCCAATCTGTAGCACTCAAATGGGGGGATGGTCGTAGCGGCTCTTTCATTACGGCCTGATGTAACGACGAAAGGTCCACTCCTCCGTCCTTGTCGACCTGATTTGATTGCGACGCTTTGCGTTCCTTTCTCCGACGGTACCTGCTTGATTTTTTAGTAGCCGATGGCATGGACTCGGAGAAGCCACCAATTCCATCAAATAGATTGATCACAGTTTTCGTTTCTTTCACCATGAGCCGGTCAAACAATTGTGATTGAACCGGCAAATTTTTTCTGAGGTGACAATACTTCATGTCTAGGTGATTGTGATAATTTCGGACTTTATGTTCATCTCCCTCTTCGCTGAAAGTCGATTCCCCACCGGTGGTTGCAGAACGCAATCCTCGCAATGTTTCGGCGAATTCTCTTTCATACGTCTCCAAATCAGTCAACCTCCCACTCAAAACCCCATTGATACCTCATGAAGGAAAATAATGAAAATTCCAGGAGGGAGGGGTGTAAATGAAAGAATCAAAAGGCAGCCACAAGATATCGAAAGAGAGTTCGACTTACCTTCTTGACTGACTCGAACACGTCCATTTAGCTGCAGTTGCTTACACAACCGCTTTTGAAAGTCAATGTGTTGCTCCAGAACAGGTGGTGGCAAGTCAACGTAGACATAGTACAAAGCAATTTTCCAGTCTTCATGGTCAAGCGATGCCTCGTTTGGTAGGTTGTCCGAGTCAACATGGCTGACGTTACTAGCATTCACTGTGTCGTCTCGTTGATCTGCAGATGGCGATTCTAACCTTCCAATCAAATAAATCCCCTCTTCCTTGCCGTGGATATCACCGTACGCTTGAATCACCGACAGGGAATGAGTGGCACCATCGTGGGAAAAATCGATCGCGGTTGGTGTTCCTTTATCGTATTGAGTATCCAGGTTGCCCCAGAGAATCTTCAATAGTGGCATTTGCAGTTTTGTTGGAGACACAATCAAACGAACGACCATGGACTTCTCGGATGCAGATGCATCGGATAATTCACCATGCTCTGGTCCGTTTTCTCCGAGTTTCTGTAGTCCAACGCATATTCTGTCAAGGATGGCAGGAGCAACATTTTTGCATAAACTTCCCTCCACCGCAGCGTCACTAGCTCTGTCCATGATTATGATTCTATGGACGTTGGATGCTATGTACCATGTCGTTCGGATTCGTTGCACCAATGGTGTTGGATCGTTCAAGGTCGTATTCAACAATAGCAACGACGCCGACTTCGATACGGGTATCGAGCTCGTTGCCACTTTACACATTTTGGTCCCGTCGTCAGATTGCAATGTTTCTAACCACTCCTTCAGTCGTTCCTGGTGTGACTTATGAATCTCCAAGACTAGTTTATTGCCATCGCTAGGAGAAGTGTCGGCCCATTCTTGCAAAAGTTCTCGTCGTTCTTGACGAATTGTCGCCGCCACTTGTTTTCGATGCCATTGTTGTTTCAACGACTGATCTACGTCCTCCATATCCTTGGTACCATATGCCAAGTAACCAAACAAATAGGAAGTTCCTCGTTGCTCTTTTCTTTCATTGAATTTTGCAATGGCCATACCGGCTTGTTCTTCGGTTTCCATATCCACAAAGGCAAAGGGTGGAACTGCCGGACGAAAGCCACCGTGCAGATCAGTATCTATATTTCTATCCCCCGTATCAGATACCAATTGAATCTTATGGTTGGCTCTATTTCGTCCCGAGAGAAAGATCGTTTGGACATTTCCAAACCTTGAAAAGTGTTCCAAAAGATCTTGCTTTAAAAGGTGTCGCCGTTCGGGCGATGGATTCAATTTCGCCACGAACAGCCGCTTCGACGTCGTGCTGTCCTCAAACCTATCGTGATCCTCCATACTTTCGAATCGATTCTCCTTCCTCTTGTCCATCGCATCAACTTTTGGTATTCAAGACGACAGTACTCCACAACACCATCACGGTGGATTGGATAAAATCGATTTTTTCGATCCGTCTGACCGGGAAGTGGGAAGACAGACATCAATTCGTCGTCTTGCCGTATACCACAATTACAGTCGAAAGAGTCGGAAATAGTGATGATGTCATCGCACGACACACAACAAAGTTCGAACTTTTGGAGAAAAAACACATACCTACTACGACCAAGGAAGCAACCATCATCATTATTAACAACCACGTCTTTCCTTCTACTCGGAGTAATAGCTAGATTACCTTTTGACGAGGCTATGAGGCATGTGATGTGTTGTTCGTCTTCTGTCTCTTGAACCTCTTCTGCACTCTTGTACTTTCCCGAATCTTGCAACAATATCGAACTGTTAATGAATCTTGAAGCTGGTGGAACTTGCCTTGGGTGAGAATTGGCAAACATCATAATGAAGGACCCAATCCTTGTATCTTTCCAAGTTGCATTCCTGGGGTGGTTGATGCTTGTTGTCTCTCCATCCTGCATGGTGGATGCATTCTCTAGTGATTACTCACAGCATTTTTCAACAAGATCCCTTCGGCACCCACACCAGAAGAAGCTTTTACAGTCTTACGCAGTGTCACCACGTCAAAGCGATTACATTCAAGTTCAAATGAACGAGTTCTTCAAAAAGCCGGTCCCAACTCCCATTAAGAACGCATTTCAAATATTCCGAGAAGAAAGTGACGCTGACAAGCTGGATGTAGAAGATGCCGTGACGTTATTGACAGCCGCACCTGGATCCCCCGGTGTGCCTCGGCCACTCTGGCTGGTCATGTTGGGCAGCATTCCCAGCGGACTATTGTGGTACGGCTATTACAAGTTTGCCGTCGAGGAAGAGTTGTTGCAAATGGAACTGGAAGCGGGCAAAGAACCGCAAGGATTTGGTGGATACGGGACATTAGGGCCGTTCACGTATGGGATGTTTCTTGGGCCTCTTGCAGAAATCTTGCACATTCCGGGGGGGATCAACTGGTCGGCCGTGGGTGTCATATTCATCTATTACACGCAATTCCTGTTGTACGATCGCGTCAACACGCTCATCGAGGAAGAGGGGGTCATGGAAAAACCACTGCAAATATGGTGGTGTCTTCCCATTTTCTTCCCCTTCAACCTCATTGTCGGTTTGCGACAAGTGCATTTCTTGTCGCAGTACCTCTACCGACAACGAGGGGTGGTACCTCCACCTAACGATTTGGTGGCGGACTTTTTCCCATTTATCAAGGAACCGTCTTTGACATGGCAAGAATTCCTTTTGACACCTAGTTTGTGGTGTTCGTTGCTGTCCGATGTGGAAGCCATTGATGCCAAATCTCTTCCCGGGCCGGTGCAAGAGCTAATGAAAGTTGAGCAAGACAAGCAACAATGATAATATATTACAGCTATAGGAAAGTAAACGGAAATTATTCCTTGGCTACCGTTTCATGCATCGAACGAGTATCTTGAGAAGTACGTCGTATACGACTACCTAGCACATCTTACAACTCATGAAAGGTAGTTTGTACGCAACATCATTCATCATGCTAAAAGTCATACATAGTAGATCGTTGAATCCATTCACTCTGGCGGTTTGTTTTTCCGAGTGGGGTATACAATGTCAATCATACAACACGTCACTCTTCTTCCTCAAATAATTGCACTATTCCAAAATTGAGTACCTGATTTTGCCGTAATTCTATCATTGACTGGAAATTTAGACCCCCTCTCGAGTGTATGTTTCATGACCAATAACAACTATTCAAAGTTCAGCTAAGAATCAAATTGGTACTTGCCATTTTGTGGATGGGCCGTAGCAAAATGCAGATCAACATCCAATAACCGACGCCTAATGAAGTAGGTACTAACCGGAGTGCCGTTACTACTACGTAATGGAACTTCAGCCTGCCTTATTTGCTTTACTGAGCGTCTTCTTGATGACGGACAGTTCGTTGCCACGTACAGTTAATCAACATACTAGATATCCTCTGCAATCCTGCAATGCAGTGATATCTCGGTAGCTAACTACGGAATAGCTAGCTAGTAGTAATTGGCATAGCCATCAATAGAATTCATTTACAACATCGATATCCTCTCTACGGATAGATAGTTAAAAGGTTTCATTGGCATGTTCAGTGTTCAGGCCGAATCTGGGAAAGTGCCAAGTAAGTCGTAGTCTACCAAGGGATTCTTTGCCCATGCTTACTCGTTCGCGAGCCAGCCTGAAGTCGTCTGAGAATGACATCATCACAACTCGACAACGAAGACAACACAACAATCAACAAATAGCTCCTCTACGACATGGTATCATAGCAAGTAGCGCACATCCTGTCGTAACTACTACAGAATTCCATCCCTTTCTCACATCCTTTAGTAGCAGCTGACACCCCTTTATATAATACGAAGCTATCCGAGCTTCTTTGCTGTGGCACGCCATTGTATATCGTCACAAAGTACCATCATCGTTGGTGGCACAACCCCCCCCCCTTGCCCTGGATATCTGTGTTTCTTGACTCGAAGCAGAGCAACCTACCGGATTAATTCAACGAAAATAAATTTCCACCAACATGCCTCCAGGTGGTCGACCATCCATTACGATTGGGATTCAACCCCAAATTGCATTGTATACCGTTATTCTTGGAAGTGTGTGCGCTTTTGGTGAGTCAAAGGACATCACGAAGTCAAAATAATCATCATCCTGCCTTCCGTCCCGATCATCTGTACTATGAAATTGTTCCGAAACAATCTATCATTTTCTCTCAAACAAAATGTTGATTCTCCTCTTTTCCATCTCCTGTCGCCAGGTTGGTATACAGAAAAGTACCGACGTGACGAAGATGATATCGATGGTCAAATCAAGAGAATGTACGTGAGCGACATGAAGCAAGCGCATGAAAAGTTGCCACAAATGACTGCTACAATCCGCGGACAAGATGTACGATTGGACGATCGAATGAACAAGTTGGTGTGGGGAGGAAAGGCTCATATGGAACAAGTGAACAGCGGTGCTGCATTCGGTGGAGGATTTGGCGGAGGGGGTGGATCCAAATCCAGTCGATACGAAGATGAGGACAATGCCTCCTCCACGATGACGCCTGTAAGGGTGAACGTCGCGAGAAATGTTGATGAAGATGATGATAGCAGCAGCCCATCCAAGAAGAAGAAGAAGCGACGAAAGAAGCGCAAAGGAAAAAAGTCAACAAATGCCGACAAAGTGAAGGAAGAAGAAGCGCCTAAAGCTCCTGGATTTACAAAGTTTGCAATACAAACAACAATTGTTGGAGTGAGCGTTGGAGCTGTGGCCGTTGCTGCCGTCACATTCCTTGGAGGTGGGAGTACTTCCAAGCGATAACGAACCAGCAAATCACCAGTTTTTGCACCAATTTCCAGTTTCAAACAACAGATCCCCCCGATCAACCAGACAATGCTTCGCGTATGAATACATAGCTACATGCTCGTAAGACTCTCATGATGCACTTGAGCCACATTTTACGATAATACGATCGTTTTATTACATCTATCTACTATTAATTTTGTTTGCATGATGAGAACCGGGCAACAAGCCAATTTCAATCACGTAAATAAATCTAATGATACATTCCTTTGTTTTACTGTAAGACAATGAGCGCTGATGATGCGGTATTCAGCGGAACTGAATAACCTCGTCCAGTCGCCGCTAAGGTGTCCTTTGAAATTATACTAAATGCCTTTTTGTTTGCGCCGCCTACCTCGTCGTAGTTTCAGCGACCTCACTCCTAGAAATCGCCTAACTTTACAAATCCATCAACAATGGGATGTTGGTTATCTCCATCTACTGTGGACATGTCACGTCCATCGTGTCTTAGGATTCCGCAGCAGCAGTACAACTGGCAGATATCTACCATGCTGCAACCAACACCCAAGAGGAACAAGAGACAGAGTGAGAATAGAGCTGCCAAGATGGAAACAGCGGCCGTTTCTTTCGCTGACAAGTTTCCAAGCTTGCTGAAGATCTTCCAACTCTCGTCGTCATCGTCCATTCCTTCCACGTAGACCTGAGGGCCGGTGTCATCATCGTAATTTTGTACCCTCTGACCACCCCAATATTGATCACGTCCGTTGTAACTACCACCGTTGGCCTTGTAGTTTGAGTTGGAATTGTAATATGAGGTATCATCGTTCTTGTAGTTGTCATCATCATCTCGTTGCCAAATGTAGTTGGAATTCTCGTAGTTTTGGTTGTTGTAATTGCCGCTGTTATTGTTGGAGTTGTCATTGTAGTTGGCGTAGTTGTTACCATATTGTGAACTGCTGCTGCTGCTACCGCTGCTGCTGCTGCTGCCAGAGTTACTGCTATAAGCTGAGTTGCTGGAATAGTTGGGGTTCATTCCATTGTTGTAATTGTTGGAACCACTGTTGCTGTTGCTGCTGTATTTATTGTAACCATTGCTGCTGCTGCTGCTGCTGCTGCCGCTGCTTCCGTTTCGTTTACTGGTCCAGCCGGAGTAGTTCCACAATTTACGTCTTAAGAAGGTTGGGGATGTATTCTGTATGGCGTTGATGCTATCCATACGCCGTCGAGACGAATGCGACTCAAGGAGGAACATAAACGTTCCTACGGCCAAGACGAGTGACAGGACGAATCCTACGGTCGTTCTCATGGTGGCAGGAACAGAAGCGACGTTCAATCGATATCGATGTGCTTTGTAAGAGTCGCAGGAATTGTTGTTGTTGTAAATGTACTAAAAAGAGGTGCTAAGATGAGGAAGTTTCGCAGATTCAACTTCGATGATGGGCGTGTTTCTCTATCACTCCGTTTTATGTTAACTCCAGTCGTTTTATCTCCGATACTACTCTCCCTTTCTCTATCAAACAATGATTGTTCTCATTGTGATCGAAAACGGAGATCGATTTCATTACGAAAAATCTTGACACTTAGGCGTAACTTTCGTATTTGGTACGAGAAAAATGAGATGAGGAACCGCTCAATATTCGCCAAGTTGTAAGTACACAGTCGCCGCGTTTAATTTATGTACATAATTGTCACGTGTCACTGATACATATACGATAGAGATAGAGTCGATGAGTCGATGGAACAAAACTTAAAATCCCCAAATTTTGAACCCCCAATTTATACCCACTCCCCGATTTCTAGAAGGCGAAGCGAACATCGAATCCGAACGAACGAAAATCAATGTTGTAGACTACTATCGCTACCGTAGGTTGTCTACCGTACTCATATGATGACAACATCAAATCTGTCGTACAACTACCGGTAGTACTTCTTCGTTACGGAAAATTACTGCGACAGTTCGACATCCATCATCTCATCGACGGACTGGTTTGGTGATCGACTTCGATGCTTGAAAGCCACCTGAAAATTGTTCTTCTGAACGTTCACCCATCTATATCTCTCCTTCCCCCTCAAACAATCACTTGCGATCTTGTTCCACTACCAGCGCCACCATGAACTTTGTGACCTGTCACAGTGGCATCATTCTCCGCCGATCCTTGGCGGTCATTGCCAAACAACAACGATCGTTTTCTTCGGCAGCTCCGGGCTTTTCGTATTCGCCCCTCTTCCAATCCAACATTTATAACCACGTTAACGAATACAAGCAACTTGCAGATGAATCGGCAGTAGAAGCCAAAATCATTGACGGTCAAGAATATTTGGTGGTATCGCCCGAGGCCATGACCATGTTATCGGAACAAGCCTTTGGAGATATTGCCCATTTGTTACGACCTGCCCATTTGCAGCAACTGCGGAACATTCTGGATGATCCCGAAGCGTCACAAAACGATCATTTTGTTGCCATGGAACTCTTGAAGAACGCCAACATTGCTTCGGGAAGGATTCTACCGGGATGTCAAGACACGGGAACCGCTATTGTCATGGGCAAAAAGGGTCACCGCGTCTTGACGGATGGTAACGACGAAGCGTACTTGAGCGAAGGAGCCTACAATGCTTATACTAAGCTGAATCTGAGATATTCACAAGTCGCGCCCGTCGATATGTTTACCGAAAAGAACACTGGCAACAACATGCCCGCTCAAATTGATCTGTTTGCAGCGCAGGGCAACGAATACAAATTCCAATTTATTGCCAAGGGCGGTGGCAGTGCCAACAAGACCTTTTTGTACCAGCAAACCAAAGCCTTGTTGAATGAAGGAGCTTTGGAATCCTTTTTGGAAAAAAACATCAAGACTATCGGCACAAGTGCCTGCCCTCCCTATCACCTTGCCATTGTGATTGGTGGATTAAGTGCCGAATTGACCTTGAAGACGGTCAAGCTAGCCTCGACCAAGTTCTATGACGATTTGCCCACAGAGGGCGATGCTGCCTCCGGAAGAGCCTTTCGAGATACTAAATGGGAAGAATATATTCTGAACATGACACGTAATTTAGGAATTGGTGCCCAATTCGGAGGAAAGTACTTTTGCCACGACGTTCGTGTCATTCGGCTGCCTCGACACGGTGCTAGTTGTCCTGTGGGAATGGGCGTGAGCTGTTCGGCTGATCGACAAGTCCTCGGTAAAATCACCAAAGATGGTGTCTTCATCGAAAAGTTGGAGGAAGACGTCTCGAAATACTTGCCTGAAGTGACGAACGGTCATCTCAGTGAGGACGTCGTCAAGATCAATATGAATGAGTTAACGATGGACCAACTCCGAGAGGAATTGAGCAAATACCCCATTCGCACTCGGTTGTCCTTGACCGGAACTATTGTAGTAGCACGTGACATTGCTCATGCTAAACTGTTGAAACGAATCCAAGATGGCGAAGGGCTGCCTCAATATGCCAAAGATCATGTACGTTCAAAAACGCTGTCAACAATGGCCAGAAATGAAATGGAGAGCTGACCCACTTTGTCTTTCTTTCGTCCTCTTGATAGATAATTTACTATGCTGGACCCGCTAAAACCCCAAAAGGATACGCTTCTGGAAGTTTTGGACCCACGACAGCTGGACGTATGGATGCATACGTAGATGCCTTTATGGAGAATGGTGGTTCTTTTGTCACTCTAGCCAAGGGAAATCGCTCCAAGGAAGTCACCAGGGCCTGCAAGAAACACGGTGGATTCTACCTAGGGTCCATTGGAGGTCCCGCGGCCATTTTGGCTCAAAATTGCATCAAGAATGTCGAAGTCCTAGACAATGAGGAAGACGGCATGGAAGCCGTATGGAAGATTGATGTCGAAAATTTCCCAGCATTCATTGTCGTTGATGACAAGGGCGAAGACTTTTTTGCGGAATGGTTGGGCTAGCCAGCCCAAATCCGTTGCCAACCTTTTGTGAAGGGTCAAGTGTAGATTTTCGACGTCTTTAGGTCAAGTTCTAAAACAACCAATCAATTAAGCTCAAACTTTGGACGCAAGCTCCTACAATACTAAACAAACACATGAAAGAAACTGACATCGTGCAGTAGGCTTTCATAACAGCATTTGGAGAACATAATATTATTTGTACAGGTATTAGCGACTCCCAAGCATCTTTTCGAACACAACACTATATCTAACATTCTCTGGTGAAGCCTTATCGTTTCATCGGTAATGCATTTTACATGTAAACAATCCACCTTGTTGTTCCGTTGCAACCTCCTGAAACTTGCTATCAATGGACTCATCCCAAAATGTGGTTATTGCTGCCTTTCCAACCACATCGATTTTTGGAAGACCATGCCACACGTTGCATATTGAAGTTTCAAAAGTTCAGACTTTTCCTCCATTTTGATGATTTTTGCCTTTCCACTTCTTGAATAGTGGGCAGAACAGTACTAATGTAACAGCATGGCGTGAACTCCAGCAGCTCAATTCTACACTTCCACAAGCCTCTGTCACAAGGGTCTCACATACAATTAATGGTGTTGAATGTAGAATAGAGCTTTAGTACTACCGTCACAGTTACCAATACGACTACACCTCCGAGGACTACCTTGGGTTTTTAGAGAGGCATTCAGAAACTTTTTGGGCTGGTCTTGACATGTCAATTGTGAATTGTGGAAGTCTCTGACCTTTCGAGCTAGCCGTCCCACTCCTTCAACATCCATCAAGAATCCAGAAGGCGTCAAGGTTACCTCTCAACCATCAGAGTTTGTTTCTCGAGCGCACAGATGAAGGTTGGTTTTTGGTCGCGGCTGCACGACTGGACGGAGTTGAGTCATGACGTCGAAAAGATGAGCGTTGACGTTCGCAAATTCATAGGGACTGTAGTACCAGGATCTATAGCAATCCATGAAGACACAATTATTGTGTTTTTCAATTTCTTCGGGCGCCCATGACGCAATCATCGAACCGGTCTATCAAATCTCCACTTTCTTCCACATGGCAAGAAAGACATCATCTCAATCAGTCCATCAGTCGCAAAAAACTCTTTCATTGACACATCGCTCCTTGTCATAAAACATTGCTAGCTAGAGCGACGAAAACAACACATCAAGCACGAACAAGTCACTTCGTATGTTTGACTCACAACGATAGTACACATTTTACAACTCATACTGTCATACTCCTCACAATCTGTCGAATGCAGATTTGACCGCAACAACACACATCATGATTTCGTCTTCCTCTCTCCTAATCGGCATGAAATTGTCCACCATCGGCTACCGTGGAACGATGTTAATGCGTGCCTTTTCCAGCGACTGCGAGCCAGCGATTCGTCTCCGAAATGCGATCGCCGACTACAGGCAACGGAAGTAAGTAGACGTACGGAAAGAGGGATCTGTACCCCACCCAGCTGATAGTCTGGATTCAACCTTCACTGACCTCTTTTTTCTCGCCAAATAGCTACACAATGGAGCTCCCTTCACGTTTCAAGAAGGAATTGCTCAGTCCGTATTCCAAAGACGGAGGCTCCAGCGTCGACATTGATCAACTGAACAACCTCTTGATCAACATTGGATACCGTGAGTATTGCTTATCCACTCAAGAGCAGATGGAATTGTTACGAAATGCTGGGTCGAATGGACGAGAAATCCCCATGAAGCAGATGTTGGAATTGATTGAGTAGTTACAAAAAAATAGAACGGAAAAGTGCTTTTGAGCAACGGCGTATTCGGCGGATCGCCATATCAACGAATCTGGCCGACAAACGGATTGAATGCAATCCATGCTATGGATCGCTTATGCCGCGGGACAGGACATCTTTAGAAAATACAGCTGGTCTAGAAATAGAAATAATATCTTTCTCCTATACATCATTTATTGGTCTTTAGCAGGGTCGGAAAATGGGCTCCCAGGGAAATACGTTCACGGCTTCATACGATAGATATATCATACGCGTTGAAAAAACTTGCGATTGTCAGCATAATGGTTCACCTTGTCTGGATTGTGTCTTACCCGATGCCATGCCTCCTTCAGGTTGGACAAATACTGAGCAAGAAGATGTAATACTCGGCGGGTGTCGTGTATCAATGGTGCAATCTTCGTAGGTGTGTTCGTGAGTGACGACCGCAATAGTTAGGCCCAAAGTACTACCGGTAGCCATACGGAACGTACTATTAAACACCCTCCGTTACTACAGCTACTTGAAACTCTGGCGTACAAAAGTTCTGGGTGAAGAAGAACGAAGTCGCAAAACTCCAAAGAATACTCTCGTAGCGTTCGTTCCATGTAAGAGGAGCCATCATAGTTCTATTGTTATCCCATCCATTGACACTCATCAGCGAGTTCTCTTCTTGCGGCAGGCATCTATCATCGTTGCTGTTGTCTACTAGAAATGATAATATGGCGATGCGGCGAATTGTTTACTGCTTGCAGTCCTGAAGTTGGTGTAGACTGTGAAAGAAGGGTCTCTCGATTTGAAAACGTTTACCGGTGTTTGACGGTTTCGTAAACGACCATCATGCAAAGAATGATATTATTATTAGAACTTTTTATTTACAAATCAAGCCAAGATTCAGTGGTGATGATGCGCGGTTGTAGAGGTAGCAGCAAAATCTTTCAATTTGGTAGGGCAATTCAGCAAAACAAGGACTTTTCTGGTCTAGTGCATCTTCTTCGCCGAAGGAGTCGATTGTACCGAGACTCTATTTTCCTCTTCGTCGTCTGCCACCAAAGCCTGAATGACATGCTGCATAGAGATCCCCTGCATCGACCATGCGACGCACAACCACGAATGTAACAAGGTATTGACCGAGGCAAGCGACAAGTCCGTATATTGTACCAACAAAGGATACATGGGCAGCAATGGCGCATTCAAGATGAATCCAACCAGCCCTGTCACCTTGGCCCAAGTGGCAACGCGTGGATGTTGCACTGCGAAGAAGAAAATCATGCAATAAAACGTGGACGGAGATTGAGTAATCCCAGCAACGAAGATATCGCAAGCGGGACGCTGAAAGGATAGGCCGCCAGCAGCGCAAAAGGCAGTTACGGCGGATCCAAAGGCAATCCAAAATGTTTCCGATAAAACTGGAACTCTCAAGAGCAGAGACGACGGACTTGAGTCAAGGGTTTTCTGTCCATTCCTCAATGACTTCTCTTGGAATCTTTGAACTGCTTCAGTCCCAATCATCCCCATGGAACAGGAGGCGCTACATACAGTCCCGACACAAACAGTCCACAAAAACCGAAAAGCCAAGGTGTTGCGAGATTCCAAAGTGACAAAGTTTTGGTGGGCAATGCCACCCGCAGTCACTGAGACTCCATAGAGGATCAGCAATGATGCCGATCGCTGACTAAGGCGGTCCGAAACATTGGGTCGTGAGTATCTCAGTATCGACGCGACTAGAAGCGCCATTATCACGGCCAAGGCATAGTCCGTGCCATAGGTCCAGGCGGTCGTATCAAAGTGAGATATCCCATCCACGTATTGAAACGACGCTTGATGATATGTTTTAGTGGCTGCCTCTGGGGCCAAGATGAAAGGAAAGTATAAGGAAAATATAATCCAAAAGGTGGCATTGAGAATGCCTAAAGAAGCCGATGATACGATGGATCTCCATGATGGTCGCTGTTCCTTTCCCGAGATGCAATTGTTGGGTTGGATCCTTCGTCGGGCGATCGTGCCTTTGGTGGCAGCAGTAGGAGCATTGGTGTCACGAATAGGCACCATGGAATTGCCGCCGGAAACGTCTCGGCTATCATCGGACTCTGACCCATCGCTGCTGCTACTACTAACCGTTGAGGACATTCGCACACCAGGCGGAGAAGACGATGCAACATTCTTTGGACGGAGTTCCGTCAAAAGAGCTTCGTCGTTCATGCACATCTTTATTCGGATGTATAATCCAGTCTTGCGGATGGTTTCGCTTCAAGATGCAACTACTGTTTTTGTTCGCCTTGTTGGAAAGCAAAGCTTCGAATTGATCAATATTAATCAAGCTTTGGATTATAGTCGAAAACAAATTCGGCTACATTCGATGATGATGATGATGATGAATGCAAACGTTTGCTTGTCTCCCTAATATTGCACAGTAGTTAGAAGTTGGAAGGTGTCAAGGATCAATGGCTGCTGTGAAAGAGCTTTTTTTTTAGAACTTGACAGCGTGTTTGTTGAAGTATGACGGAATCAAGACTTTTCGATGACGATGGAGAGGATATCCCACAAAGTGTAACAAGTGAAGCTTCACGACGATTGGACGACTCAAAACGGAGGTGGTCGCCACGCATTGATGAGACTGCCGCGTCGGAATTGCGCGTGAGGACAATCGACATCACAAGAGAAGGAAACATGAATGAATGATACGACGTATAACATGATAATAACAGTAACTGTAAGTTCGACATCCTTCGAATGGGTTCGCCACTACTACATTAGCGTGTTTTTACACAATTTCGACTTAACCGGTTTCAACAATCGACAGCTGGAGACAGGAAGTATTCTTCTTCCTTAAATACGTGGAGGCTCGTCATTGGGTTGGTGTGTCATGACGAACAGATCCGTATCGACAGCCATTCGTTTTCAATCAGACATCATCATCGTCATTATCATCATCATTCATGAACATCATCTCTATGATATCTCTCCGTTTCATCGGACAACCAAACAACACACTTAAAATTCGGGCTTTATTATTTTCTGCACTTCTCACAACTCACAACCGAATCACCAGCGATGAGAGAAAGCGCCGAAAACGCAGTTTCATCAGTTAAAGGCCCATAAGGGAAATTGTATTTCCATAAATGTTACAGTGTGACATCTTTCCAAACAGGAAGAATCGAATCTTTGAGGCTGCAAGAACATCATCTCTTCAAAGATACACCACTCTGTCGCAGTTATTAGAATGTACTTTGAAGTACGTACCGGTAGGTATTAGAGTTGTAGTTGACAGTAGGTGTCAAATCAACATCAACATCGTACCAGCAACAAGAACGCCAAGGGAGGTTATGCACGGAAATGACGATAATACTACTTGTCTAGCTAGCTAGAGTATGTCGCAATGTTATTTTCAGAGAATTAATCGATGTCCCCCCCCCTGAAGCAAATCACATTGCCATGGTAGAGGGTTTAAATCAATTTTGTTGAAGTCTGGGAAACCTAGTAAGAATCCAATGAAGATCTATCAGTGCAATGAAAGAGATCGTCCCAGAGGTAGCGCAAGCCACTGCTGTCTCATGCATGGCCTCATGAATACCTTTGTCCCATGGGAAAGATTACATTTGTCTCATGTAGTCGGAAAGGGCTCTGAGGGAGGGAAGGAAGAATCGAAGAATCCATTTTCATGATTCTTCCTGATACATTGTGTGGTTGACAATGACATTTTCTGTGATGAATTTTGAATCTTAAATCAGCCAAAGTGTCAAGTGCATGTGGACAGTGCTATTTCATTGGAAATGCTACCAGCGCTTGATGTGGAAGTTTTTTACGCTTATAATCTGCCCTGTTGGGTTGCAATAGGTAGAAGATATCAACAAACCCAATAGTAATGTAGTCAGTGACACCTTTCCAGCCGTGTCTTTGGAAGAAGACCGCCCCAAAGATGATAATATTTCACCTGTTAGAATTTTTTCTCCATTGTGAGGTATTTCGTCTCTCCAATTCTGAGTAGAATGTGCCGTTGCGGAACCAGAATGCTTTGGGAATGTACAATGGAACGGCAGCAACGCTTCTTCATCGTCCCTCTTCAAACAATGTTCTTGTATTTCTTAGTATGACCTTCTCCTGGAATTACAAAAAAAAAGCAACTATAAACAGCCACAAAATATCGTTGCAGTAACTTGTGAGGTCACTAACAGTGAGTAGAATGAAATGAAGGACTCTAGCTCGTTATTATGGCTTAACTGGCGTAATATTACATTCTTGGAACGCCGCGTTTCCGTGTGTAAAAATGTTACGACCACCAGTTCGTGTCTACGACGTACTACGACAATATCATAGGTACGTGATGTTACTACTGGTGGACTGGTGGTACTGAGTCTTTTGGCGAACACATTTTCGGACATAAAATCTCATTTGACTTTTCTTGTCGGACACTAGCGATGACGGTGACATTTGATCTCCGATAAATCTCCTAGAGAGTAGAAATCAATCGCTCTACGTTATTATTATTATTATTAGGCCTTATTGTGGCACTTGTTTGCACGAAAACCGTTGGTCTTGGTCGTTGATTTCGACATGGAAAATTCCAGTTTCGTGCTACTACAGTATTGTTCCCGACCGTAGCTCCACAATCGATCGGTAAGTAACGATGTCGAGATATCTGTCGTTGACCCACTCTCTGACAGCACATTTCACCGGAAGTTGTCTAGAGGGCAACGGTAGAAAGTTTTCTTGTAGTGATTGTTTGCCAGAATGAATCGAATTTTTGGTGAAAATGGTTATCGCACAAGGAACTTTCAATTTGTTGGTATTATCTCCCCATCACTGATACATTCGTGTCATTTCACTCTTTATCATCTCTCGTATCTCTGCTCGACAATCCTGTTGAATTGACTAAACATGCCATCAACCTTCCTTCCAATTCGCACCTCTTTTGTTGTTTACCTTCCGAATCCATGTTTTTCGTCGAATACATGGACAGCAACTGACTATTTATTGACCTAACAGTGAACAACCATGGGTGGAAACTGTGCTCCAAAAACATGTTGCACCTGCCATGAAGAACCCAGTACAAGAGACGCCTGCATGTGCGGTAAGTGCGCAAAGAAACGTTTTGTCAACAAGGCAGCACATTATGTTCCTTTCCACAAAAGCAAGTCTCTCACACGGCGCTACACTTGTTACGATTCCATATAGGTTGTGGCTACCTCAATGGTGTAGGCCCTGTCATTGGATCACAAATGCTGGTTCTAATTGGCTTGCTCTTTTCCTTGTCGGCGTTGGGTGATTGCAGTTTCGTGGCACTCGACGAGCGTCTCTTTCTTCCCGACAATCTTGATGTTGACCTTCCCATTGAAGTCACACAAACCCAGTACATCGGATTCTTGACATGGCAACGATTGGATGGGTAAGCATTGATTATTAGAACATCGTCATGTCTTGACATATATTTGGATACCAACTCAATCATGCTTTCG
This sequence comes from Nitzschia inconspicua, assembly GCA_019154785.2. NCBI lineage: Eukaryota > Bacillariophyta > Bacillariophyceae > Bacillariales > Bacillariaceae > Nitzschia > Nitzschia inconspicua. Next base: position 799,352 of record JAGRRH010000017.1, read on the forward strand.
ACGCCTTGTTCCTACCTTGTTTTGAAACTGGTGTCCTATACAGAACTTGCTATTGGTACAATACAGGAAACAACCCACAAAATCAAGTTCAACAGTACTTTGACTTGCTCGGGGATGAATGGAATGTAGCTCGGATCCTTGGTGGATTGAGTGCCTCCCTATCGTTCTACATGTTTTGCTACCTGTTGTCGTTTGTGTGTTCCTCGCAAGTGCGCGGTGTCCGATACTTTAACGTCTTTTTCATGTGCTGTGTCTTGACGACACTACAGGGATTGACCTTTTTGGTTTTTCGTACCGAATTATGCGAGGAAATGGGATGTACCTTTGGTCGAGGTGCTGGATTCAGTGTCGCATCCATGTTCGCATTCTTCATGGGTGGCCTCTGCTTCTTGATGACCAAGGATTACCCTGGAGACCGAGCCATCGGTTCTGAAAAGGCTCAAGGTAATGCATCGCCTGCAGATGAAGAGGAAGGCACACAAAAGAGAGACGCTCTGGAAGAGGAGGAGGAAGTCGAAGTGATTGAAGAAGAGGTTGTGCCAGAAGGAGAAGAGGAAGAAATCATTGAGGAGGAAGTGATAGATGAGTATGAGGAGGAAGAAGAAGAACCTGGCAAAGTAGAGGAACAAGATACAGCAAACATTCAAACTGTTGATTCTCGATTGAAAGATGCCGAGGCATAGCAATGTGTGTGTTTTCCATGCCCCAGCAGACCAGTGCGACTGTTTTCGAGAGGGATGACCATTCTTTTTCTACCTGACAGTAAGATATTTTATGTTGTTTCGACATCGGTGTATCGTGATCTGGACTTTGGCTGTACGACTAGAGTATAGAGAAAAGAATTCCTGTTTCCAATAGTACTACGACGTAGACCGTAGAACAAAGAACAAGAGAAAGGACTTGGCCTCTTGCTTCATGATGATGTTTTTGTCTAACAGCAAGTACAGCGAAAACCTCTGACAGACTGTCAGACGAAAGATACGACGTAGCAAGCCCACTGCCATAAAGCATATCATGAGTTGAAGCGGTTGACAATTGACAATCGAGCGATGTCTGTCGACGGAGATGGAAACGGAGCCACTGTACAAGCTACCGTAGTAGCGCCAGTGGTACACTTTCGAAAAAACAGCCGAGAGAACCCAATCGGTGGCACAACCAGATTCTGTTCTACGGTTGTCAGTTGTCATGTCTCTTGACCACGACGATAGTGGGCAACATAGTGTCAGTAATAAAGAAAATGAGGCTCGGATCTTTGACTATCGACCCACACCGTTGGATGCTTGCAGCATCGAGACTTGTTCTGGTCACTGCTTGCAATGGCAGTCGTCGGAAAGCGAAACATCGGATGACGAAAATTCTATTGTGACTCATCTTCCATTGTGCTTGGGATGTTACCAACTTGACAAAACGACAGGAACAAGGCAAGGGCAACTGGATCTGTACGCTATACCGGTCGTCAAGAACACCAACAGGGAACAATCCTCTCGACGCTATTCCATCCAAAGTTTTGGTGACGATAAGGACACCCCCCGTTGACAATATGCGGCGGTACAACAAGTAAAGTATCCGGGATTCTGGACGGAAAATGGTGTCCGACTCCGTACCAGCGGCAATCAGAATTATCGTTTGAGAACTATTACGCTACCGCACATGCCAGTGGCGAAATCATGATTCATAACATTTTTGCCAATGGTGCGATAATCAGTGATATCAACGCGAAAACTCGGAATCCATTCCAAGCCAAGTTTGCGGGCAAGACGACACAGGAGGAACTTTCGGTCGCAGACCCAAACAGCCCTTGTTTGTGTCTAGCAATCGCATGGGATCAAAGCTGCAACAACGGTAACGACGCTATTCCTTTGAATACTCGCATAATTTCTTCCTACAGCGATGGAAATGCCGCCATTCATCAGATTCAACAATCCAGCAGCGGCAACGTGGAACTTTCAACTTCGTTAGAACACTGTTGGCCAGCCCACAAAATGTTCAACTCACCTACCGAAGTCTGGTGTTGTGCCTTTCTATCTATCAGCAACAATGATAATATGACCTATCCAACCAACATTGTGGCGACAGGAGGAGACGAAGGATGTTGGAAGGTGTGGGATTTGCGTAGCAATTTGAGTCGACCGATCTACCATAATACAAATGAGTTCGATGCTGGAGTTACCGTCCTTTCTCCCCATCCACGACAATCTAATCTACTAGTAGTTGGAAGCTACGACGAAACGATTGCACTTTATGATGTGCGATATGTATCCTCCTCCTCCTCCTCCTCGTCACCTACGTCTCTGTTCCATTCGGATGCCATTGGTGGGGGGATATGGCGCTGCAAATGGCATCCCAAAGACGACAACCGTCTTTTGATCGCTGCGATGCATGGCGGCTGTCGTATTGTCCAATTTGCAGATCATTTGGTTCCACCACAAGGACTGAAATGCGATCATGATGCTTGTTCGGAGATACCAATACAATTCCATTCAGTATTCACCGAACACAAGAGCATGGCCTATGGCTGCGATTGGCTAGTCTATCCGAACGACGCAATTGTCGAGGGAAAAAAGGACGAAGTCGTAGAGGCTGCTGTCAGCTGTTCATTCTATGATCAAGCTATGTACTTATGGAGCGCTCCGATAACGGATTCAATTTGAATCTTCTTCCTCTCAATTCAGTTCCTCGACATACGAAATCAATTCTTTGTTGAACCGGTAGCACTATTCTGTGCCTCTGGCTTCGGCCATACTTCAGGATATGGAACTTTCAAAAATCTGACGCTGTCGTTGCACGTTTCATGAGGAAGTGTCGCAAATTCAAGTATTAGTTTCTGAAGTGGAACCGGAAGGGGAAGAGATCCTACTTTCTTTTGCAAAAGGAAACTGCCTAGAAGAGGGAAGGTGCACTGTGAGCTTGTACTATTGAATGTGTTGTAGCAATGTCAGTTTCAATAGTCATCCAAAGAAACGTACACCATGTCTGGCTTTCTTCGTGTTTCTTTTCGATGACTTTCTTTTTCTTAATATAAACGACTTCAAATTTGAGGGGACAATCGTGTCCTTTCATTTCCTTGTTGCACTGCATTTGTTCTGTTAGAACCAACTAAGAACACTGTTTGGAATCGTCAACTTAAAATCCACTTACCTCTCGGCACAAGTAACTCGGACGCTTCTTACTCATGTCAGAAGCAGAGTTGGATGAATCTTCCGAATCTGGCTGTGACGTGAGGTATTCAGAAAACGTGCTGCTTGCATCGGTATCATTGGTTTCGTGGCGCTCCCCGGAGGGAGCATTACAAAGAATGGAAGTGAGTTGTGACATTGTCAGAAGACAAATGCTGCTTCGTAGATCGTACAAAAATCACTGCAATGAAACGATCATTATGAATCATCAATATGTGGCTTCCTCAAACGGATGCGTACGATATTCTTAAAAGACGGTTCTACAACCCGAAAAAAATTCACTCACCGTCAGAGTTTGTACGACAAAAGCTTTGGGCGAGTGACACGGTTGTAGGGTGGTTCTCTTTGAATTCTTTTGTTGCGACAACATTCAAACATGGGAACGCTAGCTCGGGCCTCAATTATTTCAAGATTTGGTGAGAAGGAAAGCTTGTACTTTTTTTTGGCTGCTCCGAAAATTTCAAATTCCTAGCAGCTTGGTAGTAGTAGTATTTCTACTACCGTACTGTAGTACCGGTACTACCTAACTGTACGACTAGTAAGTAATGAGGATGTTGTGTACTACGGCTCGAGTTAACTACCGACGACCAAAACTTCGATCCATCATTGGAGTTCTCGCTCGACTTCGATTGTGATCTTACTCCCTCCGTCTCACTTCTATATTACACTTTCACAACTTTAAATAAAAAAAACCGCCAACAAGCTACTGAGAACATATGGCTGTTATCATCTTTAAATTCACATTATAAGCTATATTTCCATGTATATATTACATTTAGAATTATTAAGTCTTTCAGTCCGTTGAGCCGTTCAAAGTAAGGAAGCCGCCAACAATCCACCCTTTTTCTTACGGATCTCCCCAGCAAGTGAAAATTCGACGATCACACCAGCACAAATGTCTTTCCTCTGAATATAAGCAACAACTTTGAAAATGGTGACAACAAGGAAAAAGAGGGTTGCGATGACCGAAAAGCTGAAAAAAGATGTATTCATGGCGTGCGTGGTGAGGGTGTCGCGAGAAATTTTACCTTACGGAAGTTTTAAAGCTGTTGGCGAAACACACAAAATCCATCCAAGAACTGTTGCTAATCTGTGGTGTTCAACGCTGAAGCAAATACCGGGATATCAACCCAATACCCCTCTTGACCCTGTCTCTCTTCTTGCAAACGTTCCAGAAACGGCATTTACTACGAAGTTCGAAAATTCTGGAAGAAACCCGAAGCATGACCGAGACATGCTGTTGCAAGAGATCAAGAATATTGATCCTACCGCTAGAAGAACCATCAGATCTCTTGCTGGAGCTGTTGGTATTCCAGTTATGACCATCTGGAGAATGAAACAGTCGAAGAAACTGAAGGTTCATACCATGGCTTTGAAGCCGAAGTTGAACGATGATCATCGCCTCAATCGGCTGTTTCACTGCATCGCAAAGATCGACAAGAACACTATCAATTCTGTGGCTGAAATGACGTTCAAGAGCATGTATAACGAGATTCATATTGATGAAAAATGGTTCTTTCTTGTACGGGACGGGCTTCGGTGTATTGTGACCCAAGACGAGCCACCGCCTAAGGCAATATCAGTGTCCCACAAGAGTCACATCACTAAAGTCATGTTTCTTTCCGCTCTTGCAAGACCAAGATTCAATCATACAACGAGACAGGAGTTTGATGGACTAATTGGAATCTATCCAGTAGGAGAAATCGACATGTATGTGAGAGCAAGCCATGGTCACCAACCAGGAGATCTAAAGTGGTGTAACGTCAACATGGATAGGGATTTGTACCGAGATATGCTTTTTAATTTTGTGTTACCGGACGTGAAGAAGAAGATGCCAATAGACAACAACATTATATTGCAGCAAGACGGTGCCAAAGCTCATCTACCAGATGACGATCCGTTGTTTGCAGCAAAGGTCACAGAACTGTTTGGAGATCCAACTGCTGTGAAGCTGTACACACAACCGGCACAGTCACCAGATTTGAATGTGAATGATCTTGGCTTTTTCAATTCTCTACAGTCAAGATACTACCAGACAGCTCCAAAGGACGCTCTTGAATTGATTGAGATGGTAGAAGAAACTTACAAGAACTATCCAGCCAAGAAACTCAATCGAATTTGGTTGACACTGCAGAGTGTGATGAATCAGGTCATCAACCAAAGAGGAGACAACGACTACACAATCCCTCACATGAAAAAAAAAGTTCTGGAACGACAAAACCAATTGCCACTATCGTTGGATGTAACTGCAGAGGCAAGCACGTATCCACTCGACATCTTGGTTGATTGATGCTTTCAATAATAGTCTCTGATAGAGTTCTGTTTCCTTTTGTTGATGTTGTCACAACTTGAAATGAAAAATTTAGTTTCTCTAATGCTTTTTGAAACAGTTGTCGAGCATTCTTCTAAATATTCATAAAAAACGAGCCGGGTCATATAAAAATGAGTCGCGCCATCCCCTGTAGAAATCCTAGGAGGTCTACACAGCTCGGCACGCTTCATTTTTGTTTTCTGACTGGCACGGCATCCTCAATAGGAATATAGAAGTGAGACGGAGGGAGTATTATATAATAATAACTGTAAACCTCTATTATAAGATGGCTGTAGGTAAAAGTACGATCTTGACAGCAAGATTTTGTTACAAGAGAATGGCAAGCAGTAATGATACGAGTCGTACGTCGTATCCATCAAAGACAATGCACGAGGATCATTATACAGAATCGACCGGAACGATGACAACCCTGCCGTCAAAGGATCGACACCATCCGATAGAGACACAGCGATTGCTTGCTTCCAACAAGAGAGCAATCAGCGTCGACGAAAGCGACGAACCAGCCGAGTCGAAGAAAGAACAATCGATAAAAGATGATGTTATTGATATTTTGAAGCTTGGGTTTCCAATTTTCCTTTCGAGCTTATCATGGGTTGGAGTGAGTGGATAGATAAAGAAGAAAAATACCGCTCAGTAGCCAATAACCGTTTCCGAGAAAAAGAGTCCTCACATTTGTAATTGCACATGGATGTAACAGAAAAAACCACGGATAAAGCACTATTGGGTCACGTGAGTCAGGAGGCGTTGGCAGCAGCAGCGCTTTCGGATTTGTGGACCATGACCTCTCAAGTTTTGTTAAATGGCAGGATATTGGGAGTGCTCGTCGGCGGTGCGATTGGAGCTGGAAACAACATGTTGGCAGGCATTTATCTTCAAGTTTCCTATGTGTGCTATTTGCGGTCTCGATCGTTGTCGTCGTCGCCTGGAGCCTCACAGAACAGGTGTGGCTGTGGTACGGAAGTGACGCGGAGATCTCTCACATGGCTGGATTCTACGCAAAAGCGTTAAGCATTGCAATTCCGGGCATTGTTTCTTTCAACCAACTGGCCCAGTTTTTCAGCGCCCAAAAAATCATGCATCCAGAAGTGAATACGTCAGCGTTTGGTCTTTTTGCTAACCTAATGCTTGGATTGGTTTTAGTTCTGGGATGGCCATACCTGGCTTTGAAGGCTACGGATTTACGGCGTGTCCTCTTGTCACAGTGGCTGTCACCTATTTTCAACTTGGTTTTTTCCTATGGAAGTACCTTTATATACAGCAACTACATGCACCGTGCTGGCCGGGATGGAAGCGAAACGAGATAACGAGGGCGCGAGTGAAAACTTTCTGCGAACTATATTTTCCCGCTGCATTGTCAAGTGCATCTGATTTCTGGAGGGTTGCTGTGATTGGCGGAGTGGCTGCCAGACTCGGTGAATCGGAAGTGGCAGTCTTCAATACGGCATATCGAATAATGTGGATTGCCTTGATCTTCGTCGGAGCGCTGGCTGGAGCTTCCTCAATCAACATGAGCATTCGGTTAGGGGAACGGGATCCTTTGGGTGCCCGGCAAGCTGGTTACGTCGGCATAGCCATGTCTTTCGCCATGCTCTTGCTCCTTGGTACCCTCATTATCTTTCAAAGTCGATGGTTGGGGCTAATTTTCACGAGCGATGCAGAATTTTTAGCTTTGTTTGAGGAAGCATCCCTTCCATTAACCGTCACTTTGTTTTTCATGAACCTCTCCGTGGCAATCGAGAGGATCCCATACTCTATGAGGTAAGTATCAATATTTGCTCGATACAACAACAGTGCCAATTTTCTGATTATATCATTTGATCTTTTGCAGGCGCACAACGGAAGTTTTCTGGATGGGTTTCATTGCATCGTGGGGGGGGGGGGGGGGGGGACAAGTGCCTGCAGTAATTCTATCCACCAAATACTGGAGGAATGATTTGGTAGGCCTCTACACAGGAATGGCAGTTGGCTATTTTTTGTTGACAATTCTATACTCCATCATTGTACTTCGAAGGTAGGCGACGGTTGATTCGATGCAAACACTAGGTTTCTTTTCATGGAAGAAACTCACTGTTTTTCAAATCTTGCTGTAGTGATTGGGGCAAATATGTTGAGATGGCTCAAATGAGATCGGAAAGTTCCACTTGTCGTACTGAAAGCAGTAGTCGAGAACTCGCAACGGATCCATAAGGTACAGCAATATGTCTATATGTCACAAGTATATGTCACAAGAACTATTTCTTGTACCAAGATTATACAGAGTTGTAACGTAGCAGAAGATCACTCCTTGCTACTAGCTAGGTAGAATCGTTCGTGATGGATTCTCATGTTTGATGTCAACAATAGCCCCTGCGGACGCGCGAAGGCAGAGCTTCATTTGAAAATTCGTCGTGATAACGTGATTTACAACATCATCATCATCTCTTCGAATCTTCTGCGAATAATTTCGAAATCGATGTTGTTCAAACGTGTTCCAAACTTTGCCTTGCTGGTCGTCGAGCATAGAAGTAGTATACGTCGTATACATAATATTAATAATGAATCGATACTCCTCGTCGGAGCTCTTTGACAACCTTCTCCATTCCAATTCAAAAACGTCAGCAATGTCGAAAACGGTGCTCATCACTGGAGGCAACCGCGGCCTTGGACTTGCCCTTGTAGAGTGTTTCGCAGCTCAAGAAGATTGGAAAGTGATTGCCACTGCGAGACGCATGGACAGCCTTCCAAGTGTGGCTGATGAGAAGCTGGAACTCGACTTGGCCTCGCACGAGAGTGTGACGAACTTGACAGATACCATCGTACAGGCAGGACAGACTATTGACTGCATGACTGCATCATCCACAACGCAGGTTTCAATCCCAAGGATCAGAAGCAAACTCCAGGGTATTTTGACTCCACGTTCTACTGCAAGGATTTTTCAGCCGCCAATGTCAACGAATCCATGATGATAAATGCTCTGCATCCAATGGAAATGACTGGTCGTCTCATGCCGATTTTGACTAAGGATGCCACCGTGTTGGCAATTTCAAGTTGGCTCGGATCCATCTCGTCCAAGAAGGTACCTGGCCATTATGGGTACGCTGGTAGCAAAGCGTTGATGAACATGTGCATCAAAGGGTTGTCCTTGGAATTTGCCAATGACAAGGAAACTACTCGTACCGCAGTCACGATCAATCCTGGATGGATGAAGACGGATATGGGTGGATCTAACGCACACATTACACCAGAGCAGGTCGCTGAACGAATCTTGAAAATGGTAGAGGACGGGTTCATCCAATCCGCTAATGGAATGTTCATTAATACAGATCGTACGGAACACCTATGGTAGTCTACAGTCAACCAAAATGTCCAAAGGAGGGTCCCTTGTAGTTGCGTCAAAGAGACCAGTTATTTGTGAAATTGGTCAAGCTTAATTTTGCAATGTTTTGTTTTTTAAACTCAATCCAAATGATTCATTTTGAAGCGATCAATAATAAGCTTCGTAGCTAGCTAGATTGTTGTCGAAGCTCAACTGGAATTTACAGAATCTCTAAACAAGCATTGATTAACAGAAGAAACTACCGGTAGTAGTGAATCGCATAGGGGATTTTATAATTGGTGCCTGGCTAGCGCGCGAACGGTGACAAGTACTGGAGCATAATAATCGAAGTCCGAATTTCCTGTGTGGGTTAAAAAAGAGACGTCAACAGTGTGAGTGCCATTTTCTGTACGATCGAAAGTCGATGACAACCACACTTCGAAAACAGGGACCAGAAGACCGACATCATGACACAAAATAATAATAATAATGGTGAAAAATGTCACAAAAGCTATTAATCGGAGCAATAAAAAAAACTACAATTGGTAAAAACGAGATTGGTTGAGTTTTCTATCATGCCGCATAAAAACGAAAAACAGTGCAATGAAAACGAAATGGATAAACAAAGTATTTCCGGTGACGGAGACAACACCGCTTGTTGTGTCCGCTACCATACCTGTTCGAGACAACAACAGTAGGGAACGAAATGAAGAATGGTCCTCTGATGTAAATGAGTCAATCTTGGATGACGTTCTGGATACGTTGAAGCTTGGCATACCGATAGCGATCTCATACCTTTCGTGGGTAGGGGTGAGTTGCTGTAGGAAGCAGACTAGATCACTGCGATACATTCAGATCGAATTCACATTGATTTTGTAACTGTTCATCGAAATGTCACAGAAGAAAACCACTGATTCAGCCATACTCGGTCATGTTTCAAGAGAAGCTCTTGCTGCCGCCTCCCTTTCTGACCTTTGGACCATGACAACGCAAGTTCTACTTAGTGGACGTGTCTTGCGTGTCCTAGTGGGCGGTGCAATTGGATCAGGTACGAATCGACGAAATTTCGATACTATTGATGACTGATGTAAACTAATGATTCCATCATTCAATCCGTTTTCAGGAAACCCCAAGCTGGGCGGAATTTACTTGCAAGTTTCGTACGCAGTACTTTCCGCTGTGAGCATCTTCGTCTTTGCGGCGTGGAATATGACAGAAAGTGTATGGCTTTGGTTCGGAAGTGATCCAGAGATTTGTCGTATGGCAGGCTACTATGCCCGCGTTCTCAGTTTTGCAATCCCAGGTACGTCGTCAGATTAATCTAAAATGATTGGAACCACTGTTCCTTCTGACTTCTTTTATCCCCTGCAGCAATGATCGGGTTCACCCAACTTGCGCAATATTTCTTCGCTCAAAAGATCATGCATCCATTGATCCACTCGTCTGGCATGGGACTAATTGCAAATCTTGTGCTTGGTCTCGTATTCGTCCTCGGATGGCCATTTCCAAAATTCGACGGTTTCGGCTTTGAAGCATGTCCAATCGTGACAACATGCGTCACTTACTTTCAACTGGCATTTTTGATCATCATTTACATCTATTTTGGTGAGCTCCATTTGACTTGTTGGCCTGGATGGAGATTCAATGAAATAACTTGGAGCCGAATCAAGACCTTTTCCGATTTGTACTTCCCACAAGCGCTATCCAGTACGTCCGATTTATGGCGTGTGGCAGTCATCGGAGGTGTCGCAGCAAAAATGGGTGACATGGAGGTAGCAGTCTACAACACTGCGTATCGAATTGCTTGGTTTACCATGATGTTTGTCTTTGCTATGGCCGGGGCTTCTTCCACGAATATGTGCCTCCGCTTGGGTCGTGGTGACAGCAAATCCGCTCGTCAAGCTGGGTATGTTGGAGTATCATTGGCAACCGCAATTTTGATAACGGAGAGTGTGTTACTGTTGACCAAAGGCAGATGGTTTGGCCTAGTTTTTTCCAACGACAAGGAATTTCTCTTGCTTTTCGACGAGGCGCTGGTCCCGTTCACTTCTACACTCTTCTTCATGAATTTGTGCGTGGCCTTGGAACAAATTCCATACTCTATGGGACGGACCAGAGAAGTGTTTTGGCTTGGTTTCTTTGCATCATGGGGAGGTCAGGTTCCGGCAGTTTTGCTTTTGACGAGGTACTGGAGGAATGACTTGGTTGGGCTGTATAGTGGCATGGCTCTAGGGTACTTCATGCTCACCATCCTTTACGCACATATTGTTTGTAAAAGGTAGGAAGAAATAGGAGGGGAAATGTCGGAAAAAGCTGTTTACAGAATCTCATGTACCGCATTTTCAATCCACTCTGTTCCAAGCGATTGGGAAAAATATGTCGAAATGACACAAAAACGGTCCGAGGCTAGAATATCTATGGAAGAATCACAACGTATTAGCATGGACGACGATGTTGAAAGGATCACATGCTAGCTACAATTATGAATCCTAAGACGCGAACCAAACGTGCTGTTAGTAGACTGAAATGCCCTCCCCCCATACCTATTTTCGACCTTTATATAGTCTTGGACGAACTTGCAACATCACAGGTGTATTTCTTTTCCAAATTGGTCCATTGCGGCGGCAACTTCCATTCATTGCCATGGGATAAATTTGCTGCAAAATCTTCTTTTTGCTCATCTTGAGTGGCATCAATAGTGGTTGCAGGAACTACTCGACTCTCTTTAACTACCTTTGAGGGATCAAACGTGACCTTCCACACCTCACAGTTGCCAAATTTGAAGTTCAGTCCCAGCATGGCCTTGAAGAACTGAGAATGCCCGACTAACGCAACCGTTTCTTCCTCTTGATCCCACAACCATTTTTCGAAATCTTGGATACGCTGGATGAATCCAGCGTAATAAAGTGGTGTCCACTCGGACGGTGTTTTCTCAAGCAACAAATTGGTTTGGAGTACTCTCTTGACGGATTTTGCCTTAAGGTCAGAAATCTGTCCATCTGCGGCAGATGCTGCCGTCAAACATCCCAACATCCCCTCACTTGTTTGTCTTGCACGTAATAACGGCGAATGTACTACCAACTGAATGCCACTGGAGACCACAAAGTCGTCCTGTTGGAGTTTTTGTTTCATGTGGGCAATTTGTTTCGCCCCAATTTCGCTGACATTGGAATCTACTTGCCCCTGTACATGCAGTAATTCGGTAGAAGCATAGACATCTGCAGATTTGGGCAAGGAAAATCTTCCCAGTGTCTTGAAGGTTCGGCTCAATGCGGCGATTCGTCGATTTTCCTCCGATTCGGCATGTCGAATCAGGTATACAGTCTTCGGTGGTTTGATGGAGACTGCTGTTGCCGTCATTGAGGGAGTTGTTAACTCGTTCGATGCCATGGCGTACTCCGATTTTAAAACAATCACCACTGCAACGATGATCGAAAATATTGTAATCGTTTTGAGTGAAATGAAGATTAATAGTTGATGGAAAGACAATACCGGTAGTAGATGTGGGCGGAAACTTGTTGGCATTGGACGACGAAAAGTCTTTCGCTGTTGTGTACAAGGTTACTACCTCACTATTTCGTAACCAGAGAAATGTGGCCTATTAGAAGACCTCTCTAGCTAGTAGTATGAAATTCAGCTTGTTGTGATAGCTCAGAAAACAGCAGTACTGCGGTGCACAAGCATGTCGGGTGTCGGGTGTGATTTTTGACAGTGAATGTGTGTTTCTAACAGTAAACAATCATTCCTCTTTGGGGTTTCGGTTCTTTCCTTCGAGTTCTTGGCTCTTTTTTATGTTGTGTCTTGCCGTTGGAGAGAGGAAAGAGTTTCATTTCGACGAATTAATCTATTAAGTATAGAGTTAAATTTAATCTAAACAGTCGAGTCAGTCATGGATTTTTTCGAGCAAAGAATACAACAATGTAGAATGTGAAGAATTATCGAATTCATGATACTGACGTAGCATGAATACAAAATATCTTTCGAACATGACCAGTACAAAGGAACATGCAACATAGCTTCGCCTCGATTTATTCGATTCAACAATTAAGTAAACTTACAAGGTCGGTTTGGTTGACGTCACCTTCAACTGTTGGGAGAAGATTCAGATACCGTATTCATGGTACTGCTGTTCTTTTTCGTTCGAAGTTCTGGGGAGTCCACGGGGGATCTTCGGAAACGTGTCCATCCCATGCAATTCCCGTGCTGTTGGATCGTGCACAGGCAAGCAGCTGGCTGGGCCGAATCGCCTCTGCGAAGGCAGTCGAAATTCTCATGTCCACCTTCATTCTCGGGGACACGAAGAAAAAGAAGAAAAGAAAGAAAAAAACAAGAACTGGTTTTTTGTTCTGTCGCAAGCATTGGAAGAAATCGATGGGTCGAATGACTTTGGAAGTGGCTCTGAACTCTTCTCGTCTCATTGTCAAAGCAACATTGCTCAACGCTTCAGCATTGTCCTCAACAACAACATTATCCTTGAAGGTAGGTAGTTCCTCGGCAGCAACAACAACAGCAACTGCTTTTACGGTGGGAGCACGATTGTTCCCCCCTTTGAGCGGAAATTCTTTCTCTTCCCCTATTCGCTACATCCCACTATTCTTATTGGCCGCCTCTTTGACAACCTGCTCGCGGCTTCGTCACAAATTCAATGCCAACAGCGATGAAAAGTGTCAAACATCCTTTCTCATAATAACGTCCCTTTTCTTGTCACCTCCACTACTACTTCTCTTTCTAACCATCAAGAACAGCCAATCAGTCACCACAAACAGTAGAAAGAGGAGTTTCACTTTTGGAAAATAGTCATTGTTTGTCGAGAGATCAACTGTCACAAAAGAACAACCGTGCACTTCGAGAACATTTGCACAAACACTAAATATCACAATGAATCTCTTATCTTCATCATCCTCCGTTTCACGGAGACCAGCTCGAAGGCGATCCTTGAAGCGGAAGCTATCAATGGCAAGTTTCGCTTTGGTTGCAAGTTCAGCCAGTGACATTGTTGCGGCCTTCGCTGGAACCACCACCCGGTCAAGCAGTAGCAGCCCCAGCATCACTACCTCGTCTGTATTTTACACGTTGGACGAGAATGTCATGTCCCATCATGCCCCACACGGCTTCTACAATCCCCTACTTGTGAAGCGACAAGCAGCACCACAAAGGGTAGAAGCCGAACAACATGTAGTGTCCATACCGCCTCAAAGAAGAGGATCCTCTACCTTGATGTCGGATCGAATGCCCACTTGGTTGCGACTTAGCAAGGCGCATCTTGTTCACGAAAACATGGAACTGCTGCGAGAGGCCATGTTACAATCATACTTCACCGAAAATGAAGTCCTCAAACTCACCTTTGCTATTCAAGAAGCTTCGAATGGGAATGCCAACAAGATGGCGGGAGCGGCGGAATTTTGTTTGATCATGGTGGAGACTATGGAAATGGGTTTGCAAGCGCTGATTGCTGGCGCCTTTCATTATTGCTCGTGTGTTGAGGCTCGTGAATTGTCTGTCCAACAGCAGGAACGTCCGCTCGTTACTAGAGAAGATGCCTTGTCGCCATGGGAGTTTCGTTCACACCAAAGCATTGCTTCTTTTGGCGAACATGCTTTGCAGATCGAACGTGACGCGGCGCGTTTAAAGAGACTAGAAGTGGTAGCGTCCATGGTCAATGACTCTTCCAATCGCGTGACTCCCGATTCCAATGCCGCGAACAACTTGCGCAACTTGTATACCACTGAAGCCAAGGATTGGAGGGCCCTGGCCATTCGAGGGGCGGCGTGCCTGTACCGCTTGCGAGGAATCATCAAAACGATGAATCCTGGCCATCGATTGACAAGAGAGTCGAATCGAGTTTGCCGCGAGGCACTCCACATCTACGCTCCGTTGGCATCCCGACTAGGAATGCATCGTCTCAAAAACGAGTTGGAACATGCCTCCTTCCAAATCCTGTACAAGCGACAGCATCGAACGGTCGAGTCCTTACTGCATCAAACACGAGAAACCCAAAGTGTTCGATCGGCACGTCGCCAACATCATCAGATGGACGGCATTAACGGAAAGCCAGATATCGGTGAGAGTATGCAGCACATTTTGGCGCAAGTGCAGGCGGAAATAACCGAGATTTTGAAGAACGATTCCGTCTTTTCTGCCAGTGTCAAAGACTTCTCCGTAACTGCTCGAGTCAAAGAAAGCTATTCTACATGGAAAAAGATGCTTCGCAACGGTTTTGATCATATTCTTCAAGTTCCCGATGCACTTGCACTTCGAATCGTCCTCGATGCCAAGAAGGAGTTCGAAGAAGAATCCGATGCTGTTACCCGCGCACGAGAACGTGCCCTGTGCTACTATGTTCAGCAGGCGTGCATCAGTGTTTGGGCCCCACACTCCGAGAATCCTCGCTTCAAGGATTACATTGCCAATCCGAAAGAGAACGGTTACCAAAGCTTGCACTACACAGCAAGCGCACCATGGAACGGGGAAGATTGGACCATGGAAATCCAAGTTCGATCGGGTGAAATGCACAAGGTGGCGGAATTTGGTGTTGCATCCCACTGGAACTACAAAGCGGCGGCCAAGCCTTCGAAGAAGAAAGGTCGAGATACGTTTGCTTCTGCTGCCCTGAACACTGATTATGACGAACACTACGATGGAACCATTACTATCAGCGAGCAGTTTGGGAAGGTTATGGCTAGTCACAACACAGACGCGTACCTTCGTTCGCTTCAGCAGTGGCACTGGTACCAACATGGATCCCCTGTGAACCAAGAACCATTGGTGATCTTTGATCATTCCGCGACCTTGGTAGATGTAGAAGAACCTCTGTCACTATTTGAAGAAGCTGAGACTCGGGAACGAGCAGAGCGCATCCGAGCCCGAACCGAGCGCATCGCCCCTTACATCGAGGCCTTGACCAATGAGCAATCGGACTTGCAGCGTAAGAACGTATTTGTCTTTTTATCTTCGCAATCGTCACCAGAAAGGGACAGTGCGGATTTGATGGCTGAAGGAACTGTTGTGGCTTTGCCCGCTGGAGCCTCTATTGTGGATGTTCTTCGCAAATGCGAACTCCCGGAAGACGAAATGATTGTCAAGTTCATTACACATAACGGATCACCAGCTAGTTTGACGTCAAGACTCCAAAATGGAGACGTTTTAAGCATTCCCGACTTGACTGGATGCGTCACCTTCTCCGCTTGAGAGATTATTTTCTTACTCTCTAAAAGGAAGTGACATATTCCTGTACCATGGATTTTTACTACATATTATCTGATAGAGAAACAATATTACAATAATGGAAATTTGTTAAGAAGAATGTAAAAGAAAAACTTGTTTGATAAGGACGTCATTTCATCTTTAGTTCACAAGAAGTTTCTCGAAGAGTCAGTTGTGACAAGACATCAAAATTACAAACTCTAACTACAAAAATCCAAGAATTGCAACTCTGTCTCCTCATCTGCTACTTGATTTCTCGGGACGTATTCCAACTCATTTTGCTTCAAAATTAAATATGGATATTGAAATGACTCCACCCATTATTGGCTTTTCGGATGTCCTGGGACATCTAGAGTCTGATACCATCTCTGATCTGAGTCGAATTGTTCGTTTGGCTTTTTGACAGCGTCCACGAAGTGATGTATTGCTCTGTACTTTGCCCATGGTTTTTCGAAAGAGCGACTTTCTCAATGGACAAGTACTGATCGCACCGATTTAGATGCATTTTGACTCTGAATTTCAGTCACCACGACAAAGGCTGCTAAGAGCGAGAAGAAGTTCCCTTCGGGCAGCGCATTAACAGCTGGGACAGTCATTTGGAGTAATGCAAGGAGTAAAATTAAAAACTCTCACTGCTATTACTATTCCTTTGCTAGTAGCTAGAGAGGGTATTACCTAACCTGTCGTACTGTTGGTAGGATTACTAGCAAAAAAACGTTTGATTCACGATCATGACGTCAAGCAGGAATGAGATGCTACTTCAAGTACATAGCTAGCTACCGGTAGTCTACCGGTAGTAGGTATCATATGTCTACTCTACTACCGTAGTCGTACGTCGTTCTGTCGAAAAGATGGCACGTATTTTGCTTTCTTTCTTCGAACTCGTGTTCAAACAAGATGATTGGGCAGGGACATTAGCAGCGGAAGGACATGTATCACGTCCATTCAACCCATGCCCATTACTAAGCTTATGCCAGAGGAGAGCAAGTCAAAAAGCGATGCTTCTCCATGGCAGACAGCGGTAACGCGTTCCCTGGCCTCGTTTGGGACGTGGTTTGTCACAGAACATCCCAAGTTGATTCTTCAGCAACAACGCAATCACCATTCTAAACATCCTCTCTTAGGGACGCTGGATGTCTACAAGGCCATATCTTTGCGAGATCATCTGCGTGGTGCTTCATCGTCGGCAATGATCATGTTTTACGGACAATACTACATTTTTCATATGATTTACGGAGATACAAAAAGTCCCACGTGGTTGTCATCGGGAATAGCCGGTTTCCTTGGTGGCGGTGTCTCCAGTTTGGTCCATACCATCTTCGAACCAATGAAGATTCGTCATCAAAGAATATCATGGAATGTGTACCGCGCGTCGTTGTGGCCCATGATGTGGCGACATGCCCTCTTTGATGGTACCTTCTTTGCCACGTTGACTTTCTACAGGTGCATTACAATCACGTGTCGTACGCTACAGAATTTGGAGTAGCAGCTTTGGCCGCATCAACAGTCAATTTGACCCATGATCTGTGGAAGACACAGTTCATTCGACAATGGTCGCTGCACCATCGTCTCAGATAGGTCACTGTAATCCGAGGACTGACGGTACAGCCCTTCGGCCAACAGTTGGGGATGAAAGCCAGTGACTTGGGCTTCAACTGGTGGGGGACAGGTTTACTGTACGTCGCAATCTTTGCAAAGAACGACTGATGCCTATCCTCCAAAATGAGGATATTCCTTGATTCTGGTGAGACAAAATATGGAATTACTTGAGCACCCTTTGGGTATTTGAAGGCAGCTGATGCAATGGAACATCTGACGGCCTGTCGGGAAAAGTTGTCAGACGCATCACCGTTATTTGACGATAATTTTGATTGTTTCTCGGATTCTGGTAGTGATGAATATAGGTGGATGCCGAACGATCGCGCTACGGGCAACTTCTGTCCGTCGATGAGGATCATCATCACCCATACACTGCTTTCGTATCATCCGTCAACTTTTTCCATACGGCACAAAAGGTTTGCTACCACCCCATCGTACTTTTGATCCATGTACCAAATTTGTCATCGTGCCCCATGCTCCTCCAAATATCACTTGGCTTGTGGCCACCTAGATCAGGAGCACCCGCCTGAAGTTTGTCTTCCCCTGACAAACCAGCTCCACCATCCTCCTTTTTATCTGCCATCCACCGAATAACAATCTCATTTCCTCTGTGCGCTGCTTTATGAAGGGATGTGTGGCCTTGACCTTGTTTTGATGCAAAGGAAACCCCGTGGTCATGGGAGAGAAACGAACACAGTTTTCGAATACTTTCTTCGTTGTCATAGGATGCGGCGATGGTCATGGCTGTAAAATGAGCACAAGAACAGCCCCAGTCATTTTTCTTCAGAGGTGATGCTCCGCAATCTTCAACCAAAAATTTCACCGTATCGTACTGGCCTCCATAACACGCCATGTGAAGGGGTGTGGTACCGTCGCCGGAAGGTTCATCCACCCAACATTCAGTCTCCTTCAAGATATAGTTGATACACGGTATGTGTCCATTACGCGCGGCGTAGTGCAATGAAGTTTTCCCATCCCGACGCCTCACTTTACGGCGCGTCATCGAATCGGTGCTGCTTGCATTCTCCGTCAAGTTGTCGATACTGGTTCGCGTCTGATGCAAGAATCGGAGACATTCCAAGTGCCCTCCTCCTGCTGCCCAATGTTCTGCAGTGGAACTATGACGATCGCGAGTATTCAATAGTACCAAGACGGCATCCTTGTCAAGCTGGCTGTTGGCGACCTGTTGGACCATATCACGCAAGGTTTCCAAATCTCCCTCGGCAGCCGCCTTGAGAAAGGGTGGCAAGCTTTCTCGATAGGTTGTTGGTATGTTCTTAAGTTTGATCGCGGCACCATTTGGCAGATTTTTGTCAGAAGTGTAACTCCCAACCGCTACAGATTCGGTGGATGTTGCTGCAGACGTTTGTTCCACGCTTCGAAGAATATCCAACACTTGGATATTCCAGGCGTTGACCTCCTCTACGGATGGGGTCCAGGCTTGAAGCGGCTCAAATGTACTACTTGTTTCTGTCAATAGAAGATTGGATGCATGGCTACCATCGGCTTCCGTATCTTGTCGTTGTCGCTTCACGCGTCGTCGCTGTAGAGCATCGTACGATCGACGGTGAATCTTTTGGGCCATCTTGCTTGGCTGCCAGGGTGTATGAATATCTCGTAAGTGACTGGCCAGTCCCCTTCCAACAGCATATTTCTTTTTTGAATATTCCCCACAAAGTGGACACAATACCCATCCTGTGAGTGATCCACGGCCCTGGGTTGCTGTCTTGGACGAAACAGCAGTAGCCGTTGTTGTTGTAGATGTGCGGAGGACACCCGAATGATGGTCGTCACAAACTGTCGCTGTTGCCGCCACTCTCGACCAAGCATCCAACGACGAGACAGCTGCACTACTCGATGACACTTTGCGCTTTCGGGAACTGTCCATCACCGCCGTCATGGCAGCTGTTGCAACTGGAAGTGACGCCAGAAGATGAAGGAAGAATGATAAATTTGAGGTACTTGATACACTATGAGATTTCCCCTTTAGGGTTAACGTTTACCAGTCGTATGTCGACTACTCGTATGTCATACCGTCCTGGTAGACTAGTCGCACGCGTTGTATGTACATGACCCTTAGACACACGAATACTGAAACGAAAAATCATGGAATACTCAGTAGGTGTCATTGCTCGTTCTGAACATCAGCTATCTCGTTCAATGTGGAAGTCAGTGGTAGTGCAAACGTAGAGAAAATCACTATTAACCAATTCTACATCGTAGTAATCAAATGAAAAAGGAACGAAAGGCTGCGGCTGTCTATGATCAACCCCAAAATACGGACTGCAATTCCGACTTTCTTCATCGAATTCACAAAATTGAGAATTTTCTTCCGTCAATCGACCACGGATGCCGAAAATCGTAGGTGGCGTTCGTCCGAACGTATGATAGCATGAAAGGATCTCCCAACCTGGTACCAGTATCAAATCCTGCATCAGGTTCATCACATTTCATTTGGTAGGATGAGCTGGCGGCAGCTTTTCTTTGGACATGCCAGCAGCCCATTCGGCTGTCGCCTGTGTGTACTTTTCTTCTTTCAATTCTTTGACCCGTCGTTTGTAGTATCGACTCTTCTTGTGATCAGCTAGAGCCTTGGCATCGGTAAAGTGCTTCCCCGTTTCGACGCAATAGAACTGTCCACCACCCGGTAATTCGTCATTGTACTCAAAGGCAATCGGCTGGCCTGTTTCATCGGCCTTTTCTATTTCGTCCTGAATTTGATCGGTATCCTTGGCGCGGTGACAAAGCCACGTTTTTCGCTTGTACTTTTTGATTTTGGATCGGGATCCGTGTTTCTTGGCAGATGGACCTGTTCCCATTATTGTGTGGCACGACTATTTACTGTTTCTGGTAGATTGCTGATTTGAGGATGTTGAAATCTATCTCTAGAATTCTTCGAGGATGCTGCGTCGGGGAATGATCTCTTTTTCTATCTGACAGAACAAACTAAAGAGTAGTGTTGATACAATCAACAAAGGGCAACGACAACCATCATGCTCCAGAGTATTTTTTGTTTTTGTGTCGACCATTACGTGCTTTTTTATCGTGTGGTATTTATTGTTTTCGAGACGTGAATAAAGGATTTGTGGCCGTGACTAACTCGATTCAACTTCGTGAAGGACGGACAGAACCTGCCTACCTAATTGTAACTGTAAAGTTACTGCAAGCAACAGGCTATTATGATGTATTCTACTGCGAGTGCTTACTTTTAGTACTACAAGCAATATATATGTTATGAAGAATTGTTACTAAGCAGTTAAGCAATAAATTGTAAACCACAGACCAGGATCTATCAGTGCAGCGGATGATTGAAGTATTTTGCATGGCCTCATTCATACTCCCAGCAGGAAAGATTGCTATGAAGATCAGCACCCTGTCAGTCGCCGCAACAACCTTCAGCAGTCTTGTTTTCACCCTGAACTTCTTCGCTGACTTCTTGCTTGATACTGGGTTTTCTAACTGGGAATGAAAACTCCTTTTCGATGAGGTTGATGGGGATACTACTAGAGCATTGATGACCCTTGGCATTTGCTATTGTCTGACAAATAGATGGAAGATGAAGTTTCCTGCAAAGTAGTGTCGCCTCTGCAGATTCTTGAAAGCAGCTTCTTGTTGTTGCCGAGCTCTCCTGAAGAAGTTCTTAACTATAATTTGCTGTGGTTTCTGCCTTCTCACTCATACTTTCAACAGACGGAGAAAAAGGGCCCTAGTGCCGACAAAGTAGCAGATAATTACGAACTACATTGCTTGAATGGGGCAAGGGCGGAGCACCTTTTTCGCTGCAGGTATTAGACTGCTTGTTCATAGTATTAATGTTCTTATCCATACACCAGTACTACCGGTAGTACGTTAGTGGACTACGGTACTCTTCAGCTGTGAGAAAATATTCTCTCGCAGTAAAGAGGAAGATCATTTTTTTGTCACAACAACCCTCATCATCATTCATTTTTCCTTGTTTCATCCCGACGGCACCGACATCGTCGTCTTACGGTTGCAAACCACGGCACTGAAGTTTTCCAAATGAGGAGACAGGTATCAGTCCTCGCTGCTCTCTTGTCACTGATGGCTGGTGTTTCAAGCTGGACGACGACATTTTTCCCGTCGGAACGGACGGGTTTATCCGATTCACCTAATCAAAAACCATTTGACGAAATTCGAAATCGTCCAATACCCCGCTTCCTATCCACTGCCACCAGAAGATGTCAAAGGATAAGAGCCATCCATAAAGCAAGGTATTCTAGAACGTCCATGAGGATGAATATTGGGGATGCAGTAGGACTATCGTATCGAGCACCAGTCTTTCGACCCCCGGCCGAAGCGAGATCGTTAATTCTGCAAGTAACCATTGGATGTTCTTGGAACAAGTGCACTTTTTGCGAAATGTACCAAGACAAAGCGTTTCAAGTAAAACCTTTGGCAGATATCGAGGCAGATCTTAAGCTAGTGGCGGATGCGGTGCAACAATGTTGCGATAACAATAAAGGCAGCGATGCAACGCCCAGCGATTTTGTCAGAGATGTCTTTTTGGCCGATGGGGATGCCATGACCTTGCCGCAGGGGCAGCTGTTGCAAGTTTTGTCGTTAATCCGTAAGTATCTTCCTCATGTCCGACGGGTATCCAGTTACTGCCTTCCACGGAATGTTAGCTACAAATCAATCGAGGATTTGAAAGAGTTGCACGAGCATGGCTTGTCCTTAGTTTATGTCGGTTGTGAAAGTGGCAACGATCAAGTGTTGGAGGCTGTTTCCAAAGGAGAAACATATCAGAGTTCTGTTGATGCTCTTGTCAAACTACAAAAGGCTGGAATCAAACGATCTGTTATGATTTTGTTGGGGCTGGGAGGAACCGATCTGTCCTTGCAGCATGCAATGGATTCCGCAAAACTGTGCACTGCGACAGAACCCGAATTTTTATCCGTCTTGACGACATCGTTTCCTCGAGGAATGGAACGTGTGGAAGAAGGCTACCGCAAACACTCGATATCAACAGCTTCCTCATTTCAACCTCAAACAGCTAGAGAAATTCTCCGAGAACTCAAAGTGTTTTTGGAACACCTAGAGATCCCAACATCAGCGCGAACCGTCTTTCGTTCAGATCATGCCTCTAACTATTTTGTGTTGAAGGGTCGTTTGGGAAGAGAGAAAGAACGTTTGCTCTCGGACCTTAGTGCCGTGCTGGGAGCTCCAGAGGAGGAGGATCGCTACAATCTACGCCCCGAATGGGCTCGCGGACTATAAGGGGAATCTTTGAGTCGTAAAAGATGTAATAGAATTTACAGTTATCACCCATCACATATCGATTCGCTCCTCTCGATCTTCTTGGGGGTTTATCTGTGGCACCACCATGATACTCAATCCTACGGCTCCGACTGAAGCTTGCATCTGTTGAAACGGCGCCGGTGTAGGAACAGGATCTAGAGGAAAGTCAGGATTCATTTTGAGTGCCATTGCAAACTGCGCACAATCCCCCAATTCTTCAAATCCCAATATCACTTCGTTGCCAGAACCATCCCTGGGGTACTCCGTCGTATGAACACCTTCTTGATCCGTTCCTTGATTGTACATGAGAATGTAAACAACATCCGGTTGGGCTCCTGAATTTTGACTGGCCAACTCCAGGTACTGGTTCTCTTGCTCTTGTAAAGATTGAAGAAATAGTTTAGCGGGCGAGTTTGCACGTGCCGGAAGTAGAGCCGAACCTATCTTTGTCGAAAGGAATGTCTTGGTGGGAGAAAAGCCCGCAACAGAAGAAAGCATTAGGAGCCATGTGAATGTGAGACGTAACGCCATTGTTGTGTTGTATTGTAGGATGAATTGTAGCCTTTGCAAATGATACTGCATGCATTGAATGGAATGGATCCAAGAAGCGATGTCTCCCGATAATAATATGAAAATCGGACCAGATTGTTTTCGATGTTTTTCAGACACGACAAAATCTACAACAGTACTCGTACAGCAGTGTGCGACAGTGATTGGTGTGTATCCTTTTTGAGGAAAAAGGTTGAAGATCTTTACATTTTTTACTGTGAAGTCCCGACCGGGACTTGATAACACCTACCGTAGATTACGAGAACCGTAGTATTACGTAGTAATACGTAGTAGTTCTTTTGGGAAATTTAAACAAAACC
Organism: Nitzschia inconspicua; assembly: GCA_019154785.2. NCBI lineage: Eukaryota > Bacillariophyta > Bacillariophyceae > Bacillariales > Bacillariaceae > Nitzschia > Nitzschia inconspicua. The sequence continues at coordinate 823,085 of JAGRRH010000017.1, forward strand.
TAAAAGTGGAACAGATTCTTATTCCTCTACTATACGATTAGTAACACTGTTAGCAGATTCATATTTGCGCTCTCGTACGAACAGCCATATAAAGTACGGCGTTTGGACGACGAGAATTATACCCAAAATTAGATTGATCAAGGAGCTGTTGCCTTTGGAAGCCGAATCAATCAAAGGATATTGTAGCAAGCTGAAAAGGGCACTCGTCAAGAGTCCCAAGCCTGCAAGTGTGCCAAAATTACTGTACCCAAATCTCATTCCACAGTTGGTGAAGTAAATCCCAAAGATGGCCATGCGACCAATCCCGTAGGCAACCAATCCTATACTTTGCCATTCCAGTCCAATTTCTTGCGATGACAAGAGGAACAAGGAAAATGCAACAAGACCCGTTCCAACACCTTGTGTTACACCTAGACCAAACTGATCTGCCAAGAATCCCGCCATGGGTGCTGTCACAGTTGCACCAGCATATGTGTAGGCAAACAGATCGGTGTAGAACCCAGAGTCGTCGCCACGTTCTTCTAATTGAAAGCCAATTGTTGCGACGTAGTACTGCATAGGAACGAGGCAGACGGAGAACCATAGACATAGCAAAATGTACTCGCTGGTTTTGATTTGTTCGAGAGCTGTGAACGAAGTTTCTTCTTTGCCCTGGGAATCACTCTCGTCCCGTCTATCAGAGACGAGCGAAGTATCGTCGGCAACAACTTTTGTTGGGACCAGCCCTTCTTCTTGCTTGTTCAGTGTAATAGTCGTGGTACCGCTGCAGTCATACGTTTCTGACATTGAACTGACAATATCCTTCCTTTCCGAGAGTCGCTCGCAAATTGGTACGCTGGGTTCAACTAGTTCGCTTTCTCCGTCGATTGACGATTTGGTTAGACCCGAGCTGTTTTTCTGTTCATGGGTTTCTTTTTGTTCAGCATCATCTTCGAGCATGAAAGATTTGCTGGATGGGTAAAGCAGGCCAGCAACCACTGTTAGCACAACCAGACCGCCAGAATAGAAAAGGAAAGAGAACCTTCTGGGTCGGGTTCCGCTTGTCAAGGCAAGAAAAATCAAACCAGAAATCTGAAAGGCGCCCGAGAGGGAAGAAAGTGTTATTCCCACACGATTTGGAAAGAGACTGGCCACTGGTTGGGTACACAGCTGCACGCCAGACCCTAGACCGACCAGGAACAAAGAACTTGCTAATGCGGCCACATTGTCGGGATCGCTCAGACCGATCCCGACACAGCCGACCGTCACTAATATCATACTAAAGACAATCATGCTTTGTGTGCCGAATCGATCCCGTGCCAGCCCGACAAAGAACCGACATCCCTGTGTGCTCCAGGATCCCACCGTAAAAATTATGCCCAGCTGCGATTCAGACAGTGTCGAGCCTTCCTCTAGAAGCTGCTGTCGCAACGCCGGCCAGCCATATACTAAACCGGCCACCAGAGATGTCAAGGTAAAAGATAGAATGTAGAGTGTGAACGATCGGAATTTCAGTCGATACAAGTCTTTTATCGACGTTTGTTGTGTCCGGGATGCTGATTGTGATGCATTATTAGCATCGCTGCCTATTGCGGTAGTGGCCATCGTCTCGGTGTATTAATGCGATGGGGCTGCTGTCGAAGTGAGGCAACATTCATTTGTCCATTCTGTTGTCAGCTGTCAGCAATGATGATGACGATACAAAGTGCACACTGCTGGAGTAGTCTACAACTACTCTCTAGAGAGAAGAAACAAAAAAATATGAAGTTGTTGAGTTTGTGGACGAAGGCGATGGATCATTCGACACTTACGACTACCGTAGTTCAGTTTTACTGTTAATGAAAAAGGGGAAGAGAGAGAACAAGCGAATTGTTGTCTGTATGGGTCAGAAAGGCCGCTGTCGATGATTCTTCACGAAGCTGCCGCTACCATCGAGAAGACGGCTAACAAAACTACGTTCACAGTTACGACGTAAACGATACGAACGAGTAGGACACCTATGACTCCTTCGACCAATACTTTAAAAATTTCTCGGGAGTACGTCGAGTAGTAGACTACTACCGGTAGTGTTGTTTCGGAGGTTTACAGTTAATTCTACCTGTACCGTAGCTGGGTAGCTACTAGCTACGGTAGAGCGGTAGTAGAAGAACCGGTTGTTCGCTTTCATTAGCTACCGTAGCTAGCTGCAGAGTTAATAGCTAAAAGCTGGTGCAGAGTCGCCTTTTGGTAATGAAATTCCACTTCGCCCCCTGTAGACTAATACCTTCTGCCGACGACAAAAGTGAATGAGGGAAAGCAAGTTTTCGCTAGTGTTAATGATGTCATGATAAATGATGGAAAATCTATTCTGTCTTTTTATCTCCTGACGTAGGTACAGTCACGTTCTGAGTCTCTCTTGACAAGCGCTTCTGTTCTTTGAAACGTCGAACCGCCTTGATAATCCCTCGGATGGCTTTTGCCTTTCTTTCCGACTCGTTCTTCTCGTAGCCCCGGACATCAGCGCGCAAAAACTGGAAGTCGACGCTGTATTGACTTTCGAGAGCGACTATAGACTCAAGTGTTGAAAGACCATCCATTAGAATGCACCGCCCGACAGCACGGATAGAACATGCCGCAACTCCGTCTGGAAGTAACCAGCCCGTGTTCTCGCCGTAGTCAAGTGGACCCCTCGACTCGTTTTGCAATTGAAGCAGCCATGACCGACCAATGCATTGGCCGCGCTGCAACGTCTTAATGGTGTGATTTCCCCGTTGGACTTGAAGCGATCCCTTTTCAATCACGTAAAAGTCTCTCAAGAAAGGCTTCCCTTCTTTCATAAGATAGTCACCAGAGATGAGGGTCCTACTCCTCACCATTGCACTCGACAAAGCAACAAGACAGCCGTTGCTACAGTGAAGAAACAACTTTTCTCGACGATGAATCATTTCTGCCCGAGCGTATATGCTGACTTCCGTCTTGAGATAATTTGGAAGGGTCTCAAGAATCTCATCATCATGGTCGAGACTGTCCATTCGTGATCCTGCATCAACGGCATCGTTTTCGGTTAATACGTTCCTCATCATGTATCCCTTCATTACACGTTCTTTCGCGGATCTGGACATGCGGGTTGTCGTCAAGTATTTCGAGAGTCGGGCCACATCAGATCCTATCTTGCTGTCTTTTGCAGCTCGTTCTTCCAAAGTATTGATCACCACTCCTGTCACAATAGCAGAGAATTTTGCTCCAATCATATGCACAATCAGTGTAAGCCAACACTCTAGAGTAGTCGACGGTACGCTATCAATGTTCCCGATTCCAGACAAACTGACAAATGTCCAGTGAACTGCTCGAAAATAGGACGTCAATATATTGCGATCTTTCCCATACAGAATCTCAACATTCGGAAAGAAAGACGTAGGAGTAAGTTCCGAGGCATCGTTTCCAACTTCAAGCCTTGCTGTAGCACAGTAGAGGCAAGGCATCTAAATCGAGAAAAGATAGAAGTGAGATTAACGAAACAAATTACATCGGCGCAGTAGGAAGAAAGGTCTTACACATGAGTGATGAAAGCGAATTGAATCAGCAGCTTGACAATTCGAAGAAATAGCTGGCGCTCTGCATCCATTTTCTGACGGAGAAGAAAGTTATTTTCTGCGCACTGGATGAAGTGTAGGACACGTGAGGCACACGACACCCGAAGGAGTCCAAACATTTGTGTCCAGTGGAGACCTGGCCTTGTGCACAATGGACTTTGGACGACCATCCCTTGTAGCACAAAGCTGACCAGAACCTTCATATCCAAGGTCGGCCATGGAACCCATCGATCCATTCTATATAATCGTAACATCTTCAATATTTTTTTTCGGTAATTCGAAACAACCTTTTCGACAAATAATCCCACAGAACTTTGACAAGAAACGACCGCCGCTCCCAATTGGTCATTTCTGTGGTTGTCTTCCTCCATGTAGGATTCGGCATCAACAAATCTCTTCCTGCTCACTCGGAACTTGGTCTGTATAGTATCGATTATCAAATCAAGCAACATCACCATTGACGCAGCAAAATCAAGGATATCAAGGATCAAGATTATCCGGGGAAGTCCATTGTTGAATCCCGCAAATCGGAATGGTGTCACCAACGTGAAGTATGTACATGCAACCATCATGACAGTGCCCCATCCCATGAGAGGTTCCGGTTCCAGTCGCTTGGACGGCCGCTTGATGAGATCTGAGATGGACATGTAAGCCTGCTCCCACGCATCTTCGGTGTCCTGATCCTAAGTCTCGGGTCCGACTTCTTCGCGGATGACGCTTACCAAGTGACGATAGAGTATTTCACAGTGCATTGTCTGGACTCCGACAATTTTGTGGGTCGCGCCAACAGTCCGCAGTCGAGGTACTAATTCTTCCACACTTACCTTTCCGACAACAGCCGTTCCGATCATTCTCATGACGGCCGATGCATGTGCCCGGACATGGACCCTTGTCCGAACATTCATTTTGAGTCTTCCTGTCGCAGGATCGACATCGTCTTGACTAAAGGGGAGAAGTTGAATCAAGTCTGGATAGTCCTCAAACATTATGGAGAAGAGTTATAGGGAACAACATTCCGCATGAGGACTCACTCATAGATCCTCCCGGTTATCCATCGTTGCCTCCAAGCCATGACCCAGTTAAAACGAAGCGAAAGAATATTTTTTCTCCCACGTCTGTAACACGATTGTTTTCCGCAATGACGAGCCAACTTCGTTCTACTCTCGAAATTTTGGCGTTTTCTATTCCCGAATTTTGGTGCGTGATCTCTCGCCTTCCGTGACTTCGTTGCGCCACTGTTGTTATCTTGAAACCCAAACCTCACGGGAGTAGACTGTGATCGCAGCAACGCGACCATGGCTACCGGTAGGTCGGTTGCTTCGTCTTCCCTTGCATTATCGTCGCATTCGATCTCGTCGGTATTGAATCTCCCATCCGCCCGAATCTTGCTGGTATGTTTCCGCATCTCGTCCGTACTCAGAGAAAACCGTGGATTATTCATGGTGATGGTGTTGCTCAGAGGTCACGGAGACTCTCATCCGTTCGTATAGGCATCGGCAGTCGGCACCAAAGGTATCTGCGATGCAACATTTTTGTAGTTTCTCCGACTTATTCGTGAAGGTATCTCGGAGTCCTTCACAACGAAGCGACCTTTTTTGAACGATGTTTGAGGCAAATCCACGATATCATAATCGACTGTAAAGTACGGCTCTCAAATCATGTTCGTGGCTCATTTTAAACTAAAACGAAAAAGGAAACAAGAGGAAAGAAGGGGGAGGGAGAAAGGGAGAGGAAAAAGAAGAAAAAAAGAAAAGGAAAAAGAAGAGAAAAGAAACCAAAAAATCTTCTAGGAGAGGACCACAACAACTGCTTCCATCATGTTTGGACAATATTCTTATTTTAGTCGACAGAATATTGCACTAGCAAGTGGGATAGGTCTTTATATCATACAAATGTAACAAAACAATACCACTGAGAATATTTCGGTATGCAATTACTTTCTCGGACATTTTCCTCTTGGCCATCTTCCCGGACAATCTTTGGCTGAGTTGTGAACCTCTGGATCAGTAGACTCTCTACAAAACCCACAAACAGGAGCTTTTTTGGGCCCCTTGCCCTTTCCTCTTGTTCGTTTCTTCTCTCTGTGGAGACCGGGAATAAATCCAGTCATTGCTGCTATTGTCTCCCCAGCAACTTCAATCGGCAATGCATCTGCAGGTCTCTTCCGATTGACTGGGAGTGGAAACGGCATAGCCACTGGAAAGTATGGTGCTTGCAAGTGACGTCGCATGTACAATGCAAACATTGCCATTTGATGCCTAAGCATTATTGCTTGAGGATTGAAGTGGACCCTATTGACGTTTCCAACAACATTGCCTTGTTGTGCTGGCGGTGTAATGTCATCATGCTGTAGCTCTCTGCCCAATCCAATACCAGGTTCCCCGTCAACAAGCTCAAATTCCTCATCTGTTTCTGCAAATGCACCTTCAACAGTGTTGGAGCCATACTCGAATTCCATTGGCACCTTTTTTGCCAAGTAAGAGTTCATGAGCTCAATTTCACTTTTAGCTTGCTCCATTGCATCGTGGATCCTCCTGTTTCTCTCCCAGTGTCGATGATACTTTTTTTATTGTACTGGAAGTTTTGGAAATATATCTTGCCCATTGACATGCGCGATCCACAAGTGTGACATCCTGTTTTCATCAAATTTTTGCAGGTCATTGAGCATTAGCTGGCTGAAGAGCCGGTACTCAACACGTCTCATGACTGGCAAAAATGGCAAGGGAACCCCCCATGAGTTGCAGATAAACTTGACATCCCTGCTAAGTTTCGGATTGTAATCACCGGCTTCCTGGAGCTGCTGAACCCTATTCAGAAGTTTATCATGTAGGTCACTGGTATGCTATGGAACTGTAACGAAGCTCTCATCAGTTTCCAAATAATCAATTACACACGTCCATCCCGGGTAAAGCAATTTCCCAGTGTTCTGTTCCACCAGCTTCTGGAGTACGTCAATCTTCCAAGTGTCATAATGTCCAACCTTGGGAAAATCTTGGTACACCCTCTGAGCCATGTCAAGGTTATGTCGGTGCCTGCGCTCACTTATTTGGGCATCTCCCATTTCAATACCAGCCTTGTGCCTGAAAGTTGTATTGTACTGTCGGTGTACGCACTCAACAAGGTTGGTACCCCAGCAGCACCTAAGTAATGGTATCCCATGAGAGTCTTTTTTTATCTCCCCCGCATCGGTCATCTCATAAGTATAAAAATTGAATCCTGGAGGGTCTAAACAGAACCCCCGTTTGATCTCGCCTAAGAGATTATTGGCCTTTTTCCAAGCATCATCATTGAAAAGAGGCTTGCCTGTTTTGCTATCCTTTTTCTCCCCAAATGTCACGAACACAGCTCGCACTCTGTAATAAAGGTAGTTGGTAGGCAATGCAACCCTCTGTACCCTTTTTCTAAATAAGGAAGGTTTGTAGAAGAGGGTAGAGTCAAACTCCTCTTTGGACCACTCCTTAGTGCTAGTCAGTAGTGTTTCTCTCACTTTTGCAAGGCCATTGGGATCCCACTCCAGAAAGGCTCCCATGAGTGCATAGTAATGTGCTTTTTGGAACTCATGCTTTGTTGAAACCTTTGCTCTATCCATGGCATGGAATATATCCCCCAGAACACAAGAAAACTTGATCTCGACCTTTTCTGGGACTGCCTCAAGCTTGTCACACTCAAGCAGTCCCAAATTCCCTTCCTCCGTTTCCATGTCTGACCTTCGTTCTGCTTCTTGGATAGCATCCACTGACTCGACCAAAATATTCACATGTGCATCAGAACTCAGCTCGTCGTCCTCTTCCCCAGTATCACTAACTAGGTCCACAATTGGATCACGAACTTCATTGTCCTCTTCCTCGCCCACATCCTCTTCAGCCATCCTCTGAGTTAACTGAACCCTTGTTGGTCTACCTGGGGTTCGTCAGTTCCTATTTCATCGATACTGACCTTCTAAACGGCAATTAGTGTTTCCTGATTCGCCAGACGGCCGTCATTAACTGACTTTTTAAAAAGTCACATAACGTCTTCGATTCGGCAGACATCCGTCTCTACTTGAGCAAACAAAACCAAATAACGACTACGACAGACCTTTTAAAGCCACAATTAGAGTCTTGTTGGTTCGTCAGTTTCTATTTCATCGATACTGACCTTCTAAACGGCAATTAGGGTTTCCTGATTCGCCAGACGGCCGTCATTAACTGACTTTTTAAAAAGTCACATAATGTCTTCGATTCGGCAGACATCCGTCTCTGTTTGAGCAAACAAAACCAAATAACGACTGCGACAGACCTTTTAAAAACCTCAATTAGGGCCTCCGCTTTAAAAGGTCTCACGACAATGATTTGAGAGCCTAAAGTTCTATTAATACGACGTATATATTTACAGTTAATACGTGTATCATTTTTACAGTTATTAATAATTAATCGTCTCACGAAACGAAGGATCTCACAGTTCGGCTAAGCTGCTCTGAGTGTTCGGCCTCATTCTTCATATTCTAGCAGCGTGTCGAGTGAGTCGATAGACAAGTTTAGAGTTGAGTCGATATAGTCGATATAGTCGATATAGTCGAATAGATAGTGAAAGAATGGGAGTTTGAGGGTGCAGATGTTTGAAAATGGGTCCTCATTCGCGATCAATTTACTATAGTGAAAAGAATGAAAAATCATCCTCCGGCATCCTCGGGCTATCATTCCAAAAAGCTCGACCGATGAATATTTGATAAAGTCCAAACATTTATGTAATGATCTCTTACCAAGCGCGAACCACTGTAAAGTAATTAACTGCAACTGTAAACGCAATTCGACTATTTAAGCTGCTCTAACGGCCCTGCTCTTGCTCTGGTGTTTCGACTACTACGGTTCGACTGTCTACTGCTACCGTAAGCTGTTCTTACAGTTAATAATGGCCATGCTTTGCTATGCTATGTTGACCCTGCTCTTGCTCTGGTAGGTACGTTGACGGTGTTTCGACTACGGTTCGACTGTCTACTGCTACCGTAAGGTAGGAGCTACCAGTAGTGAGTCGACAGACTTGGAAGTTGACAATACAGATTTACATTAATAATGCGACAATCTTTGTGACCACTTTACTGTGTATTATATACTACTCCGAGTAAAATGAAAAGAAATAAAAATCCTTTTCATTCATCTTCTTACTTTTACAGAAGGAAGTGGTTTCACGGTGTTTCGACTACTACGGTTCGACTGTCTACTGCTACCGTAAGCTGTTCTTAATAATGGCCGTGCTTTGCTATGCTATGTTGACAGTGTGTCGACTACGGTAGGAGCTACCAGTAGTGAGTCGACAGACTTGGAAGTTGACAATACAGATTTACATTAATAATGCGTCAATCTTTGTGACCACTTTACTGTGTATTATATACTACTCCGAGTAAAATGAAAAGAAATAAAAATCCTTTTCATTCATCTTCTTACTTTTACAGAAGGAAGTGGTTTCACGGTGTTTCGACTACTACGGTTCGACTGTCTGCTGCTACCGTAAGCTGTTCTTAATAATGGCCGTGCTTTGCTATGCTATGTTGACAGTGTGTCGACTACGGTAGGAGCTACCAGTAGTGAGTCGACAGACTTGGAAGTTGACAATACAGATTTACATTAATAATGCGACAATCTTTGTGACCACTTTACTGTGTATTATATACTACTCCGAGTAAAATGAAAAGAAATAAAAATCCTTTTCATTCATCTTCTTACTTTTACAGAAGGAAGTGGTTTCACGGTGTTTCGACTACTACGGTTCGACTGTCTGCTGCTACCGTAAGCTGTTCTTAATAATGGCCGTGCTTTGCTATGCTATGTTGACAGTGTGTCGACTACGGTAGGAGCTACCAGTAGTGAGTCGACAGACTTGGAAGTTGACAATACAGATTTACATTAATAATGCGTCAATCTTTGTGACCACTTTACTGTGTATTATATACTAAAATGAAAAGAAATAAAAATCCTTTTCATTCATCTTCTTACTTTTACAGAAGGAAGTGGTTTCTTCTCCCGAATTCGTTCCATAAAGACGCGTACCTCTTCAGACATTCCACGGCATTTCTCATGGTCTAAAGGTAATCGCAAATACAAGCCATTCAATTCACGGACTCTTGATAAAGCAACTTATCCAATTGCCTGTGTAGTCCCAACTATGGATTAAGAGTTTGTCGATCGAACGACCCTGTAACTTCTGAATCGTTCGCGCGTTCGCACAGTTGATAGGAAACTGACGCATTTTCATTGATCTCCACATACGAATAGTTCCTTTTTTAATATCTGGATAAATAGGGATCGGAAACAAAAGTTTTGGCAGTGATATTTTGTGGCTTCAAAAACGTAAATCGAATCTCGTCTGGAGTTTTCAATCCATCTAAAATTTTGAGCTTGATACTCTCCAACTGAGAGACATGTGCACACTAAACATGGTATCCATCAATAACAATTTTTTCCAAAGATTCGATCGTCACACCTGTTTTAAATATCACCCCTTCGAGGGTGTGCAGTCGACCAAGCTGCAGAATAAAAATATTATGAAACTTACGTAGCATTAAAAGTATTGAAGGATCGTCACACCTGTTTTAAATATCACCCCTTCGAGGGTGTGCAGTCGACCAAGCTGCAGGCCCATGCGTTACTAAATGAAAACCTTAACCTTAGTTTGGAAAGTTTGAAATTTGGAGAACAGAAAGTTTCTCCGAAAACGAACTGCTCACTAAGGTTGATTCCCCCAAATGCGATCAAAAACTTACTGAAAAATTTTTAAAACTTACTTACAACTTACTTAAAAAATTTCGAAACTTACTCGAAAATGAAACTTACTTAAAAACTTACTTAAAACTTTAACTTTAACTTGGAAACTTACTTAAAAATTCTAAAAACCTTAACGCTTACTTGAAAACTTACTTAAAAAACATCTAACTTTCTTACAAACCTTAACCCTTACATAAAAACTTACTTAAAAATCAAGCAAGCCTTAACTCTTACTGAGAAACTTACTTAAAATCATTTTTGAAATACTTAAATCCTTAACGCTTACTTGAAAAACATTTGGGGGCACCCCCTAACTTACTTCCAATCCTTAACTCTTACTTAAAAACTTACTTAAAAACCAAGTGCCTTAACTCTTACTTAAAAACTTAATTAAAAAATGTTGTGGATAAGCCCTAACTCTTATAATACTTGACATCTTACTAAAAATTGTGGATTATGACATCATGACGCATTTTGAATGCATCTAATAACGATCCAAAAGATCCGTGGAGTAAAGACATCCTTCTTGCCAGTATTTTAGGAAGCATTTCATTACTTCTCTAGTCATCATCTCGTAAGACATCCTTAACTAGAACATCGTATAATGGTTTGTCGGTCTCGATTTGGTATTGACAAATGACGCAGATTGCTTCGAAAACTAGCTTGAACCTTTCAAGGGGATGATGAAATCGGCATTCCACAGAGTGAAAAGACTTTATCAAGCCATTGAATTTCTCATGCCTCTTCAAAGCACGGGATTTGAATCGTCTTGCAGGACGACGATCGTGCGTATTGGGTGTGCTGCACTGATTGACATGTTCCTTTCCGGCATGTCCCCCATCAGCTATACACATCTTTCCCGTAGAACTGAGTTTTGCTTTCAACCCATCTTCTTTGAAGATCCGCAAGTCACTTCTCCCGGCTGGAAAAGGACGATTCATCAATATGCATAGAGAAGATCTCTTCTAAGCTCTTCGTTTCATCTCCTTCTTCCAGCGCCACATTTCCATCCATAATATACTTATACAACAGCTGACGTGCCTTGCTATTCTTCCCCCACTTAATTGTTGATTCCTTTCGCTGCTTCAACGTTGTTTCGGCGTTTTCGATCTGCCGTCTGTTCTTATCGAAAAATTCCTCTACTTTTCCTTCTGCATCAATGCGAACCATTCGGGAAGAGGCATAGAATGTTCGATCGTCATCTTCGTCGACAGTGAATCGAAAGAAACGTTTGCGACCCTCATAATAATGTTCTTTCAAGAAAACAACACTGCGTGGTCTTTATCTTTCCCTCGAAAGCTATTCTTTGGCTTGATGAACAGAGTCATGATAGTCCCTTTGGCACCAACACCGGGGTAAAGCTTCTTGTTTGGCATGTTGCAATAGTTACGATCACCAAATATCGGCCAATGGACCTTTAGGCGAAAAGACATGGACGTCCTGTAAAGAATACGAGTACAAAGGATAGTGGCAGTCCACCGTAAGAAGCTGTTCTTATAGTGAATTATTGGCCCTAACCCTATTTACAAAACTTACTTAATTTTTTCAAAACTTACTTAAAACTTGAACCCTATTCACAAAACTTACTTAAAAAAATTCCAAACTTACTTAGAGCATCAGCGCCGGTCCGAGTTAAATTCTAAAGATAACCGGAAATGTTCAGTTTAACCGGAAAACTTCCACATCGGAATTAACGTGTGCTATTTTTAGCCTTTTTTTAGCTCCTGCTAAATCGAGGAGTTAAAGTGGGCCTTGTTTAGATGTTGGTTTAGCTTTTAAGAGCATTAGCGCCGGTGCAGGCTGAAGCTAAAGGCTAAAGGCTAAAATGAAGCATTCTGATTGGCTGAGAAAGAAGATGCTATTTTTAACCTGTTTTGTTCCACATCCCCAATCGGCGGGCGAGAATTAGGTTTGCGAACCTTTGCCATAATCACCGTACTTAACGGAGAAAACCGAAGTTTTTTTTTCATATGTTCTATCTTCATTATGTGTGTAGCATATCCTTCTCCGTGTCCGTTCTTCGCGTAAATCGTTGCTCTATCTTAATTAAATTTTTTAACACTGGCGTTGGTTGGCTCTAAGTAACCTTCGAGTTAAAAGCTAAACCAACATCTAAACAAGGCCCACTTTAACTCCTCGATTTAGCAGGAGCTAAAAAAAAATGCTAAAAATAGAACACCCTATTGCCGAGGGAAACTCAAATCGCCGTCAAGTTAAGCGTCCGTACGTCGTACTCAGCGCCTGCCCGCCGAAAGCCCTCTTCGGCCGGCGCTCTGTCCGGCTGGCTCCTTCGAGTCTGCCGGGAACACCAGAATTCGAATCTCTTTCCAAAAACTTCACCACTTTATACGTGTAAAACTGGCGGTACTTCACAGTCAGAATTTGTTTTTTTTTTCAACTTCTAAAATTTTATTTTTTTGGGGTCGGCACACTGTATCACAAACTAGCTAGAGACGATTACAATGACGACGACGACAATTGTCCCCACGGAAACACAGTTACAGCGTTCCTCCGGTCTCCATCCTGAACTCCAACAGCTGTACGATCGCTCCTGCGATTGGGAGTGTAAACTATCGTTTGAGGAAGTCGATGAGTCCAAGAATGGTGATCGTAGAAAGCACAATCTTTGTGAATGTTTGAAAGAGGGAAATGAGTACATGTTCCCTGCCAAGTTCCATGGACTCGCGGCTAAAGAGAAGCTGGTCACTGCACTCAAGTTGTCTGCCCTCAAAGCCGGATTCTGTCTTGTCACTGGCAGCTCTACAATGTCTCTCCCCCCTACCACGAAAAGGTGTGCTGAACGCGTGCGGGCCACAGTAATTCGCTTTCAATGCGATCACGGACGACTTCACAGGCAGGAGGGACCCAAATCTTCCAAAAGCACAGACATGGACGTCTGCAACAGCGATTCTACAGGCCAACCGATTGTGTCCAAGAAAAACACAAGTGCCAAACGGCCTTTGACACGAGATCGCCTTTGCCCCTTCCATCTCACCGTGTACATGATCCGTGAGGATTCTGTCGTTGATGCAGGCAGATGGTTCCTGGGGAAACTGCTAAAAGATAACAGACCAACCTGTGCACGACATAGAGGACACATTCGGATTGCACCTGACCTGCTGCCGAAACACATAAGAACTATGTCGGACGAGGAAAAAAAACTTGCAAGGGAATGTTCACAGTTGCATTTCAGCGCAACTGCATCAGCAGCCCTTCTGAACATCAGAAACGAGTTAGGTGTTGCACACACGCCCGCTCAACTGCATTACATGTCGACGCAAGAGCGTATAACGGAATTGGGACTCGCCCTATCTGCAACTAACGCAGATAAATTGGTAAAGTCTTTCTCCAACAGAACAGACGTTTGTTGGGCGATAATGACGTTTGATCCTCAGGCGGGTGTATTATTGGAGTCGACTGTTAAGGGTAGGAAGGAACAACTCAAACTTGAGAGGGACGACGACGAACATGCAAGCTTCGAACTGCTGCATAACCAAAACAAACTGTCGTCTTCACAAAAGCTGTTGCTCATCTTTCTGTTTGCAACCGTAGAGGAGATGCGACTACTACAGATGCATCCAGAATCTATTTCATGTGACGTAACCTTCGGCACGGAGAACACGAAGAAGCAGCTCTTCACGTTGGCTACCCGCGACGGAAACAACAAGGCCTTCAATTGTGGCGTGGCTTACATCCCCAATGGGCAAGCATGGGTGTTCTGGCACTGCTTCAGGTATTGCCTCAAGACCCTCTGGGGGGAGACTGTCACGAAGCGGGTGTCGCTCATGTGTACGGACGGGTGTGTCCAGGAGTACCAAGCTTTCATCAACAACACAGGGGAAGGGGGGACGTTTCCCAATGCCGTGCATACGTTATGCTATTTCCACACTGCCACTCTCTCGTTTAACAAAAACGTTTCGTTACCTGTGGGAACAGATCCGGAAGAGATGCACCGTGCCATCGACGTGGTTCGTTGGTTCGTCAAATCCTGGTTTTTCGACCTGGAAAGTTGTGAGGAGTACAATCATTCTCGGTCGTATCTCATTGCGTGGCTCGAACAGGGAAGTGGTTCGGTACTGAAACCACACATTGTGAATTCCATAAAGACCTGGGTTACGACACACTTGCGGCCCCTTGAAAAGATGTGGCTCAACTTCGAGAGGTTGTACCTGTGTACAATGGATCTCAGGACAACTTCGATCAGCGAATCGATGCATGCGTCTATGAAGTCTGGATTCGACGGAGTGAGGGCGGGGATGGACACCACCTCTTCCGCCAACGCAGTTGTAGGCAAATCGACTAGGCGGCAGAAGCAGCAACAGCGTCTAAATGCACGGGAGCAGGAAAGGACTGTGAAGTGGTCGGAGATGCCCACAACACGACATTTGACAGAGTATTGCCTCATGAAGGCGAAGGAAGAGTGGGATGTTGCAAATAGTCTTGTGGTAATACATGCAAAAATGGATCCAGGGGAGTGGTGGGTGTTCAAGGAACACGACTCATGTGGCGGACTATCTGCCCCTCCAGGCTACACTCGGCTCCGCCGTGTGAAGGTAGTCCACCAAAATTTTTTGTGGTGCTCCTGTGGGTTACCATCGCGGATGAAGTATCCGTGTCGACACATATACGCCGTGACGAAGCAAGTATCGATGAACAGGTTTGGCGTACGATGGCACTCGCAGTTCCAACATTATTATGGAAGGGACGGCGCAGAGGACTGGACAGCGGTGTTTGATTCGATGATGGCGGATGAGTTTGAAAGAGACAACAAAAACGGCGAAGTCATAAACATTGAAGGAATGGACTTCCTCTCCGAACAACCGGAATCATGGCTATCAATCCAAGACGACAACAACACACTGGTGGCCCAGGGGAAGCACTTACATGAATTAACATGGGTCCAGAAAAAGGTGGCAGTGAAAGGAGTACCATTACCAGAGATTCGCATGACGGTAGAGGCGGCAATTCGTGGGACGAACGATGAACAAGAACCCATCTTTGAGGTTGGAACTGACGACGACCAAGAACCTATGTTTGAGGTTGAGTGCCACATTCCCGACACCATTCACAATTTACAAGTTTCACAACAAAATGCGGTAACTTCTCTTCGACATCAGAAGAACGCAGCAGATGCACAAGTCACGGAGTTATTTCGGACAGCTCTCAACCTAGCTGGGCAGCGGAGCGGTCATATAGAACTACTCAAGGATCATCTGCAAGAGGTGATTCGCAAAATGAATAGCGACATTGCATCTGGGAACGAACATCACAAACGCAGTTCTGGGTATGCGTTCCCTGAGACGGGAAGATCCAACAAAAGGGTGGAAAAGAGGAAAAAAAGTGCTGGAGAGTTCTGAGACATCAACGCACCCTCTGGTACAATTCCTACGACCTCCGTCCGGGCGCGACGAGGGAAAACGGACTGCGCGTCGAAAAATTCGAAAATCGCCACAACACGATGTATCACTGCATTTTTAAATGTAACATCACGGGATCATTTATTTTGCACAAACTCAACTGTCTTCTGTTCATCCAACAATGACAATAACTACTAGTAGCTAATACACCGTCAAACATATGTGCGGTTGTAGCTGTTGTGTCTATTGCTGTAACTAAGTAAGCCGACAATGCGTCATGGAGTTCGAACTCAGAGTCGGAGTTTCCCTGTGGTTAATGAAATACGACAACATGACAGAAGGGGATCAATCCAATGTCATTGGAACGATGACAGACACACAACAACAGTAATATCCACTATCACCCATGTCGCAAGGCGAAGATCTCAATGTTGCCGTGAAGGCTACAAATAAAAATTAGGAAAAAGCAACGAGAGGCGTGGTAAAAAACAACAGTCGGGGTGAGGAGTCAAGGCGGAAGTGTTTGGAACATGAAAAATGATGGCCAATGCCATAGACCGAAGACAACAGGGGAAATCTCTCTGTCCTACTTACATTTTGATTTGGGTGTTGGAAAGAGCCATGCACAAGGGCTGAAAGCGAAGCATCCCAGACGCATATCAAGATCTGCCACACAACAATCTGCCTGTCCCGAACTGCAGACTCATCAATGAACCACAATCGGATGCTATGAGACCGACTCTTGATTGTTTTCTGTAACGAAACATTATGTTTGAATGCGAAGGATCAAATGAAGAGAGAGGATGAGCACTTTATATATGGAGATATGTCTGTGTGTAGAAAAAAGGAACATCGACCATAGACAGGTTCAACTGTTGATTGGAAGTCGAAAGGCACAAAACGACAAGACGAATCCTTGTTGGGAGCCAAAAGTATTTCGCACCTTGCTCTTCAGCCACACATATCATACAACGCATAATCATAAAACTCTCCAGAGACAATCCTAGGAAGAGTTTCAAGCAGCTGGAGAGTCAGATCAACTACTGATGCTCTATTGCAGCAATCTACAGGTGGCTGTTTTCCCTGGACGCTGGACGGGTACTGTCTCTGTGCCCAACGACTTATACCATTGCATTCCAGGAAGCACGTGGCAAAGAATTTTGAGTTCTTCACTAGCTACGCCTTCGAAGGAAATATTGAAAATGGTTCTAAGTGCTTGAAGCTGGGCTTCTTTCGCTACTCCACAAATGCCATACGCAAACAATCTCCACATCTCGATGGACCGTCGACAATCAGCTTTGCTTGCTGGCTGTGAGTGCTCTAACTGAGGATGTTCCCGCAGAAGAGATATGGAAAGCAGAACAATCACTGTTGAATGACCTTCCAAACTGAACCGTATCAAGAAGATTATTTGTCCTTTGCACAAAATACCCAGATAGGTAATAAACAGCTAATGGGACATTATCTTCCTGGATTTCCCACTCCGATGTGAGACAAGATGTTGAAGACACGTCAAGGGCCATTAAAGCGAACGTTCGAGTCTTTTAATCCATTAGTAACTAGCCAGCTAGAGTAGTATCCATTTCATGAAATTCTGCTTGTTTCTTCGCAATTGAAGCTCTCTAAACGACTACCGGTAGTCTTCATCATCATGATGATTTATGTACCAAGCAGTAATACCGGTAACGTGTAATTGTACGGCATTTCTCATTATTTTATTTTTTCGAACGCGTCTGCCGTTTTCCCTCGTCGCGCCCGGATGGAGTTAGTACACAACGCAGCAACCCACTTTCTATGGACTTGAGTTTTTGAAAACATCAAAGTATTTTCTACGCATTGACTCCTACAATTCCTACACAACGCAACAACCTACGGGAGTTCTTTCCACGTATTTGGTTCGTGGGAGTCCTTTATCGGAGCTAACTAAGTCGTAATTAAATTAAGGCGCGGACTAATTGATAATAAAATTAAATATGAACTCATTTTTTGAGATTTAAATTTTGGCGCGCGCCTGCCGGGTAGAATGGCGCTGGCGACGTACGGACGCTTAACTTGACGGCGATTTGAGTTTCCCAGTTTTCCGGTTAAATTTAACATTTCCGGTCATCTTTAGCATTTAACTCGGACCGGCGCTGATGCTCTAATAACCCGAAGGTTACTTAGAGTCAATCAACGCCAATGCTAAAACATTCAATTAAGATAAAGGGCCGTCCTACGCGAACAACAGACACCGAGAAGGATATGCTATATTCATTTTGAAGATAGAACATATGCAACAACAACTTTGGTCTTGGTCTTCTCTCTTCTCCCGCTTTTATTATTACATTCATTGTTTGTTGATAGCTATCTACGGTAGTTAAAATGGGGCAAGGTAAGCGATGGAGCTCCGAGGAGAGTGCTCATCTAGCGGAGGCATGGATACATTCTTCGGAAGGAGTAGGAGAGTTTAAAGTGAAGGGTACAAGTCAAGATGGTAATGAATTTTGGGGCAAAGTGTTGGAAGAGTTTGGCAGGAAGGCTCCCGCAAATGCAGCTCCCGGAACTTACCTCAACCGCGAAAACAAAGGCGGTGAGACGAGACCTCCCATTCATTGAACCTGGATCTCCAAAATTGGCATGCCAAATATATTTTCTATGATCACATATGGCTTCCAATATGAGAGTCTTTTTTCCTCCTTCTGCGTGGCCCTGGTGTTGACCAGCTAATCTAACTGGACAGTTCTTCCAAGCAAAATGCTTGCAGTCCCATGAGCCCAAGCATCCAGGGAAAAGGCGTTCACCCATTTCTTGAGATATAACTTGACGTTCTTGTTTGTTGGGGGCTCTGTTCAAATACTGTGTGCCGAATGCTACAATCACTAGCCTGGCAAACTGCTTGACGTAATCTCGTAGAGTAGTCTCCCCAATACAGAGGTTCTCATCGTCACGGTTGTATGTATCGCCATGAGCGATAAATCGAAAACAACCAACTAGTTTGACAAGTGGATAGATTCCGGGTTTGCCAGTGGGGTCCTTGTACTGTTCAAATGGAGGGGTCCCCATCAAATGGTCATGGACTCTGTTGAATACAGCCCGGGGGCGCCTAAACCTCCGCTCAAAATCAACTTCATTGTAGATGGATTCCCTCCCATTAAAGTAGTTGGAAACAACTCTAATGTATGCGTCAACAAAATCACAGCGCTTGTTAGCTGTTCTGGGACGATCAACCCGGAGTTCCTCCTCTTCTGACGACGAAGACTCAAAGAGAACAGTCCAAGCTTCATCGTCCGCAGCATATTCCTCTTGGAATATGTGCAAGCGATCCTCATCAGAGGAGCAATCATCATCCATATTGGTTGTTGAAGCTTGTCAACAGAATTGGTGCGTGCTGTTGTTGAGGCTACCGCTTTTCGTTGGCAACCTCCATCCTCCATGTGGGTTGAGTCAACAGTACTGTTTCGGCCATAGAAGTAGGGTAATTAAGGCAGAGGTTCGCAAACCTAATTTGAGCCCGCCGATGGGCGGTGTGGAACAAAACAGGTTAAAAATAGCATCTTCTTTCTCAGCCAATCAGAATGCTTCATTTGAGCCTTTAGCCTTTAACTTTAGCCTGTACCGGCGCTAATGCTCTTACAACTTACTTAAAAAATCTGAGAACTTACTTAAAAAAAATCTTACTTACCCCCCGAATATTCGGGGAGATTCGTAGAACAGTTTTTGAACTTATTAGGGTTACTCCGAAAAAGGTTTTGTTTGGAAAAAAATAGAGTTAAAGCTAAAGTGACGCATGGGCCAGAATAAAAATATTATGAAACTTACGTAGCGTTAAAAGTATTGAAGGGAAATAAATGTACTACGTAGTAAATGACATTTAGAGCGCGGAGGAAATTACTGTTGAATAGTACAATCGTACAGGAAGATCCGGTGAAAAAGACCACGATGCTTCCGCTCCGTTAAATAAATGAGATGGATGGCTCGCACGACCACCCTAACAAGACTGACTGGTGACGGTTTGTTTCAACTCCATTAGGGTCAACGACTCGTAGACCTTTTTCCAAAAGTCGTAGACCTTTTTCCAAAAAGGTCTCGGATTGTTTTCTCTTGTAGTTTTCACCACCCGGACATGACTGTTTAAGAGCGTTCGCCTCCCGAACTTCTCTGATAGTCTTCTTTAAGGTCTTGACATTGCAAATAAATCGATTTTGAGAGTATTGACCAAAATGTTGTGGATACAATCGATACAACTGGGCTTCAGGCATATCCATGTACATTTCATTGTTATTCTGCAAAAGCTCCTTCACAAAAGCTGCCGTAGCTCACGGCGGTGAAATTGATATTTTGTTGAGAGTGATACTAAGTAACGGATAAAAAACTATATAAAACCTTTCAAAGCCAAAGATGAAAACATTTCAAAAACAAGGAATCATCTTTTTGGAATCCTGCAAAGATAGAAGATACTAGATTTGCCGTAGCTCACGGCGGTGAAATTGATATTTTGTTGAGAGTGATACTAAGTAACGGATAAAAAACTATATAAAACCTTTCAAAGCCAAAGATGAAAACATTTCAAAAACAAGGAATCATCTTTTTGGAATCCTGCAAAGATAGAAGATACTAGATTTCTTCAATTTCAAGAATTCGATTCAAATGAATACAAACATAAAGTAACCTGGAGATTGTGACGTTTGCAGTAGACTCGTGAATGAATCGTGACTGAGCGATGGATACTGCATTCAGCTTCTCCTCTGGAAAATACATCATGTATTGTTGTGTAAGTGTTCGTTCGTTCGGTAAGGACGGATGCGACGAATATTGATTCTTTCCAATACATTGGGGCGTCTTTCGATCGTTACAGTGCCATTGGTGTGAACACTGTGAATGCGAAAAGGACCTTGAGCTCGTTCGTCCAGCTTGGATGGATTGTACTTCAGAATCAGGACTTGATCATCAGGTTGATAATCATGATAACGACGACGAAGATTTGCTCGTCGGTTGTTGTCATCGATAATTCGTTGGCGTTCAGTGCGGATCTGATTGTATCCTATCATCAACGGAATTGGATGGAACATATCCCGTTGGAAAACAAGAGCTCCTGGTGAGACTCCAAACGTTCTGTTGATAGATGATCGGAGAGCAAAGATTACAGATGCAAGGGCGTTGTCAATAATCCCATATGCATCGACGATTGTTGCTGGTGGTTGTTCTCGTAGAAGTGTTCGTAAGATATCACCGAGCGTTGAGTGCATACGTTCACAAATTGCGTTGGCTTGTGGATTCTTGACAGTGGTTGGAACTGCTTGGATACCGTTGCGATGAAGACATCGAAGAAATGCACCTTCGAATTCAGTACCTTGGTCAAAGATACAAGTAAGTGGTCTTGGGTAGCGTGCGAGCCATTGGTTTTCAAAAACAAGTGCGGCTTGAGCTGATGAACTGTTTTCCACACGTCCTGCTTCAACTAGCAGTGTGGCTGTATCAATGATAGTGAGTGCCTTAAACTTGATAACTCCAATTCCTTGGATTGTAATTTCCCATGGACCGATGGAATCGACTGCGACTTGCTCGAAAGGTAGTTCGGTTGCTTGGCGTGGTGGTAATTCTCCAACTCCTCTTCCTGGATTCTTGTTTCTTTGGCATGAGTCACATGTGGATACGTACTCCTCGACTCTTTGTTTCAAACCTTTGAAGTAGAAATGCGTAGACAAAGTTTGGTAAAGACGTGTTGAACCGACATGTCCACCGACGTAGTGGTACCATTTGATTGCATCGTTGACAAGAGCTTCCGGTATGACAATTCTTGGATCTTGTTCTGGATCTGTCTTACATACAAACTGGAATCCGTAGAATTCTTCCATGGCATATCCTTCTTGGTCACTAAGTTGCTGAACTGAGGCGTCTTGAAGTTGGCTGTTGTGAAGTGTTTCAAAACGTAACGGAAATGTTTCGATTTCTTCAGGATAGTACAACATAACTTCCGACAGCTTGCTGTCTTCCAAAGCGCGCGAATCCGGTATGAGAGCGATTTCCTGCTCCTCCTCAGCGGATGATTGAAGCGGGTAGCGCGAAAGAAAATCTGCGCCGACATTTTCCTCGCCCGAGACGTAGGTGATTGTTGGGGCATACTCCTCAATGAGTAGGCGCCAGTTGAGTAGACGTTGGGACTTGATATCATCTCGAGTAAGATTCATGTGGTCGGTCTTGATATGTAGCTTTGCACCGAGTAGCATGGAACGAAAAACTGTTAGAACTTCGACGATGGCAAGTGCTTCCTTATCTGGAATCGGATAACGGCTTTGAGCACCAGTGAGTTTACGAGAATGAAAGGCGACGGGTTTGTTGTCTTGTAGAATTACTGCGCCAATTTGTGTATCGGATGCATCGGTTTCAATTGTAAACGGCTTGTTAGGATCCGGGTACGATAGTAGTACTTCCTTGGCGACCATACGTTTGGTGTCTTCAAAAGCCTTGTCATGGTCTTGAGTCCAATACTTGGAGAAGTTGCGCTGTCCTTCATACTTATCGAGGCCATTAAGATTGGTTAGAGGACCCATGATGTGGGCACGACGGTGATAAAACAACTTGTAGAAGTTTACTACGCCGACGAAAGCACGTAGTTGCTTGAGTGTCTTCGGCTTGGCGAGCTTCTGGATTGCTTCGATCTTCTTATGCCATTGTTTGAGGCCGTCTGGTGTGAACCAAAAACCTAAGAAGTTTGTTTCTTGAACTGCCCATTCACACTTTTCAGGCTTGACAGTGAAACCGTTGTCTTGGAGCAATCGTAGGACCTTGGAGACAAGTTGGATGTGGTCTTCCCAATTTTTGCTGAAAATGGCGATGTCATCGATGTAAATTTCAATGTCTTGGAGCACATCTTGGAGGACTTCTTCCATGGTTGCTTGAGCCCAATCTGGAGAGTTCGCGAGACCCATTGGTAAAACGAGGCGACGGAATTTGCCGAAAGGTGTTACGATAACACAGTACCAGGAGGATTGTTCGTCAAGATGAAAACAATAGTACTGCATACTGATATCGAGCTTGGTTAGAAAGCGGTATCCTTTGCGTCGTTCAAAGATATCTCGAATCTTTGGTAAGGTGTAATGAACTCTCTTGATAACCTTGTTAAGTTGGCGGAGATCATCGACGGTACGGATAGAGCCATCACTCTTCTTGGTTGCGAACATTGGCATTCCCCATTCGCTTTCATAGACACGTTCAAGGAGACCAAGGTCGACTTGACGTTCAAGTTCTGCCTTGACGGTTTCGCGATCGACAAGAGGGACAGGATATGGCTGCTTGCAGTGGAACGGCGTTGCATCTTCGACGAGGTCAATGTGAAATTTCCTCTTGGTATAATGGCCAATTTTTCCGCTAAATAACTGATCAAACTGCTTGAGCATCTTCAGGAGATCCGTTTGTTGGGCCATGTCGAGATGAGTTTGCTTGGAGACTATTGTTCCGATTTCAACTTTACGGTAGTCTGAAGCCTTTAGAGGACCTGCGACGTTGTAAAAACTTTCCGTAGAGTTGCTCTCTGCAATTCGGACTTGGTACGGAGGGACTTCGAGCGCTGTACGAACTGTTGCGTTATCCATGAATTGACTTAGGGTACGAAAGGCGACAGTGTTCTCAAACCACGAGAGTTGCTCATGTCCAAAATCAATCATCATTCCGCAGTCACGAAGAGTATCGCGGCCAATGATGAGATCATAGCGGCATGGTGCATCGAAAACGTAGCACTTGACATTCGGGAGGCGACGGGTGTGACTGAATTCAGGGAAAGAGACGTCCTTGAGGTTGACATAACCGATGGGATTAAAGTTACCTTGCGTTGTGTTGAATCGACGTCCAGGTTCCTTGATGATTTCGACACTTGATGGAATCTTGTCGGATTTTACGAGACAGTGGCTTCCACCAGAGTCTGCCAGAGCGCGAAGGATGAGTTTGTGCGGTGCTTCATTGACTCCTTTTGTAACAACTAGAAGCAAGGGGAGTGATTCTTCTTGGGTGACTTGCTTGAATGAGGTGTTGGTAGACTTTACTGTTTCGTTGTCGTAGTATTCCGGTTCCAATTCTTCAATCTCAGCTTCATACGTTTCAAGGATGGCAAAGTTGTCTTGAGGATCGTCTTGAAATTCCATAAGATGAGATTCTCCGTTTGGTGGCTGCTGCGGGTTACCTTGATTTCCTTGGTTTTCAACAACATTGGATTCGTGATTACGGGGACGGTAGTTGTATCTGTTGTTTCCGTTGCTGTTGCTTGATCCGTTGTTATTATTGTTGTTCCTGGTGTTGTTTCCGACGGCATGGCCGAGAGTGCGACATTGACCGATTGTATGTCCACGATGGTTAGGCAAAGGGCATGGTGAGTTGGCATCGAGGCGTCCTTGATTGTTACTGTTGTTGTTGGCATTGTTTCCACGGTAGTTGTTATTATTGCGTCCTTGGTTACGGTTGTTGTGATTGGTATTGCGGTTGCCGTTGCGTCCGTTACTGTTGCGGTTGCCTCTCTCTTCTTGACTGTTACCATCACCAGGTTGTCTTCTTGGGGTGTAAGGATCTTGAACTGCTTGTGCTTCGAAGTAGGTACGCATTGATTGAATCGTCTCAGTGAAGACATTCTTACCAGCGTTGTTGAAGTTTCGTTGCCATTGAATTGGCATGGCATTGAGGTACACGCGGCACATTTCATTGGATGTAAGACCTGCTGAATTATCTGGGGCTCCAGGAATGAGTTTGACATACTCATTTGCCATCTCAAGAAGAGTTGCGAATTCCTTGGGAGACATGGTGCTTGGTTTCTTGAGGCCTGTACGAAGGTACACCATTTGATCTTCGTAGTCCACTGTTTCTTCGAAGAACTCTGCCAGGATAGTGTCCATGGCAGCTTGAAATGAGTCGACACTTCGACTATTCTCTTCGTTCATGTAGGTGAGTAACACAGCCTTGTGTTTTCCTTCGAGAACTTGCTTAATCTTCTCGAAACGTTTCGCTCCTGTTGTCCAGGACATCGTTTCGCATGCAGAAAAGAACTCCCTTACAAAGTTGAGAGCTTGCATTGGTGTTGCATCGTCTGTGAGTTTGGGAACTTCTACGACTGTCTTTTCGTAGGCTCCTTCTTCGTCTTCGACCGGCAGGGAGATCGAGAATTTTACTGTGCGGGACTCCGACAGGGAGAAGTCCGGCTTCAAGGGGATAACGACCCTTGGACCTTGAGGAACCGCTGACTTGCGGCGTTGGTTGTTAGCTTGATTACGTTGGTTAAAATGACGGTGTTGACGGAACATGTTTTGACTTGGTGGATATACTTTGACTTGTTGGTGGTTACTGGGATTGTTTACTAGTAGGACGGTTTTGGCTTGCTACAGCGACTTTTGATGTATTAAGCTAGGCGTTGATCAACATGCCGTAGCTCACGGCGGTGAAATTGATATTTTGTTGAGAGTGATACTAAGTAACGGATAAAAAACTATATAAAACCTTTCAAAGCCAAAGATGAAAACATTTCAAAAACAAGGAATCATCTTTTTGGAATCCTGCAAAGATAGAAGATACTAGATTTCTTCAATTTCAAGAATTCGATTCAAATGAATACAAACATAAAGTAACCTGGAGATTGTGACGTTTGCAGTAGACTCGTGAATGAATCGTGACTGAGCGATGGATACTGCAAGATTTCTTCAATTTCAAGAATTCGATTCAAATGAATACAAACATAAAGTAACCTGGAGATTGTGACGTTTGCAGTAGACTCGTGAATGAATCGTGACTGAGCGATGGATACTGCATTCAGCTTCTCCTCTGGAAAATACATCATGTATTGTTGTGTAAGTGTTCGTTCGTTCGGTAAGGACGGATGCGACGAATATTGATTCTTTCCAATACATTGGGGCGTCTTTCGATCGTTACAGTGCCATTGGTGTGAACACTGTGAATGCGAAAAGGACCTTGAGCTCGTTCGTCCAGCTTGGATGGATTGTACTTCAGAATCAGGACTTGATCATCAGGTTGATAATCATGATAACGACGACGAAGATTTGCTCGTCGGTTGTTGTCATCGATAATTCGTTGGCGTTCAGTGCGGATCTGATTGTATCCTATCATCAACGGAATTGGATGGAACATATCCCGTTGGAAAACAAGAGCTCCTGGTGAGACTCCAAACGTTCTGTTGATAGATGATCGGAGAGCAAAGATTACAGATGCAAGGGCGTTGTCAATAATCCCATATGCATCGACGATTGTTGCTGTTGGTTGTTCTCGTAGAAGTGTTCGTAAGATATCACCGAGCGTTGAGTGCATACGTTCACAAATTGCGTTGGCTTGTGGATTCTTGACAGTGGTTGGAACTGCTTGGATACCGTTGCGATGAAGACATCGAAGAAATGCACCTTCGAATTCAGTACCTTGGTCAAAGATACAAGTAAGTGGTCTTGGGTAGCGTGCGAGCCATTGGTTTTCAAAAACAAGTGCGGCTTGAGCTGATGAACTGTTTTCCACACGTCCTGCTTCAACTAGCAGTGTGGCTGTATCAATGATAGTGAGTGCCTTAAACTTGATAACTCCAATTCCTTGGATTGTAATTTCCCATGGACCGATGGAATCGACTGCGACTTGCTCGAAAGGTAGTTCGGTTGCTTGGCGTGGTGGTAATTCTCCAACTCCTCTTCCTGGATTCTTGTTTCTTTGGCATGAGTCACATGTGGATACGTACTCCTCGACTCTTTGTTTCAAACCTTTGAAGTAGAAATGCGTAGACAAAGTTTGGTAAAGACGTGTTGAACCGACATGTCCACCGACGTAGTGGTACCATTTGATTGCATCGTTGACAAGAGCTTCCGGTATGACAATTCTTGGATCTTGTTCTGGATCTGTCTTACATACAAACTGGAATCCGTAGAATTCTTCCATGGCATATCCTTCTTGGTCACTAAGTTGCTGAACTGAGGCGTCTTGAAGTTGGCTGTTGTGAAGTGTTTCAAAACGTAACGGAAATGTTTCGATTTCTTCAGGATAGTACAACATAACTTCCGACAGCTTGCTGTCTTCCAAAGCGCGCGAATCCGGTATGAGAGCGATTTCCTGCTCCTCCTCAGCGGATGATTGAAGCGGGTAGCGCGAAAGAAAATCTGCGCCGACATTTTCCTCGCCCGAGACGTAGGTGATTGTTGGGGCATACTCCTCAATGAGTAGGCGCCAGTTGAGTAGACGTTGGGACTTGATATCATCTCGAGTAAGATTCATGTGGTCGGTCTTGATATGTAGCTTTGCACCGAGTAGCATGGAACGAAAAACTGTTAGAACTTCGACGATGGCAAGTGCTTCCTTATCTGGAATCGGATAACGGCTTTGAGCACCAGTGAGTTTACGAGAATGAAAGGCGACGGGTTTGTTGTCTTGTAGAATTACTGCGCCAATTTGTGTATCGGATGCATCGGTTTCAATTGTAAACGGCTTGTTAGGATCCGGGTACGATAGTAGTACTTCCTTGGCGACCATACGTTTGGTGTCTTCAAAAGCCTTGTCATGGTCTTGAGTCCAATACTTGGAGAAGTTGCGCTGTCCTTCATACTTATCGAGGCCATTAAGATTGGTTAGAGGACCCATGATGTGGGCACGACGGTGATAAAACAACTTGTAGAAGTTTACTACGCCGACGAAAGCACGTAGTTGCTTGAGTGTCTTCGGCTTGGCGAGCTTCTGGATTGCTTCGATCTTCTTATGCCATTGTTTGAGGCCGTCTGGTGTGAACCAAAAACCTAAGAAGTTTGTTTCTTGAACTGCCCATTCACACTTTTCAGGCTTGACAGTGAAACCGTTGTCTTGGAGCAATCGTAGGACCTTGGAGACAAGTTGGATGTGGTCTTCCCAATTTTTGCTGAAAATGGCGATGTCATCGATGTAAATTTCAATGTCTTGGAGCACATCTTGGAGGACTTCTTCCATGGTTGCTTGAGCCCAATCTGGAGAGTTCGCGAGACCCATTGGTAAAACGAGGCGACGGAATTTGCCGAAAGGTGTTACGATAACACAGTACCAGGAGGATTGTTCGTCAAGATGAAAACAATAGTACTGCATACTGATATCGAGCTTGGTTAGAAAGCGGTATCCTTTGCGTCGTTCAAAGATATCTCGAATCTTTGGTAAGGTGTAATGAACTCTCTTGATAACCTTGTTAAGTTGGCGGAGATCATCGACGGTACGGATAGAGCCATCACTCTTCTTGGTTGCGAACATTGGCATTCCCCATTCGCTTTCATAGACACGTTCAAGGAGACCAAGGTCGACTTGACGTTCAAGTTCTGCCTTGACGGTTTCGCGATCGACAAGAGGGACAGGATATGGCTGCTTGCAGTGGAACGGCGTTGCATCTTCGACGAGGTCAATGTGAAATTTCCTCTTGGTATAATGGCCAATTTTTCCGCTAAATAACTGATCAAACTGCTTGAGCATCTTCAGGAGATCCGTTTGTTGGGCCATGTCGAGATGAGTTTGCTTGGAGACTATTGTTCCGATTTCAACTTTACGGTAGTCTGAAGCCTTTAGAGGACCTGCGACGTTGTAAAAACTTTCCGTAGAGTTGCTCTCTGCAATTCGGACTTGGTACGGAGGGACTTCGAGCGCTGTACGAACTGTTGCGTTATCCATGAATTGACTTAGGGTACGAAAGGCGACAGTGTTCTCAAACCACGAGAGTTGCTCATGTCCAAAATCAATCATCATTCCGCAGTCACGAAGAGTATCGCGGCCAATGATGAGATCATAGCGGCATGGTGCATCGAAAACGTAGCACTTGACATTCGGGAGGCGACGGGTGTGACTGAATTCAGGGAAAGAGACGTCCTTGAGGTTGACATAACCGATGGGATTAAAGTTACCTTGCGTTGTGTTGAATCGACGTCCAGGTTCCTTGATGATTTCGACACTTGATGGAATCTTGTCGGATTTTACGAGACAGTGGCTTCCACCAGAGTCTGCCAGAGCGCGAAGGATGAGTTTGTGCGGTGCTTCATTGACTCCTTTTGTAACAACTAGAAGCAAGGGGAGTGATTCTTCTTGGGTGACTTGCTTGAATGAGGTGTTGGTAGACTTTACTGTTTCGTTGTCGTAGTATTCCGGTTCCAATTCTTCAATCTCAGCTTCATACGTTTCAAGGATGGCAAAGTTGTCTTGAGGATCGTCTTGAAATTCCATAAGATGAGATTCTCCGTTTGGTGGCTGCTGCGGGTTACCTTGATTTCCTTGGTTTTCAACAACATTGGATTCGTGATTACGGGGACGGTAGTTGTATCTGTTGTTTCCGTTGCTGTTGCTTGATCCGTTGTTATTATTGTTGTTCCTGGTGTTGTTTCCGACGGCATGGCCGAGAGTGCGACATTGACCGATTGTATGTCCACGATGGTTAGGCAAAGGGCATGGTGAGTTGGCATCGAGGCGTCCTTGATTGTTACTGTTGTTGTTGGCATTGTTTCCACGGTAGTTGTTATTATTGCGTCCTTGGTTACGGTTG
This sequence comes from Nitzschia inconspicua, assembly GCA_019154785.2. Taxonomy (NCBI): domain Eukaryota; phylum Bacillariophyta; class Bacillariophyceae; order Bacillariales; family Bacillariaceae; genus Nitzschia; species Nitzschia inconspicua. Next base: position 852,219 of record JAGRRH010000017.1, read on the forward strand.
TTGTGATTGGTATTGCGGTTGCCGTTGCGTCCGTTACTGTTGCGGTTGCCTCTCTCTTCTTGACTGTTACCATCACCAGGTTGTCTTCTTGGGGTGTAAGGATCTTGAACTGCTTGTGCTTCGAAGTAGGTACGCATTGATTGAATCGTCTCAGTGAAGACATTCTTACCAGCGTTGTTGAAGTTTCGTTGCCATTGAATTGGCATGGCATTGAGGTACACGCGGCACATTTCATTGGATGTAAGACCTGCTGAATTATCTGGGGCTCCAGGAATGAGTTTGACATACTCATTTGCCATCTCAAGAAGAGTTGCGAATTCCTTGGGAGACATGGTGCTTGGTTTCTTGAGGCCTGTACGAAGGTACACCATTTGATCTTCGTAGTCCACTGTTTCTTCGAAGAACTCTGCCAGGATAGTGTCCATGGCAGCTTGAAATGAGTCGACACTTCGACTATTCTCTTCGTTCATGTAGGTGAGTAACACAGCCTTGTGTTTTCCTTCGAGAACTTGCTTAATCTTCTCGAAACGTTTCGCTCCTGTTGTCCAGGACATCGTTTCGCATGCAGAAAAGAACTCCCTTACAAAGTTGAGAGCTTGCATTGGTGTTGCATCGTCTGTGAGTTTGGGAACTTCTACGACTGTCTTTTCGTAGGCTCCTTCTTCGTCTTCGACCGGCAGGGAGATCGAGAATTTTACTGTGCGGGACTCCGACAGGGAGAAGTCCGGCTTCAAGGGGATAACGACCCTTGGACCTTGAGGAACCGCTGACTTGCGGCGTTGGTTGTTAGCTTGATTACGTTGGTTAAAATGACGGTGTTGACGGAACATGTTTTGACTTGGTGGATATACTTTGACTTGTTGGTGGTTACTGGGATTGTTTACTAGTAGGACGGTTTTGGCTTGCTACAGCGACTTTTGATGTATTAAGCTAGGCGTTGATCAACATGCCGTAGCTCACGGCGGTGAAATTGATATTTTGTTGAGAGTGATACTAAGTAACGGATAAAAAACTATATAAAACCTTTCAAAGCCAAAGATGAAAACATTTCAAAAACAAGGAATCATCTTTTTGGAATCCTGCAAAGATAGAAGATACTAGATTTCTTCAATTTCAAGAATTCGATTCAAATGAATACAAACATAAAGTAACCTGGAGATTGTGACGTTTGCAGTAGACTCGTGAATGAATCGTGACTGAGCGATGGATACTGCAAAAGCCTTAGCTTTGCTTTTTCGCCAAGACTCTACTTCACTACTGCTGCCGTTTCGACTTGTCATTCTCTTGTATTGTTTTGCACGAAGGGTACAAGTTTGATGATCAAACAAAAATAAACAAAAAATAGTAGAAAAACGACCAAAGTACTGTAGTTCGTACGGTAATTTGTACGAGTAGTGGTCCTTCTCACCGTTTAATACGTAGTACTACGTAGTAGTACCTAGCTACGTACTACGGTAGTGTTTACCTCCACTTTTGATTATCTCGTTCATGACGTCCTGCAATGTTATCCAAATCCGATTGAATTTATTCGGTGGATAGTTCTTGTAAGTTTCTTCCACCATTTCAATCAACTGGATTGCATTCGTTAGAGATGTCTAGTAGTATCTCGACTGTAATTCCTCGCGACACCCGCAACAAACACGCCATGAACACTACCTTTTTCAGCTGTTTCGTCATCGCCACTCGCTTTTTTCGTGTTGTCGCCATATTAAAAGTTGTTCATTGTACTTCGAAAAACAAAAAGCCCTGTAGTTGCTGAGAACCGTAAAGGAAAAGAGGAAATTTGCACGACTTCCTGATTTTGAATGCCTCAACGGAGTCAAAGACTTAAGAATTCTTAATATAAATAATATATACATCGATAGATAGCTTATTCTGAGATCTTTCTTATGGTTCAAACCATATGTCATAAGTACGTTGTGGGCGGGATTTTTTATTTAAGGTTTCAGAATCACAGACGGATCAACAGTCCCCAAAAGGAAAACGCGACCCCCCGAATTTAAAAAAGGTCTACGACTCGTAGACGTTTCTCCAAAAAGGTCTACGACTCGTAGACGTTTTTCTCATCTGTTTCTGCAAATGCACCTTCAACAGTGTTGGAGCCATCCTTGAATTCCATTGGCACCTTTTTTGCCAAGTACGAGTTCATGAGCTCAATTTCACTTTTAGCTCGCTCCATTGCATCGTGGATCCTCCTGTTTCTCTCCCAGTGTTGATGATACTTTTTTAATTGTACTGGAAGTTTTGGAAATATACCTAGCCCATTGACATGCGCGATCCACAAGTGTGACATCCTGTTTTCATCAAATTTTTGCAAGTCATTGAGCATTAGCTGGCTGAAGAGCCGGTACTCAACACGTCTCATGACTGGCAAAAATGGCAAGGAAACCCCCCACGAGTTGCAGCTAAACTTGACATCCCTACTAAGTTTTGGATTGTAATCATCGGCTTCTTGGAGCTGCTGAACCCTATTCAGAAGTTTATCATGTAGATCGCTGGTATGCAATAGAACTGTAACGAAGCTCTCATCAGTTTCCAAACAATCACTTACACACGTCCATCCCGGGTAAAGCAATTTCCCAGTGTTCTGTCCCACCAGCTTCTGGAGTGTTATAATGTCCAACCTTGGGAAAATCTTGGTATACCTGCTGCGCCATGTCAAGGTTATGTCGGTGCCTGCGCTCACTTATTTGGGCATCTCCCATTTCAATACTAGCCTTGTGCCTGAAAGTTGTATTGTACTGTCGGTGTACACACTCAACAAGGTTGGTACCCTGGCAGCACCTAAGCAATGGTATCCCATGAGAGGGATCCCACTCCAGAAAGGCTCCCATGAGTGCACACCCGTCATTAACTGACTTTTTAAAAAGTCACTTATGATCTTCGATTCGGCAGACATCCGTCTCTACTTGAGCAAACAAAACCGAATAACGACTACGACAGACCTTTTAAAGCCACAATTTAGGTTTCTTGGTTCGTCAGTTCCTATTTCAGCGATACTGATGACCTTTTAAACGGCAATTAGGATTTCCTGATTCGCCAGACGGCCGTCGTTAACTGACTTTTTAAAAAGTCGCATAATGTCTTCGATTCGGCAGACATCTGTCTCTACTTGAGCATACAAAACCAAATAACGACTGCGACAGACCTTTTACAAACCTCAATTAGGGCCTCCAAAACAGTAAAATTATTTTCAATAATAATTCTGCAGCTTGGTCGACTACACACCCTGTGCCACAATCAGTCGATGTAGATGGTACGTACTGTCGTTTTACCAATTCCACGTGGAGGGAAGTATGATCATGGATCCATCAACAGTGTCAATCTTTTCAAGCCTCCAATTGACCTCATCAACTTTGTCCCTGCGTGGCTGTCTTTTTCTATTCTTCCTCGTAGCCTTAGGATATCACGACAACCAGAAAGAAGGCGACGCCAAATAAAGAAACCTTTCATCAAGAATTACCGCAATGAAGATGCCAATTTCAAGGATAAGATTGTGCATTGTATCGGCCATTCTGCTTTCAACGACAATTCTGCACTCGTCCACTGGTTCCGTCGTCGCTTTTGTCCCTGTCGACCAATGTCGTAAAACCTCAGAAACAATTCATTTTGGAAGGGATCATGATAAATATCGTGCTTCGGGGATAATTCCTCTCTCCATTTCTTTCGGTAGCGGCAACCAAGCGAAATCATCTACAGCGACTCTCCCACGAGACGTCAAAGAAGCGGTCTCCAACTGTCGACAGGCGACGCAACAAGCACTCCAAAACCGACTATCCAGAATGGATATAGAATTTCCGGTAGGTACCAAATTTGGCGTCGAAAAGACGCCTACAGCCACCAAAACCAAGAAAAGTGCGAGCGATACCTTGGGCGATGGTGGACCTACCCAGGCCATCTTGGATAGATCCAATCGAGAACTGGCGCGTTTGTTCGTCGAAATGTTTCAACCAGTGGGAGGTGAGAACATTGTAGTCGCATTTGTGGAAGAAGAGCTGGCTGATGCTGCCAAACAAAAATGGAAGGGCGACGCTGGGGCATCCTCTCGCATCTTGGCCATGAATCGCAGCAAGGCAAAAAAAAAGGCTGCCAAAAAGACGACCAAGGCCAAGGGATTTGCTGCAAAATTGGCAGCCGAAGTGGGAGACGATAACGAAGACAAGCCTTCTGGTCCTTTCCAATTACCGCCCAAAACAGAGGTGGCCCTGTTTGTTGCGCCGGGTCCCAAGGAGTTGGTGGTGATTGACAAGATTTGCCAAGAAGTCGGTATGGGAACGCTAGTAGTCTTATTGAATGCTCGTCTCGACAAGATCACTAACTTTGGTAGTGAGTCGGCCGCTAAGCTCTTTCAACAAGAATTCGAGCCAGTCTTTTCTTTGGCTGCCGCACCCCAAGAGGAGGCACCAAGCTGTTTGCTGTATCGAGCCTATCCTGGGGATTGGGTTTTGGCACGGAAACCAAAAGTTGGCCAGCCCAAGACGATACTGACCCAAGCTACGAAGCCTTCAAGAGAAGAATGTCGAAAAGCATACGACACGTTGGAAGTTGGAGATCTCGAAAAAAATATGGAGGATTTCGTTGACAATGTGGCAGGATGGTTCCGATAGCTTTGTGTAACTAGAAAACGTAGGCCATTCGCAATACGTATCTAGGAGCTACTACAGTACTTGATTCATCTGTTGGTGCTGTCAAGTAGTCTAGCCAGTAGTCTGATGAAGATCATCAAAGATTCCGGTACTACTCGTAGTGGTGCGTAATATAAAAAAGTTTTTTGGAGACATGCGCAATAATTCCGACCCATCCGAATAAATCTGTTTACAAGGTAGATTGATTGATGCGATCGATGATGCCACAAAAATACTGCATTTCATGGGACCATCACACCATGACACACATGCTAATCTCCGCCATTGGATTTGATGTTTTTCAGCAATACAATATTATGAAGGTCCTTTCCATGACGGTTAGACCATCATGTTAGAGTGTTGCTGAAATGTCTAATGGAGAGCACTTTCTTATGAAGGCAGTGTGTTTCACACTTTCAATTTTTTCATCGGCTGTCACAGGTTTCTTCCTCCCACAGAACTCTGGAGGCAGATTTACGTCCTCGACTATAATGTCATCGATCGGCACCGTGAATAGAGCTTCCGACGACAAAGATGATCCCACGCATATGAAGGTGATTCCTAAACAAGTGAGGGGTGTCGGTTTTGGTGTTCCCTATGTCGAGACGTTTCCACAGCAGAAAATGAGGGAATTGTGGGAATCCTGTGACTTCAATTTTGCCAATGGAATTTTGTTCGACACAATCAACAGCCCAGATGAACATGGCGAAGAAACGAGACCGCTACTCTGTATGATGCAAACAAGAACAACCGAAAAATCTTCGTCAGAGCCTTCGTCAGGCTACGAGTACATGTTCGACCCGCTCTATGATGGTCATTATCAGTTTGAATATCCACCGCACACTGCCAAAGATGTGAACGACAGCCTAAAGTGCTTTTGTTTGCGAGTGGCCTACCAAGGAAGTGCCTTTTGCGGATGGCAGACACAAAGAGGTTACGACAAACAACCGTCGGTCCAAAAGACACTTGAGAACTATCTTGATCCATTGTTTGTAACTGTCAAAGCAAGTGAAAAAAGGAATAAATCTGCCAATCTCCCTGTGGCTGGTCGAACCGACGCCGGCGTCCATGCGATCGGGCAAATTTGTCGATTTCGTACTCATCATCAGAATTTGACGGCTCGAGACATTCAGCAATATCTATCGAAAAAGATCTCGGAAGGACCGTCAGCATCCTTCTTGAAAGTGACAGATGTCGTCGAAGTCAACCGAGCCTTTCATCCAACGTTTACCACGTCCAGCCGAGCATATGTCTATCTCATTGACGTCCAAAGTACGGGATTTTGGAGCTTGAATGATCATCTGGATGAAAAGGTGTCATATTTGAACAAGCTATTGATGCAAGTGGAGGGGAAGGAACTCAATTATTTTGGACTTTCGTATGGAAAACCACAGACCCAAGACTTCCTATGTACCCTCCATCATGCCCGTGCTCGTCTTGTCAGACGTCCTGAAACATCGTCGAGCGGGTATGTTGATACCGCAATTGCCGATCAAAACGCTGTGGATGCTGCCATCTGCATCGAGCTTGTTGGAAGCCGATTCCTTCGAAGAATGGTGCGTCTACTGGTGCAAGCAACCATGAGTGTCGTTGCCCAAGAATGGAGCAACAAGGAGAAGGACCACATTAGTGACGTTGCATTTTTGGAAAATCATCTCGATATGCCTGAGGATGCATTTCTGAATCAGGTTCTCCAGTGCGACAGATCGTTGGTTTCTCGGGTTGCGCCACCCCACGGCTTGCTGTTTGTGGGAGCGCGACTGTTGGCTATCTGACGGTTCTGAAGGCGATGTATAAGCCTGTATGCTGTCTATTTTTTGCGTCCGTCACCACTCAAGAGTTTAGGACGCTTTAGGGGAAAATACCACTACGTAGTACTAATGCGGTTTCAGTGCGATTTTCGAATTAACTGTAATGTAATCACCCTCATACTACACTATGGTAGCCTTGGTACTCCTGCAGCTACGGCCGTAGGTACCGGTACTATTGACACTACAGATCCGTACGGTAGGTATTAGGTACCTACTCACAGTCAGTACGGTAGTACGTTGTACATCAACTGTACGAACCAACAACACCGTTCTATGTACCTAGATTACCGGTACTACGGTAGACTCCGGACTCCGGAGTACTACCGTACTTCAACGTAGTACGTAGTACTATTTTTTACTGTCAGTAACAAATTCGAAAATGTATCACTGTCAGGAAATATTATACTTCGTTGAGTTGACTGTGAGTCGAGTCGTTGGACATCCAAGATTCATTCAGGCCTCAAAGCACAAATCGCGACTTCATCGCATCGCTATTGAACGAGACTCTCACCGATACATTCATTGCAACTTTCATTCACAGTCAATCAAATCTCTCTATCAATGCCATAAATGTTTTCTTGAGATCCCTGCTCGCCCTTGTCAGCGGTCATACATCTTGTTCGGCATTGAATTTTCTTCCCCGCAAGAGATTCATATTCACAGTCAATCAAACAATCAAGCATCAAACCATCAAACCCCCATGCCTTGGCTAGAGAAAGGAAACGAAGATGAATCTCAGAATCTGTTGTTTGTACACGTGCCTCGGTGCGGTGACACAAGCTTGATGATAGCTCATAATGTGCCTCGCAAGGCTACAGTTGGGGCATCTTGGTTTCACAAACTTGGCATGACAATTTTCTTTCACCGCTACAAGCTGTTGGAATCGACCAATTTCCCGATTTACACAAGTGGAAACGCAGCTTGTATCGCATGTTTGACCTTTTTTGCTTACTTACGATTTGCTGTGCTCACTAAAAGCGATCCGGTACTCCAGTATATGGCGACCTTCTTCATGGTCTTTTTCTTGGCACTGCTGATTGGTCTCTCTTTTGTTTTTGTCGCCCCGACCATTGCACGGGTAGTTGAAATACGACGGAGCTACTTGATATTGGTGCACTATGTGCTGTGTCAATTCATGGAAAATATTGAATACATAACTGGCACAAACAGATATGGATATCTTCCGCACCTTACGGCACACAAAATGCTGAATTACGGGTACGTTACTCCCAAAGAGATGGAGAATTCGTCGACAATTGCCATTGTCCGAAACCCGTACAGCCGCATGGTCAGCCTCTATATGTATAATCGCTTTGGTCCTCTGGAGACCTTTGAGCACTTTGTTCGATCTTGGTACGAAGTTATGAAGTACTACAGGGAGACTGGCGAAGTGGAGGAGTGGTATACCCCGTGTCACGTCCTTCCACAATTCGAATTCACACATTTTCAAGGCACGCAGCTTGTACAATCGATTGTCAAGCAAGAAGAATTAGCGTTCCTCGTGACCCAAGATACTGCGGTTTTAGCAGTCCAGCAGGACTCTAGTGTAGCAGATCTGCCCAACGTGGTTCGAGAATCCTTATTAGGTGTGCCACATGTCAATCGACGTACGACCGAAAAGCCTTGGTATGAGTTCTACAATCAAGAAACGTTGAATTTGACTTTCAGTATGTTCCGCCATGATTTTGAAAAGTTTTCGATTACCCAGTAACATTAAATCAGCGCCCTGATCTCAAGCCACCCGTGCCACTCATTGCCAGCATACCATTTCCCAAAAAGTTCGAAAAGATGCAACGCGATACCTCGAGCACTTCGTCTATCAACAGTGGTATCAGTCAGGAGTTCCGATCAAGCCTGCGGCGTCAGTCTGTCATCACAGGGTCGCAGCGATCCTCAATGATGAGCACTTTAGAGAGTCTTTCCGTCGCGGCAAGCGAAATCTTGTCCGAGAGTACGGCGGAGAACAGCAACAAGAAGATTGATTGAGGAGTATGTTCGCATGATCCGAACATTTTGAGAAGTTTATTATTGGGGAAATCCGCACTATGAAACAAACCAGAATCACAGTCAATTTGTGTTGGGCTCTAAAAATCTAGAAGCATTGACATTTTTGTAATGATAGCTGCTGCTATTTACTGTTAGTCCAACCTCCACCTGGAGTATAAAGAAAACGAAGTCATTAGGTGGGAAATTACATTATGATTTTGGATTTTAGGACTTCAACGGCATCATCATAATATTGCAATCACAATCGAATAGGTTCCTGTCTACATCGTCAGTTCTCGTCCATCTTTCAGTTTATGAGTAGAAGCATGCCACTGGGAGTGGCAGTGGTATTATTACTACAGTTTTTCATCACGATGAATTAACTGTAACAATTCATGGTTGCATTGGAGTCCCCCCTCCATTTGTTTCTGCTCCAACGCTTCCAGCTCTCTTTTTTTAGCGCGCACAGACAAGAGAGAAGACGGAGAAGCATTAACAGTAATATCCCGCCTTTCTTTTCATTCACATAAAATGAAACTTTTCTATTTTTCACGACAAAATTAATCTTTCAATCGTTCAATTTTGGAACATCATCAGTTTCTTGTTACCACACTTTGAACCTGTTACCACAAAATAAAATTACATCCACGTACCGTCACGAACACAAATATGACCATTTCCTTGTATCAGGTTAGCTTCCTAGAGGAAGATGTTGCCAAGTTCAACAAGAGCAGCAAGACTAGGGTGACATGGGTCTTTCGTGCCTCTCCAACGGCCAATGTGGCAGACGGACGAGATCATTCCATTTCGTTGACCTGGTCCAAAAAGACGGGAAAACAAGAGATCGCCATGGATGGAACAGAAGCAGTTTGGTTTGGGCGACGACGCGGCGCCAGCGTCTTTGACCACCGATGGGAAGCGGAAGTAGCTGGAGTTCCTATGACGCTTCGAATCCTTGCAACCTGCGCACCAAAGTTGCATGAGACATTCCGTTGCTATGATTTGATTATCAACGGACAAGTCTTTGCGTATTTACCATACTATGGGGTCGAAGGAGCCGCTCCTGCCATCATGCCTGAGCCGACTGTGGATGGTCGCCCTGGTTCCATTTTTGAAATTATCTATCCGAATGGAATCAGTGGGTTGGGAGAGGAACAACGCCAGCCGGAACAATATCAGCAATATCAACCGCAAATGACACAGGAACACGAGTCTCCTATGACAGAAGAAGACATTGTCACGCAACCAAGAATCGAGCCGGAACCTGTCGATCTCCTTGGCTAATCTTATGCGAATCAACGGACGGATTCCCATTGCAATACTGAAGAAAAAGAAACAAGCCAGCAGAAATGCAATCAGCGACACTAAAAGCTAACAGAAAAGAAAGTCAATTGCCGATGCAAGATTAGCGTCGGAATGACTTGGTAGGCACTGCGACCGAACATCAAGTAGTTAAAAAGTTTCCATTCAACTAGATTTCCGTAGAATGCCCCGACGAGTAGCATTTTTAGTCCCTAGCTAGCAATTGCTACTCTTGTTCGCTTTTGCCAACAACATCGTCTTGAAGTTACTCTCTTTCGCTTTCTATCGCAAGCGATTGCAACTCGAGCACACCCGAATTCGTTCGTTTTAAAGTGGGTGACTTTATTTCCAAATTCTGCTCTTCATCGTTCAGCGGTGGCAGATTCTTCTCCCCAATGTCGCCATCTACATTCCCGTCGCCATCAAAACAATCGTCTTCATCTTCCACCCAGCACGGATGCACCAATTGCCCAGTGACAGTATTGACATAGAAATCTTCGTCCTCCAGTACTTGGTGGAAATCCCATCCTTCCGAAGCGAATTCGTACCGATTACGTTCAGCATTGGCTTGGAGTTCCGCTCCATTCATCCAAAAGGCCTGCTTGATTCGCTTGGAATAGGCATGCCGTGAGGGAATGGGGACTACCATGACATTATTGTTGAATTGGATGCGACGATGCGAGCGATCATAATTTTGCTCTTCGCTTTTGTGTTCGCGTCGGTCTTTGGGATTTTGCTTTGATTGCTGTTGGTTTTTCTCAATCCCCTCGTGATTCTGTTTGCAGGTAGAAGAAGGTGTTGATCGTGGAACAGTCAACTTGGGACTACTGAGGCCGCCATCCTCATCGTCATCCTTCAGTGGCTGACAAAATAGAACTGGCTGTCTACGGATGGGGCTGTAACTGTTTTTGTTGTTGTAGAGAGTATGCTTTCGACGTTGCTCCATGACTCCCGAAATTGGAGCATCCACCTTCTTGTGGATACCCAATCGATTCAATAATCGCAGCCGGATTTGACTCTCGGGTGAGAGAGGATGGCGATGCGAACTCATCGAGGAAGGCCGATGGATGCCTATATTTGAAGTGTTGGGTGAATGAATCGTGTTCTTTTTACCCATGGCGATTGAGATGTTGTTGGCCTACTGCAAACAATATTGTTGCTCTCGTGGATGGTAGCTGTTGCTGAGTAGCCTGTGAGTTGCAGCGGATCAGGGTTCAAGTAGTAGTCGCTGCTTGCCAACAGAAGTGATGGTTTTTCTTCCGAAGTGAAGGTTTTTCATGTTGTGTTCAATGTGTATGTATGTGTGAACGCTGGAGTGATCTACAAAAATGCGACATTGTATCGAAAAGAGAGAGGTGTCATTTTTGTGATTGCCAATGCTGTCATTGAATGAAGGTGTTGTGGATGTAGCAAGAGACAGCAAATATTGTTATAATTTTCAAAATCAACTTTCTCGTTCATGGGCATGTCAAGGCCCCCTCCGCCACCAACTATGTTGGCAGGCGGTGAAGAAAAAATGGGCTTAGGCCTTACGTATTGTCAAGCTATCATACGGTAGCCAAGCTGGCTGCAGCTTTTCATTCGTGCATTTGCAAACATACGCACAGGAGAGAACAATCGAACATGTGAGTAAACTACCTCCGTAGTCTATGATAGCTCTCTTCTTTCCTTGACTCTTCGTTGGACGGTAACCCGAACGGTAAACGACTTGCTTCCACTCCATCATAAAGAGCCTACTACAGTAGATACTAAGCTCCAGGAGAACTCAGCATGGGAACTGTGGCTACGAAGTTCTTTATGCACCAAATACTAGTAGTACTATCGTAGCTACTCCAGCAAATTCTATGGTGGCTCCCAGCGTCCGTGGAAGAATTCATTTCAATTGTAATTGTCCTTCCAATGATGTATACCTACGTCCGCAATTCCTCTTTCCTTCCTTGCTGCTCAATCCAGAATGGGTGCACCAGTTCTCCCGTTTCGGCATCAATGTACATGTCCTCTTCTTCCAATGCTTTTCTATAGTCCCAACCCTCGGCCTCGAATTCGACTTGATTCCGATAGGCGTTATCTTTGAGTTCGTCCGTACTGGTCCACAGTGTATTCTTAATGCGTTGGGAGAAACTCTTGTGCGAGGCAATCGGTTGGACCAAAACGTCGCAGTCGAATTTGACAATGGGTTTCCGACTGGGACGTCGACTATGTCTCCTGCGTTCTTCAGTGCTGTCGTTCAAGGATTGTCGAAATGCACTCTCGCGACCGTGTAGTCGAAAGAGTGTCGGAGGATTGATGTTCGAGTTGTCGGATCTCGATTCCGAAGGAGTGGCGGCTGCTTGAGGCTTCTGAATACCGAGTGTGGTCAAGAGCCGCGAGCGAATGGCGTCCTCTTGAATAATTTTTGTCTCGGCCATGGTTTTAGTCATGATATATTCTCGTCTCACTCTGTTAAATTCTGTAGATAGTTTGGGGTGTTGTGATGAGATAGATCAAGAAGAAGATATTATTATGTCGGAGAAGTGTGGAGTGAATTTTCGACCGTTTCATCATAAAAAAATACGAAGAAGTATAAAAAATAAGAAGTTCCCAACTACGGTCGTACTCCGGAGCATTCCTACTCCTGAGTACGTAGTCTTGCTAATTCAACGAGTAAGTCGTACCGGGTCACTACATGTAATTTCCCACACGTTGCTTGTGTTTGGTGCGATTGCGGAATAACAGGAAGCGAATGATCCCGCGATTAAAAGGAGTGCTGCCTCGATACGTGACACGTTTGACGAAAGGAAATAGGAGAACGTCACTTAGCACTCCTCTAGTAGAGTGAGTCGTACTACAGCAGTCTAGGTACCGGTAGTACTACGTACTGACTGTGAGTAGTACGCAGAATTTTCAAATTCGGTCGTCGCTCATCTCAAAGGACAACAATTATTACTTGAAGTATTTCACTGTCAAAATAGATATAATATCATAATCATGATGATGAATGATGATGATGTGATAAAACATAAAACACACACCTACTGGTTGTACGTACGTAGGATGTTGTGAAAAAGTGGAACCCTTTTCGACTACTTCTGTACCCAGTAGCCACTACTAATTCGTACCCTACAAAAGGTACCGTACTCGGAATGGTACCCAACAAGTCGTAGAGAGACTACGGGGTAATTGATTCTTCATGTTGTTCCCGATTCTGATCAAAACGTAAACAACATTTCCGATACAGGATACAGACTACCGTATCATACAGAATGCCGCTAAAGGCTTAACTCCTACCGGTAGTTGTCGGTTTATTGTGCGCCTTGGCAACTGGCATCACAAATCACAACGATTGAACGAAATGTCTCCTCTATCATTTCAAGATATCTCGACCAAGATCCATTTATCTTCGACGCACTACACCCCGGTATACATGGTTCCACAACGCTACCGCAGTCGGAGCATACCCACAGTGGCTTGAGCTAAAACGATTGCATTAGTGTCAGGCCTGGTAGAATCGCGACCTCGTCTCAATCTTTCCACTCATCATTTTTCTTGTGAAGGTACATGGGAACAAGACAAAAATCCACTTCGTCCCTTTGTACTCCTCTTGAAAATGAACTCCTATTCCATGTTGCTGGTGGTATCCGCAGCTCTTGTTACATGGATAGTATCCACAATATTGAATTCCTCCCAGCTCTCGATGCTACCAGTCGAGACGCAAAATTTGCAAGAACTGTTGGCCAGTCCTTATTTGCCGTCGTCTTTCTCCTCTCATTCTTCGTCACTCCGCAAATTCGACTATGTTTCAAAAGGACGAAAGTGCAGCAACGCTGGCGAGAATGCCAAGCCAAAAAGAATGTGGGTGGATACCAACAGCGTGTACGATGGCCCGTCGCGCGTCTATCCAGTTTGGGATTTTGAACACAATCCCTTTCCTTGTTATGAACACGGCAAGCGCATGCTCATGAGTACCGAACCTGCCGACCAAGGGTTGCTATTTCAACGCCCAGAAAAGACGGGTACTACCACAATGGTCGGCATTCTCATGCGTCTAGCTCACAACCGGGCCCAAGCCATGTCAAAGGAGGAGCTCCGGAAACACAATATTACGATATCGCCGTTTAAAGTGTGCAACCACCGTGCCATGCATGGAACAGCTGTCTCGTACAAGTATCATCAACGCAATCGAAAAAAGTCCTTTTTGTTTTCTTTGATCCGAGATCCAACGGCCAAGGCCATTTCTCGATTCTTTCATTTTGTGTGAGTATGCCGTGTCAAAAAGCAAGGTCGTCATTTTTACAATTCGATTGCTGATATTCCCCCACTTTCGTCGCAAATATTATGTTTTTATACAGTGTCAGTGTAGCACAAATTGAACCCACGGATAAAAATTTCTTGGCGCAACTTGCTTCCGTTCCATATTCGAGGATGCACCTGCAAGATCTCGTTGTCGACCCCGAGTTAGTCATTTATAAGGGGAGCGGCAAATCGCACCAATTGCCGCCATTGAATTATACTGCGGTGGTCGAAGACATTTTGGACGCCTATGATTTCATTGGAATAACAGAGCGGATGGATGAGAGTTTGATAGTTTTGAAGTACTTGTTGAATTTGACAATTGAAGAAATCCTTTACGTCAAACCGGCTCGAACCGCAGGATCCTTCAGTAACGGATTCGAAGATCGGCCATGCGTCTATCTGATACCATCATTCGTGACACCAAAAGTGGCTGCCTACTTTGAATCGCCTGAATGGAAACGGCGAGTGGCGGGGGACGAACTTCTGTACCGAGCAGCGAATAAGAGTTTGGATCGGACTATCGACGCTTTGGGCAGGGATCGTGTGGAACGAACCATGGAACAATTCAAAAGGGCACAGGCCTATGTTCAGGAACAATGCAAAGGCAAAGTTCGTTCCATGTGCGACGAGGGCGGGGCTGTGATCCCTCCTAAAAATAGGACGTGCTATATTTGGGGAGAAGGCTGCGACTACCAATGTTTGAATTCTCTCAGGATACCACCCGAGCTTTTGATAGAAAGTAACTAGGACTTGGCTCAATTTGCACTAGTATTGGTGTGTAGTTATTATGGATCACTGGCTGTTACTCTGGCAGTGCATCAGTACTTTGGACAACAACCTCGTACACTTGCTTTGCGGGAGCGTCAATCTTCCGTACTTCTCACGTCTCACTAACGCTCCACGGTACTATCCTATCGTATGTAGGTAGTAACGGAAAAAGAGTCGTAGTACTATCATACAGTACGGTAATCGACTCATGCATTAGTAACTGTACCTAAACAACTACCGTGTGGTATGTACGTAACGAGACGGTGAAGAAGTTGTGTGACATGATTAGTTGATCAAACCAATTTGTGAAGTTAGGGAGAAGCGGTCAAGGAAAGAGACAACATCCCTATTAGGGGCGTTAGTTAAAGACCTATCGAGAGGACGGATGCCAGAACTGGATGATACACGCGGGATGTTGGCGACAGAATCAAACTCGCCCGACAGTGATTCCACTATAGAGGTGGATTTGATTCCGGAAAGCCTCCTTGCGCTCGCCAAAGATGCTCGATACATTCAACAATGTCAAGAATTACTGATACAGTCGGTCGAATCCCTGTCGTTATTGTTGGGTGGAAATAATAGTCGATTGCAGATCTCCACCAAACAATCGTGCCTCCTCTCCTATGTTCTGTATGGTTGGTGTGTGGTGGTACCACTGGGAAGAACGTTAGGAATGAAAGCCACAGGACTGGAATTCCAAAAGCCAACTTATGAAAATTTTTTGCAGCCTTTGCAGTTGCGAAGACGACTGTTGGGATCGTTGTTGTTAACGGCATGTGTTGGGGGATGGATTATGAATAATGTTTCGACAAGAACAAGCGACGTCCAAGGAGACTTAACGAGCACTGAAGGGACGCGACAACAAGAATCGTTGCATGGTCGAGATCGGCGTCAAGCTCACGAGCGTCTACGGCAACAAATGTTGGCACGGGCCTCGGTTACTGCTGGTGCTGAGCAACAGCCTGACGCGACTACACAATCACTGCAAATTACCGGCAACTCTGCAACAGTTTCAATCAGTACGCAAAGAAGTTCATCTATCAGACGGAAGATAAAGAGCATGCTCCGCCATTTATGTGGGTCGATTCTCGATGCGGGTTTCCATTCGGAAGGTCCGCACGCAGTGCCAGATATCGCCCAAGCTACAATTTCCTATTCTATAGCCGTTTGGATCATTCGCTTGCACCTCGCGCAGTTTTTGATCACCGGAAAGTATCCCACGATCTTCCATCGACTCTTGGGTTTGAAACTGCAAAGCAATCGCAATACTATTCCCTTCCGACCAAGCCTGCAACGATTTATTGGTGTGTCGATTCTGTTACAGGGAACCATTACTTTCATTCGTGCCACTTCGAACGGGTTGGCGCGAATGGTGGCAAGGTGGTTGGAACAGAGGCGGCAACAGTCTATTTCGACTTTCTGTTCTCTGTCATCTCGACGAGAATTGGAGAATGAGCTTGGAAAGTACTTTGAAAATCATCCCTACGACGAGAGGAATCAATCTGAAACTTTTTTACGATCAGACGAATCCGAGTCAGACGACGCAGGCGGTAGAGTTGGAGTTTTTTATAGTCATGATCAGCAAAGGAATTCTGTGTGTACCATCTGCAGGATGGAACGCGTCCATTCTGCTGCGCCGGTATCTTGTGGGCACGTTTGTTGCTGGAATTGCTTGATCCATTGGGTTCAAAACGTTCGACCTGAATGTCCACTTTGCCGTGCTCCTTGTCGACCACAAGAGATTATTGCCCTGCACCACTACGAACCCGAGAAAACCACCGATAGTGATGGATTGTTCTGAGAAGTGTCATGACGCGGAACTTGTTTTCAATTCGAGTCCTCTTTCATCGCCGCTTTTGTTCGATTACGTTTTCGACTTCTGGCTTTCGCCTTGGCCTTTTTGTTGGAAGCCTTTTCAGCCAACAAATTCGCGCGACTTTGCTTGCCATTTAAAAATTCGTCAAGCTTCATTCTTAATCGCTTCCTGGCGATCTTTCGGTTTTGTTGCAACGAGCGAGTTTCTTGGCACTCCACCCTCAAGTTTGTTGGATTATGCAGCAAGACAACCTTGTTGGATGTCTTGTTGACCTTTTGTCCACCCGCACCACTCCCTCGTACAAAAGTCTCGGTAATATCCTCCTCGTTGAGTTCGGGAAGTTGTCGATCGTTGATGTTGGAAGTGGATGTTGGAAGATTTGACGCTCTGCCCTCTAACCTGTGCTGAACCACTGTAAGTTCATGCAAGACGACACTCTGGAAGTCTTCATGGTCAGACACGGCTACGAGTTCCGAGAGGCACTCTACTGCTTCGAGATCAATAGCACGGTCAACAGCTTCCAACATAGTCCGTTCACGGTATGCTTGTCGAAAAAGATCGACGGAAGCCCTGACAAATTCTTCCGTTTCCTTCTTGATGGAGTATCCATTTGGCGGGTCGTCAAGCCTTGCTTGGAATTCTTCGGACATGGACACAAACTGTCCAAAGCGATTTTGCCCGATCATGCTGCAAGCAACTTCGGCCGCATGAGCCTGTCGCAATCGAATCCATTCCTTGTGCTCATTCTTTTTGCGTTTCCATTCCTCGTAGTTGGAAATGATGCTTTCGATGCCACCGTTGGAAAAGAATAAGTCCAGGCGCTTTTCTCGGTCCCACACTACTTGCTCCTTATACTTTATAGCGACGATGCGGTGCTCTGGCAAGGCGTCCACCAGGAGTTCGCTGCTTCCCTTGATGCTGTCGTTCGGGGCATTCATCGGCGTTTCCAAGATCGCATCTTCCACTCGATCATAGTGCATAATGAAAAAGTCGCTCGGTGAAAGAGTATAATCCCATTGGATTCGTCGCAATACCTCTCCCGCTGGAATCAACTTTTCCCTTTTCACCATTTCCGAATCCTGAGCATTGTGTTGTGATTTTTCTTGTTTCTGAGCGAAGAGCCGTTCATAGGATGGACTATTTACATCTCGGAGTTTGGCCAGTCGATTTTCGACGCCTCTCAATCCTCTCCCCAATAGTGCTGCAAGCTCTGCAATGGTCATATCTTGGTGATGTTCCCACAACAGCCGATCTTGGTCCAAAGTCCACTCGGTATACAGATTTTCCATTTTGAGTTCGGGTGCAAAGCTTTTGATGTTGTTGTCGTCGTCGTCGTCGTCGTCGTCGCTCTGGAAGTTGGTAGTGGCGAAATATCGCCGAGGGATGCCGATTCGAGAAATGAACGCACGATCAATGGAAACAGGACGAAAAACTGCTGTGATTCGAGGTGTTTGCCATGCTCGAACCAGCACCCAGGAACGTAACATCATCGTCGTGACAAGAAGAGTCCTCCGATGGTTGCCACCAATGATTCTGCTCATCTCACAGTCGTTGTCGTCGTCGCACGACACTTTAGCATGAATGTATGCACACACAGTGCCTTTTGTCGGTTAAAGTAAGAAAGCTTGTTGTTATGGAAGTGTAGGGCGGTGTAGCAGTGCCGCTGACGGTAAAAAGATAATATCATGATGTCTTCCAAACATTGGTAACTGGCAGTCACTGTCCCATTGATGACGCATGATGTGGTTTGCTCCGTCACAATTCGACGATGTCAGTACGTAGTACCGTACTACCGTCGAGCCGTCATAGGGAACCGGTACGGTAGTGGTTGATGTGCATGAATGAAACTTTATTGACGTCATCACTACGCTCAGATCTCGCTGATTCAAACAAACAAAAAGGATCATCCTCGAATTCGCTCAACTCTTGACACTACTACTACTTTGAAGTTCCACCAACCATTACAATACAACAGAAGACTAGTTCGTACATACTTCGTGAAGGACCGATCCCATACCACAACATCGTCATCCCCGGCTTCCCAAGCTGGCTATCAGAACTTTTGTTGCACAGGTACCATCATCAAAGAATTGCCCGAATCCACTGGTGTTAGAAAAAGATCGCAGTCGTCGCGTCATTAATTATGAGATTGGGGTCCAAGCCGTTTTTGTTGTGGTCATCTTCGGCATTGTCAACTGTATCCGCGTTTCGAAACTTTGGTTCCAAGAGTTCAGCAGCAACAACATCATTGTTCGCTTTTGTCACTCCCCGTCACACCCAATCCAGGTTCGATCGTATCCAATTAAGAATGTCGTCCTCTACCTTGGACAACACATCTCAGCCGTCCACATTGCGTGTGGCCATGTGTCAGTTTCCTGTCACCCATCACAAGGACCAAAACGAACAAACCGCCAAGTCATATTTGCAGCAAGCCAAAGATCAAGGCGCGCAACTAGCTGTCTTACCCGAAATTTGGAATTCTCCCTACGCCACTGCGGCCTTTCCCGAATATGCCGAGGTCTTACCCGATTTGGGCGACTCGACCGCCGAACACTCGTCGGCCTCGCAATTATTGATGGTAGCTGCCAAGGAACACAACATGTGGATTATTGGAGGTAGCATTCCTGAACGGGTGGAAGAAAATGGTGAAACGATCATTTACAACACCTGCCTGGTGTTAAATCCTCACGGCACGGTCGTGGCCAAGCACCGCAAAGTACATCTATTTGACATCGACGTACCTGGTGGGATTACCTTTTTTGAGTCCGAAACGTTGACGGCCGGATCGACGGTATCACACTTCAGTACACCCTTTGGAGAAATCGGTGTTGGTATCTGTTACGATATTCGCTTTGCGGAATATGCCATGGTATTGCGGCAAAAGTACAATTGTGTGCTGTTGGTTTATCCCGGAGCCTTCAATATGACCACCGGTCCGGCCCATTGGGAACTCCTACAACGGGCTCGAGCTCTGGACAATCAGTGCTTTGTTGTGACTGCGTCGCCGGCACGGACAACGGAAGAAAATGCTGATACGAATAGCAAGTATCCTCATTATGCCGCGTGGGGTCATAGCACCGTTGTGTCACCGTGGGGAGAAATTGTGGCCACGACGGATGAAACAGAGGGTTTGGTGGTAGCTGATTTGGATTTATCGCTGATCCAACAAGTCCGCAATGGTATTCCGATTGGTAATCAACGAAGAACGGATCTGTATTCCTTGGAAGAGAAGCAGAAATAAGAAAATTAGAGGTGCTGGCCCACTTTTTAAATCCCTCGCGCATCTTGAGAGTCTCTGCTAGCTAGGTTGGAAGTCCGTCACGAGAAACTCCTCCAAGCGGACGAGTTTTAATGAACCGAACTGCAAGTGGTGCTCGTCATTGGTTGCCAACTTTTTTAATGGAGTTTAAGATGCATGAGAGATAGAATCCGGAGGTGGAAAGAGGAAAAGATAAGCCAATCAATGAAAAGAGAATCTCACGCACTGTGATTGCAAATGAGAGAGTGACGTTTCTCTCTCTACTAGTAGACTAGTAGCTCTCTCTAGGTAGAGGCAAACAATAGCGTACTGATGAGTGAATTTGACTGTGATTTACTGTGAATAACAGCAAAAGAATGTCGATCCGATTGAAAAACCCTAACCCTCGTCATTGTTTTACACCACGAACTTGTACAGTAGTACGTAGTAGTTTGGATGTCGTGTTTTTTTTGTATCAACATCTTCAATCTGTCCGCTTCAATCCGAGAGAAGCAAACGCAAGAACTTGGTCGATCCTCTTTAGCAGGCTTCGGTCACTTAGTTGTTGGTACAGCTGGACAAACGCCTATCCCAAGCGCATACTACTGCGTCGTAAACTCATCCAGCTTTGAAGCGGATCGTTGAGTTCGACCCATTCATCCAGAGAGAGTCCATCATCGACTAGTTTCGACAAAAAGTATTATTGTGAAGTCCACAATGTCTTTTTTGGAAGATATTCCCGGCCCTTTTCGTCAAAATCTAATGGCCTCTATTGCCATGGTCCTATACTACAAAATGGCTCTGGAATTATCCTGTTGGATTCGACTGCGATGGAAACGAAGTATAGTATCACGAAATGTTCTGCAATTATTTTTCAGTTCGACTGTTATTTTCTGGCCATATTTTGATACCTCTGATTGGTCCTGGAAATTCGCTATCTTGCTTCCGTTGGTAGTTTTCAGTCGCTTGGTGTACAAGGGCGCTTTTTTGCGAGATCCAACCGATTTGGAAGTTCAAAACTGGTCTCTATCCAGTTCTCCCAGCGAGCTACTACTGGGACCTGTTTTCTTGGCTGCAGTCTTTCTTTGGCTGACCCTCTATCAATTCATGACAGAAGAATCTGCTATTGTGGCTGCCGTGAGCTTTGGCGATGCACTGGCACCACTGATTGGGTCGAGATGGGGTCGGCATCTCTATAGTGTCCCATTTTCCAAATTCAAAACCATGGAGGGAAGCGTGGTGGGAGTATTTCTTGGGACCATTGCAGCATCGTACTTTTATATGTTTATGATGGGCATGACACTGTTGCCGTTGCGCATTATCTTGGCGTATGCTGGTATTGCGGCAGTGGCAGAAGGGACGGCGCCAGGGAATTGCGACAATTTTGTGATTTGTGTCGTCCTTCATTTCAGCATCCCACGGATCCAACAGCTTCTTCCACCATGATGCGTTTTTTGGCGTTGTGACAAAAGAGGAAAGAAAACCTTTCGGCCGGGTCAGAGGAACATTGCTGATGTTTGATGGCCATGGCTTATCAATTTTCTAATGAAAAGAGTTTGCTACCTTGAGGGGACCATTCAGTCCCAGTTCTTAGGAGATTTCTTATATACAAGAACTTTGAGTGCACGCTCAGAGTCTTTTGCGGGAAAGTTACTTGGACTTGCAAGGCGTTCCACAAATGTGAGTTCTGGAGCAGCTTGAGTAACCTCCTCTTGGAGCCATGCACTATCAAGTTCCGGAGCGTTTAGGCAGAGCATCACTAACCCATTATCTTCGAGAAATCCGGGCAGCCTTTTAATGATCTTGCGGTAGTCATCCTTAGCAACAAAACTTCCCTTTTGATACGACGGTGGATCTACTACGATCATTCCGTATGGGCCAAGCTTGCGAATCTTTCCCCAGGATTTGAAAATGTCGTGTGCGAAAAATCGGGCCCGGGAACCATCCGACACATCGTTCAATTCATGATTGCGTTGACCCATTTTGAGACAACCCCGGGCCATATCCATGTTGATTACTTCAGTAGCACCTCCCATCAACGCAGCTATAGAAAATCCACACGTGTATGCGAAGAGATTCAAGACGATCTTTCCCGAGGCATTTCGACGGACCCAATCTCGGCCGTTTTTCATATCGAGAAAGATGCCCTGGTTTTGACCTTGGAGTAGACTTATGTAGAACTTCATACCATTCTCCGTAACAACATGTGGTTCTGGGACGGAACCACATAGAACCTGTGTCGAGGCAGTGGAATTTATAGTTCGATGTTGATATACAAAGTTGATCGGCGGTGAATCGTCGTCAAGTCGGAATTGCTGTTGCAAATGTTGTTGTATTTGAGCGAGCTCGCTTGGAAATACCTTGATATGATGACTCGTCAACAACCACACAGGTGGGAACCAATCCAGAGTAATGTGCTCGCATCCATCAAACAGTCCTCCTCGGCCATGAAAAACGCGGTTAGCTTCCTGGTTGTCAAGCACCGCCGTCTTGATTGCTTGTTCGAGCGGAGGAAATGAGCGAATGGGTATCCGGTCATCAACTGTTGACATCTCGTTTTCGAATGATGATGGAAACGACGACACTATATCTCTCGAAACCTGGAGCTGCGAGTGGCTTCTTGCCGAGGCATGGCCATGGAACAAAAGCCCATCGACAACGTCTACCGGTAGTTCATTAGCCAAGAAAAACAGAAACAGAGTCGCAACCGCCACCGAAAAGGATCTCGATTGGATGGGCAGAACCATATGGGGCAAGGATGCAACTAAACCGTGTCGATCCGTCATGATTGCTCTAGAGTGGAGAAGATGATTATGTTTATAGAGTGAATCGGAGTATTAGTCGTCCAACCGTAGTAACATCACACCATCACCGAAAAAAAATTGGTGCATAGAACAAAGCTGTAGTTTCAACGACTCGATCGACTAAAAAGCTCGACCATGCATTTTGCATTTTGACTGTGACGCTGTGAAAGTAAATCTCACCCAGCTACTGCTTTCTAAAGCAAGGAGATCGAAATCAACGTCGCATAGTTACTATGCTCGGAGAAGCTAGGAAGAGGAACTATGTGCAGCATACATCCCATGCTACCTGTACTTAGTATATCTCGGACTTGAGTGGAACATCTGGAGGTATGCCAAAGGGATAACGCAATGATTGTCTCTTGTCGGTTCAATTTTTGTAACGACCTTTTTTTGCTTTATCCCAACCCCGAATGTACCTTACTAAGTGATGATGTAGAAAGAAAACTAGTACAAGCAAATTAGTTTAGCAGTGATGTGGGGATACACTAAGTAAAGAGAGGTTAACGCGAGATATTGAAGCGAGTGATTCTAAGTTAGTAACGAGAGCTCCAAGTCCAAACGGGGCGTAACGTCGATGATTTCGCTCCGGAGATTGATTATTGGCATGGTGGACCCTTGTGATCTTGGAGACATGTTGCTTTTCCGCCATTCATGTGGATATCTGACTTGGGTGTTGTTGCCATCCACTCAGTAGTAATACTGAAACCCCACACCAGCTACATGCACAGGATGTACATACTCGAGCGATAGCTTATCAAAGTACATGTCGTCTTCTTCAATCACATGATGAACGCTCCAACCCTCAAAGGCAAATTCTCGCATATTCCGTTCGGTGCTCTCTCGCAGTTCGTGGCGATTGGACCAGAGGTGCTTTTTCACTCGATCGGAATAGTCACAGTGAGAAGGGATGGTCTTGATTTGAACCACCGAGTTGAACTGAATTTTGGAGTGTGGTGGCTGTTCGTCCATCACCATTTGTTCTTTGGACTCCTCAGTTGTTCCCTGTTTCTTGGTGTGGTTGCTCTTCCGCCGTCGGCTTTTGCAGTGATTTTTTAACGGTTCTTCAATAGTAGCTTCCGTAAGGATATTTCGATTGTGGTGTTGCGGCTTCTTAAGAGAATCCATCGACGATGCCGATGTCTCCTCTATGATACCTAGACTTCGAATTAGTCGATTTCGAATCCGACGATCATTCTCTTTGCTTCGCATGGTAGTAGTGGCAGTGGTGGCTGAATCTTGGACGTACAACTCTGTTCTGTTGGTGATACAGTTTCAAGAATTTGTGAAAAGAAAATTATCGAAACAAAAATAGGGAATGGAACATCCAACTGAAAAAAATTGAGAACGTGGTCGCTACGTCGTTCTGCGACAACTCAGCTCTTCCGTGGCCTCCAGAATAAGTTGATGATCCCAATTCTGATGGTTCGATTTTTGTTCTCTCCGCTCGTGTACGTTGTAGGGGCTATTTTAAAGTGAATGCCGTACAGCTGGGCGAAGTGTCGTCGAACAAAGAACGACGACATCCGAAGCGAGAAAAGAACATCACAATTTAGCAGTGATGTTCAAAACTTCCAGCAGTAGGAGCGACGCCGAGCGTGAATTCGCCTCATTTTTTACCGAATCCATAAAACGACATAACCCTATAATAATTCCATAAATTTTTTCATTAAGGCTATCGTAGAACTTGAAGAGATAAAATAGTACATACAGTACGAAGTAGAATTTTCTTTTTTTAGGGTACCGGTACTACTGTCGCAATCTGACGACCTACCGTAGCGCTCTACCGTAGTACGAAGTACCTAGATATAACATACAACTACGAGTACCGTAGTGATTTGGTGAGACACGTTGGAAGGTGGTATTAATACTACTTGTTCCTAACAACTACTTTTACATCTTTGTACTCCAGACTCCGGAGTAGTTCGTACATCCTACCATGTATTGAGACGAAGAATTCTTGCTACATCAGGTTGCAGAAAAGGGAGTGTTCGACGAACGTACTTGCCGATTGCTGCGATGAAAACTTGGGGAAGTGCTTCAGAGTGTACCAACAAGAGTCCTTGACAACATCCGATGACAGGGAATGATGCAAGCATTGGAAACACCAGGGTGATAATTGAATGAGTAGTACGCCGTAGTCCGAGTAATACCGATAAAAATACCGTCCCGTCGCCCAACGTTAGCATAATATCAATAAACATCAGTACGGAGTATGATTTTCTTGATTGATTTTCTTCATATAGCTAGCTTCTTTTCTTCTATGCGGTAGCATCATTTTGCAAATAGTTTTATTCTCTCTCGAACGATTGGACAGAGTCACAGCCACTTTACTACGGTATGTACAAGTGCCACTGTCTTTTGGACGCAAATGAACGAGCCTTGAATACCAATGGAAACGCTGAAACAGAAACAAGAAAGGATCCATTAAGGAGAGGCTTTCAAAACCTCCCAAGTGGACTTTCCTTTTTGACCTAGCGGGACAAATAAATAATCGTCTTCGTCGTCATTATAATCACCTTCTACATCGGCATTCCCTTGCCGTAGACGACCATCTCCCTCTTCGTCGGTGGAGTCACTGTCATTCATTGGGGTGAAGTCTTCTGTCGACGACGACACATGACACGGATGAACCAATTCTCCATTGTCCGCATCAAGATACATGTCGTCATCAAGCACGACATTGGTCCAGTCGTAGTTTTCGGCCCGAAATTCTTCCGTATTGCGTTCTACCATTTCTGAGAGTTCCTCTCGATCTCGCCACAAGGTTTTCTTGATACGCTTGGAATATTGCGATCGCGAGGGGATTTGGACGCACGATACAACCGTATTGAAACGAACCAGGCTACTGCTCTTGCGATGATGGGGTGTATTGTTTTTAAAGGACTTTTTGTGGGCAATGGCCTCATGATCCTTAAGTTGAGTTTCAAAGACTACTGGATTACGCAATGCCGACACAGAGGGCATGTCTGAGGACCATCGTCGCGTGTGCCGCGTAGGTTGTTGGGCCGTCGCAGTCGCAGGTAACGACGATGCACACACTAGGCTGTTATCACTAGACGTAGGTGCGCTGTCGCCACTAAAAAACATCGGTTGTTGTTTGTGGTAGATCCGTCTTTGGATTTCCGGCTGAAACAGACCAAGACTGTTCAACAGTCTGGTTCGAGTATCTGCAGTTCGACTTGGATGTGATTTTCCCATGGTTCTTCAACAAAAAACTCCAGAATTCACGTAATACGTTGGCGACCAAAAAGTTGATGTAGCTGTTACTGTGACCTAGCTAGAAAGCACGCTCTGTTGATAGATGAATTTTACGAGAACTTAAATTTTGTGTCGTTCAGAGCGCAATACAGCAACTTTTTAAAGACAGCGTTTTGAGGAGACTATGGTAGAGCAGAAAAAGTAAGAAGTGTTGTACTACCATTTGACGATGAGAGGTTTACTGTCGTACACCTCGTTCGTAAACTACGGAGTACGGTACCGGTATAAAGCTATCGGCTTGCAATCGAAGGTCCCATCTAAAGTTGACGTGGTGTTGTCGTCGGCAATTTAACAATGCTTGAATTTTGCCCGACGAAAGATCTATCGCGCTCGTTGGTATGACATTTTCGTGTAGTACTGCAGTGCGACAACTAACGTCGTACCGGTACTCCGTAATACGCACTGTCGTAGTACCGGTATCGTACTCCCCGAGGACAACGGTACGGCAGTACTCCGCAGCTGTTTTCAAAGATTTCCGGCCTTTATTCTAGTGTCAGAGGAGCTAGGATCGTATGTCCACTACTGCCGTAGCCGGAAATGGTGGATTCCATCCTACCACTTTAGTGTTATTTCAACATCATCAAGCATGATGATGTTTTCTTTTTGTTCTACTCTGTACGATTACCGCAGCTAGTAGTATTTTACTACCGTAGAACCTAGTAGCTAGGTCACCGTTGACGATGAAAGGAAAAATACAGGTTTTCAGGCTCGTACGTAATAGTTGACAGGTTCCACTTCCACGGTATCAAACAACTAATGCTTCCAAATCTTAATGGTCCGGTCTTTGGATCCAGTTGCGACACTAGCTCCATTGGGGCTCCAATCCAATGCATATACTTCATCGGCATGGCCCGGGAGAGTTGCTTTGGCAGCCTTGCCAGAGGATACGTCCCACAGTTTCGCGGTACTATCCTTACTAGCACTCACCAAGAAACGACTATCGGAAGACCATGCCACTTGATAGACGGCACCAACGTGTCCCGTCAATGTACTCAAAAAGTCCCCCGAATAGCCATTCCAGATCTTAACCTTCTTGTCGAAAGATGCACTCGCAAAGTACCGGCCATCGGGACTAAACTGA
Organism: Nitzschia inconspicua; assembly: GCA_019154785.2. Lineage (NCBI taxonomy): Eukaryota > Bacillariophyta > Bacillariophyceae > Bacillariales > Bacillariaceae > Nitzschia > Nitzschia inconspicua. Next base: position 879,180 of record JAGRRH010000017.1, read on the forward strand.
ATGTGATTGACAGCTTGTTGATGACCCGTTAAACGCTTTATAGGGTGCTTGTCCGACATAGGATGCCACAAAAACAGCGTATAATCGTCACTTCCAGAAACTAGTCGTTCTTGGTGTCCACCATCTTGCTGATCTCGAAAGGCTTGATACCGCTCTAAAGCTGCCTGATACTTGGCCTTGCGAGTGGCATCCTCATCCATACCGTCAAAAGAACGCTGTGGCCGTCCAGAAGGAGCAAAATCGTAGGGGCCTGTGCGACACACATAATCACTGGACAGGGCAAGTGTATTAACACGATGGCCGTGACCCTTCAATGTGCGAACCAACTTTCCCAAGACATCCCCCTCCTTGGCTGTCCATACTTTGATAGTGCGATCACGGCTGGCAGTATACAAAAAGCCTTCTCCACCCCATTTCACCGCTTCCACGGCATCGGTATGTCCAGACAGAGTGATCAAGCATTGACGGGTCCGAACATTCCAAATTTTGCAAGTACCATCCTTGGAGGAAGTTACTAGCCGTTCGCCGCGTCCCTGATTTAGGTGCAGTGGCTCCCATGCCAGTGAACTGACGTACTGGCTGTGAGCTTTGGCCTTGACCCACACTGGTTCAGATGCATTGGGGATCTTCTTCTTTGCATTAGTGGCACCGATAACAGTTTCTTCCTCTGCCGTTGATTCGGCCTTTTGCTGATTAGATCTTCCTCGTTGATTGGGATTCCAGAGAATTAACGTACCACGTTTGTCAGCGCTAGCAAAATATTTTCCATCGGGTGACCACGCCGTACACAGGACATGATCTGTGTGTTGCTTGCATGTGGCTTTGGGTAAAGATGTGTTCAGATCCCAAAATCGAACGGTCGTGTCGCCCCCACCCGATGCCAACTGCTGTCCATCGGGACTAAACGAAACATGCAAAATGGCCTCGGTATGACCAGGCATGGTCGATGTACACCGTGTAATGGGCCGCACTTTGAAGATAGCCAGTGGTTGATAGGTCAATTCGAGTGTCATTTCAGTTGATACGTCTTTGTGTTCCTTTAGAAACTCGAGGATGCTGGAGGTAATTTCCACTTCGTCAAGAACACCATTCTCTCGCTTTATCTTGGCATAAAAAGAATAAGGAATGCGCTTGGCTGCAGAGCTGTCGTCATTGTCGTCCATCCCCTGCAACAAGGAATGCACCAAAGCTTGCAAGTCGTCAACCGAGGATTCTGTCGGAACGTCCATAGAGCTTGCCAGTTCTTCACCTTGCCGATTTGAAAACTGCACTACCACATTAGAAGGGAACTCAGGACCGTTTCCGTCATCGTCGCCATTCGTGGTGGCCATTTTGTACCGTTTCAAGGGATTAGAATAACGATAGCCAAGATTGTTTGGGTTTTCGGATCCCACCAGCGATCCGGCCCAAGCGATGCCGCCGGTCCGTTTGTCGCCATTCTTTCCAGACGTATTTGCTTCCACCATTGTGCTTCAGTTATGTAACTACTCTTCTTAGAAGGTAACGTACACTTGTATGGTGTAACAATGAGGCTCATGCGATACGAAGGCTGAAAAAAAGAAAAAATATTGTTACACTACTGTTATTGATGCAAAATGAAACAACTGGTGGAGGATTTCATGCCGTACGGACGATGTACAGACAGATGAAAGAGACGCAGCACATCTGATCACTTCTACAGCTTCATCAATCAAAAATAAGGGATTATCTCATTAAGTTCTGTCTAGCTAGATACTAGCGCTAGTTAGACTCGAACTACGTCGTAGCACTTCATTGGTCAAGGACCCGTTCACTACTAGAGGAGCTGCTAATCAGGCAGAAATCGTGACAAAACTACATACGATTATTAACCAAGCTTTACCAGGCAACGGACGCTCAGATCAGGGCCAGCTTCGGCCACAAAATTCTCGAGGATCGGTTTCACCACTTCCACTCCACTAGGCTGCAGCATATCTATTGTCACATTGATACCAGCTCCGATGTCCATCTGTAACTGGTGCAATGCCGCGTTGGTTTGTGCAGTCTCTTCCTCCTCGTCCATACTCCTGTCGATCAATGGACATACATGAAGGGGTGTCTGTTGCAACTTAGCAATCGCTTCTGGAGCATCAACCCAATGGTAATACTTAGGGCAGAGAATCTGAGACGGTTTGTACTCTGCCTTGTAACGCATCTTCTGACAACTTTCGATGTAGTAGCCCAAGTAGTAGTATGGCAGCTTCAAAATGTCACGTGCGTATTCAATCTCTTTCAAGATGGCGTATTTGCCAAGCGCCACCAGATTGTGTGAAAAAGTAGGATGATAAAACAGGTAGACCGAGGAAAGCCCTGCTGGCAACACATCAACTACTCCTACAGCAATCAGCATTTCACCCAATCGATAGTGTTGATGATACAACCCACAGTCAATTTTCGGAGTGGCCTGAGAATTGTTGATCTTCTGCTTATCACGGGGTACATCGTTGATTATTTGTGGAGGCGAGATACGTTGTTGCTCATTTGACAGTGGGAAGGGAGCTTCCACCAAGAATTGATAAAAGCTGTAGTAGTTCTCTAAAACGACCTTTCTGTGTTGTTCTTGAACTGGAGAAAGGTAACTAGACAGCATATCTCCAATACGGCCTTTGAAAAAACCAGGAGCATTTCCCCAATCCAAGTCGTTGGGATTCGTCAGGATTTCATCTGAGTCCTCCGAAGGGGCTCTGCCATCGTCATGATTTTCCTCACCAAGTCCTGGACTCTTCTGTGATGGATTTTGATCATTACTTTCATTGGATCCGTCTTTTTTTCTTTCTCCCAAGAATGGATTGGGATCGTTATGAACGGTCGTCTGGTAGCAGACATACAATCGATGCACTTTTGGATCCAACGCAGATTGATGCGCGGGCATGGTATGGACGGTGATACGTCGCTGATCTAGCTTGAGCTGCATCCCAGTAGTCTTTCGATACCATTCGGCAAGTTTATCTTGTTTCGACGCATCCTCCTGAATTTTGTCGCTTCGGGAATTCAGAAAAGTAGACGAATGTTGATCGGACATGAGCTGGTCTTCTACACGAAAAGTGCATCGAATTTGTCCACTGGGTGGATGTGCTACAAGTGACACCACCGAGACACTGCCACCACTTGAAAGGGAGTGAAAGCGTTTGTCGGCGTGGATGTCCTGTACCACCCTTTCGACGAGATCCTGTCGAAGCACGGCTTGCACGGAGCCACAAATTTGAGCGCAAATATTGCATGAGGCGTGTAGTTGAGATAGCTTGCGATCCTTCTTGGAGGGATTGACTAATCGATACTTGCTTTTCCATTCCCGTGCTTGATCATGCTGCTGCAGCAACACCAAGACATCTTTTGTCAAAAGGTTCAGGAGTACGACATTAGTGATTTCCTCCATGACATCTAAAATTCCGGTTTGTTGGACGGTTCTCTGTAGATCGTTGTCCGTGGTCGGCTTTGGTAGGATCGATTTTGTCGCATCAACGGGAGTTCCAGAAATCAGATGATTCATTCGTCGTTGTAGTTTCGACTGCGACTTGGTCGGAACATACTCTTTGGTGGGCAGTCGTATCGTCAACGTCGGACAGCAACTTTCAAAATTACATGGTTTGTACAGATGAATTCCCGACCGACGCCACCCTCGATACATAAAGCCTTCATAGAGCGACGGTGTCATCGAATCGGCCAATAGGCTGTAAGACTTTGATGCTCTGGCGGGTGGTTTGTTGACTAGATGACACCGGGATCCCTTGCAGTATCCACAGTCAGATTCTGTATAATCGTACGGTCGAATAACATTGTCATGTGCTGGTGGAGCTTGTATGTGTGTGGTAAGTAGAGAGGATTCCGATGCCGCTTGACGGTGCCCGTGCTGTTGCTGATGATGGTGTTCCATTGTGTCGAAACGACCACCCTCAATTTTGCACCTGGAGTGAATTGTCTTGCGCCGGTTCTCCTTGAGAGAGTTCTTGGGAGAAACCCTTCAGGAGAATCTTTGTACGAAAATTGGCGCCAGAAAAGACACCTACATCCACCAGAAAGTTTTCTAGTGCCACAACCCTTCGATAGACGCAACAACGACTTTTTGCCTTTCAATTGCCGTTCAAACGGATGACCTCCACACTTGATCGCTACGGCCTTTCCTTCACCGCAAATGAATCAAAAAAGTGCACCGTTCGTTCAAGCAGCTGACTCTGATGTCGAATTACGCACAGTATACGACAAACAACAAAAGGTAGCAGTGATGATCGATGTCATCCATACATTCAATTCAATGGATTCATTCTACATTTGTGCTCTGACATTTTTGTTTTACTGGGTGCTGCTGCAGCGGAGGTGAAAATGTGACGTACTACCGGTTGTAGTACCAATGTTGAAGCGTTGATGCCGTACGTAAAATAACTGTAAGTAAACAAAAACTTGACGAGTGCAGAGAAAAGTGAGTCTTGGAAAGACTCTGTTTCATGTTTTACAACGTCGGTACGTACTACGTACGGAGTAGTACCGGTAGACTAGCGGTACTCGCATGTACCGTAGAATGCTCGAACGTATCATCATCTTAGTGACGCTATCCTTCGTCGTTCACCGACGCTAAGTCGAAATGCGACATCCGTAACTGCTTCTGTTACGTTGTATGGTCGGTATGACACTTCTACGGTACTCGGAGTACCAGCTTGTAACTACCGGTACTAGCTAGACTAACGGTGATCCCGGTGGCAATTCCTGCTGTCCGTGGTGAAAGTTAGACGTAATCTACCTAGAGTGAAACCGTTTCCTCGTTGAGAATAGAACGTCATCGTAGCCTCGAATCAAAATTCTAAACGTACAAGGTGGTATTAAAAGGCTGTTGACCTTTTGTGGGCGAGTGTAAGTGCGAGTGGAATAAGTACAAATTGGGGGCGAGAATAGCTAGAGTTCGTTTTAACTGCTGCCACTCCAATCCAACACATCCTGTTGTGGAGGGAAAGCAGGTCCAATGAATGTATGCTGGGAAAGAATGAAATTTTTCCATCTGTCCAAAGGGAAAGGGGTCTCCTTTTCTCATCGTCACCAACAATCGCTCGTCAACAGCAGTTGCTGGTTCTTGAAATGTAGAAAATGGGGATCGAAAAACACACCAGTGACTAGTCGGAACTATGTGCCTGTCCTCGTTCAATTTTGGGTAGATCTCCTACCCACGCTGGATGGACGAGTTCTCCACTTGCCGAACAAATGTACATTTCGTCGTCTTCCTTGACTTTTTCCCAGTTCCATCCTTCCTGGGCAAACTCGACAGCATTCCGCTCGGCATTTTCCTGTAATTCATGGCGATTCGACCAGATCCGAGACTTTATTCGATCACTGTACTCATGGCGAGTCGGGATGGGTAGAACGTCTACCTCGTCTTGAAACGCAATCCGGGTCGTCTTTTTCTTTACGGTGGTTTCTGACATTATCGTGTCTTCATCCTTCACTTCTCCCGAATCATCATCCTCTGTGTAGCCCATTTTAAGAGGCTCTTTTGATGGGACTACACCATTCAATGGTTTTCGTATCGCCGACCCGTCCGGTGGTGACTTGAACATGGTATATCCGACCCCCATGCCTCGTAGAATCCGGACGCGCCGTTGTTGCGCTGCCGTCATGGGCTGCGATGATGGGAGTACGGCGGACGAAGACGCCGTTGTTGCCGTACCAGGAGGAGCGTCATATATTCCTAAGCGACTCAGTAGCCGCGATCGAATCTCTTGCGAGTCACGGCCAGAGTACGTCGAGGAGGTAAAGGTAGTCGTGATTGTCTTTTCTTCATCATTCATCACAGGAGGTTGGTGTTGTTCGAGGCTTTCGGCGACAAGGCTACTCATATTACGACTCTGGTGTATCAGGGGAAATGTAGTAATAATTGCAACAAGGAGCAGAATGTAATCAAGCAACTAGTAGCAGTAGTGTAGTAAAATGAAAGGCGTGTTTTGTCTGGATCAGTGACAAGGTTTGTTGGACTGTGAGTGAGTTGAGCAACCAGCCACTCTATTCATCAACACACCGGTGGGGAGAGCAACTGCAAGGGCGTTGGTAGAAATAAATTTCTCGCTCCGCGTTGGAGAGGAGTTAAAAAGCCTTCGCTGCTTGTACATACCGTTAGTACGGCGGCCGGTATGATAGGTACGTGGTAGTTTTACGCGATGTTTTCTCGTTGATTATTACGTACTACAGTAGCACTCGTAGAAAGAGAGAAAAATTGAAAAGAAATATTATTGCGAAAATTGCGACTGGCATGCCCAAAACACAATACACACAACGGAGAAAAATTGCGCGTGGATTTCGCGCGATCGCCTCTCACTCACAGTCAACTCCTTACCTACCTACCGGTAGGTAGTTTGTCAGCTCGTATTGCGCATAAATAAAAACAATCTAAAAACGGAAGATGACTCACTACGACGTGGTCCAATGATATGGCCCAAGAGTCGAGGGGAAACTCACTAACTGTAAAGAATAGTGACAAAGTGGATAGACTGTTAAGTCGAAATCCATGCGTCATTATTGATAAAAACTCTTTCTGACGTTCACCTTGAACATCTACTCCGTACTACTATGTATGATACCGTATTACGAAGTCGTACGAAAGTAATCAAGCATCAACATAATATGATTAGTAATTACGATGCCTATTACTAAGAAGGGTAAATGCTGACAGTGAGTGCAACAGTGACGTCGTAGTTGTACGAAAGTATTACTACCGTAGTCGTATGGCTGGATTATTTTGGAAGCGCACAATAGTAGGATTTTACACAAGTTCAGTACTACCACGTAGAATAATGGTACTAACTTTACAGCTCCCTTATTTCGGTATGACTCGTTGGATTCAAAGAACCATGATCCATCACAAAACCTCTGTCGAAATCAAATGCACACCGATGAGTCTTGAACTTCTTCATCAACCTTTCGATCTCATCCATCATAGGAACCTTTTGCTTTTTCTCCTGATCGTTGTCTTGGATTGCTGCTGCTGTTGGTTCTGCTGCTGTTGGTTCTGCTGTTGCGAGATAATGATATGTGCACAAGTAAGCCCTTGCCCGTGCACTGAATTTTCTGATCCTCGCTTTGGTCAGTTCTGTCTCGACGTTTGTGCACTCATCCACTAAGTCTTCGAAGTCTGATCTCTTCCTCTTTTTCGGAAGGGGTTTCCTTCTGTAGCTCCCCTTCGCAAAACCCCAGGAATACTCGATGCCCTCACCTGCCATCTCGGCGTGAAATTTTGGCGTGAACATCACCTGGACCTTTAATTCGTTGGCCATAACCTGCAGGTGAGTTAACTCGTTCTGAAAATCTGTGCACTGTCCAACAATACTTCTCAGTGACTTTTCATCATTCAATGTCCCGTCAGGATTCTTCTTCGGATTCGCCGAATAGAGGTGATGATTGTTGTGGTCGATCAATCCTCGTTCACGAGCCACCTGTAACAAACCTTTGGGTTCCCCTACCCACCCTGTAATTTTTTTTTTCTCGGATTTCGAAATTGCGATTCCATGATCTCCCGCTAGCTTCTGCATTTCCTTCACAGTGTAGCCTCTTCTGTCTTCTTTCGAAATTATACCTCCGCGTTGTAAGTCGGTCGTCAGTTCCTTTTTTGTTTTCGGTTTGTTGTTGACATATTCATCTAACAACTGGGTTGACCTTCGTTTACGCCGTTCCTGTACGCTCAGATTGAAAGGACCCTCTGTACTTTCTTCGGGTGGTTCTTCATTGGACCAGTTCATGCGCTGCGTATCGCCGACTGAGAGAAGTGGAGAGTAACGTCCCAGGTAACCTTCAAAATTTTGAATAATTGTGTCGCGAAGTCGCTCTTGCTTACCGCCAAAGCTCACGTTCATATTGTTCACATCAAGGGCGCCTTTTCTTTTTCTGCTGTGACCCTGTGAGTGGTCAAACAGGAACACAAATTCGTGGCTGGGGTACAGGACTTTCAGACAGTCCACAACATCCTCGAACTGGACCGCCATATGGTTGGAGTTCCAATACCCCTCTTTGTTTATTCCGATGAGCAATTTGCGGACGAAGGGTGACGCTGTCAGGGGTGGCTTGGAAGTTGATTTCAGAACTTCCAGTGCCGCCTCCCCATCCCAGTAAGTTTTGTTCAATCGTTGCTCATTCACCTTTTGTAACTCATCGGTCGACATCTCTCTGCCAAACCCAGTGAGACGGCTTTGGAACGCCGATAGCATGACACCGTCACCTTCGCTCTTGGGAAGCAGCGGACGTTCACCGTTGCTTCCAACCCAATTCTTACTACAAACCAGATTCTGAAAAAAAACTCACTCGTCCTGGCCTATGAACTCTAGCGGGGGTGAATTTGGTGGCGCTCGTACGCTTTGTTTCTTTTCGAACTGGGTAAGATCCATGCCGGCTTTGTCGATGTAATCTTCGTGAAACTCAACCATTTTAATGTCTCCTTCCATATATTCGTGTCCAAAATCCATGGACAAGGATGGCAATTCGGATACCTTTTCTTTTGTTATCTGTATCCAGCGAATGCATCTCGGTTCCAAGTCCACTAGATAGCGTTTGCAGAAAAGTTTCCTCGACGTGACGACGTCCTCCCTCTCGTGCCCATCAACGTAATAACTTTTCTTGTGGTTGGCATATTTCATACCTAGCTGCTTCATCCAGGAAAGTGTTGTCTGTGGAGAGAAGACGCTGATTCGGAAAAGCTTCAGAAAGGATTGGAGAGTGTGGCCAGGGCTTGTTTGTTCCGATGCCCAGACGGCGTATATCCTGGGGAATACCTTGTTCAAAATGAATTGGTGGACGGTTTCGACATTGAGGTTGAGAAGGTTGACCCGGCAGAACTGTTTGATTTTAGTCGCGGCATCTGGGAACATTCGAAGAAATGGAGGCAGTGGATCTCTCCCGACTCGAGCCTCGAGGTTTGGGTGCAAAAAGGCTTCTCTTGTCCTGAACAGTCGGTGCCACCGAGATAGGATGTCGCCCCGGGTAGTCAGAGTAACCCCTAGCAAATTAATTTCATGAACTGCGATTTCACAGCATTCGAGCCATGTTTTTCTATTCATTTCCAAGGTAGCAATCTGGTATGCCTTTAAAATGAACATTGACTTTTGACGAATGACTAATTTGTAATAGTTCGAACAAACATTATCTGGATCTCGTCCATGGACCAAATCCCGCCAGCCTTCAAATTGTTGTGCTCTCTGAAGTAGTTTGATGCGTCTCTCAACGGCTGAGAGACAATTCGAATCACACTGTCTTGGCCTGAAAAGCTTGTAGGCCTCTGGCGAATCCCAATAAGTACCGCACACTGATTGCTGCCGTGGCATATCAACATGATCAGAATCTTGTTGACGTTCATGGCTATCACTTTTCGTGTTCTTGGGCATAGAAACATGGTCAGAATCTTGTTGACGTTCATGGATATCACTTTTCGTGTTCTGGGGGTTGACACAATAAGTAGCCTGACGTTGAACAGATGATCCTTTTTTTTCCTGCTCCAGCAGGTGTTCGACTGGTGGAATGTCGTTTGATTTCAGCGACCGAAATGAAATCAAACTCTTCACCCTTTCCACTTCTTCTTTCCACTGCTTATCAAATAACGGGTATTCGGCTTGCTCACCCGGCGGCAGTATGATATAATATGATTGTTTCGAATATTTTGCTCGGAAAAAACCAGACAAATTGCTTCCGTCGAAACGATCGATCAATTGATACTTCTGAATCTTCGAGAGGAGAATGTTCAACAATCGGGCATTCATCCCCATGGAAGCATCAATGACAGCGGCAGCACGAATGGCGTCGATGATGGTATCCACTGTGATCCACTTCTTGCAAATCTTGGGACCAATTGTCGGGTGGTGGATGGTCAGTTCCAACGCGTGCCCCAGAATTTCCTTTGTGACCTTTGGTGCGTCATCTGTCAATGGCAAAACCATCGCACCAATCGGCCCCGCCAACATATATCCTTCCAAAGGATATTTGAAGCAGATTAGAAGAGTCGAGGCTTATTGATCAGAGTTGGCTATAGAGAAAACGTCTTCTCAATGATAGTAAGAAAATGTTTTTGTTGTCATCAATTTTTTCGTAGATGCACTACTGAATCGATCTGTCCGGCGGCGGGATATCAAAAGATCCAAAAGACGGTCTAAGTCCAGACACTACCAGGTGTACGTATTCCTACGGCGACAAGCTTCCAAAATAATCCAGCCATACCTACCGGTACCCGGTAGCTACTGCGAGTACTACGGTACGTACTACGTCGTACGTTCAATATGTGGTAGCAGGAGGTAAATTCTAGCTAGCTAGCTAGAAGCACCAATTACAATCCCGTGCATTAGTAAGAAAACAAAAGTCTAGATGCATCCGATCGTCCGGATATAACAGAGCTGTAAGATATTACGTAGTAATTTGTCCATCATGATATTGCACGGAACGATTCCATGCGCCCCTTCCACTTCAAAATTTCCTACCAGCAAGTACCGGCCCGTTGCGAATTAAAAAATATAAGATATTTGCTCTGCGGAGATCAGGATGCGATGAATCCATAGTGTTGTGATTCCGAGGGTCGTATACCTTTGCCAGTATGAGAGGCCACAGAGACAATGGGGTTACAGAGGGTTTTCTTGCCGTTGCCAACATTGTCGTGGAGCAACTTTTGGATTCGCACTTTGGCCAACTGATCTCATCGCCAAAGCCCTGATCAATCAGGAAGCGGCCTGATTTGTTAACATCCAACCAATGTTGATTCGTTGGGGAGAAGATCCTCGAATTATGAAAGCGATAGCCGAAGTACCACAACCGAACAGCACATAGTTCCAAAAAAAGTCCCAAATATCGTTGCTCGTCATCCGCATTATGGGGTGACGACCACACGGGGTTGTCTGATAATGCCAACTCTTCCAACTGACTGTACCTCGCCCGTCGCAATGCTTCTTCAGATGCCAAACACCTCAAAGAAGTGATTTGATTTTTACAAAGATACAGTTTTTGAAGATTGGGATACTGATGAATGACCATATCAAACAATGCTTCAAATCCTCTGTTGGTAATGTGACAACGATTCAATATTAATTGGCGCAGCGACTGGTTGAATTGAATCTCGGGTCGACAAAATTGTTGCAAATTCAGACATTCTTCCTCTAAGGAAAGGCTGTGAAAGGAAAACTGGAGCACACACAAATCCTTCAATGGGGCAATTTGCGAAATGATGTAGGATGGGATCATGGGTATGATGCCCAGGATACGCAATCCTTGCAGTTGCGTTAAGCCAAGCAATTCTCCAGTTCCTTCACATATTGTAGATTGGAAAAGATTTTCGGGAAATTCCTCCAGTCGTTTGCATCCAATCAATGTCAGTGATTTCATTCTTTTCAAATTTCGCACTTCCGCTGGAATCACCTTGCAAGACGTCAATTCGAGGCTCTCCAAGTCGTCGAGGAGTGCAATCGTGGGGGAAAGATCCCAGTGATGGTCAAACGGTGCCGACAGCTGCGTCCCGATTGCCAAAGAAATCGCACGTCTTGTAGATGGATGATACGTCACTTCATGATAGCCGTTTCGTTCATTTCCAATCGATTCTTCCAAAATTCTTGCAACAAGCGGAACGTCACCTTCGTCGCATCTGTCTCTGGTCTCTGGACTCCATTATCGCTTTTTTCGGGTTGACTCTGCCAATGTTATTAATCCACTGCTCTACTTTCTCGTCGATTGTTGATATCAAGGTCGAGTTTTGCGTTGCAACTGTTCAAGCACTCAGTAATAATGGATGGAAAGTCAACAGACACAATAGAGAGAGGTATTCTTCCGTGTTCTTCGATGCAATATGCAATTTGCAATTTGAGATGTCGAGCACCGAGCACTCACATTGGTTGAGCTCATAAAAAGCTGAAATGAACCGATGTGCGCGCGTTCGCCATCTTTAGTTTGTCATAGCTTGTTGAACTATCAAAGGATCCAGAGACAATCTCTCATTGAAACGGAAGAAATTGTCCCAAAGGTAGCACAATTTACTGCTTCCTTATGTATGGCCTCATACATAGACATTGTCGGGCCATAACGATTGAGTTGGTCGTCATTACCAGTAGTCTAGTTGAAAGAGGGTTAAGGGAGGAGGAGGAATTCCTTCATGCTACCTGATAGAGTTTTAGTAGGCACTGTCATATCTATGGTATCACTAGTCATCCGAGTGTCAAGTCCACAGGGAAGCCTGCTTGCTCCGATGCAGAATTATTGGTATAGCCTTGAAACAAGTTTTTCGTTTAAAAAACAATTATTGTCCAAGAACAATGAATGAATATCAACGGATAGGTTCTGATTTTATCAGATACTCACAGTCAGTAGATGCTGAATTTGTTTACGGAGTTTCCAGAGGACACAGAATTCTAGACAAAGTTTCCGCCAACTGCACGTCGAACAATAACTATACGATGTGTGCTGCACTACGTAGTATTATTTGCTTCGTCGTCACCACGCTTCTTTTTCTTTCTTGCTGGTCCAGTGGCTGCAATGGAAGCATTGACACGTTTCTTTGGATTCTCTCCCTTGGACAAGGCTTCTGTCTCGTACTGTTCTCGAATGGCCTTTATGACGGCATGATTAGCGGATAGAGAACTTGTGTACGGGACTTTTTTCTCATGCACCCACACTCGTACCACCTTGTTGCGATCGCTCGAATTCATTTTTGACAAGATATCAATCATCTCGGCTTTGGAATACATTGATCCGTTCCGTGGGTCAGGGGTCCACGGAAGGGTGGCGTGAGAGCTAGATTCTCTCCAGTCTATGTTCTTGAGCGTTCCATTTTTGGCGTCGCGCAAAATTCGAGCCATGCTGTTTGGATGAGTAATTGGGATCTGCTTTGAGTGGATCCATTTCCAAATGATATTGGTGCGATCTTGCGTATCGGCAATCTTCTGCAAAATACCGACTGCCTCCAACTTTGTGTATTCGTTTCCGTATAAAGGCGCTGGATGCGGTGGGATATTCAAGTGTGGGACAGCTGAGCTGCTTTCCTTCTTTGATGTCGTTGCTTTTAATAAGCTGGTATCATTGATTTCCCCTTGATTTCTATTTGCGGAAGCCGCTTTTATTCTTTTACGTCGTTCCTCTACAGTCTTCATTTTTTTAACACGCTTTTCGTGCTGCGTGTCACCCCATCGTCCCCAATGTTCTTGAATGGACTCCAATCCATCGTTTTCGGCTTGTTGAATATTCCGTTCTACGACATTGATCGATTTAACTGGAATCTTCCTCTGGGCGATCCAAGAGGTGATGATCAAATTTCGATCACGAGGCGATATCTTCTTCTCCTTGTTGAGTTGCATCAATATTTGGATCGCCTCTCGACGAGTGTATTCCACTTTGTTGGCCGGTTCGGGTACGCGGGTCGTTTGGGGAATACCGTGCTCGTCTACATCATCCACACGCTCCCATTCTTGATCAACAACTCCGCCACTTTCACGAAACTGTCTTACATACTTGTTCATGGTAGTGTGAGCCGTGACTGGAACGAGGTTTCGAGCAATCCAATCCCCAATGAGTCGATTCCTGTCTGTTGGTGTGTCGCCTGCCCCGCTGTTTACCAGAATGTCCATGGCTTGTTGCTTGGTGTATTGTTTTGCATTGTCGTCCGGAGGCGGAACTTGCGGAAGCGGGGGTTCTTTTCGTCGTTTATAACCTGCTAACTGAGCTGAAATTGTCGGTCTGCGTTTTTTTGGATGTGCTTGGCCCGGACTCTTCACACCTGTTTGGACTTCGTCAGTGCTATCATGAACAGGCTGGATACCCCGGTCGTCATTGTTGTTGGTTGTGGCGTCTGAATTACGTCGATCCAACGAGCCCGATGCAGCATGATTGTTGTGAGCAATAATCGGCCTTCGTTGCTGTGAAGGATGAATTGCGTGTGTGTGTGGTGGAAATCCATTTGGGTATTGTCTAAATGGAGCAGTAGGAAATGAGACAAAGCCTTTGTCCCCGATTTGTTGTTGTTGTTGCTGCTGTCTCTCTTCTTGTTGTATCATGTTAAGCGCATTTCGAACGGACTGCTGTGTCTGGTTGACTTGATTGATTATAGCCTGAAAGCTTTGTTGACAAAGTTCCATCATGTCTGCAGGGTCGCTGCTGTTAAGCGAGAGGTCCATCAGTTGTTGACGATTTTGAGAGAATTGCAAAACTTTGGAAAGTTGTTCCATAACTGTTTGAAGACAGGTGACAGTCACGGATGCTGCGTTTGTTTGTTTTGGAGAAACCTCGAGTGGTGGGAGCAGAGCGTGTGGGTGGTTGTGATCATTGAAGACACTGCCTTCAACAGCTGTATTAGAATGGTCTACGGCATTTGGAAAAGTGTTCATTGGAAAAGCGTGGTCAATTGATTCATTTCTGGCGGTACCGTTTGCGTTTGTAGACGGCATTGCAGCGAAATTTCCCACTCTTCCCATGCCCGCAGCAACATTGGTACGTGGGTGAACAGAGTTCCGCATCACAAATCCCTTCGAAGAGTCGTCGTGGTGCCCGATTTGACGGTTTTGGCGCACTTCCTGCTGAAAGGACCCTTGATTGACCATTTCAGATTCCAGCGTTCGTAATAATAACGGAGGGGCAGGTTCTTGTGTCAGGTTGGTATCTCCTCCCATTCTGGAGAAATCATTCTGTAAACCGTTTAGTGGCGGCAATGGCACCATCCCCACGCCAAGTTTCTCCGATCCTTCCATCGCATGGGTCGGTACTGTCGTTATTGTACAGCTTCCGTCAGCTTTTCTAGATTTAAATAGAAAGTGCTATTGAATGGCACCGAAGGAAGAAGGGCAGGTATGTAGAGTGGTTAGAGCTTTGATAATGTAAAATACTTCGGTAGGTTATCGGGGTCGTGTTCTACCGGAACCGGTGTGCTGTACTACGAGTACTACCGTAGGTAGAAAGGTTGTGTCTCAGATGTCATTTGTGGTGTCTTGTATGTCCACGAAAAATCAGAGACTTTGGGATGTGCGTGCGCGCGTAGTACGCGAAGATGTACTGGAGCACTATGTAGTCTACCTACCGTAGTACGGTACTATTATTATACGTAGTAACTGGAAAATAATCCGAAGTTTATTCTTTCGCGTTGACACGTCACCTGGAGAAGGAGATTTCTACGACTACGAGGACATGGAGGTACACCACTCTCTTCTACCGGTAGCCACCGGAAGCTACAGCTGCCAGTAAAATCGAATCAATCTTCGGTAGACGCGATATGCGATGGAGGTAGCGTTGCTGCCCTAACAGCCGCCGAAACTTGCGTTCTGCACGGTAACGTCATAGCAGAGACGAAGCCTCCTACTACTGCAGAGAATCTTGATTTTCCATTATTTTGGGCCAAGATGAGCCAGTTTCTGCAGTCAGTGGCGAAACATTCTTCCTTTGGATCCATCAGGGTCCGGGCCAGTGTCCGAAATCCAAATTAATCTTCGCTGTTGTTGTCGGCAAGAGCAAGACCTTTCACCAATGACACTTCCATCGTTTCCAAACCGATGGATTCCTCTGGGCCAAACAGTCACAATATTTTGTTTGATACCCACTTCAACAATCTCCGCCTAGCGCATACTCGTGCCCCCATTCCGTACACCAGTGCGCTGGATGAGGCGTCCGCACCGTTGAACTACGACCCTGCTTACCACGGACATTTGGGACACAAAAAAGTCACCATTGTGGGATGTGGACAAGTCGGCATGGCCACCGCTTATGCGTTGTTGAACCAAGCGTCGGCTGGAACGATTGCCCTGATCGATGCTAAGAGAGAACGATTGGAGGGAGAGGCCAAAGATTTGGAACAAGGCAGTGCTTTCCATCAGCACATTCGAATCTTGGCGTCCGACGAATATGTACGTACAAATTGAATGTTATTACGTTAGCTACGGTCCAAAGAACGAAGAACTTTGTATTTTATACTAACCATCGCTTACCTACTTGGACAAACTTATAGTCCGTATCCAAAGATTCGCATCTCGTTATTGTCACGGCTGGCGCTGCCCAAAAACCAGGAGAATCACGACTGAATCTAGTGGAACGAAACGTTAGCATCATGCAATCCATCATTCCAAAGGTAATATCGTTCTCTCCGAACGCTGCCATTTGCGTTGTCGCGAATCCATGCGACATTTTGACGGCGGTGGCATCCAAAATTGCTGGTCCCACTTTGCCCGCCTGACGCATCTTTGGTTCTGGGACATGCTTGGATTCTTCTCGGTTGCAATCACTCATCTCCAAGATCCTCAACTTGGATCCATCAGCGGTGCAAGGTTACATTTTGGGTGAACATGGTGACTCCTCCGTTCCTGTTTGGAGCAGCGTCGCATCGGCGGACTATCCTTCTTGAAACCAGGCGAAGAACCCGGAGAAATCCATGAGAGAATCCACCAGGAAGTTGTCAACTCTGCCTACGATGTCATTGAGCGAAAAGGCAGTACCAACTGGGCCATTGGTAAGTGCTCTCACAATCCCTTGTATTGGGCTTCTTTTTTCCTGCTCTCACCATCTTCGCCTGCTTGTCACATGCTTCCTCAGGACTTACTAATGCATTCATCGCCAAAGCAATTTTGTACGATACTCGAAACATCATGCCGTTAAGCACCTGCGTCCGAGGAATGTACGGTATCAAGGAAGACGTTTTTTTCTCCGTTCCATGCGCTGTCGGTGCGTTTGGAATCCATCGGGCCGTCCAAACATGGATGTCTCCTTCGGAACAAAGGAAGTTTGTCGAAACGGCCGGCACGATTTGGGAAGTCCAGAAGGAAATTTGGAACAACGTTTAAGAAATAATAAGCAAAACTGAGAGTTACCTTTTCTCGGCTTGTAATTTTTTCGACGCGTCCCAACGCTGGCGTATCTCCCTCCATTTCTTCTTGAAATACAAGTTCGAAAATTCCGCGTGACGATCAAATTGATGGACAACTGGCGACACTCTCCCATCCCAGTTGCGAACGGTCATATTCTTCACAACATTATCTGGGTTCGTTTCGACGCCCTCTTTGGTCGCTCGTTCAATATCAAGCAGCTTGCTATTCCCCCATTGATCCAAGGGCTTCGTCCGAAGTGCTCCCAAATTGTTGACGATCCCGTACCCCTGATCTTGCACGATAATTTTCTGAATGGCCTTGGCATTGGCCAGTTTGTTGCTGTAGTAGAGTCGATTATGAAATCCCTGGTCGGCGCCCATCTTTACGGTACGCGTTTCGTCGGATTCCATCACCATAGCTCGAAGATACATTTCAATCGCCACTTGCTCTCCCATGGTAGAACCGCTGCAGATAGTTGGTTTGTCAACCAATGCTTCTGCCACATGGAGCCCATAAGCTTTCGTTAACCAATCGCGATTATGGGCGCTCTGACCCAACCGGGTAGCATCGACATTTTCCCCAAAGAAAAGGAGAATTCCACCGGCATCGTCGAATTGTTTTTGTCGTCGTGGCACCCAATCAAACGGATTCCGTTGAAAGAAGGTATCGCGGGCATCGATTAACATGATCCAGCTATATGCATGATATTTCTCTGACCAGATCCAATACAATTCGTAGCGACTGTTTTGTAGTGTCCGGAGATGTCGAGGATCCGGCAATGGTTCAACGATTGTTCCGTCACCGGATTTTCTTCGTCCAAAGAGATGATCCTGTTTGCACACTCGGATACCACCTTTGGCACTTTCCACAGCCTCTCCCTCGGCATTGTAGCATTCGTACTGGACAACATATACAATAACATGAGGATCGTGTTGCAAATATTCCTTGACATCGTCCTTGGCCCAATCCATGGCGGAAATGGCCATGACGACGTCACCGTCATATCCCGTGTCCCGTAACGTCGTCAGGAAAACAAGATAATTTTGCAGGGCGTATTCGGCGGCAAACAAGAAAATGGCGTCCGATTCGGGTCGATGATTGCTATGGACGGGTTGGATGTAAGTGACAATGTCGTTTTCGTTTTCAAAAATGTGAGTCGGCTTGGGAAAGACAGTCGGCCCGAGAGTGACAATGGATTCGGAAATGGTGAACAGAGAAAGATGTTCTTTATGTACTTTCTCTAATAATGATAAATTGTGTTCTGACTGTGATTGTTGGCGCTTTTGAGACGAAATAGTGTCGTCGGTTAGTCGCCGTCGTCGTTCTGCTGATGACGGAGCGATAAGGACATCATCATTTATGGGATGCTCGTCGTTCATGTCGGCACGCACCGGAACAGGAACAACCACAAAAGAAACGATCCAAGACCATATTATGGTTCCTATACTGCATACTAGAAGAATTCGTTGCACATGTACCATGGAGAGATGTAGCTGACCAGGGCCAAGAGAGGATGGAATGAAAGGATGTGAAATTGACATCAATACTACGTAGGGAAGTAGTACCGGTATTCACAGCCGAGATGTGGGTTTGTGGGTTGTGGGTTTTGACTTTTGACAGACATCATCTGGGGGGGGGGTTGGCTTTGAATTTGAGGGATTGAGATTTTGAAGCTTCGCATCCATCATGAACGAAGGAGGTATTTGCACCAATAATAATTCTTAACGCGTCAATAGTTGATTGGTAGGAGATTGAAGATGAGATCTCTTGAAAAAATCAGATAAGACAGATTTTATTTGTCTGTTGACACGGCCCGAGGTTTTCTTTGAAACGGCACCAGTTTTGAACTTCACCGAAAGAGTGTATTTGGGGTGCACTGGCTCTCTCTCTTTCTGAACCATGACGGTATCGTCAGCTGCCAAAAAGGCTTTCCTTTCCAAGGCCGTCTCTGCTACTGCTGCTGTCGGTGGCAGTTGTGCGATCTTATGTCACAATTGGTACAAAGATGACCATGTTTGCACCAGCACTTCGGAGACTTCTTCTACTGAAGGTCCATCCACGGCATCGTCGTATTGGATGAACGTGTCTCGGGCGACGCAGAATATTCTGTTGCCCATGTCGTTCCTTCAATCGCAACGGACAGCGTGTGAAGAGTTCTTCTCCACTCCCAAAAACCAATCCAACCAGCCAGTTGATCCGTCCTTTCCTGATTTGTCACGATTTGGCAGTCATTCCTATTTGAAACGCTATTTGACACCCGTAGTCTATGCCAAGCTTAAAGATAAGACGACTTCCAATGGTGTCACCTTGGAAGATTTGATTCGTTCGGGAACCTGCCTGCCATGGGGCGCCAACCCTCCTCGTGGAACCGCCGTTTACGCCGGAGATGACGAGTCCTACGATGTCTTTGCCGATATTTTGGTTCCTGTTTTGGAAGACTATCATCACTTTCGATTGGTGCAAAATAAAAAGCGCAACAACAACAACAAGGGAACACCCGGCACAGTTGTACCCACACCGACGAATCAACCAGAACCGCCTCGCCGTCGCAGTGAAGGCATGTTGCGTCGGCAATTCACCAATCTGAATCCCAACTATGTCTTGCAGCAGAAGCTCGACCCGTCTGGTGATTACATTTTGCAAACCCGCATGCGAGTAGCCCGAAGCATCAAGGGATTTCCATTTTCTCCCGTCATTACTAGAGCCCAACGCAGAGAATTGGAGCAGCTATTTCTCGATTGTGTCCAAGAGGATTGGAACAATCCCAGCGATGCCGAAGACGATATTTTCAACGACAGTGGTCTGCGAGGTGGAACCTACATTCGTGTCATGGACATGACGAACGAACAGCACGAGGATTTGATTGCCCGACACATTTTATTCCACGATCCCGATGAGTACAATATTTCGGCCAACATTGGACGGGATTGGCCGGATGCAAGAGGTATCTTTTTGAACAATGTCGAAAAGCCCGACTTGGTCATGTGGATTAATAAGGAAGATCATTTGCGCATCTTCTCCATGAGCAACGGTGGAGATTTGCTGGCAGTCTTTACACGGTTAAGCCGTGCCTTGGCCAAGTTGGAAGAATCGTTGAAGAAGCGTGGGTATTCCTTTTGTGTCCATCCCCGCTATGGATTTGTGAACACCTCGCCGGAGAATTTGGGCACGGCGCTTCGTGCCAGTGTCTTTGTCAAGCTGTACCGTCTGGGTCAGCAGCCTGGATTTGATGAGTTGTTGGATCGATTGAGATTGGAAGCTTCGAGTCGGTTCAAAAATGCCAAAAGTTCACGATACAGTGGTATCTTTGACATTGCCAATGCCGAACGCCTCGGTCAATCGGAGGTTCAGCTCATCAATACCATGATCAATGGAGTGGGTAGGCTGATTGATTTGGAGAAACGTCTTGAACGGGGAGAGAAAGTGAACTTGGACGAAATCAGGTGAGATAGCGATTTCGTATGGATGGAATGTGCGTTATTGTCGTGCAAGTGCGATTGCAAGATACGGCGAGGGCTCTGTTTTGCAAGGATCCTAAGTTAGGAGAGCAGTTCGTTGTGTTTAGATGCCCTTTTTGATGGCACTACAGCATCTAAAATAGAATTGCGGAGAATCAATAAATAATGTCCTATCTCCGTAGATCGTCCAAATGTCTAGTTGCTACAAATGGCCATGAGGCCGTCATTTTGGAATCTCTTTCAAGACCCCGATGTTTTTTCTCGTTACGTCGGAAAGAAGATGCCCGTCCACTCGCTTCCTCGTCGACCTTGGATTCGACAGACACGACCCAATTTCCGATTCAACAAAAATCCAACATTCCCTTTCCAGTTGAACGCAGTAGAGAAGAAACGCCAAAGAGGTATACCATCATTATCGTATCGAAGTGACATGACGATGCTTTGCTGGTTGTGTTGCTTCCTTAACGATTTCTGGAATGCTGCTGCCGTTCCTTACAATCCATAGTTCAGTCGGAAGATAGAATTGCTCACATAAAAGCTGTTGTTTTCTCCAGCTACGAGTTGGATGAATTCGCAAAAGTGCAAAGCATTTTGGTCATCGCCAATTTTGCACGCTCCAGTGACAAAGATGAACATAGCTTGCGGATTTGGGGAGGGTTGGACATCTGATAAGAAGAAAATGACGAGTAAGCAAAAAGTCAAAAGGCAACAACGAGCTTCCTCCTGTCCCCATAGGATAATACCCAGGAACAGGGTACACTTTATAGATATTACGATCCATGCATCACTCACCAATGGTCTTGATGATATGAGTTAGTTTGCCAAAATCAGTAATTTTTTGGATAATGGCGTCGACACCCCCAATTTGGTTTCCCTCAAATGTCATCATGGATTGAGGCGTCTGCAACAAAGGATAGGTAAAGACAGTATATCAGCAACTAGTAAGTTATCATCAAACAGTCGACAGGACAGAGCCACAGCGACAATGCGACAATGCTACAGCAGCGGAAAATGTGCGACAAACGTACAAACAGAGGGCGTAGATTCGCTGGACTGGAATCAAAGGTTTGATAATAGTGATTACAAAAGGATTTGGCAATTTCTTCGGCACTCATGGTGGAGTATGCGTTGTAGGAAGAGTCGGAACAGTAAAGGGACGGTAGTAAGAACGGTTTTGTCTGTCGGTATTGAACGGTTTTGTAGGCTAGAGTGAATAACGTCAAAATGGATGATGTAATAATTCAAAGGCACCGTTCGTGCATTGTTGCGGTGGCTCTGAGAGTGTCCCACACCCGTACTGTGGTAGCTCTCCACTCCGTTCAGCACTGCACGACTGTATCAAATCAGTCTCTTCCACGTGGAATTAAACGTGATCACTTGCAAATCCTAAACCTTATGTAGGATAGAGATTATCGATTGCAACGCCACCGAAGTTGGCCAAAGGGCATATGTTTTATTGGCACGCAATTGTACAAAAAAAGGACGAAAGCTTGGTGAGAAAAATTTCAAACGAAATCTCTGTAACACAGCATCCACATGGTTTGTAAAGAGGGGCCGCATCTAGGATCTCCAACAGTTGGCAGTAGTAGGAGTTCAAGCGGTGCGTACATTCACTTTGCCGATAATATCCCATGAAAGTTGAAGCGGTCACTCTCAATTTGACTCTTTAGGCCATGGATCAGAACATAACTCCCGGTGTCTTCAATCGCAAGACTGCCAAGAAACATGAGCAAGGACATGCCGACCGAAATGGCTCGGAGGGTCCTATCAAGATTATAAGCAAAAAGTCGCCCATACCGGTGCTGTCCAAGGGGACCAACTGCGATGGTGATGGGAGAAACGAAAGTGAAGGTATCAACAATGAAATTGGTAGCCGTTTCGGGACTGCCAGAGGAAGTGGTTGGATAGGATCGTCGAGCTCTGCCTTTTCCAAGAGCAACGACCCCAACCGTCGCAATCATGCGATGGCGCAAGATATGCTTCAAAAGTTACAAAAAGAGGCTGCCGCCATAGCATCGCATCACAAACCATCTTCCGTGGCTCGAATGCGCAACACAAGTGTTGAAGACTCAGCAGCTTCCGCTGGAGTCCGGTATAAGTTTGTCACAAAACTCAAGACGGACGACGAAATAAAAAACGAAAAGCAACGCAAATGGAAGGAAAAGATGAAGGTTGCCCAAGAGCGCAGGCAGGAAGAGCGAAGAACTTTGGATGGTGATGTATCGCGAGCTGGTACCGACGGAAACGCGCTGCTTTCGTGTGTTCTCGACAATGTCGAACAGACGAATCTTTTCAAGCAGTTCACCAGATGCGGTGAGCCTGTAGATGAAGACAGTATGTATGAGGCTTGGTCGGGCGAAGAAAGCTCCGCGACAACCTCGGAGGAGGAGGATAGCGCGGCGTTGAGAGACGGAAAGCCAGTTGGACCACAGTTGCCATCTGATTCTTCTGGTCAGTTTTTGATGAAAAAGTCTGGTGAACCGAATGTCCAAGAGGAGATGGCTTCCCTTCCTGCGACTAAAGAAAAGCCAGAAAAGGTGGATTTTCCTGGCAAAAAGAAATCATCGCCATCGAAAGAGAAGAAGGATCTTAAGGGTGAAAAAAGCGCGGCAATTCACATCAAGCCTAAAACAGTACTTGAACCTCAGGAGAAGGCAGACACCATCAATACAATGGAAGTAAATGCCAAAAAAGATCCCCATGATCTGTACGCCGTTTCGCCATCTTCCATCCAACCGGCACATCGAGCTTCTCAATCCCGTCATTCCGCCAGCACCATGACCACTCAGCCGGCCACCCACAAGAAGGAGAGAAGTTTTATCGATGACTTCATCGAGGATCTCACCGCAATGGGGGAATCCATGCTCTGGCATAAAGAAACTGCTGTTATGAATCCAGCCACTGTGAGAATTTGTCTCAAGAAGGGATACCGTTGTATGGATGGTACGTTTTGCGCACCGCGGCTGGTTTGGTCGGATGACTCCAAGGGCCAAAAGTATGGCGTTGACTTGTTCGACATTCTAAGTTTGACGAAGGCCGACACTTTGGAGCTGGAAAATTTTCCATACGCCATGCCAGGGCGCACGGTGTGTTTGAAGATTGTCAACGGTGGTAGCTTCATTTTGGAGGCTCGTTCGGAGGAGGATGCGTTCCGTTTTGTTCGGGGCATTCGATGGGTAGTTTCACGACTTGCCTTCAATTTGGTGATTGGCAACGTAGATGTGAGTTGTGAATTGCTGGATTTGGGGCTCGTGGACAGTCCAGCAGTTGCACGTCCATCTTGTATGGTTGAGTTGGACTGGTCACGAGCCATGGATGACGTCGCTGATCATTTGGTACAAAAGACTTTGGCTGCAGCCATGATATAGGATAACAAATATAAAAAATGAAACTAAAAGGGAGACTTGCACATTTCACAAGATTGCTTTAATAATAGTTTTCTTTTGCGACTTTCCCTCTGCTCATTCCTTTGCCTTCTTCTTGTTGGGTCGATATTCGGCAATCACCACCGCGTGGTCTCTTTCGTAAGGTTCTAATGTCAACTGTTCCAAGGGCTTGAAATTCTCTTCCTGTAGTTTGGTGACTTCCCTTCTGAAAACGGCTTCTGGTGCTGCCGTTGAATCAATACAACTTGCTTTGATGGCAATCACCGCATGACCGCCATTCTTCAAAAAGTAGTGAGAGTTGAGTGCGACAATACGAGCCTGGTCAGGTTGGGCCACATCCGCAAAGACACAATCCACCATTCCGACCAACATTCGGTATTTTAATGGATGCCTAGCATCTTCAATGATTGGAATAATGTTGGTGCGCAACTTGGCAACTCCTAACAAATCCCGACCAGGGCGGTGAGAAAATTCCACAGCGTAAACAGCCCCATCCTTTCCAACGATGTCTGAAACGTGCGAGACTGATGTACCGGCAGCTGCACCAATGTAAAGGACCTTAGACCCAGGTTTGATCCAGATATTGTCGACACCTCCCAAAACTGCAGCGGCCACTGTGAATTTCGAAAACAAACAACAAATTCAGATGAGAATCCTTAAAATGTGAAGAGATGTGCTGTTGATTCGTCGATTTGAAGAAAAATACGTACACTTGGATCGAAATGGGTTCCATACTCGGTATTCGATCTTTTCCGCAACACCGCCAGGGGCGGAAGAGGGTGTTTCGACACTGATTCTCTTTTCTCCATACACGGCAACTCCAGGAGTCGAATTCAGTGTCACCAAGGCATCCTCCTTTCCACGAGCAACAAAGATTCCTTCGTGTCGGTGAGGCTCCACCACCACTTTGGCGCCACCCTTCATGCCACCACCACCTCGGCCTCCTCTACCACGGCCACCACCTCGGCCAGCTCCGCGTCCACCCCTATCATGCCAGAGTATAGTCAATGGAGTACAACAAATTAATATTGAGACGCGGTCCAACGACAAACCTTGTGGTTTCTTTTTATATTACAAGAGAGAACGTACCGTCCTCCGGGTGGACCTCTGCCTCCACCACGGCCTTCGCCGCGGCCGCGGCCCCCTCCTCGACCACCACCGCCGCCGCTACAGGGAAGAGAAGAAAAAGAAACGACAAAGAAGAGATGATATATATGAGACATCCCATGAACCGCATATTTTTGTGAACGCGCCAATTGCAGCTCTCGTCCTACTAGTGGCATCACAAGCACATCACACTCTCACCGACCGAATCCTCCTCTTCCACCTCCTGGTGATCCTCTTCCACGTCCTCTTCCTCGTCCAGACATGTTATTGTTGTGGGATGACTACTTCTTTCTTTGTGATTTAAAACACTGCGACTTGATGCTACTTCTTTTTTCTACTATTCGTTCTGTGCTTTTGAGATACGAAAGTAAGTTGTGGACATGTCAACAGTTTGGCTGTTGCTGTTGATGAGAAGATTTTTGCGTCGCGTTGTCTCAATCGGTTAATAAAATGTTCGGTGGTGGCTGTGTAGTCTGAGTGGTAGAGACGAACGGACGATGACCAATTTTTGTCTGTTATTAAGGTTGAGGTATAATGAACGATTAGTACGACTACAGCTATCATTAGTGGTCGCGTCATGTTCTTGGTGTTCGGCCCTCGTTTGGTGCCGTCTGATTTTTGTACGAACAATAATGCAACGAATGTTCCAATAGAGAAACGTAATAAATGACTTTCACGACTAGTACTGGTATTCACAGTAAAGACGCTCCTGTCAAAAAGAAACAACCTTCTTTTTAGAGCTCTTTAATTATTATAATAATTAATGTTTTGTTGAAACACAAAAAAATGATAACACTTCGGAGTACGGTAGTCTGCTTCGAAGTATTTTTTACGTACTAGCGACTAATACTAGTACTGACAGTGAGCTAAGAACTGCCACCCTATCATACATTTTTGTTGGAACGCCTCCCAATCCCGACATACTTCCGTTAACGAGTTAACACACTCGCAACCACTTCGTTGCAGCATCTTGGCGCTTTTCAAACTTTTTATTTTTCTTTGATAATGCTGACACGAGAATGACGCGTCTTATTAGTCCCTTCTCTTTTTAGGCGTTTCAAGGCAGAGGCTGTATGCCAAAAGATTTATAACGTGTCTTCTTCATCTCACTCTACTTTACAGTTAGTAGGTGTAGTCACAACTCACAACCCATTACGTGGACGTTATTGAGAACATCATCATCATCGTCGTCGTCGTCACCATCATAGTCATCCACCGCGATGAACAATAACTGCGACGGTGATGGTCGTGGGGTTGATAGCGACGCTAACCGTCTTTTGGTGTATGAGAATCCATCAGCGCCGTCATATTATCAAAATGCGGGTGATGGTGTCGACAGCGACAACATAAGCAACCACGAGAGCAGTCTCTTTGATGGATCATCCCATGCCTCCGGCCATAATATTGTGACGAGTATCGCTCAACAACCAAACAATGACCTTGATCTGATGTTACAACAACTTCAGCAGCAACAGCAGCCACCGTTGCTACCGCAGCCGCAAGCAGGTGTCGATTTGGGATTTACATACTTTTCGCAACAAGTATCGAATCAAACCCTTGAAAGCACTGGTGATACCAACACTTCTACGACCGCTGATTCGTCCAAAAGCAATTTTTCGGACTTTCTTAATAGCAACAACAACACCAACCTCCAAAATCTACAACAAACGCAATTACTAATGAATTTTCTTCAACAGCAGCAGCAGCAGCTGCCACAACAACAACAACAACCAAATAACATTGATGGTGTCATGGGCGCTGAAGGACTTCTGGTGGCCCTAACGGCCGCATCCAACTACAACAATTCCAATGGACAAATGCAGCCCTCATCTAGGACGCTAGCAGATGGATCAATGGGATCTCAGTCTCAGTTTACACAACAAAGTACCGCCAGTCTTAGCCACTCGAACGCACAACTCCCATTGCAGCAGCCTTTCATGCAAACTTTAGGATCAAACTCATCGTTGACTCTCCAGAGCCTGCCACAGGCAGTAACGAATCCTTTCGCTGGTGAGATAACAGGAGGCCCGAATCAACGCATCAACGAATCAACTGCACATTTGCTCAACAATCTACCAATGATCCAAGCGAACGAAGGTTCATCCAGCGATCAAAGTAACGACACAGAGCAACTCCAGCAGCAGCTAGCAATATTACAACGGCAAGTTCTAGATATGCAACAACGACAAGGGCAGCAACAACAGCAATCGAATATTTCCTTCTCTCAATCATTTGGTGGTGAATCGTTTGGTCAAGAACAGTTTCAGACTCCTGGCAATGCAAATTTTCTTCAACACCAACTCTTACTCCAGCAACATCTACTCCAAAACACATCAAACATGATGCAACAGCGTCAGTCACATGATATGACGAGCAGTGGTACAAACGCTTTACAAACTGGGGTGGCAACGATGGGACAACAACCATCGAATAATCCAGGCTATTTTTATCCTGGAGCTTTACAGAATAGGGGACCTATAGCAATGAGTGCAACACCGCAAGTCGCTATGAATAGAATGGAAGATATCATGTCGCAACAAGTTGCTGCGTTGCAAAACAGCAGCATTACTTCCAACATGCAACAGGCTCTAATGTTGCCGCCGCAATTCAATATGCTTCAAGGACATGTCACAACCTTTCCTCCAATAAGTGCCACGACTGCACGCTCTGGAACAATACCTTCTGCTGGTGACAACAATGTTACCGGCATCGCATCACTTACGCAGCCACGCAACGCGGGAACTGGGTCGTCCAGCAAACGAAAACGAAAACAGACTTTTCCAGAGAAGCTAATGCAAGCAATTATGGATCATGGCAATGACGAAACAGTCGCTTGGCTTCCGGACGGAAAGTCGTTTGTTGTGGTCAGTCCAGACCGGTTCTGTTGTGACGTTCTCAGCAAAGTCTTCAAAGAGGCAAAATATGCCAGTTTTGTGCGGAAGCTCCATCGCTGGGGGTTCGTTCGCTTGACTAGTGGCACTGGGACCGATTGTTTCCACCACCCTCAATTTCAAAAGAATGAAATAGAGCTGGCCAACTCCATACGATGCATGCCACGTGGAGACGACAAGACCAATCCAGACCCTACAGTGGCTGATGGCAGCACCAACACGAATTCGGCTCACGCTCTTCCAAGCTTGGCTGGTGTGGAGAAGTTCATCAAAGGTGCCGTCACGAGTGCTGCCGACTCCTCAATCAATGAAATTTCAAAATCTTCAAACTTTTGAAACTATACTACCATCATGACTTTCTCTCCCACAAGCTAGAGTGTTTAGATATTCAATTTTTAAATTTTTGATCCATTATGAAATTCCTCTTTCCTCGTCAAATAGGTGGAACGATCCAATCACCCAACTCCTTTCGCAAAGTACAGATCTACACAAAAAACATCTATGGGCTATCAGAACCTTGCCATCTCAGTTGGCCGGCTAGGATATGAATGAATAATAATCACAGTCAAGACCGAAATCGCATGTCTTGCGCTTTCAACGCCCCTCTCCTTTCCACGTATCATAGTGTGCTACAAGAATCGTGGTTCAAAGAATTTGTTGACTGTGAAGAGTTGAATGTTGAAGAAAAAGAGGAAGCAACTTTTGAGAAAGTTCAAGGATGTTGTTTTTTATCGGATGCCGCAACGTGAGCTTAGAACGATGTGACGATGCTACTTAAGGGACTCGGGTCTGAAGAGACCGATTGTTTTGTTGCCACGTCTTCAGAAACTTCAAAGATTGCGGAACAGGGTATTGATGTTTTGTTCATCAACTACAGGTGTTCATTAACTGTAAAGGTCCACTTTATCGTCAGATCGTTTCGGAGATGCCTCAACGTTTCCTGTATTTCTCGTGAATGATACACCATGTGCAATATTTCACTTGCTTGGACGACTCACTCTTTCTCCAAAAAAAAGACGAGACTGAACCATCAAAATGAAGCGGAAACACGGAGGACCGCCCTGCGACGATTCTCTCTTTAACATTAGGGGGGTACATGGTCATCAGTCAATCGAAACGTTCTGTGCTATCCAGGAGCCGAAAAGATGTAAGCGGGCACGAGTAGGTCTAGAACAAAACACCCGCGGCTGTGTTATAGACTGCCGCCGTGGGGTTCCTTTCGATTTCCATCGACTCCTGTATTCGATATTAGAGATGATGACCAGCGAATTCTCAAATCCAACTATCCAAACTTTGGGAATCCGCGCAATCGAGGATTGCTACTATCTACGACACTTCTCGCCACATGCCTTGGAAGTGATTATTGCAACGGTTTTGAATCATTCTACTAGTACATCTCTCCTTCAGATTCAAGGAAACTACGCTCTTCGTGTATTTGCCAGGACCAAATTTCCGAGATCCAACATTACAAAGGTCTTTTCTAGCATGGCCGAAGTGCTTGTTTCGCACCTTTTCCGAATTCTTGTTCTTCATTCAGACTCGAATCACTTGAAACTTTCTTCCTTGAGATTGCTGCATGTTCTAGGGTCTTCCTTCCCAACAGCCCTCCGAGCCATTTCTTCCGACAAAGACAATTCGGTAGGCCTTCTTTTGAGTTTGTTGTCATTCCACAAAGGCATCGGGCGGATTGCAATGAGCTTGCTGTCGTTTGTTGCAGAGAACAATGAAGGAAGGGACGCCATTCTAGGTCACGAAGGAGTTGAGAAGGTGATGCAAACTATGAAGGCTTGCCTGGACGATCCTCTGCTTCTTTGCAACGGAACTGCCGTTCTTTCTTGGGTACTTCTCTCAAAACCTTCCACGGAAGGGACATTTTTCCATCCATTCAACTACGACTCTGTGGATACCTTGTGTGACATTCTTGGTAGACACCTGGAAGACGGATGTTTGTTCGGTACGTTTGAGAGAGAAGATCATCACTTACATCCACCGATGGACACGCTTGCAACGTTTCACTCACAATGGTTTGCTATGTTCCTTTCATATCAGGGAACACTATCTGTGCTCTGGTCGGCTACTTAACGTATAATGGAGGAATTGTGGAACGCTACTGGAAGAAAACTCTACCCATCTTACTTCAGGGATTGGCTGTGCACAAACAAACCAGAAAAGTGGCTCGTTGCTGCTTGAGACTTCTGCGAATCCTCACGATGGATTGTAGTTCTTGTCAAAATGCAGTATTACATCATCACTTAGAGGCAATTGATTCAACAATGCAGCATTTCATCACAGATGATAGAATGCAAGAGGAAGCTATCGGTATTTTAGGCAACATCTGCGTTTCCATTTCTTCTCAAGAAACCCTATGTCAATCAGTTGTAATTGAGACGGTGCTCAAATGTCAGGAGAACGGTCCAACAAACCCAAGACTGAGACAAGTGACTCTTTGGTTTCACAATCAGTTGCTGCATTATTCAAACGCATCAAAAGCAGATTTCTCATTTGGGGGGACGCACGAAAACCTCCAGGCTCTGATGCATCACAGATTGACTATGCAGTGATCAAGGGGTATCCAAAAACACATTTTGTAAATAAATTTTTCGTCTCGAAATTCAATTCTTGTCACTTCCCGCTAATTGTTGTCATCGTTCCCATTATTTGCGACGAAATCATCGTCTTCCAAGCCTGAAATGAGTTGTACAACATCTTCTGATCCACCGAACGCTTGAGTAGCTGCTTCATTCTCCATTGGCCGATTTTCCCAAGCGTACGTCAAAATCAAATGTGCAACAGCTCCTAAACCATACACGTCGTTGTGCCGATGCACCGCATCAATGACAAGATCCAGAGCTCCATTCGATGAAAGTAAAGTCAGCGCTTCATTTTGGTCGTTGTTGTGAAACTGCAAAAGCTGCCATATCAAAGCACAGCTAAAGAAGAGCACACCATTTGTGTCTGGAAAGCTTTTGAAGGCAGCAACCACTTGTTTGGCAGCCAACTGCAATGGGATAGGATCCGATCGTCCAGCAGCTCGAAGGAGCACCATCCCAAAAAATTGGACAGTTTCATTATCTGGATATTTTTCCAGTAGTGCCAGTATCTTCGGGACGAGCGACTGCCCGGCAAATATTGTTTCGGAGACGATTGAAAGTTGGTTCATCGTACCAAGAATGAGTTCAACAATCTCTTTGTTATCCCTATGAACATTGATGCAACAAGATAACAAGGTTATGGCTCCATTATCGATCAAGCTTTGTCTTGTGGATCGAGTTGTCAATTGATATAGGACACAAAGCAGAGTATGCAAGACGCCGGCATCTCGTTGCCAATGTCTGCACGCCTGCAATATAATCGCAACACCACCTTTGTGAAGAAGATCCTGTTTGACTGGCTCGCCTACTTCCTTGATCAGCATGGCCACGAACGAAACACAAAGACCTTGTACTGTTCTCTCCTCAGTACAGAATCTTATGGCATTTGTTAGAGCACTCAAAACCCCGGCCTGGTGCAATGCATTCCAGTCGTTGGATTCGGACTCGCTGGCATTCTGTGACCTATCACCGCCACAAACAAGGACCCGCAAGGCACGACATCCTAGCAGTTGTATCATATCATTATCAGAACATTGTTGCATTACCATCGATATGATAGCTGCGTCCTCTTCCAACCCACTTTCTCTGGCTGGCAATTGACCAGGGCGCTGCGGACACCCCACCACAATGCTAAGTGCACTCCATCCTCTTCGCAAAATATCCAAATCTTGCTTTTGAAAGTAATCTAACATGGTAAGGATGGAATTGCGCACGTCGTCTTCCGAATCGAAATCTGTCCTTTTAGCCCTTGCCGTCGCCATTTCCAAGAAGTTCAAGAAGCAATACTTGGAAAACCAGAAGGCCGTCCGATCGTTTAGGACTTCCCATAGTCTGGAAAAGACGGGAGGAAGGGACCGTGAGGAAAGCCTACGACGTTTTCGTCTTTGTGGAGAGATAGCATAGTCTCTGGATTCTGATAAGGACGAAGATGGAGTGGAAAGGTTTTCCTCTTTTTCCACATTGTCTCCGTGGATGCCGGGCGTCCTTTCCGCTATGTTCGACGTCGTTGAGACATCCTCAGAGGTCTCTCTTTTGCGTTTTCGGTTCGGCAATCCACCCGGTGTATCTGCACGCGAATCGACACCATGATTCTGATGTAACGACTGTTGGGATCCCATTGTGCAATCACAACGAGCAGAGAAGTGGCTAGGCAGTGAATGGCGAATAAAACAACATCAGATTGCAATGATGATTGATTTTATTGATTGGTGAAGGGGAGCTTCCAAAAATATCCCCCCAATGTGGTCCTCGATTCTTTCTGTCGTCGACCGCACATATCATACATATCTAACTGTAACATAATATCGTATCATACATCATCATCATTATTTTTTTGGACACGACTGTCTCTCTCTGCTACGGTACCTACTACCGAGCTCTACCGGTACCGTAGCTACCTCGTAGAGAGCTACCGGTAGCTATGAAGCTATGAAATACCGGCAGTCGCTATGTCGCTATGTATCACATGTATGCACAGTCACATCTCACAGTCATCAATGACTTCTACGATCGCCAGTAAATAAGCCTCCTTTTACGACAACTGTATAAATGCGCTCCATTAGCAATTTAGCAGGATTGCTCATGTCACGAGATGGGACGGATGTTCTGCTGAACCTAAAAAAGAAATCCATGGGAGACCCCAAGCGACTGCATAACCCGAGGAGCCATAGCCAATATCAACAATCCTCTCCCAATTAATACTATTTGATGCTCCGACGCCAGTAGCACCTGCTTGAGCACCCAACCTTGTCGTTTCATCTTGTCGTGAGAGCGAAAAATCCCGTAACAAAACAAAAGACATTCGGCGGTTGTTTGGGGGTCTGAATCTCATCGTTGCGTGGGCAGTGCTTTTGATGCATCCATGGAAATGACAATGCCACCCAATAACACCATGGCAGAGACGTTGATTCGAGTCGATGACTCGACGAGAAGAAAATTGGCCGCCAAAACTTCTGCAAGTGGTACGAAACGGAGCACGGGTCAAAATAACAAGTCAGCCATTGATGCAGCCCTAGGAAAGTTTACCGATGAATTTGAGGACAATATTGCCAAAAGGGCGGCCTTAGGGAGGAAGGAGAAGAACGATTTAGGCGTTAGTGAGCACAGCTCCTGCTCGTCAAGACCAAGACGGACAACATCTGGATCTAGGCGCACTGCTAGAACACCGGATCCTTTGGCAGAAAGTGAACACAGTACTAGAAGGAGAGCTGTGAAACGTACCGATGATATTGGTGTGAGTGAGCACAATGTAAATACCAGAGGTCGCGCAAGATACCACCATGCTGGGGCAAAGATCTCTATTGTTTCCGGTTCTGATCAAGAGACTGGCTTTGAAGATTTGAAAGATGACGACGAGGGTCGCGCTGCCTCCAAAGGCAGAAGCCTCCGTACAGGTAGAAAGAAAACAGATCGAGAACGAAATGCCAGTCCAGGGCCCGTGAAGAGGCGGCCTTCAAGCTTAGGTCCTTTGAAAGAGCGAACTTCCAGTCCTGGGCCCATCAAGAAGCGAACTTCAAGCCCAGGACCGATCAAGCACGCCCCACTCCATCCAACAATATCGAGCACTTTTTCTACAAAACAGAGATCCTCGAGTCTAGGTCCTATGAAGCACATGCCGAGAAAATCAGAGAGCCTGCCAAGCAAAAAGAGAGCAGAGAGCCCGGGACCTCTGAAGAAGAGATCTGAAAGTCCCGGCCCTCTTAGGAAGCGAACAAGTAGCGTAGGGGCATTGTCGAGGCGGGGAACATCAACGAGATTGGAACGAGTGTCCCAACCAGGAGATAACAACGGAGAATTAGAAAACATGTTAAGTCAGGTAACAGGGGTCAGACCAGGAAAAGAGGAGCGCGAAGTGTCGCCAGCGCTCCGGCTCAGGACTTCAAACGGCCAGAACTTCGTCCTTCCATTGCGAAATCGAAGCAGAGATCAGTTCGTGTTTCTGCGGCGCCTCCGTCGCGAATCGCGCCTTCTAAATCCAAATCTGTCGATGGATCAGGTATATTGGACATTGCCGATCAAATGTCAGCTCGGTACGACTGGCAAGGTTACCGACCGGCGGAATCTCAACGTAAAAGCTCTGGTAGTGACAACACTCATACCACCTACCCCGCAGAGTTGTCGGAAGGAAACGATGTAAATGCTAGTAAACGTGCGTCCCCGAGAAAGGTGTCACCAAGATCCAAACCAAAGCGATCCATGAGTGCCCTTGCTGGACCCGCATCAATACGAAGAGATGGTTCGCCGAACAAGAGGGATCAAAGCGCAAATATTGCAAATGAAATTGCCAAGCAAAAAGTCAAGCGACACAACAGTATGGCGCATACGCCAACTCACTCTCAAGCTCCGTCAGACAGTCAGGGCGGCCCTGAGAATGGCGGAATCGCTCGATCTCATAGTATGATGCTTCATCGCGAAATGACGCGAAGAGGAAAATCCAATTCCCTTATGGATCTAGTGCAGTACAAAGAAGAGGAGATTCACAGCACGTCTTACTTTGCTAGTAATCACGTTTTGGTCAACCGAGAGCGTATGAAACGAGGCTTAAGACCACTAACTCGTAACATTTTTATGGACGAATTGGCACGAGAAAGTGCGAAAGCCATGGCCGATTCGAACGGGCTGAATCCCCTTCGAACCACCTATGTTGGCAACGTTCTTCGTGGCGAATCCATTCGATCGATTCACCGATCGACGATGCAACAGAAGCAAGGACGAGAGCGAGCGAATCTATTGAATCCGTACTTTCAAGAATTTGGGGTGGGAACTTGCAAAGGTACCGACGGCATGTTGTACATGTGCCAATTGTTCAGTGAGCGTTTGGAGCTTGCTCTTACCGACACCACCACTTAAATTTTCCACTTCATTGAGAATCGGGTTCACCTCATTGTATTGCTTGTCATTGCTAGATTTTATCCACTGTTTTACAACGGAAGCAATAGATACTATATTTCCACTACGTCAAGGATGAATCAATCCTCTTGTAGAAGCGAAGTTATACAATCTGCTGGCACTGGATTGCATTGACTCCGTCGCGTCTATCCCTTCCAATGATAGCTTTCGGAATGGAAACGCGAAGACGACTCGTCAAGACGTCTTCAACTTTCTCGGGTCAACTCGATGAGGCAAAATTTGCACCAATCGTTAAAAGGTACCAGCACAGCAATATTGCTTCTTTTGAAGATTAGAGGTGGGAAGGAACGTTGCCAGGAGAGCACTCTTCCCTTCAAGCACCAATTTGTGGAGGAGAACTATTACGAGTATTGTACGAAGGCGACGTTGCTTGGAAAATAATGCTTTTTCAAAAAGAATGCTTTTTCACTAAACGTTTCTGCTTGAAGATAAAAGCGGAAAGTGCTCGAGCGAAACACCCAGCAGTGGCTAGAAAAGAATAGCCGTACAGCAGCGACCGTTGAAATACAATTGATTGTGCAGTCCTTTATAACAAGTCAACGGAAAGAATTCTTTGATATTCACCTGCCGCATGATATTCTTTGGCATCAAAATACCAAGTTACCATGGGGTAGATGTGCCAACCGGCTCTGCATAGCCTCTTTTGCAGCTTATGCTTTTCTCCCACATTGAACATATCAAGACTGCTATTCAGCCGACGTCGGTTTATGCCGGATACCTTTGTGAAGAGAAATTCACTTCAATCAAGCAGAACATCGAAAGCTTGATGAAAGTCGAAGGGTCGATCATTCTCTCCAAATTCACGGTCTCTTTTTTACCATTAGGGGGATCCTTATGCAAATGAAGGGAAGAACTGTCGTACATGAAGGACCGTCAGACCTTTTTTCTGAATGACCGGTGTATGCAAACGTTACGAAACTGACGTTCACGATGTATTTGGAACGTTGGAACCCATCTTGAAACACTTCCGAAGAATCAGCCCCTAAAAATGCACTGTCGATACAGGCAACATCGTAGGGGGCGTTCACAGAAATGTCATTGATGGTTGGAACTTTTTGAATTGTTCCCCGAGTCATTTTCGGTACGATTTTTCATACACTATTGAAGGGAACGAGAAAGAGGAACGGGCGATCATGGGGGGACAGCTGCAAATGATTTATGGCTGCTCAATCATGGCCAAGCCCTCGGACGTTTAAGTTCTCGATTTAGGAAAGTAGCTTGGGTCGTTGCAACATCTCGACTCAATGCATTCTTTCCATACACTTTTCAGTCGATGGGAATAGTGAGTTAAGAAGTCTTCAACGAGCGATTAACAGTACGTCGTATTTGTTCTCATCCCGTAGTATCGCGCATACCTTCTCGCGAATGTTAGGCCTGCTAGGTTTTTGTTGCGACGTGGACGAACAATCCTGTGGACAACATCGCTAGTACGTCACTGACATGCAACACTACATGACCTTTTCTCGTTACTTTTCTCGTCAGGATGTTGGGAATAAGTGCCGAGAAAAAGATTCAACGGCTCGGAAAAAGGAATATCACGAGGTTCTGAAGCTGCTGACGGAGCGGTATGAAACAGCAGATTCTCAGAACACTTATCGTCGAATGTCTTCACCATCCAATACGATTGGTAATTTCGAGTTTTGGCACACAGTATGGAAGGGAATCACCCACAATTTTTCTTGCGTAAGTTATGCTTATGGGATCATCATTGCTTTCCCATTCCTGCTTTGAATTATTAAAAGTGGGAGTCAAAAAGACAATTCTACAACCAGTCCGCTCCTTTCTTACAGTTAGCACAGTTTTACGACATGCTCCGGTAGTAAGAATCGAACACGATACCTTCACTGTCGTACTGTGAATACTTCGAAGTACTTACTAACAGAAAAACAGTACTTTATTACTGTTAGAAAGAGAATAACGCTGGACTTGTGACCTTGTGTCAAATGACGAGATGATAACTACGAGTACGACGTATGATGTAGCTACGGTATGTACCTACCAGTACGTATCTACTTATCCAAAAATAAAAAATACTACTATCTGTGAAGTATCATAGTGAAATAGTCATCGAGTAGAGATAATTCGCACTCGTGTGTTGTTCGGGACGTCTTAAAAGGTGCGGTCGCTACATACAGTACTCTCCCAACTGGTATCATACGACTATGATAGCTACGGTAGTAGAAGTCCTGTGGGTGATCGTAGTTTGAAGGTTTGCTTTTTCACGGTTAAACTTTCTCAACTGCAAACTAGCGAAAATGGAGAAATGAAGAGCAGAAGTCGCTATGACTTCTACATAGAACAGGTTTCCTCATTCGTTCTAAGGCCCAATCGATTGCCCTTCTTTAATCTCCACAAATGGTATGATAGATTTATTGAATGAAGGTTTTGGAATGACTTTCCAACTGGCATAAACACCACCATCATCACAATTTTTTTCTCAGCTTATTGTGCTACTGAGCTCTAGCTATTAGAGCAGCGATAATTTTCCGGAAGTGCACCATAATAACGAGAACAGAATGCGTTGGCGGGCACTCTATGGCGTATTTCCTTTTCCACTTCTCGGAACCTCCCATCTTCGTGTTCATTTCCCGAAAATACAGCGTTGACTGTGTGAATGAAACCTTCAAACCATCCCCAATAATCATCCTACTATTATTAAGCTCTCAACCCATGGCGAAGACAGAATGACATCTCATCATGCAACACGTCGCAACAGTGTTAGCGGAGGAAGAAACTATCGAATGACTAGTACCGCCAGCAGTAGGGGTATTTCACTCTGTGAAGCACTGGAGGCGGGACGAACTATTGTACCCCCTGGAACGGAAGACCGTAGTCTCAGTCTCTCTTCGGGATACACCGCCGATCCATCTGAATTCACGGAACGCTCCGTTTCATCTTCGGTATGCCTCAGTGAGACTGGCCAAGTGATGGTTTCGACAAGAATGTATTCGCCGAAGTACTCTGGAAAGACACCTTCTTTTTTGCCCCCTCCTCCCCTGACGGAAGGAGAGGCGGAAGTTTTTGAGCTGCCAAGAAAACCGAAGTCCATACGTCGAAGCAGTATGTTTGGCTCCACAACTTCCATATCCAATTCAATTCATGAAACAGCAAAAAAACCTCTCAACTCCAACATGACGAAACCTCGGCGCCGAAGCTTTTTCGGTTCTGGAGCCACGATTGATCAAGATCTTCCTCATCAGTCTCAATTGGAGCACTTGGCGAATGAATCGGCCTTGCGCTTGGATGTGCACGACAAAATCGCTGAGTCGCCTGCCAGTCTGCCGAGGTCATCCGCCCGAAGCACTTTTTTCAATGTATCTTGCCGTTCAATCACCAAGGATGGAACAGAGGAGAGTTGCGATAACAGGTCGACGAGTACTCGTAACAGCAAGAGCAAGAGCGGGAGAAAGATTGCCAAGTTCTTCTCTCACATCAGAAAGACACACAATGAGCATCCTGCTTGCAGTGGAGGGATCTCCAAGTCTACTATGGATAGTACCGCTTCTCACGAGCTGGAAGCTCTCCCGGAACAGGGCAAAAAGCAAAGATCGCGACGCCGCCACAGTCTCTTTGGTGGCATGGGAGGTGCTGAGAAACGTTCTCAAGAGGATACCGTTGCTTCTCGCTCTCTTACCAGACCACCTCCGACGCCCGCCCATCCTCGCCGCCGCCGTCGCAGTCTCTTTGGCAACGTAGATGCGGAGAAGGAAGGAGGGGCTGATGCACATTCTTCAGCACGGCCAACTGAGTCGACCAACCACCACCAAAAGCCCGGTTTCCAACGCCTTTTGGGGAAAGGGACAGAAACGGAAACCGCCGCATTGACTCCCCGCATTAACAATCCTTACGAGTTGGTGAACAACGAACGAATCCGTCGGAATTTGCATCCATTCATTCGCAGCATGCTTTTGGATTCTGTGGCCAAGGATGTTGCCCTACAGCTGTCCAGATCGAATGGCGCGAGGTGCCGTCCGACCGACTATCACGGTAACATAGGAAAGGGCGTTGATGTTTGGACCATTCACGAGAAAATGATGGCCCAGAAAGGTACCGAAAAGTCCAACATTATTTCATCTCATTTCTATCATTACGGCATTGGGATTGCCAGAGATAGGGAGGGGCAAATCTACTTGTGTCAACTGTTCCAGTGATCAAGGGTGGAGAAAAAACATATAGCAGGGGACAACAGTGTATGCGATTCCGTTTGCTTAACGGAGATTCTATGAATGTGAGGGATCCAAAGTGAAGGCTAACTATATTTTGCAAGTAACGGCATTTCATGTCTTTAGAATACCATCTTACACCCGAAAGGTTCAATTTCAAAAACTCCACTACTTTCACTATATTGATCGGGACAACACTTTTTTTGCATCTTCGCTCTGAATTGAATTGGTCAAGTGACACTGTTTAAGTAATTCCAACAGGTAATCGTTGGGACGAATATTGAACTTGACCATCATCCGGACCAACTTGTCTGCGTACAAAGCCTTATTCGGTACTCCACTGAAAGCTAATGTAGATAACACGGCACCAAATAGTCTCTTGTCTGGCATGGCATATTCATTGCCCTGTTCAACCTGCTGTAGCAAGAGAAAAAGAATCTCGTCTGCCTTGTAAGGGGCGCGTGGGTCGCTGCTATTGGCCCAAGCACGAATCGTGCATGTAAACTCATGCACACGGGGCATTTCTCTGACATTGCGTTGCTCTCCCGAATTTTGAATGAGCAAACGCAGATAAAACTCGGCCATTTCCCCAGCATTGGGACGCTTACTTTTCGACCAAACGTTGATTAGGGCACCAAAAGTCCTTGCATTGGAGAAAAATCGATCATCTCCATCATCACACCGACGCTTCATCTTTCCATACGCACGTTCGGCATGTTCTGGAGCCTTCTCATCAGGTGATAGCGACCATGCGTGAATCAAGATGTTGAAGGTTACATTGTCTGGCTCTACATGGATGTTGTCCATCATCATGAGGTCGAAAAGATGCTGGCATCGTTCGGCAGCCTCTGGTCTCCTACTTTTCGTCCATGTGCTCATAACAGAATTAAACGTCACCGTGTTTGGTAGGATTTGGCGTTGTTCCCTATTTTGGGGAAGTACTTGGTTGAAAACAGCTTCGGCGCGCTCGGGGGCATCTTCCTGTCCAGAATTCGCCCATGCGCTTATAACTGTATTTAAACTAAATACGTCAGGGGGAACGCAAGAATTTGGTGCCAGCATCTCTTCCAACAAATCTATGGCCTTCTCGGGATCTCCAGCATGTGAATAGAAATTGAGGACTGTGTTATATGTGACGACATCCAACATATCTCTTCGGTTTTTCTTCAAATCGTCAAAAAGTCGCTGAATTCTTTCAGTCAGGTTTTCCTTGTCGCTTGGGGATACTTTCCCTTTCTTTGACTTGGAACTGACAGCACTGACATAAGCTGAAAGTACCGTATTGAAAGTGACAGTATTCGGCTGTACACCAACTTCTTTCATCTCCTCCAACATGTCCTCTGCTTCACGAAACCTACCGGCATTCGCCATACTATGGATGACCGTGTTAAATGAAATGACATCAGGAGTGACGCCGTCTGCAATCATCGTGTCCAGAAAACATTTTGCCTTGTCGGGAGATTTTGACCCGCTTGATTTGGCCCAGCAATCCAGGACAGTGTTGTAGAGAACCAAATCAGGTGCTTTGTCAAGATCTCCGGACCTTGCCATGTTCTTGACGTCGTGAAACAGCTTCTCTGCGCGTTCTCCTGCATCTCTTCTTCGAGTCCTTGAGAGTCCCGACATAACGCTGCTGTAGGTCTCCAATGTTGGACGAATGTCTTTGTTCCCGCTTCGAATATACTCGTCATGCATCTGTCGAAGCAATGACTCGGCGGCTTGAATGTTTCCGGACTTCATGTGAGAGAAAATGACTGAATTGAAAGAAACTGCATTGGGGGCAACAGCACTAACTCCATTCCGATGTTTATCCAGCATTTCTCGTAGTAAAGACTCGGCACGAAGCGGAGCTCCCGGCTCGGTAGATCTCGCATATCCATCTAGTACTGTACTATACGAAACAACGCTTGGGGGCTCGTCCAACTCTCCGGATTCGTACAAGTCTTCCATTTGCCTCAACACAT
Organism: Nitzschia inconspicua; assembly: GCA_019154785.2. NCBI lineage: Eukaryota > Bacillariophyta > Bacillariophyceae > Bacillariales > Bacillariaceae > Nitzschia > Nitzschia inconspicua. The sequence goes on from JAGRRH010000017.1 coordinate 919,940, forward strand.
CTTCCGCTTCGTCCATTCGCCCCTGCTTCGAAAGCGCTACAAGATATCCTGTAAACGCCATGATGCCTGGCTTCATCGCTTCGTCTCCAGTGTTGCGAGACTCCAAATTCATCTCTTGCATCAATTCTTGAACCTTTGCTACATCGCCGAATTTGGCCCATGCATCAATGGCGGTCCCGTACGTCACTTGATTGGGCTTCATGTCCTCCAACTGAGGAAAGGCTTGGTGCAGCATTTTCATTTGCTTCAAAAGATCTTCCACTTTTGAGGGTGCTTCTACCCTTCCACTCTTGACCCAAGCATTCATGGCACTCGAAAATACCACCACATTAGGTCGCATGGGATTTGGAAATTCGTCAGAAGAATCCATTCCTCGTGCATTATCAATCAGCCTCTCCATAATATCATCCACAAGCACCATCAGGTCAGACTCCTTATCAGGTTTCAGACCAGAAAGGATGGCATTCGCTGACACAGAAGACGATACCGTCACCAACGAAGAGATCGCGTCCAATACCATCGCAAAGGTTTGAAAGTCCGGTTGCAGATGCTTCGATGCTTCTTGATATCGAAAAATTCGTCGAAGTAATTTCTTTGGGTGGAGCTCCGTATACTCTACGGACGACGATATTTCTTTCGACAAGTCCAACTCTCCATTCTGGATACATTTCCTCCAATGATTGACCACCAAATTTAAAAGGTTTGTCTGAAAGAAAGTTGGTATGCTCAGTTGTTGAGGCGCCGTGGTTGAACTATCCTCTTTCTCTACTTTTGTGATCATACAGTATATCTCTTCTTGCAACAGTCGATCCAGTAATATCAAGGATTGCGACAGCCCCTGCGCGACAAATGCCTTGTCGGTGGATGGTTCCATCCACGCTAAGATGGAATAATGCGCTTCGGACCAAAGCTGATCATCCAACGAGCCTACCGGTGCTTCGTTTAATCGAGATGTGGTTTGTTGTAACATTGATGATCGTTGATCATTCAGATGTGGCGAGGATTCGGGTATTCCGGAGACTGATTCGTCGGTAGCGGTAGAAAATGTTCTGAAAGAAGAACTAGGGTTGGGTTGCAGAGTTGTTGGAATACGGAACACCGGCGACAACGGCCGACGTCTCATCCAGACTGATGATGTACATACAGACATTGTCCCACCATCTGAGGAAAATAGATCATGATGACAATTAAAGCGACTTGTCAAACCTCGTCTTGTTGTCCCATCTCTATAGCCAAGGACAGCCAGACTCTTCATCGATCTGCCACTTGTCAGGGCCCGTTTCATTTTGATTCTTTATTGTCTTTTAGCTCTGTAAGAATGAGCTAGGAAGGTATGTCTGGTATTGAAGTGTTGGATATTTCTACACCGAAGGAACTCGCTGGCTCTCAGTAGTATTGAAGATTTTTGCGTTGTGGCTAGTCAGTGACCCGTTTTATCATCGTTCATAAAGAGATTGTGATTGACTGTGATTTTCATCATCCTCCTCCTTTGGATGGTCGCTAGTGTCTAGTCTACCAGGCAAAATCCTCAATTGAGGGCGCGAAATCCTCAATTGAGGAAGGTCAAAATTCGGCAAAAAACGGATGGAAAACAGACCATTAACACGACCCTATCGTGAGAAAAAAAACCAAAGCAGCCCTATCAAAACGGTCTTCCAAGACCATGGCAAAGTATACAAACTTGTCAAACTAATCATTTAGAATTCACAGTAACACTATTGTAGAGGTTCCTACGAGCTGTGGACGTCCTGCAAGTGTCGAGAGAAGCACAGCTTGCCCTTCTCTGTAGAGCAAATCCATGCTTCTTTTGAAGTGGCGACGGCTGCGTCTTTACAGCAAGAGCAAAGATACTTCGTCTTCTTCCTACATACTCTGCAATTGCCTTGCAAAGCAAAGTTAGTACCCTTCCGTTTGCGCTTTGTGGGTGTGAGATGTGCATGAGTTCCCATTCTCGGGGTCCCATCAAGGTGGTTTATTGCTGGAGGACAGTGCCCCATCCTGTTCGGAAGCTCGTTGGAGTTTCTGGGCATTCGCATGGCTGCATCATATTTATTTAGGATCAGCTCCTCTGCTAGCTGTTCATAGAACAATTTCTGTGATCTGCCCTCTCCTCTCGGATACGTCAGCCCCATGTACATGCGGTATGTGTTGACCACGATCATAGAGCAGATAGACAATCCAACCCGCTTGTCCCATTTTGTAGTCACCAACTTCCTTTCCACTCCAAGAGTATCTTGCCTGTCGCGATTGTGCTGATCAATCTTGCCACACACATCGTAGTATACTTCAGCAAGCTTTGGTTGCTCCACTACCAACGTCTGTCTTACAGGATCTGCATTCAACGTTTGATCCAATTGGCGCCACCGTTTCCTCACATAAGGAGTACCCGGTGCTAGTCCATGCGCATTTGAAATGAAATATCGTCGCTCTCTATCCATCCACACACATGCAATGAGAGAGGGACGGCCCTCAGCATCTCGTGCAACCAAGCCTCTCCTATCCCCTCTCCCCTGCAGTTCAAGTGCCTGCAAGTATGCCATGGGATACTTCTTTGTGGCTGTCTTCACAACGCCAATGAACTTCAACCGTTTCGTTTCAGTTCCTCCGCAGCACCAACTGAAGCAAAGTATGAATCCGCACAAACAATTCTTCCACTGAAGCTCCAGGGAGAGAAGAAACTTGAGTACATTCGTTCCATGCAGAAGATGTTCATCGTGCACCTGCGTGGTGGTGCTTTCTTCTGCTGCCGTTTTCACCAGCTTCAGACGAAGCATGATTCCAGATTGCCCACATGCCGCATTCTGGATCTCGCATCCATTTTCGGGTTTGCGATCAATGGCAACGTAACATGGTAGTCCCATGTTAATCCAGTGTCCGCCCTGCCCATACCACCTGCTTATCGACTCGTCAACACAAATGTGTTCTGAGGGGACAAACGCTTGAGCCATATGCTCATTAAATTGTTCCACAAAGTCATCGACCAACAACCAGCGATACTGTTCTGAAGACATCCTTTCCGGACGCTCCGATGGCTGGTCTCCCCATCGAAGACAGGACCAGATGTCATCGAAGCGGCGCCGTTTCATTCAAGTTTCACCAAAAGCTGGAGCTGGAATGAAGGGGGAGGTTGAAGTGTCGCTCCACAGACTTGCACGGCTCTCAAACTCGAACCGTGTTGCGAGTATAATGACACCAAAGAACTTCAACAGCTCACCAACTGTTGTGGTCGGTTTCCCAATGTTCTCTAGGACAACATTGGTGTTTCTGCAAATGCTGACGAGAGATTCTGGGGGAAACGCAAGCAGAAAGACATCCATTTTGGTTCGCCTGTTATCCGCGTTGCTTCCAGCCTGAAGAACGTCTCCAATTGGAGACTTGATCGACCATGCACGTCTTGGAGTGGGTTGTCCAATCTGTTCAAGCACCGCCTCATCGTCAATGAACCAATCCACCTCGTGAGTGGTGACAACAGGGACAGCGGGCGATGGTGCAACAGCAGGGGCCACTGCAGGTGCTGGAGTTGGTGGCGGAGTAGCAGCAGCTACTGAAGTTGGAGGAGAAAGAGCAGGGGCCACAGCAGGGGCAGTAACAGGAGGAGGGACTGGCAAAGGGACAGCAACAGGCGACGGATTCGCACGCACACTTTCAGAAACAACTTCAACGCTTCTGATGTGCAGAGTCACGTCCTTCAGGTGACCACCCCCCAAATCATACCTTGCCCTCACGTTGTTAGCTGTTCGGTTGGTCTTTGGATTCGTCATGCTGATGATCTCCAGTACAACACCCTCCAGGATCTTCGTCTTGGCGGAAGATCCGTAGCGACGACTGCACTCAGAAAGATCAGTCACCATGCACGCCTTTGCTTGACATTTCGCGCCAACTATCAAGCTTGAAACCTTATTGGGAGCCTTACGGGCCGCAGGGCATGAGCCGTTAGTTGCTTGAGACATTTTCCTAGTGTTTGTAATGCCGTTTACCGTGGAAAGAATCTCATGCTGCTGTTGATTGTGGATGAATTGTGCCTTGAAAAAGCCAAAAAATTGGATGTTGACAACGCGCGAAAATTTGTTCCTGTCGGTGGTTCTTACCCCAGGACGTCACAACGGAACGGATTGACTCTTCAACCACTTGTACCAACACGATTCAGACTATGCTGAATACGATAGTGATAACGGTTTCGCCTAAGTAGTTAATTTGATCAAACCGTTGGCTCGCCAAAACCACCCTCAATTGACGCAAATACCCTCAATTGAGGGTGATGGTAGACTAGACACTAGCTTTTGAAGGAAAAGGGGTTTGTTTGTCGGAATGAAAAAAATGAACTGTGCGTTGAGTTCCCCCAAATCTTGGACGATCGGATGGGTCGAAGATTGAACCCCCAACGATCAAAATTCATCAAGAGATGTTGTTGAGTTGGGTCTCGTGTCTCGTACCTCCCGTCATGGACGACGGTCGACAGTCGACACCATCGGCAAAGTACTATTGCTCACTGTTGTAGAAGTATTCCACATCGTATCCATCATACATGCAAAATGGTGTCAGAGTTTTTCTCCGATCCCTTGATATTAGGTCGTCCAACGATGGTATCTTTTCGATTGAAGGATACCAAATTTTCGTTGGTGCTGTCCTTGTTCATCTGTTTGGTTTGGGAAGCTTCCAGCTGGACGATGCCGAGGACATTACATCTTTCAGCCAGTCCATCGACTACCATTTCCTGCAGTGTGTTGGATCGCATTCCTCCTTACTTCATGATACACCGTAGGTCGTCAAGAACATCATATTTTAGCATGATCAGTAGCGGCTTTTCTTTTAATGATGGAGAGCAAATTTTGGTATCGATACAAAAACCGTTTGGACTCGTTCTGGAACAAGACGACCAAGATGGAGTTATTTTCGTTGCAGAGGTAGATCCATTGCAATCGGGTGCCAAAGCAGGCGTGCAAGTGGGCGACATCTTAGTATCAGTCCAGAATGCCTCGACTGTGTCAGTCCAGTTAGAGGAAGTTCTTGAATTCATCGTTACAAGGTGTCCTCGTGTCGTGAATCTAAGGTTTCAGCGGGCTGCAATAAATTGAAACAGAATATTAATAGAAACGATTGGCAATGGACGGAAATACTAGTCGTAGATACGGTCGCCATAGTAGACCGATGTTTGAAAATGTTGCCTTTCCTTTGTCACAAGCAGAATGTCCTTGAGGCCAATATAGTGGGAGCCAGGACCAAACGAAATTGGTTCAGTTTCGTCCTGCTGTATTGAGAGTTTCCAAAGCTACCTAGATATCCTCTGTCTCGGTGGCGGTTGATGCTGGTACTAGTTCCAACCTTGACAGTCAATGCTACGTAGTAGTCGGACGACGCCTGAGGGCCCGGAGGCGATCAGATTTGTCGCTCGCGCGAGGAAGGCGACGTTTGTCCTTCGTTTTCACGTATCAACAACATTCCTTCTGATCTTTACACGACTGATTGCTTTGATCAGATGCTGCCAAGACACCTCCTGTACGACAGTAAGTTCAGCCATAACGCTCTATGTTTTGATATTTACTGTCGTATCTGTACAAAATAATTGTGAGCCGCCCCATACTTTATACATTCGTTCCACCTGCAGCGTCGCCATCCATCAGGCTTGCCACTGAAGTGATTCCGCCCATTTCCGGCTCCCCTAATCAAGGTAAATAAATTACCATGGTGATTGTAGAATTGTCCTGTGACGAACAGATAACAGATTTATCATTGCAAGAAGTTGTTGTGTGTACTGTGTACTGTGGACCCAGAATCGTCGTCATTTTCTTTTCTCAATCGCTTGTCGCTGCTATGCTTTTCGCTTGTCTTCTTACATAAACGTACACTGTCCATGTCTTCGTTTGCCACAACCAATAGGTCTTTTCACTTATTCCAACCTACCAACTCAATTGACACCATGCCACGCCGTAGCAAGAGGAAGACCGTACCCACCGCCACCACAAAGAAGAAGGGCATCGAGAAGAACGTTCCCAATGACGTCCATGAAGAGGAGGAAGATACCAATCCGGTCGTTTCTTCCTTGCCGATGACCGATTCTTCGGATTGCGATGAAGCCGCAGGCACTGCTACTCCTACTTCCGGAAGCAACAACAAGAAACGCAAAGCAATCAAAGAGGAGGAAGAAGAAGAGAACGCAAGCCCCGCCGAAGAACATGAAAAAGTCGAGAGTAACGAAGGAACTCGCCCGACGGGCCGTGCTGGTCGCCGTCGTGCCGCCAACAAAATGGCCAAGCAATCCTATGCCGAAGTCGAGTACACCACCGATGAGGAGAGCGAGAGCGATGACGACTTTGAGGGTGCCGTCAATACCGCCAAGAACCGCCGCAAGGGCAAGCCGACTAGTGCCAAAAAGTCGGTCAAGCCAAAGGCGTCTCCCAAGGCGACTCTCAAGAACAATGGCAAGAAGAAGGACACTACTGTTGCCAAAAAGAATAAGAACAATGACGAGGAAACCCCTCTTAGCAACGCCAAAGAAGCGATCGCCAATGTGTGGAAGCCAAGCCATGGAGATTGGCGAGCCGAGGCAGGCATTGACTACTGATCGTCTCGTGGTCGATCCTTTCGATTCTCAGAAATTGTCATCTAGAGAAAAGGACAATGACCCGCCATGATCGAGAATAATCGCTGCCTCTTGCCGGTTACCGTACAACACCGGTACACTGGCTGTGTACAAGTCGCGATCGGAATGAAACAAGAATTCCTTGACGTGATTCTTGGTTTCCTCCCCAAACCAAACAAGAAATTGTCGATCATAACGAAGTCATGTTTCACAGGCATTGTTCCAATGGCCGGGTCCGAGGGTGCTACGGTTGTTTCCAAATTCGTCCTGACATCGTACATAATAATGCAGTACCTACGTAATAGTAATGCGTCGAACCAGATATTCTTCACTACTAGATATCACATCCTCTAGTAGTAGCTAGCTTCCTCTTACTACGTAATCAACAAGCTTTTGTAAAAATCAAAAACACGTATTCCTAAATGAAAAAACTAAAATGATGTCATTTCAACGGCACGTCGCCCGGGAGACCTCTTTTTTGTGTTGATGATGTCATTGCTTCTTTTCTCTCTTCAAAAGGCTCCAGTACCCATACGTTCACCCTATCAAAACGTCCTTCCATCCCAATCCAATATGAAACCGTACCTGTTACGACTGATTTATTAGACAATTCACACACCCCTTCTTCCTATTGTTTCTTGCTTCTGCATTGGTGAATAACACATCATTGAGCGAAACGTTCGCAAAGCAACAACATTGCCAAACGATACAACTGCAAGACATAACGATTTCGATAGAAGCCTTACCATTACGTTGACTCGCCCTATGACACTTTTCTGGCATTTCCGTCCCTCAACCACCGTAACGATGATGTATTATAGCATTGCTTTTTCTAGCTCATCGTCACCTCAAACGACATTCCTCCAGCGACATTGTCGCTCGGATCCCAATCAAAATCATCCACCAACTGTGCTTCCGAGTTGTAATATCGCACGCGTTCCTCTTGCTCCTCGTCCGAGGACGAACGAATCTCTTCCTCGTCAATGAGTTCATTGCAGGTGAAGAAGACGACCCGTTTCAAGTTTTTGTTGACAAAGAAGTAATGAAAACTCCACAAGGCATCTTCCACCTCGTTAAAGTCAAACGAATAAACGTCACACTCCTTCAACTCAATCACCTCGTTGAGCGACATCCACAACTCCACCAACCAGTTGGGATTGCGTTGCTGTGAGGCCAGTTCCGACAGCTTGGCGTAGATGTTCTTGCGGACGACATCCACTTTGACCTTTTGAAACTGACTGGGCTTCACATTGGAGAAGTCGTAATCGGGGAAGGAACTATTGAGAGTCAAAATGAGATCCGTCATTAACCTTCTGGTGCTCAATTCGGAAAAGTCACCGAGGGTGGTCTTGGGATTGTTGCTTTCGAGGGTAAAATCAAAGGACTTGGACCGTCTTCGTTGGACGACTGCATCCGTTGGTTGCGTGCCGTCACCGTTATTGCTGGTATCGTTGGCCACAGAAGCGGTATTTTCTGCCGACTTGACTCGTTTAAAACTAGAGACAGACAACGAAACATCGGAATTGCTTCGTTTTCTTGCGACCCGTTCCACCGTAGCAGCGAGCTCTTCTTGCATGTCCTCCATCTCGGCCAGATACTTTTGACCCAAGGCGTAAGCAAATTTTTTGTCTTTACCTCCTCGCTTCATCGAGTAAGCTTCAATCCTCCCTTGAATGATACGATGGGAATCTCCCAATACCACGTCGGAGAGTTCGGACGAGATGGTATTTAAGCGTTCGTTTTCCAAGTATTTCATAGTGATTCTTCGATCGATGCTACTACTCTGATACGGTAGTGCAAGTGGGTTTTCGAATAAGCGAGTTGTTGTTTGGTTCCTACGGCAGTGCCAATTGTTGTGGTTGCTGATAGTGAAAAGACTTGTAAGGTGAGACTACTATTAGAAGAAGAAATATTTTATGATATAAAAAAAAATAGTTGCTGTTCCTCCTCGATAGTACTACAGTAGTGCGTTTAGTTACTGTTACAATTAACTGTAAAGAGAAACAGGGAAAGAGAAAGACAGCATCAAGGAACGACTCCATGACGACACAAAAATTCGCGTTGCATGTTTAACAGTGTAAATTATTACGTATTTTGAAAGGGACTTCAACGCTTCCATGATGACAGTGATGACGAGAATCGAATCTCCCCACACGGTGATGTCTTTTTTGTTTGGGTCCTTTTTAATTACCTCTCTTCCCCCACTGGAAGCGAAAGTTTAGATTCACTAACTGCGCCGGACGAATCTTTGGTTGACACCACACAACAACGCATGAAGATTCCTTCAACTCTTTCTATCCATTCCATGCTACTACTTACAGCAAGTACCGGTGCGATAGTAGCAAGCCAGAATTTTGCTAACAGTAAGGAGGAAAATCAATTGAAAGAATAAAATATCAATAATGCTTAGAGTGTATTAAACAATCTGTACGCTCTCGAGTCGAGTCGAGCTTATTAGCTTGCGCTGGACTTTTTGGGTAGACTTCCATCGCCACCTTTACAATTAGGAGAGGCCGGGATGCTCTGATTCGATTCCCATTGCGCTGGACTTTTGGCCACTATGCTCAAGGCATGAACGGGTCCCTCCAGTTCGGTCGCCAACGCCGCATTGACCAGGCGATGGCGTTGAAGAGGAGACTTGATAGAATCAAATTGTTCCGACACCACCACTACCTTGAAGTGCGTTTCAGAATTCTTGGGGACATTGTGCATATGAGACTCGTTGATCACCTCCAGTACTTGAGGATGAAAGGCATCGGCAAGCTTTTGTCGGATGGACTCGGTTACCGGGAAAGATGGTACCCGGGGGGAAGTGGAGCTCATGGTTCTAAAAGACGAAAAAATGTTACGAGTCTCCAATTCAGTATTGTTTTTTAGACAGACGACACCTCGTAGAAACCGGAACGTCGTATTGGGAACAGTAGCACGCCCTAGCGTTGGAAGCATCGGACACGAAACGCCACTGCCAACAATAGAGCAACGAGTTCCATAGCAGCAGGAACAAGACGTTAGTAGACTTTGAGCAACAATAGGTAACATAGCAAAAGACCCAGTTCGCTACTGCCAATGCGAACATCATCGTTCTGATGGGCAAACTTACAGCACGTTAGCTTCGTCTCTCTTCAACAACTATCTTTCTAACACTACCGGAGCACAAGTAAAGGAATTATGCTTACTCTTTATCTACTAGCTACTCTAGCTACTAGTAGTAGTAGAATGTTTTTGATGTAGAAGCAAGCTGGTATGATAGTAAGGAATGAGATGGACAGAAAGACAACAACAGTCCCTTCGTGAGATTCGATTTCCATTCATCATACCAGTGACGACGTCACGACAGAGGGGTCGTGAAAATGGAGACCTCGTACGAGTCATAGTTGGTACAGTAGTAGATTACCTGGTAGACTACCGTACTACCGAGTACATGTTGTTGTTGTACCCGGAGTATGTACTCCATAATTGAGGCAGGGTTACCGGTAGGTATTCAGGGTACGTACCGGTTACAGGTACTCCATAAAGAAAAAAGTGTCAACGACGTCAGAGAAATTTTATCCTTAACCTTCTACTCGAATTGCAATTGAGAAATTTCCAATCGTGCATAGATAGAGTACCCATGTCGTAGAGAGAATAGTTGTCGTAATGTAGTGCATTGTTTGAGGGATTACTTCTTCACATTTTATGATACAGAATTGTTATTTGGTACCCTACGTCTTGCAAAATGAACACCAACCAACTGGAAATACAAATAGATCGGAAAGGGGAACAACTTATAATTCTGTTCCAGAAAGAAATAATTATGATGACAATACGGATGTATCCTAATACTCCGAGTACGAGTAAGAAAAGACCCCAACATGTGACTCTTTCGTCACAACCCAAAAATCAACGATAAACAATGCCCTTCATCCACGACAGCTTTTTTTCTCGTTTGTGTAGTCGTGTCGGCAGTTAGGACATGTAGGCTTTCGCACCAACCTGTAAGTGGAAGGAGAAATCATTGTGAGATCATTATTTGACAATGTAACGAAGCCCCAAATTCGTACTCATCCAAGGAAACTTACCAATCCAAGATGCAATCTTTGTGGTAGGTGTGGCTACATAGCATATTGGGCGACCAAGCCACTTCATCCCCAATTTCGTATTCGAGTAAGCAAATATCGCAGGCAGTATGGCGATCGCGAGAATCGCTTTCGATGCCAAAGTAGTCGGGTGGATTTGGATCACCAATGTTTCTGGGAGAGAGCGCTTCTTCGGCAACTGAAACATCTTTGGCAATGTTATGATCATTGCATTCCTGACATACCGAAGCAATTGCATCATTGTCTTGATCAATTGTGTCATCCTCAAGTATTGCTGTCGATTGGTGAGGTTCATTGCCTTGGAAGTCAACATCTTGGTCTGCGTCGTCATTGTCATCCCATTCCCGACCTACAGAAATCGGGACATTTCCCAGCTCCTCGTCTGATTCGGTCGGAGCCTCTCCCTCTAGACTTTCTCGAGTCGTCAGTCTGGTTGAGCCATCTACGGATGGAATTTCTGCAACCACCAATTCCTCCGCCTCGTTGCGAATAGCGGGGATGAGTACTGGAATCACTTCATCGAGATGTCGGTTGGAAGTTTCACGCATTCCTGATCCTCTGTGATGTGGAATGCCGGATACAATGCTGTTGTCTCCAGTGTCCTCAAACGCATCATCTTCTCCATTGTTGGGGTTAGTTGCAGCATCTCCTGTTCGCCGTCTTCGGGATCGACGTTTCTTTTTCTTCTCTTTACCGTTGTCTTCATCATACGGAAAGACGACAGGTTCTGAGAATCGAAGACACTTGCTCTCCGTCCGAATGAAAATAGACCCGGGATGCCTTCTTGGATACTTGTTGTTAGCGTCGTTCTCGCTCTCATCCATTTTTTCATCAGTGCTGGTCACTTTTATCAACCGCCGGACAATCAACTTGGATTGAATGAGAGGGCGATTGTTGGCCAAGGGATACGCAGACGATGCTCCATTTCCAAAGGCATTTTCCGCATCATTATCGGGATTGAACATGTAGTGCAGCATCAAGTGAAGCGGAATAGGATCATCCATGACACAATAATAGGCACAAATTCCCAATGTCAAACAACACATGGTGGGGATGATACAAAAGGTGACAATCATTACGAGGCTGAAAATGGTAAATAGGAGCATGAATGGGTACGCTACGATCTTCAAGACGCCATACATCTTTTCGCGAAAGCACATGCAACAAAGAGAGCATTGGTTCGTAGGGCGATCTTCGTTGTTATCGTCGTCCTCGTTATCTCGGTTGCCAACCTCGTTATTCTCGTCACTTTGAAGGATTACAATTGGCGGCAAAGATGTCTCGAGGAACTCCAAAATCATATTCTGCCTTGCTTCTACTGTATCTTCCCGTGCTGCCACTCTCACCGTGGAAGGGACGACTGCGATGTTAAGATCCTCCACATTATCTGAAGTAGAGGGAATCCCCACGGTTGGGGGTACAGCAATTTCGCTCTCCATGATGAAATATTGTTGCTACTTGTGTGATCTTGTGCAGCTACAAGAATGCAATCAGTCAGATAACCCTCGGACAAGAGTGTTTCCTTTTTTTCCCAAGTGCATCGTTGAACGATAACAACAACTTCGAAACTGTGAAAATAAATTGACGCCAACAGGCTGAAGACGCACTTTGCGCTTTTTACAGTTAATTGACAGTGAAGGCGAACTGGTCACAACAAAAATTTTGCGAAACAAACATCACTTTGCCTTTTCCTCTAGAACGCGCGCAAGCCACAGTAAAATTTGGAATTTTTCCGAGTTGTCAACCGCGAACAATGACAGCACATCCTCGTTGATTCTTTAGTGTTGCGACCTTTTCTATCATTTCACTGATACTACCACTACTACACTATCCCGAGTAACGAAACCATACTGGAAGAATAGATACAATACAAAGACCAGGCGATGGATCGGTATGTTCTAAAAGAAAAGATTGGAGAAGGAACCTTTGGGGAAGTGTTTCTAGCCACGAAGAAAGGCGACCCCAATGACACTAAGGTATCGCGCAACCGTGTGTTGAAATGGTGTTTTTGGGTTGTACTAACTGTTAGTACTCGCACCATCTTCTAACTGTTTCCAATCCTTCAATACCTATGTATAACAGTTTGCTGTCAAGCGTTTGAAACGCAAATTTTCTTCGTGGATCGAAGTCAAACAACAACGGGAAGTTCGGGCTTTGAAGGACTTGTCAGCATCTTCCTTCTTGTGTCGTCGAGGCAGCGACTACATAGTGCAAGTGTACGACATTGCACGAGAAAAGGATTCCAAACTTTATTTTGTCATGGAATATATGGAGAAAGGGACGTTGCATCAGTACTTGGGGGACATGGCCAAAGAGAGTCGTAAGATGAGCATTGCCCAGCAAAGCGCCGCCCCTGTTATTCCAGAGACAAAAATTCGTTCCATCATCTCTCAATGCTTGCAAGGCTTGTGTCATGTCCACTCTCGCGGCTACATGCATCGAGATATCAAGCCAGAAAACATCCTCATGGGTGGCGATGGACTTGTCAAGCTAGCAGACTTTTCATTGGCACGACAACTGGACGACATGGCTAGATGTAGCAAACGATTGAGAAAGGCTCTCTCTCCATGCCTTTCGCCCGATGATGGAATTGCCAACAGCAGCTCTCCCAGTGGCAACATGACGACTTATGTAGCCACTCGATGGTATCGAGCACCGGAAATACTTCGAGGCGATCCGATGTATACATATGCGGTAGACATCTTTGCTCTTGGCCTGGTGAATGCCGAAATCTATTCTCTCAAGCCATTATTGCAAGGAAAAGACGAAGTCCATCAAAAGCAACTCATGTCGGAGATTCTAGGAGGCCCGACACCCATGGAATCACTCAGTATGGATGAGGTGGGAGTAGAACACGGTATGAAAAATCGAAGATGTGAAGAAATAGGACTGGCCAATGCTCTTCCCACGGTGAACGAAAGCGCTATCCGTTTCATCGCAAATATGGTTCGTTTGGATCCAGACCAACGATATACGGCAAAACAAGCTCTTGCCGACACGTCGTATTTCCAGCCATCTAACAAGACCAGTTTTCGTGGTGGTCCCGACACGCTTCGCAACTCGATCTCGGCTGCCACAACACCATTGACCAGACCTACGGGCCGCAGCGTGCCCTTTGTAACAATCTCCAAAGACGATCGACTTCGAAAATCGCGGGTGCACGAGCCAAATGATGTTGCTAGAGCATTTTTATGTGTTGAGCCAACACCCAGTACTATGGGTACGTCGAGATGTTTCTAAAACATAAATCACATCACATCAGCAGGATCTATACGCTTTCGTAATATTTTAGTGGTAGAACATGTCAGTCTTGGGTAAAGTATTGATGTGCAGACTCAGATTTTGACATCGAAGGAAACTTTCCAAGATGAGATCAAAATCGTCAAGGTTGAGAGCGAGGGTCCCAGTGTTTTTGTCTCGAGGGAACAAGTGTTTCCATGCTTTTGTCGCTCGGTGATGTTTGATCTGGAAAAACTTGTCCTCGTCGAACAGAACTGTGGGTTCTGAGGCACTACCGTAGGTCTGCATAACGTCTTCGAACCAAAAGCAGCAAGACGCACTTCCCTCGAGAAGTTCTGTGACGAAGGACTTCACGACCTCCCGGAGACGGTCCAAATCAGACGCGTCGGAAATCATCCTCCTTCCAGCGGAAATGCCGTCGCAGCGCCAAGAGTCTGGACGAAGGCTGTTGCCAAAGACGGTACCGAGACCTTGTGCAAGATACAGGACTTGAGATCGCAATGCTCTTGCTGTTGCATCTGCATCCTGTGTCCCACGAACCATTTCATTGTCCTTTCCGAAATCTGGGGCCAAAATCACCCTACCTACATCCAAGTCGACCAATGTGACATCCCGAGGAAGGCTACCAAGCAGGTCCATGTTATCCGCATCCTCAGACGGTACCCCCAAAATGAATGGCGCGGGATATTGAATTAAATCTCCCGCCAAAGCACCAGGAACCAAAGGGACAAACAGATGACTCCATTTCAATGGACGCAGCAATACCGCGAGGCCAGAGCAGGCTGCATGCAGAACACTCCTTCGACTTGATGAAAAGACAACTTTCTGTTCCAACAGAACTGTTACAAACAGCAATGCCAATGGTATCGGCGGCAAGCAATCCGTAAGGAGTTTCAACGCATGACTCTCAAATGCCTTTTCTTGTACAGCAATTGGATGATCGATCCATGGCGACGACCCATGACGGATGTACGGCTCCAAAATGGACTTCAACACTGCACCTTCGTGGTCCTGATACGAGAACGCTCCAAGAACTTCAACCAGAGCGTTGCATGAAGGGGGATCTTTGATGTCTTCTATTGATTGACCAGGTCGTCTTGAAAAATCGAACAATAATCTTGACAAAGTGTCTCGCATTGCAAACACAACATTTCGACGGCTCACAAGAGCAATGCCAATCATTATGGGCTGGGACTGATCGCGGTGTTCCTCGCTCATTACTCTCTCTGTCCAAGGTTGTTCTCGCAGCCGTCGACTGAATATGGGTGCGTCACATGTTGACTTGATCTTTCGAATCACATTGTCATCACTGTCAGCAATATTTTCAAAGGAAATGGGAGAGATCCAGCAGGAATCCCCAGTGTCACTAGGAGGATCACTGAAGTGAATCTCGGTCTGAATTTTCCGTCCAAGATGCCCGTCGTCCACGACCGTTGACGAGCGTTGAAAACACAATGAAACGCCAAACAATGCCGACTCAGTCGCATCGCCTGATGAGCTGGTGGAGTCCGCGTTCGGCATGGTAAAGGTGATGAGTGAAATTTCCCATCCATCAACACTCATCCTATCGGCATCTACCAAGGATCGAAAAGGCTTTAACTTCGAGGGAGGAACAACAGCGTAACTCTCAAAAGTGGCAGGAAGTACTTCCTCTGGCCTAAAATCATCAAAGTTGTGATCACGACCCAAAGCCACAGGGAGGCATGTATAACGACGAACATCAAGATTATCCAAGCCTGGAACAGGCATTTGTGACGCAAGTTCTGACCCAACAGTAGAACCAAAGACCACCGCCCACTCAGCATTGTGATTCTGTTGTTCCGATGTGGTCGCTTTGTTTTCTCTATAAGGTTTGTGAGAAGAGATGCCAACAGGAAGCTCTGCTTTCCGAAGCATTCGTTTCAAGCACCCTGGTGGAGGTTGCGGGATCGGCATTGTTTTATACCAACTCGGGTCGCTCGCTACGACTTTACAAAGTTCACTGCACATCCACTCATGAACCTTGTTGTCACGAAACTTTGTGTTCAAATTCGAAGCATACTCGTACAGGAGCTCGTCCGCTAGAATCTTTGCTGTCTCCTCTAACTTCGAATCCAAAATAAGTTTGGCGAAGTCTTTGGTTTTGAGTGATGGGCTATCGACCACTTTTTCGCTGATACCTTGTAATACCATTCGAACTTTATCATACGAACTTTCGATCTCCGTTCGTTTTGTTGATAGCTCGAGAGTATCCGCCACATACAAGTCCCAGAATCGCTCTACTACTGACACAAGCTTCTCTACCTCAGGCGCCGACTCACCATCTTTGTATGAGTCGATATTTTCTTTCGTGGTCTTGAGAATAGGCAAAAGATCTCGTTGAATGAAGATGGAGCAACACAAATCATTTGGTGCTCCAATGAGTCGCCTATTATCATCACTTTCAAAACCAAAATCGTATTCCCCGCTCGTTTCTTTCTCCATGCGACAGATAAGATACAGAAGATTGTATGCCAAACAGCTCTTAGATGCTCCGACAATACTAGTAGGACTTCCGTCCGTTGTTTGAGGAGTTGAAGAATCACCAGTTTTGAGACAGACAGCGTCCACCATGGCCTTGAGTGGTAGATTGATGAATGGCGACGTATCACGAAGGTAAGCTCGCATTCTGGCACAGTCAGCAGAACACAAGAACGAGAGAAATGCAGCAGATGTCAGCGAGTCTACTACCGCCTTTTGGAAGTCCAAAAAAAGGTCCTTGGGTATAATTTGGCTTTTCCCATTCAAAACAAATTCCAGATGCCGCAACGAGGAGTCGGGTGCGATATGATGAAAATCGAATAGAGGTGGTTGAAGACGATTCCCGATCTTTGTTGGTAGAAAGAATTTGTAGGCGATTCTCGAAGCCGTCTCCCTGAGTCTTTCGATTGGCGTAACTTCGTACAAATCCAGAAATGATGCCAGTTCCAAAAACAGCATTAACTTGGCGCTAGGTGTCATGGAAGACGAAGAATCAGCGTCATGAAATTCTTCACCAGAAAAGTGCCTTGCTAGGAATGGTAATCTTCGGCTATCAAGAGCACAGACCAAAAAGGCATTCTGAATTGCAGCCCGAAAATTGCTGTCCATATCCAGCATGTCGGAGAGTTCTGACACCACGAACTTGTCATGGCATCGTAGAGGCGCCTCGTCAATAAACTCCTTTCGAATTTCCAGGTTCGGCCATGGGGGACTCACAAATGCATCTACAGTGTCATGAACAGGAATCTTCACATTGGATACTGATTTGGGAGTCGCCGACATCGGATCATCGATTTTTTCTTCCTTTCCTGGAATCTCTCGACTTTCATTGGTTGGGGCGACCTGGCGAGACTCGCTTTTAGGAGAGCTCTTATTTTGCTCTCCCAGATACTTTCGTACACGATGCATCATGGCCACAGCGACATCCACGTAATTCACTCGTTCCAATGGAACTGGTGTCCCCGTCGCCATGACAAACACAGAGGGTCTTTTTGCCTGGGCAATTTTTTTGGGAACTTCCTGAATGGTACCTTTGCGCAAGTCCATATCACCCAAACGAACAAGTAGATCCCCAGTTCGAACTAGACCTGACTGTTGAGCTTGACCACCAACCACGAGATAATCGACAAAGATTCCGTGATTTTTCAAGTAGCACTGTTTCAAATTCACTCCCATCATGCCTCTTCCCAGCAACATGGCAAACTCGTGACGTTCCAACTGATTCAAGGTTTCTTGCATGTGCTCTCCCACGCGGGACTTTAATATCAGTTCCACTTGCGATTCAGGAACTGGCTTGGATGGTGTATCGGCAGCATCCTTGGTTGTCGTCCCGTCTGTTGCTGAAGGGGCTGCAGCATCGGCGGTGTAACGTCCTCGAAAGCTGGTAGCGACTGACTCTGCTACTACAGATCCTGCCACGGAAGCTCTGCTCAAGACCGCTATCATACGATCTCTCGTGTAGGGATTCATGGTAGACGAGGTTGTTCCTGTTCCATCGGACGTGGCTTCAGAAAAGATGTCTTCGTCGCCTCCAGCCATTGAAGAATGATCCCCAGTATTTCCCGAGGTATAAGTTGTCTTGGAGTCCTGGCTTTCGTTTCTCTCCAAAGATTCGTCTTCCTCGTCATCGTCTGTGCTCGACGAGGACTTGGCCGAGACGGTGCCTTGGGGAGGTTCTGAGTCGTTTTTTTCTGGTTCGACTTTTTCTTGGACGACATGGTTGCGGTCATCCTCATTCGATTTCTCTACAGCAGCGTCTGCCTTATTGTCGCTAGTCGTGGTGGATGATGATACCCTCATAGTCTGTTGAAAGCGCAATCTCATTCGCTGGGCATATTCCTGGGCTTGCTTGGCATTTTCCTGCAAGGCCGCGTTGGCCTGAGTTTTCGTCAGTAACGATACTGCACTTTCATTGGCGGTCATTCTCCATGTGGAAAAGCGATTCATGAGGATTTGTGCACCCTTGGACTGACCCAACGGAGTGGACGGCGCTGGGGTTTCGCTAGTGCCACCACCACCTGTAGAACCGTTTTGACTGTCGTCAACAGCAAGCGGGGCAGGTGGAGGTCCCATAGGGACATCATTCTTGTCACATCCTTGTGATGATTCAGTCTCTCCCTCTGCAGCGGTAGAAGTAGCAGCGTTGACTTGTCCAGCAGTCTCCGTTGTTTCAGTTTCTTTCGTTTCTTCTGCAGAGTTCGCAACAGTAGCGTCTCCTGTAGCTGCTTCCACAGAAGGGAATGGTTCATCTCCTGCCATGGTAAAATTTTCGTTCAACTTTGTCAAATTTTCGTCGTTGTGTGGTTCATGCACGTCCTCGGCTGGTTCAGGAATATCTTTTCCTGTGGTAGTGGCACCCACGGCAGAATCCTCCACATCTTTCGTAGGGTTCTCCTCGGTGGTTTCAGAAGATTGTACCTCTTCTCCCATTGTCGGCTCGTCAATGGCAGTGGCAATAACACCAGATGATTCCTTGACGGTAACAACAGCAACCACATTGTTGCCGTCCGAAACAGATTCGGCTGTCACTACACCGTCGGCATCAGGTGATGAGGGATTGTCAACTAGTGTCGGACTGTCGAAAGTTGCTGCTGCTTCCTCATCGTTGTTCCTTATTATATCTGTGGTATTCACACCATCCTTGGTGTCGTTGGGGGTGGTATGAGATGATGATTCATCTGTCATGGCGCTGCGCATCAATCAATCAAACAATAATTATATTTCAGTCGATCAAAATCAATCCAGTCTCTCTACCAATGCCTGTATTGCGTCTGTACTCGCGCGAAGACTTGCTGCTGTGAGTGATGTTGAACACACACTACAACTTGAAACTACAAAAAGAAACAAAAAATAATGATGTTGCGTATGTAATGGATAAAATAATACTCTAGAGTAGCTACTCTCTAGCTAGGCAGTAGTAGAGCTACTAGAAGTAGTGGTTACTTGTCATCATCCAAGATCACAGTCAAATACGAGAGAGAAGATTGCAGCATTGGTGGGGGAAGGGCACGCACAAGGTTGACTTCAGAGAGAGGGGGAAATCCCCCATTTATTCACGGTCCATTCACAGTCAGTCGAATTTCATTTCACTGGAGTACTACCTAGGTAGGTACTACCGTAGGTACAGTATGTACAATGTACAGTAGCAGTAGTATCATCTTACTGTTTCATTTTATTGTCATAGTCTTATATTGCTTCTTTTCGACTTTATTGAAGCCATGAAATGATAATCCAACCATGATCAAAATAACGGGGGAAAAAAAGAAGGCAAAAAAATTGACGCTAATAGTAGCTTAAACTGGAGCTCAAAAAAGGATTAACCGTATCCACCGTCTTCTAACGACGACGACCGACTTCGAATGCTGCCATTCGAGCCCACTGGAACGGCAATCTTGGATCTTGTCTTAAGTGATGGCATCTCCACCTCATTGGGGTCACGAAAGAAACGTTTTGGAACGGGCAGCGAGCTTTCCAATGCCAAGTCAGGATCTTCGTTTTCTTCGAATGATTCCAAACTGCGGCTCGAGGCAGAATGTACCATGCGATTGGTAGAGGATGAGGATCTCTGCACGGGAGTTCGAACGGCGTTTCCTGGTCGAGCCGACGAATACAAGACATTGAATCTAGGACTTAAGCTCTGCATTTCAATTTCTCGCTGCTCTTCGTCGTTGCTGCCTTGGTAGTGTATAACAGGAAGGGCAAGCTCCCCCGCATCGTCGTCGTCCACAGCACTAACGACACTATCTTCCAAAACAGCGTCCAAACTTTCACCAGGTCGAATCGGAGAGTAGCTTGCGCGTTTGCCTCCCATACTGGGAGGAATTCCCGATGCTCCAAAGAAGAACAACGGCCCTGATTGCCCGCTGGCTCTTTCTCCCTCGTAATCGTATTTCCGCGGATTGAAAAACCATCGTTGGCACCTAGCAAGACTGGAAACATAGTTCTTTCCCGTTTGTTGGCAAATAAGCAATACCAACAGTAGTAGAGAGGCGGCAAGAGACAGCGCGAGTAACCAATCGAGAGCATCCCCCCCTGACCCAAAGTCAGATTGGTCAGTAGCTCTAGGCATTGCTCGGTTTATTTTGGCAACTCCGATATAAGGACTGACCAGCTCCAACTTATAGTAGAATGAGGAGTCCCGATACAGGTATGCTTCCGCTGTGACAGTACCATTGGCATCGACAGTCCCAATTCCGTATTGTGGATCGGTGAAACACGTTGCTGCAATGGCACTCATCATGGAGCCGTCTCCGCTCAAGAGACTATCCATCGCCTGTTTGGACGCAGCCTTGGAAGTAGCGTCCGCAGCAGCATGGGCAGCATGTGCTGCGGCTTGTGCAGCATCAGCAGCTTTATTCTCGCCTTCTGTCTGGGCTACATTTTTTGCCTCGTCAGCGGCCTTTTGTGCTTCGTCTGCAGCTTGCTTTGCTATCTCGGCGTCTTTCGCTGGCTCTGCTGGTATACCACCACCCTCTTCTTGCGGTTCGTCCTCTTCTTCTATAGTGGGTTCTTCAGATTCGTACTCAGTTGGATATGGCGAGACTGGATTTGTTGGGGCGACTGAGGGAGGAGGTGAAATAGATGGAGGAACTTTTGTGGCATCGTTCATCGTGGGTATTGAATTAGATGAATCATCGTTATCCGGGTCATTCTCTCCACTTTGCTGCTCCTGACCTTCTCCCTTGGATGTACTTTCCATCTCCCCCAATGAATTAGCTTGTCCCCCCGAATTATCTTCAACCCTTCGTCGACGGCCACGGACTTCGTTATCCGATGACGGCGTAGGTGCTGGTGTGTTGGTTGGAGCGAGCGACTTTTCGTCCCCAAAAATCCCGTAGTCATTCGTACCGATAGCATTCAGGCATGAATACAATTTGTGATAAAAAGTTGCGGCGTTTTGCGCCACAAATGGGTCGGGAACAACTTTCGTCAAGGACTTGGTCCAGAGCCTTGCCTCGTAGGTGGGTGGTGGCAAAATCGGTGCAATCTCCACACCTAGACGTGCTAAACGCGTCCAAATGTACCAAGTAAAGTCTGAACTTGAGGACGACCGTACTTCTCTCCCCCTTTCTTCGGAATAAATGGAAAACGGCTGATAGACTCGCCTCCGTTCGGCAAAGTTGATGGCTTCGGTGAGCAGCTTGCTGAAAACTGCACCGGTCATGCTAGCCATGTAATATGAACTCAGGTAATGCTGCTTGACTATAGCCTTCGAATAATAAACCTTCCCGACATTATCCCAAGAAAGATAAGACGACGATTCGTCGATTTGCGCAATCGGCATGGCCTCGTCGTTGAGATCCTGTCCGACTCGTTGGGGACCAAATTCCAACGTCAGTTCCATGGGTCGTTTGATATTAAGCGTCGCCACATCTTGTTTCGGTCGAAAACGAATACCCAAGGCTTGCTTCTGAATCATTATGGTCGAGTTTGCGATACCATGAAGTGGAGCCGATCGAACCAAAGTGTAACACTCAAGCATATCACTGGCATCCAAGCCGAATGTCAAGGAAGGGATCAAATTGCGAGTTAGTACTCGGGGTATTTCCAGTGGCGTCTTATGCGAGGATGAGGACGTTTCCTCTTCTGATGATGTCTCCCCTGTCTCAGTTGTGGTTTCGAGCGACATTGTACTTCTGAAGTGTATCATGACCTTGATTCGATGAGACTCCATTCATCTACTTCTACGTAATAAAATGAATGGGACGTCTTGTCTCTTTTTTCCGTCTTGTTTTTTCCTTTCATGATCGTAATTAACCGTACTTGGAGTACGTTCTCAAGTACTTCGTACTCCGGGGTATTTCTCAATAGTAACTTCTTGACTTCTTCTTGTACTACGGAAATGTAACTGTGCCGTACAACTACGTAGTATTACTACGTATACTATATACCATAATACATACGTAGATTGTATTGTATTTTATGTATGAGAAAAGCGTCATTTTAAGAATTAGGAATTTGATTTTATATTCCGTACTGCTGTACTGGACGCCGGACGGCACCTCGTATGATACCAGCTACCGTGGAAGCGGTAAGGTGGGTAGGTAGGGTAGTACGACTTCCGGTAGGTTGAAGGTAAATAGAGCAAAGGACATTCACTGCGGGTTTGCAGCGTGACGAACTAACTGTAAAACTGTACTACGTAATAAATTACTAAAACTGTAATAAATAACAGTTACGACTGTTACTCGTATTGCAGGGACAACGATGAGGGACTCACATTCGTCGCAAAGTAGGTAGTCTGCGACTTCGTACTACTCTAGCTAGAGAGCTACTTCGAAGTAGCTAGTAAAAAAAATGATCGTTGATCATGCACAGGACGAGAAGGTCGCGAATTTGCAAGACTACGTCGTAACTGCAGATTTTTTGGGTCAAAATTGGGCGCCCACTCCATCAATTCACACAGATCCTCTGACAAGAAAAGAATCATCTAATGAAAAATAACGCAGTGAGAAACGATGGGTATTTGTATGTCGTCCTCATCGGCCCGAACCAACATGAAATCCAGAGCCTACGCCAAGGAAGATTTGGCAACGGCCAATAAAAGGGCGATAGAAAAAAATTTGAAACAAGGAAAAGACCGTTTGGGCAACACTGGGAGCGGTTTCGATCCGGGGGGGAATGTTCATTTTAGTGGTGCCGCAACAACAGGGTTCTTCGTAGGAACGGGCTTCGGAGGATGCAGCGGTGGAGGATGTGGTGGTGGCTGCTAATAAGAACGGGTTCATCAAACCAGGCGACGAAGTATGAGCTTGGTATCAATACACCTAGATGTGACTATATTTAGCAAAAGCTCTTGCATGATAGGGTGTGAAGATCATCGCGTTTAAAATTTGAAAAACTCTTGTATGGCCGTATTGATAGCTTCAAAGTCCAGTACACCCTCCGTTCCAATGAGGGCGTCCAGACCAATCGATGCGGCAATGCCTGCTTCTCCAACGACACCAGCACTCAAAATCAGCATGAATCCTCCAATGACCAAAAAAGTTAATGCCGCCACGAAGTCAATGCCAAACTCATTCTTGTATCCGTCGTACAGAAAGTTGAATTGAACGGAAAAGAAGATGGGGAGGATGGGTTGCAAAATCCTGGTCACAATACCAGCGTAGTTAAAGTTTTCAAAACTCGGAAATGCTTTGCCTTCTTCCCACACAATTTTGGCGGGAGTATCAAACCCTCGAATGATAATGTCGGAAGCAAAACGGGAAAGCCCTTGAACGGCTGCAGACCGAACCAAACGTCGACGAGCGTACGTATTGAGCTTCTGCGTGACTTCCCTTCGGTATTTTGCGCCTGCTAGTTCTTGCGAAATCACAAACGCGTCTTCGATAGCCTGACATCCTCCCTGTCCCAAGTTGGGCATCATAGCATGAATACCGTCTCCGAGTAGAGCCACATGTCCATCGGTCCAAGGCTTTCTTACGCTCGGGGGTCGATCGTACAAGTCTCGTTGCTCGATTTCATGCTCTCTAGTCACCTTCAAAATGTCGTGAATCTCACCGGACCAACCAGCAAACAAGTCTTGCAAATACTTGGAAGACCCTTCGGGCTTCGGATCGCTGACAGAGCCAGGAGGTCGTGCGAGGAAAGCATACCACTGATACCGACCCTTGCCGATGTCCGTGATCACAAAATATTGATTAGGCCCAATGTAAACCTTGAGGAGAGATTTGTTTTCAATAATTGTGAGCAAAGATAGGACAGGTATTACTTGTATCGCCAAGGGTTCCATCAATAAGGGTCAACTTACCTTATATCCAACTTGTCCATTGTCCGGGGAGGCATAGTTCAGTTCTCCGGCAAAAACAGTGTATCCGGAATAGGTGGCTCCCGAGCCATCCCCTCTCACTGGCTGCTCGTGCATTTTGGCACGGACGGCCGACCAAATACCATCCGCTCCAATCAACACGTCTCCGGTAATCTTGCGTCCCGACTCGAGCTCGACCGTAACTTGGTTGGTAGAACTATCTTGAGTGTATGAAACAACTCCGTCTCCATTCTGAATGACTCCTTTGGGTAGATTGTTGAGGTAAATCTCCTGAAGGTCGGGGCGCTCAATGACACCCGTATATGGCATTTTACGTTCCTCTGCTGGGCTCGCAAGATCAAATTTTGCATACCACTCCTGGCGAATGCCATCCTTGACTGCAGTGGAAAAAAGAAAATGAGATCGAGGTGTCACAAGGTAGATATTCTATCTGTCCGCTTGTGTCTGCACGTACTCCCGTTAATTTTATCACCAGTGAATGTGAACTTCTCCATAATTTGGTCAAAAACTCCTGCGTCCATTTCTTTCAACACTTGTAGGGCATTGCTAGCCAGCTGGATGGGACCACCGAATCGCTTGAATTCATCGGTTCGTTCCAAGACAACAACTTCCATGTTGGGGTACTTGGTAAGACTCTTCGCCAAGGCCAATCCACCGACACCTCCTCCAGCAATCAAAACCTTTAGGGGATTGTCGGCCGTAATTTCATCTGCGGTAGAGGTGGATGGATTGGAGGTTGTGGCAATGTTTCTCACAGTGGCGGCTGATCTGGATCGGATGATTCGCAAGTCCATTGTTTTGGCCGTCCCACATTGTCGTGGTTGCGATCCGGGTGCCACAAAGGCTGAGGCCGTCGCAAATAGCGCCGCAATGCAAGTCGAACGGCAGAGTCGCAGCATGATAATCTATTATACCTCTTTCCTGGTTGCCTTAGGTGTATCGGTGAGATAGTGGCAAAAAAAATGACACTGTGTATTGATTCTCTATCAAGGATACATTATTTCTCTTTCTCGCAAAAGGATCTTTCGCTGTGATGTGTTGAGACTTACCGATGAGAAAGGACACGACAGAGGAGAACAACACAGTAGTGTCTCCTTCCAAGACATGGTGGTTGTCGCGTTGTCGCTGTTCACATGAGCTTGGACATACGGTAGTTGGTGTACTACTACAGTCGAGGAGAATTTTGTACAGCAAAAGGAAAGGCAGATGATTGAAAGCCAAAGTTGATGCCACGTCACCACGAATGTTTGCGAAAACGTATTGGCTCGCGATAGACAAGTCACTCATCACAGTCAAGTTTGTGTTTCCGTTTTTTTTTGGGTAGCAATACGTCATCACGATGACAAAGTCGGTACTTAGTAATCGTACTCATTCAAAACAATGATCATACCCTACTACGTAATACTCCGAGTACCGTCAAAATAAGTATCCTCAACTCTAAAAGGATCTTGAAGAATCGCAATGTCGTCAGTCGCCATCATCAACTCCTCGACACGACTTGGGCTACAAGCAAAAAAATCCACCACCTTGGCATCGTATGCTGAGTAAAAAATGGCTTTGCCACATCCAGTCCGATCTTCGACAATACTCACAATCCAGAAGGCATCATACTAGCTTCCACTTCATAGTCCTGTTTCAGGATTCACGACGACATCACGTCCTAATAGATCTGAAATATGAAGAGGATTCTGTCTGTAGCATCTTTGGCTACTTGCCTGTTGGTGAAAACGTGGGGATTTGTGCTGCCATCCATTACCACTAGCCTTGTCTCTGTTGATCCTGTGATAGTTACTTCTCGGCAGCCTCGGAGGCATCCTGTGAGGCAAGAGAAGCAGCTCTGTCTATTCAGCAGTAGCAATGGCAATTGCGACCCCACGACGGGTTCTCCTTGGCCCTCTTTCTTGCGAACCTTAAAACAGTCTACAACGGCTTCTGCCATGGCAGTGGCTTTGTGCTGCGCCACCCTGACAGCACCTCTGCCTAGCCAGGCAGCAACGGATCCCGGAGCCATTGTTGGCTGTCTCTTTTCCAAATGTCAGCTGCCATTATTGAAATGCATCTCCAATCCCAAGTGTCTAGCCAATGTCGTTTGCATCAACACATGTAACGGAAAAGAAGATGAAATTGGCTGTCAAATTCAATGCGGTGACCTCTTTGAAAACGAAGTAGTGGGAGAATTCAACAAGTGCGTAGTTTCCGATATGGGATGCGTCCCCCAAAAGCCCGACGATGGACAATACCCCGTACCAGATCCGTCACTGTTGGTACCCAAATTCGATACCAAGCTTTGGAACGGAAAGTGGTACATTACCGCAGGGCAGAATCCTCTTTTTGATGTAAGTTCAAAAATGGTCAAAGAAAGACGCCAGGTCTGTATCTCGTAACTCATCCACTCATCCTCCTCAATTTATTCCCCTGTAGATCTTCCCATGCCAAGTCCATTTCTTTACAGAAACGTCTCCAGGAACATTCTATGGAAAGCTGAATTGGAGAATTGAAGAGCCCGACGGAGAGTTCTTCACACGAGATGCCTTGCAAGAGTTTGTTCAAGATCCTAAAGAGCCGGCACACTTGCTAAATCACGACAATGAGTACTTACACTACCAAGACGATTGGTACATTGTGGATTTTGAGTACGACGACAATCCGACAAACACGCCTCCCTTTGCATTTGTGTACTACCGTGGTTCCAACGACGCTTGGGATGGTTACGGAGGAGCGGTTGTGTACACAAGAGACTCGAAATTGCCTGAGTCGTTGCGACCACGACTACAAGCAGCAGCCAAAAAGGTGGGATACGACTTTGACAAGGACTTCACTATCACAGATAATACGTGCAAATCTTTGGAGAAAGGAGAAGCCGTAGTACTAAGGGAGAAATTCGCAGGAAAGGTGTTGCTACAAACGGAAAACCTGGTTCAGTCGCAGGCGACAAAATTACGAGGGAATGCCGCTAACAGCGTCAAGGCGCAGAAGATTTTCTTCTCCAACGAAAGTAAGCAAGTACAAGAAGCTTTTGAGAAACTTGGAAAGGATATCAAATCGTTCGAAGAGGAAATTATTTCGAAGTAAAATGCCACTAGGAGTAATCGGATAATGCGTTTTTGTCGTACGAGAAGCTTAGTAGTGTCGCAAGGTTTGGTGTCCATATTGGCATTCTTGAGCAACATGCTGTTGTTTGACGAAGACACATCTCCCTTCTTGTGAAATGATGCACGTAATTCATTTGTACACAAAGCCATGCAGTCCACGACAAGTGCTGTCCAAATAAAGTTCGCCTCACGAAAGTCCGTCTCTTACAATTTCCAAGGAAACACGACGTTACAAAGAAAGTGTCAACATCTCTCCAAACAAGGCATAGCATGCTGTAACCCCAGTGCCCCTGTTCTCTCGAAAAAGGTTTCGTTGCACCCGAGGTAAATAGAATTTATGCTCATTTCTAAAAAAAAAAGATAATTGCAGCACGATTCCAAAACCTCTGTACTCCAACAATTATACCATAAATGGCTGGTACTTCTGCTGCTATCTCACCAACAGCAGCTTGGACTTCGACAACATTGTACTGCTCTGTGAGCTTGCACCTGCAATTGGGTCGCCTCCACCCATATCATACACAATTTCTATTGCCTCCAGTGCAGAAGCATTTACAGTCTTCCACTTGGATATCACTCGTCGTGCAGAAATAACTGGAATACCCATTTGCTCATCCTCTTGTGTCACACGTTGAAATTCGGAGGCGGAGACAGTATCACTTGTTCTTTCCGTAGCACGTTTGGTCACCTTGATTTCTTTTTTCGTCCCATCAGAAAAAACAATTCGCAAATCATTGGGATTGGAAGGTACCCACTCATAAGAGCGAACCGCATCGGTAGATGCTGCTTGGTCGCTTCCCTTCACTGCAGCAAAAATCGCCCGTTCCAACTGAGCTTGGTTGTATCCTCGATCGGCAACCACGGCACCATTCTCGATTGACTGGATGAATCGCATGGAATATTGGAGAGAAAGAGTAGTTGCCGAGCCATTGAATTCCACATTTCGTGTCACCTTCCATGTTCCACCAAAAGATTCTGGGTAGAACACGTCGGTTTGGCCAAAGCCGGGAATATTGGCGGCTGATCTTCGAATCGCTTCTCCTGCATCCAATGATGCTGCACTACTGGCATGAGAAGGCTCTGTTAGTATACTCCACATGAAAGGTGCTGTAAAAACCGAAGATATTGCATTTCTGCGAGTAGGCAAAATAAACTCATTGCAGGTTGACGGAACGTTAGACTCTTTTGCAATAAGTGATTTTGGGTCCACCTTTGTATGCGATTGTTGAGTAGACAGCGCCCATCCTTTACATATAGCAAACCCATTCACCGACGCTGGCAGAAACAGAAATAATGACAATTTTTGTGGCATGCTTGTACTAGTACAACATTAGCCGGAGTGCAGGTATTGGATGATCTGAAGACTATTACTCCTCATGAAGCGATGATCAAACGAGAATCTGATCGGGTCCGAGGTGTGGAAAATCGGAAACAGTTTGGTTGTAACAGTAAAAACATTACTACGTACCGTATTACTTCGGTATTTGTTTGGCGAGCGCGCACGAGCAAAGTTTTGACATCGAACAAATCCGAGCACAGCAACCTGAGACTACTCTAGAGTTTCGTCAATGAAGCTAATACTATGATAAGTCCTCGGATTAGTAGGAAAGAGGACGCTCTTCTTCCTTTCGTTTCCTTAGATAACAAACTATTGTGTGTAGCATCGTTACCTCTCTACCGGTAGCTAGATCGTACAGGCGACGATTGCTTCAAGTCAGAAAGCTCCTCTCACTACATTGATGCGCTGAAACGGATGCATCGAAACAACTTCAGAGAGACCAACTTCTTCCAGCTTATTGATCCTGCTCTGAAAGGATCAATGGTGTCAGTTTAGGAACATCAATCGGGATTTTAATAACTGTAAGTACTTGGAATGGCATTCGTTCAAAGGTCTCACCTCTAGACGGTCTGCTGGTTTCAGAGATCCCAGATCGAATCTGTCGAACTCAAGCTGCGGAATCTCAGTATTTTGCAATTGGCGCCAATTATGGCTCTGTTCGTGCGCGACGTGGTCTACCCCATCCGGAGTACGTAATTTACTGTTAACAATAAGAGAGAAACGGAACAGATGCATCACGGTGTCAGTCGCACGATCGGATGTGTACTACGGTAGATTATTATTTCAAAACACTTTTGGTGGGATCTATTTCGTTCTTGAGAAGGATTTCGAGCTTCGAAATGGTCACCCAAATGCACGACCGAACTCTTTCTGAGCGTCTAAATCGTTAAATGTGTTTTTATGCCCCCCTTAATAAATATGACGCATTCACGAAAAATAAATTGTCTGCGGATTATGAATTATTAGGTATGTACTGTCGTACGATGTATCAGAAAAACGGAACCCCCGCACATTGAACATGGGGAGATATCTCATTCCACTACTTACCACTCTTCGTTTCTCTTTTTCTCATGACATTACAATCTCACAAAAATATAGCCAAAGTTCCTTGTTTTACCGGTAGAGTTTTACAAAAGTAAGAATGAGATATTTCCAGCAATCGCTTGTAGCTTTACTTGGAAGTATCGGATTATTATGTCAATGCTACGCAGTAATAGATGATGAAAACGATTCGGTCTACTTCCAAAATGATGCTGGGAGCCAGAACTCCAAATATTTCAGGCATCTTCGCGGTCGATTTGGAACCCATGAAACACTCAATGGATTAGGTCTCCAAGATGGAAAGAGTGGTGATTTGTTCAGTAGTTTCGACAGTCCTTCATTGCAGCTCGAAAGTGCCGTGAGGTCAGAGGGGAGTGTGACTCGTGTCATGCTCAACTGCATGGACGACGAGACTCCTTTGGCCTGCAAGAAACGAATCTTGGATTCTACTTCAGAGGAATGCTTAAGATTTATCCACTGCCTACATGAAGCCAATGCTTTTGCTGTGGAGGTCAAAGCGTCATGTCTGGACGATTTGGATGGTTTCATAGACGATCCCGTTAGAGAAATGTTGCACATCCCAGACTCCCTTGAGATTCACCACAGCCGCGATTTACAAGCTGGCCAAGCCCTCCCGTATGGTATTGATCTTGTCAGGGCACGAGAAGCGTGGACTCAGTTTGGAGTCAAAGGAGAAAATGTACGCGTTTGCGGTAAGTAACGCTCCATTTGATGATTCGCAGATTTTGATGGTACAAACTCGACTGAACCAAACCGTTCTTGCTCGCAGTGATAGATACGGGAGTTTGGAGAGGCCATGAGGACCTCGATCGATTATTCGGTCACGAAGGAAACGACTTGGTGCAACCATGGTTTCGAGATGTTGATGGTCACGGTAGGAATTGGTGCAAGAATTGTTTGAAATGCCAAATATACCGCAAGTCTGACACTAGCGCTTCCCATATTCTCTACAGGAACACATTGTACAGGCGTGATTTCCGCAAGCGACAACAATCTTGGTGTGGTGGGAGTGGCTCCTAATGTGGAGATCTTCGTGGCGCGAGTATTCAGTCCCAATGGAGAATTTCATTCTTCCGATATGATTGCTGGCCTTGAAGCGTGCAGAGACGGTGGTGCAAATGTTATATCAATGAGCCTGGGAGGACCTTTCGGAAGCTTCCAAGAACAAAGGACCTTTGACTCCTTGTTTGAAAATTATGGTATCGTGACTGTTGCTGCCGCCGGTAACACGGGACGCTTTCAAGACATTTATCCTGCATCGTATTCCAATGTCATCAGTGTCGCGGCAGTCGACCGGAACAGACGACATGCGTCCTTCTCGACAAGAAATAACAGGGTTGATGTGGCTGCACCAGGCGTCAGTGTGGTAAGTTTTGTCATTACGAGGAGACAGAGGTACTATTTTGGTAGAAACTTACAGTACTCTTTTCTGAACTTCGTGACGACAGGTAAGCACATGGGCAAACAACAGGTATGCCTCCCTCTCTGGAACGTCGATGGCTTGTCCTCATGTGGCCGGTGTGGTTGCGTTGATGTTGAGTTATGTCCCATCTGCCACGCCCGCACAAATTTTCGATGCTATCACTGCATCCGCAGTCAACCCGAATACTGATGGTGTAGATAGCTCTCTGGGTCACGGTATTGTCGACGCTGTTGCAGCCATAGAAGCCTTGGCAAACAGCAGTGGAGGAGGCGGAGGGGAACAGCCTTCCCCCACCGATGCGCCATTTCCACCTCCTCCAGACAGCGAAAGTGGAGGCGGTGGTATTTCTGGCGATTGCATCGAGTTGACGGTGACTTTGCGGACCGATGGATTTGGTTCGGATACTGTACATTGGCTTCAGTCCTCCACAGGCGACATTTTGTTCTTTCGTAGAAATCTTGGAAGTTTTGAAACCTTTCAAGAGTCGGCATGTCTGGATCCATCCGGTTGTTTTGCCTACCACATTCGGGATGCCTTCTGTGATGGTATTCGCGGGGAAGGAGTCGAGATACGGTACGTCATGAAATAACGAGCTCGTATAAGTTTATTTCGATGCCTCTCGCTCTAACATACTCCCTTGCTACAGTTACGGAAATGAACTTGTTTTTTCGGGTGGAAATTTTGGATGTGGTGGCTATATACTTTTGGGCGATGGCTGCACATGAGACAAACAAACAACCAATCCCAACATATTTTGGATTTCTGAATTTTTTCAGCAGTTCACAAAGCAATTCCCACTACCACTCGCTGCAAGCCATCCCACCAGTTTATGGTTGCTGCTTCGAACAGCTGTTCTTGTTTAGAAGTAGTTGACGATTGATTGCAAGCTTTGCAAGCATCTAATGCCAGATCATATACCGTACCTAGAAAGTTTGCTTTCAATATTTAGGATTATTTTTACTTCAATGCTTCTTACTACGGGAGTACACCGGAGTACGATATGTAGTCCGTGGTACGTATCATACCTAACTGTAAACTGTAACCATTATTTTTTTTTGGATGATGTTACACGGTCAGTATGATAGAGGGAAGGAAGATAAGGGTTTGGGTCGTCATTGGTCGGATGGGTCGCAACCTTCCTCGCACAACCGCTGTCCGTGTTTTTGACGTATCTTCACTCTGTCAATCTCGTCACCGCAAAGAAAAAAAATTATAATAATAATATAACTGTAATAATTTACATCAGCGACGTCGTCGTCCTCATCATACGACGTAGACAAGGAGTGTAGCGATGAGACTGTGGTATGATGATTCTTCTTCGTAACGCATGTTGGGGGAATGTCCCATTGTCATCACTCCATCCAACTCCTTCGGTGTGGCGATTTCTCTCATCACGCGTCCAAAACAAGAGCAAGGGACAAGATGATTATATCACAACGACCAAGAGCATTCGTCTTTCCAAACGCATGAGTGAATTGGATATAATGAGTCGTCGAGAAGCAGATCGTCTCATTCTTGCTGGACGGGTTCTTTTAGATGGAAAACAGGCTGGAATTGGAGAAAAGGTTTCACTGGATCTTCTGGCAAATCGGATTGCGATACGTCCACCAACAACCGAAGATTCTGGGGATCCCAACCGAATAGTGTCGACGGATACCACAGAATATTTTCCGGCTGTCGTTTTGAACAAGCCCCTTGGTTATGTGTCTGGACAAAGTGAGCATGACAATGTTCCCGCCATTCGCCTTTTGAAGCCAAACAATTTGTGGACAAATAATGACCCACACCTTTCCAACATTGAACTGCCGCGATCGTGGCGCGGATTTGCCCCGGCTGGAAGGTTGGATAAAGATTCCACTGGATTGCTGGTATTCTCTCGATCGGGAGTACTGGCCAAAAAAATCATATCGGCCGATTCGGTCGTTGAAAAGGAGTACCTTGTGCACGTAAGTCCAGCCGTTCAAGCCAGTCGACGAGAACTGCAGCTTCGTCCCTCATTTAAGCTCCCGAGGCCTACGTTAGATCTATCGCCGCTGTTGCGAGGGGGCGGATCTTTGCTGGGTGACGAAGATAAGAAGGATTCTAGGTTGAAGCCATGTGTGGACGCTGAATGGATTCGATCGGGGGAAATATTGCGGATTGTCTTGACAGAGGGCAAGAAACGTCACATCAGACGATTATGCAGAGAACTGATGGGCTGGCATG
This sequence comes from Nitzschia inconspicua, assembly GCA_019154785.2. NCBI lineage: Eukaryota > Bacillariophyta > Bacillariophyceae > Bacillariales > Bacillariaceae > Nitzschia > Nitzschia inconspicua. The sequence goes on from JAGRRH010000017.1 coordinate 953,224, forward strand.
TCACAGCTTTGCAGCGTATCCGGATTGGCCCCATAAAACTAGAGAACATGCCGGAAGGGGATTGGAGGCCGCTTCGGCAGAACGAAATCGAGGAGCTACTGAATAATTAATTGCTAAATGTGCACAGCTTTGTACTCAACATCTTGGCAATTCGGTCATCATTAGTAGGAGTCATAGATGGACTGAACTTAGATGGATCGTATTATCTAGCATATCCACCTTAGACAGGATTTCAGTACAAGCTTCTAATGTTAATATCGTACCTGGACACAATTGTAGAAGCGTAGAAGCTGAAGGAGAGTATCGCATCGTCTATGTAGATGGATTGTGTGCAATGTCATTCAATAGATCAATGTTGCAACCTAAGATTTTTGCGTGTAGAGTGACAATACAGACAAAGTATAAGCCTATGATTCTGTTAGGATATGTTACGAAATTACAGATGTCAGCCATGGATTATTTTGAGATTGATGGTGGACAATTGAACATAAAGTCTAGAAGTGACCTCGAACGTGACATCAATAACATTGGTCAATCTGATCTAGAATTTACTCCATGCAACCTCTTAACGGATATGGGTTCAGATTGGAGAGTTCTAATTCCAGGATGCCAATCTACTATTCAAATCATAAGGTCTCACAAAAATCTGGGTGAGAAAGTGCTGAATTTGGCATCTATTGTGAGCATAATCCACAAAAAGTTGGTAATGTGTCTGTTAGAAGCTTTACAAAATGGAATGCAAACTGTACTAGTGATCAAATCAAGACCATTCACATTTTACAGACCTGTAACTAACTTATGCAAGTGTGTGTTCGTCTACAAGGAGGAATGGGACTCTAACAACTTAGACTATGATTATGTACTGCTGTCTGGAAGAGTTGATGACAACTTTCGTTTGGAGACTGATAATGAGTCTGACATACCAGATAGATGCAACTACACTTCCAACGAACCTTTAATGGAGGTTATGACAGGTGCCAAGTTCAGTGATTGTGTCAATCTCTCCAAACCTAAATATCCAATTCACTATAATGGAGTTGTCAATGCCTCTATGGACTGCATAGATTATTACAATGTTATTATGTTGGACTTTTGGAATCAAGATTGCACTTCTCACCCTCTAGACTGGAATTATTTGTCGGTAGGAGGTCCTAATCATGTCAAGGTGTGGTCATCTAAATATTGGGGATTCTCACAAGAGGTGACCATAAGAGATCTGAAAGGTACTGACTTGGAACAGTTCTGTATTTGCACTGGTCAGAGTTTGAAAGACATATATGTTGTGTGTACTAGTGTACTCAATCCATACATAAACATGTAATCCTAACCTAATTCCAAACTCCAAATATACTCACTCAGCATGTCACAATTGTCCAAATACTCGACCATTCACATGATATTGGACTTAATTTTCGATCCTCCAAGACGGACTGGCTCAATATTGTCAGCTACATTGTATGCCTTGACAGAGAGAAGACTAAACTTAAGTCTGGCATTGCTACCACTGCTAGGTTCTGGAGCTACAGATGTGTTGACAGGAGTAATGACCGTAATAGACATCTTAAAGAAGCAAGTACATTTATAGATCTGCTGATAGTCTGGATCGGAAGACATGTTTTGGATCGAACCTTTCTTCGTGGTCAAGATTCTACCCGTGAACTGACTGTGATCATCATCATCAAATTCTTTGGCCATAGCATAGAATGGTGGATGGTCAGTGTCATCTATATTGGCCGTGATAGAAGTTAGTCCTTGAGCATTGTCAACATTTAGTCCTTTGTTAGAGACGCCCCAATCAGTGTCAGCTTTGAACTTTTCAATCATAGACTTCATAATAGGCTTTGGAATGTAGACATTGACCCAAGTTCTTCCATAATTTTGAGCCACTGAACCAGACTTAGAATGTTTTGGAATAAGATCAACATAACAGTTATCTATTGCCATAAACTCGAGAGTTCTGGGATAACCTCCAATAATATATTTGACCTTCACGTCAGAGTACCATCGATCTCCTGGATCCTCGTTCTTGGATTTGTAACGCTCATCATAAGGGAGATGAATAAGCTTATCAATTGCCAAAGTAATGTTAGGAGCTTGAGCCTTACCGAAGTGATCGTTCATCTTGTCAATCACGTGGACTAGCACATCTCTGATTTCAGGACTAACTTTATTTCCTTTGTAGTCAACTCTTCCAGCGACTTCAACATCTAATCCAGTGCCATCCAAAAGTTCTGTCAAGTTATCAACAATTGTCTTATCGTCGATAACCTCTGGAGTTGGCTCATTTGTTTGGGTGCTGTCGAGATCAAATCCTGTATCGTCAGTCATGGTGACTCCAAGGACCCTCCAACTCCAACTTGACACACAAAGGCGGCTGTTCGGAACATCTACAACAAACTGATATCTTGGCAAAGTTCTTGATCAGCATGTCCTTCCATTGCGATCCTTTGTGCTTCTTCGTTCGTTTTAGTTTGATGCGATTGCCGACATTTGGTGCGTTGTATGCCTCATAATCGATCCAATCACTGTGTTCCTCCAAAAATAGCATTGCAGAGATTCCTAATGAAGGCAGGAACGCCGTGAAGGCTTTGGTCCCTATTGACAAAACCACGCCGAGCACGTGTTTCATCGGGGATCGCCTTAGATACAGAGCGAGGAAAACAACGTCGCTTCTTTCTTGAGCCTTCCGGGATCCATCTTTCTTCTCATTGCAGTTCTCGCAAATGGATGCAATCCTTTTCTGGTCCATTGAAAATTCCTCGACTGCTTCCCTTCCGTCCAACGTGGCTTGCAGCAGTCGATGCACAATTACATCAGCGTATCTACAGAAGTGACATAAGGAGAAAAGGTGAAAAACGACATATACGGGTACATCTACACATCATGAGCTGACATACCGGCGAATTGGGCTCGTGAAATGTGTGTAGTAGGGAATGTGCAGAGCAAAATGGGACCACATATGTTCTTCCGTACCCCCGGCCGCGATGTAGTTGGCTGGTTTCATCGGAGTCTTGAGTACTTCAGTGACGCATTGGAGGATAATTTCATCTTGGCATTCTCTGCCTAGTCGATTGAGGGAACGTTGAAGAGATTCTGAACTTGTAATGTCAATCTTGAACCCAAGTGCCTCCATGGCGAGGGCGGCAGCTTTCTCAAGACCATCCCCGAGCGGAGGCTCGTGCTGGCGAAGCAAAGCAAGACCACCTGCATGAGTGATAAGTCTTTGTGCCACCAAGTAGTTTGCTAGAAGCATGTATTCTTCGATGAGTTTATTAGAATCGCGGATTGGGTATGGTTCACACATCACGGGTGTCTCTCCATCAGAGTCCAATTTAAAAGTGAGCTTGACAGCGTTCAATGCAATTGCACCATTTCGAAATCGAAGTTGACGTCGTGCTTGCGCAATTTCATTCATCAATCGGACGTCGGCTGCGACTTGATCGACGGTGTGGCCATCCGTCGGGCGTCTATCAGGAGGCCACAAGGTATCATCTAGTTGGTTCTCACCAATGGCAACTTTTCGCTCAATGATATTCTGAGCTGTAGCGTAGTCGAGTTTAGCGCAAGACTTGATGACAGACCTGCCATACCAAGCTTTGTGACCTTTTACCATCGTACCATCTCGATTCATTCTCCAAACGCAAGAGAAAGCAAGACGCTCTACATTTGGATTCAGACTGCATGCAACCTCGCAAAGAGCTTTTGGCAGCATGGGAATAACACGATCGACAAGATACACTGTTGTACATCGACGTTGAGCTTCAAGGTCGATTTGCGAATCTGGTTGAACGAAATGAGAGACATCTGCAATGTGGACCCCAATTTCTACTTGTCCATTTCCGAGATCGGTAATGTGCAGGGCATCGTCCAAATCTTTTGCCGTTGTTGGATCAATAGTAAAAATTCGCTGACTTCGGTAATCCCTCCGTCCCTTGTACATGTCGGATGTCGGCTTCCAGCCACTTTCGGATCCGTTTACATACTGGCCTGAAGCAACAACGTGCAGGCTCTCTTCGAGAACGTTTGCGGGAAACTCGCCATGGTCGACCCCGTTTTCGATCAGGAGCGCGGCAGTCTCATCCTCAATGTTTCCGCTGTGACCAAATTCTTGTACATCTACGCACGGAGGCCACTTGAAATCCTCTTGCCAAGAACCGTACACATACTTGGCCTGGAAAATGGACCCCTCCGGCGAATCTTTGAATTTCTCGGCCGCTGATTTGGAGAGACGAAACTGCTCCATAGATTTGTTGGTCGGCGTCAACAGAGTAGTACCACTTTGTAAACGTTTTAGAGTGCCAACGATCCGACGGGTCGGTTTTGCATTCGTCTGTTCGGAAGATCCTATCTCACTAGTAAACAATTTCGGAAAGACAATGTAAACTACTCGGCCGTGCCTTTGTTTGGGCCCGTCGTCTGTTTGGATCGAGGATTCTTTTGGTATGTTCTTGGATCGTCGAAGGGGCACAACTGGGTCCCATAAACGTACTTGATCTGGGTCGTCTTGCCACCATTCCTCGTTTACATCGTGGCCTCCCTTATCTCCTTCGTTCTCATCAGAGGATACACCATTTTGGTGGCTGTTTGGTGACTGGGTGGACGAAGACTTTCCAGCATTTGCTTCGTCTTGCTTTGCCTCATTAGAATTCTCTTCCTCTGGGAGTAATTCCACATACACAGTATCCCCATCCAACGCACGATTGCGTTCTATTGGACCATCCAACATAACATCCTTGACTTGGGATCCGCGATCGCAAGTACAGAAGGCCGCACCATTCTTGGCCGGCAACACTCGAAGCGTACCTCGAATCAAATTTGGATCCTGAGCATTGTACCGAGTCAAACAATCGTCCAGTGACCAGTACTTGGGATAGATAGTTTTGTTGTTGTCCCCGTTCTTGACTCTGTTGTTTGCATTGATCGTGTTACGGTTGTTGTGGTAATTATTTGTTTCGTTTGATCCATCCTTCGACTTGGAAGCTACTGGTACATTCTTTTTCTTATCTGGTCGTCCTGAGGCATCCTCCCCTCGTTCCGACTGCTGTTGTCTACCACTTTCTCTGTCTCTTGGTGGACCCTTTCTAACACCACTGTTGCCGCGACCTCTACCACTGTTGTTACGGCCGCGGCCAGGCTTTCTCTCGCCGTTTACCGAGACACCTCGTCCATTCATCTTTCCGGTCCTGTTGACTGTGAGTTATTAATCAATCTTCACTGCCGGCAATCGCTGGAGATGAGTGAGCAATCGTGTGATTGCTTCTGACGATGAATCTTCGTACTCGTCTTGTCCCAGGACTTTGATGATGGGCAGACCGTGTAATAAAAGACGATTGATAGAGCGATACTATTGTAACATTGGGATTGCTGCACAGCACGACTAAAACAGTAACTGTAAGTGTGAGTGTAGAGTTTCAAGTTTTCCTTGATTTTCAATTTTTTGGAGAAGAGTGGATTCTTTACACTGTATGATACCATAGAGTTGGTAGTAGGTAGCTACTACCGTAGTACCCAGTCGTACTACGTAACTGTACCTGGTAACTGTAAATGCACCAACTACGTAGCACTCGTACAAGGAGAAGGAAGCAAGGTACTACGACGTATTCTATTACCGTACGTATACCGGTATTGTGAAAAGCGATAATAGGAAGCTATCTTACTATTGCGAGTACGTAGCTACGGTACGGTAGTTTATTGAAACAACGTCTAACAGTAAACAACAAAATAATAACTGACTGTAACAGTAATAAACAAAATTACTTCGTACTTACTGTTAACTGTAAATAGAAGTAGTAGTATGAAGTTGTTAAACTCAAAGTGTGACACAGGAGGACATGCGACGAAGAGAGGACAACGTTTTCGAGTCCAAACCTTCTGCTTTCATGACACGCTGGCTTCCGAGTCGAAGCAACGGCGAGGTCACTATGTAATCCATCATATCATATTCCAGTTGCTGACAGGCGGGAGCGATGTCTCCGCCACAAAAATTCAAAATTGTGGATGTGTTCGAGCGGGGAGAGACTATGGCAGTGGTCTCATCCCCAACTTTTGGTGGGAGGGAATCACGCATCATTAGCACAACCGCATCGATGAGTTCTTCCATAGCAGTGTTGGCAAGAGAAAAGATCATGGAGGGACAAGTGCGAGGCTTTGGTGATGTTACAGGGGCTGAATTATCACCCGTTGTTGTATCGGAAGTTTGATACTTTTCCTCCATGGCCAGCTCGTCGTCTGGTTTCTCCACCATGGAATTTTCTCTTTCCCAAATGATTTCCATCTCTTGGACAGTTGGTAATGGACGGCCCTTTGGAAGAGACCGGAGCGAGGATCGACGCCTAACAAATGGCTTGGAACGCCGCCAAGTCATTTCCATTTCTGGCTGAGCTTCGGAAAATGATGGTTTCTCTGGAGAATGCCCGGCACATTCTGGTTTGGTAGAGGTACTCTTGGATTTCAGCAACCTAACGAGGGGCAGCTTTTCCTCAGGCCTTCGAGGCGTAACGAGAGAATCACTGTGATATCGCGAGACACTCCATCGATCTGTACGATTGGTGGGGTTGCTATATCGTTGATCGTCGCAAGTCCGGAGCGGAAAGATGAGTTGCGGATCACTGTTGATCCCATCCGATGCGGAAGGGGAAGCACCCGAATCCCACCGTGAAGACACGCTGGAGGGACAAAAGGAGACCCTTCGTTTAGTACGAGGCAGAGGTTGAGAATGGTGGCGATGAAGGATGCGCTGAGGATTTTTCATTTTTTCCTCTCGTCGTACCGTCTCAAGCAGTGCAAAACACGGCCTTTAAATTTTGTTCGATCCCAACTAACTGTAAAGTTGCTCACAGGTTGATTTGTTCAGGATGTCCGATAGAATCAAGTACAAAGTGGGCGCACGATTCCAGCCAACAACTCCTTTTCTACTATTGACAGATCGGAAACAATAATCAGGCGCAGACTGATGATAGTGCACTAATCCGGTCCAAAGAAGCAGCGCCAGCAATTTCGCAAACGGCCAAACAAGAACCAAAAACGGAGTTCTTCTTCAAGCAGTAGTCGTAGTTTCCTCGAAAAAATATGATGTTTTCTCTGTTTTTGTGTCTTGCGTCAATCATGGCATCTTCGTGCACATCATCACTTCAATCTGAAAAATAGGAAATTGTGTCCATTGTGTTCGGAAGACCGTTTGGGAGACTGGAGACTGGTCTTGCATGTCGGTTGCCTGAGAAAGACTAACGTTGATATATTGCTGGCGCAAAGGAACATTGAGGATGACTCAACGATTATTGTTCAACAAACTTCTCTCTCTCTAGAGAATACACAATGACTCTTTGTCGTTCTTGTGATGTCCTTCCGAACTCCCAACAAATTTCTTTTCGTTCGTTGAGCGCTAGCTAAACTAGCTAGTCGCAGATGGGTGGGTGGCCTGCGTCACGTCGAATCTATTGATGACAGTAACAGTAAGTCGTACTACCGTATCACGTACCGGTAGTACGAATCACTACGTACCGTATGTGAATACAGGAATCCGGAATTTCAATATTCACAATTATTTATCATATTTTTTGAGGTAAGAATAATGCCCTGGAGACCACCGATTTCACAGTCAATTGTTTCAAACTTCACAGTGAACAACATTTTTTGACGCGGATCAGATCTACCTACGTAGGTAGGTAGTACCTTTCACTCCAACTTTACTTTTCGTCACATCGAATCGTTTCCTAGATCCTACCATGGCGCCTACTGAAGCGCAGCTCAAGGCCTCCAAGGCTAAAATTTTGGCTGGCGGAAAGCCAGCCAAAGCGAGGACCCAGCGATATCTCAAATCGATCGAACCTCAACTCAAGGAACGGGCAAAAAGCACCCTTCTCTTGAAAGGCATCAAATGCAGTCAAGCTATGGGAAATCTCATCAAGGATATGCGAGCCATGCAAGCGCCTAATGCTAAATTGCTAACCAAAAAGAATCAAATAGTTGCTTTTGACATGGACGGTCAGAAATCATTGGAGTTTCTGACCACAAAAAATGATTGCGCACTATTTGCTCTTGCAAGCACCAACAAGAAACGACCCAACAATCTCGTCATGGGGCGAACCTTTGATCATCAACTTCTTGATATGGTTGAATTGGGCATTCTGCGCTACAAGGGCATACATGATTATGGTGGATCGGTACCAAAAAAGCGAATGGGATCCAAACCATTGATGCTGTTCCTTGGCGATTTGTGGCAACGGGACTCCAACTGTCAAAAGATGCAGAATTTGTTGATTGACTTCTATCGCGGCGATGTTGTCGACAAGCTTGTGGTATCTGGTATTGATCACTTGCTTATGTTTGTGGCCTCTCACGATCCTGCTGTTACCACATCGAACAGCAGCAGCTCAACTCCTCCCCGTGTGATTATTCACCAGCACACTTACTTTTGCAAACTCAAAAAGGATCCTAACGATCCTACCTCCAAAGTCCCCGTCCCCTTTCTAGTTCCGTGTGGACCTGATTTCACTATGCAAATTCGACGGGCTCAGTTTGCCGAACCCGATTTGTGGAAGCAATCTCTAAAACAACCTCAAGGCCTCCAAAAAAAGAAAAAGGCCAAGAATCATTCCACCAACCTATTTGGCGAGGTCATTGGTCGGTTGCATTTGGAAAAGCAAGAGGTGGACAAGATGGGAGGACGCAAGAGCAAGGCGTTGAAAAGAGCGGAAAAGGCAGCTGCCGAGGAAGAAAGGGAGGCCATCGAGGCCGAGTTGGGCAAGGAAGAGCAAGATTTGAAACAAGAATTCAAGCAAACGTTTGGTTTCGAATCGTAACAGTTCGATGCACTAGTACAGTCTACATTTTCAGTAGTTTTGCTATAAAATTTGTATTGCTCTAATCAGGATGCTCATTAACATAAGTGTTGTAAAAAAAGGGATTGAATCGGACCGGTAAAAAAATACACAAGAGAGATAACGTGTTTCACACAATATACAGACAGCACTATCACTACTCGTTTTATACGGTCAAGGGGGTACCAGGAGGATGACCAGTAGTGCTGCAGCAGACGGCAGGGTAGGTTTCGTATTCACCGGTATGACGCGCCATTTGAGACAGAGTGCAGCATGTGCAGAAAAAGGCACAGCACAAATCTTCACAGCCATGGCAGTGCTCCTCAGGGATAGAGTATTGTTGTCGGACACTTTGGCGGGTACGGCAGAGACTGTACAGGGACCAAACTCCAAACAAGAAACTGCCAACCAACTTCAAGGCGACAATCAATGTTGGAGTGTTTCGGGGTCCATACTCCAACGACGCCACTTCCAGCGAAATCGAGTAAATCATGTAAGATACCAATAAGAGGACAACTACCTTGAAGGTATTGTTGGTCGCCACTCTTTGTCCGGGTTCTCCTAACCAAGTCAATGACATACGGGTCATGATTTGTGCCATGGAAATCTTGCTACAGAAAAAGGCACAGCACCAAGAGGCATGGCAATATCCTGGCTCGAAACAATCAAACAACCCGTCCTTCCATCGTCCCGTGGGAGCATTGATGCGATCCTCTTGAACGTTCATAGGGAGAGGTGTCAAAAATCGCTGTCCTTCTTCGACGCCTCCTTCGGGCTGTGATGACGAGGGAAATGGGCAAAAGGAAAGTGGCGTGCGATTGTGAGTTACAATTGCAAGAGGAGTGACATGCTGAAAACTGAGGATGATAGTGCGTTCATTGGACCGTCCGACAACACTGGAGTAGAGCAGACAGATTATGTGCTGTTCTAAGCACGTACCACTTCGCATAGAAAAGGTCGGCTCGGATCATCGTTCAAGAGAGCTTCAAAGGTGTATCCAGCGGGAAGAGAAGCCGGAGCTGTGACGCTGACCATCAAAGGCTTGATTTCTCCCTCGTCGACGTTGACATAGTCTTCCGATGCCATCTTGCTAGTTTCTTTTTCTATCTTGGCGTTTTGATCCTATCAAAAGATAACGGTGTGGCACAAGAAGGGGATGATATCACTGCACGTTCTACTGCTTTGGAAGGTTGCGGAAAAATTACTGCAGTAATAAGACAACAACACTAACATTATTGTTGATACTGATGTCACCAAAAATTAGAGCTGTTTGATCGGCATCAAACTTTGTGCTGGCGCGCTCTGCAGCCAAATTCGATTCCGTTGATCGACACGAACTGCTTCTGATCATGTGTATATGTAAATGTAGTATTAATCATATGATTGTAGTATGCCATCACATGCTGACGTTCACAGACCAACTCCAAGCATAACATCAATCACCATCCATGGAGAGAGGCGAAGTCTGCTCCAATCATTCATGATCTCTATAGGCTCTACTGCACTTAGAAAGTGGCAAATACAGTGATCACCCTGCCATTCTCCCGTGCAGCTACTATTGAGGACCTTTGTTTCTTCCTAATCTGCTCTCTTTGTTCGCCATGTTGTCTCTTCCACCGACTCTGTTGGTAGCCGCGATTCTGCTCAAGATTTTCAACGCTTGTAATGGATTTCTGGTTCCTCCGCCAACAGTTGTAAATTGTTGCCCAACAGGATCCTTCCACGATACAACTACATCTTTGTTTGTTCAGAACGAACCCGATATCACCGTTCTGCAAGACGATTGGTACGACGACAACGATAACGACAACGATTACGACGACATCAAGACCCCGTACGTTCCTCCAGACTTTTCCGTGATTGACAACGATGATGACGATGGTGGATATAACCCATCTTCCAAAGTTTCGCCCCCAGAAATCAGGATTGAAAGAGATTTACGAGATCGCAGAAACTACATCAACGATGACGACGACTATGCCGAAGCTTCGTCAAAATCACGACCACGTAATGTTCGAATCAAAAAACGTGAAACACCTTCCATGGCTGGCACGTCGTGGATGGAAAAGAATGCCAAATTTAGCAACGAAGAAGATAGTACTATTGAAGATCCCTACGGCAGTAACTGGAATAGAGGAGATCAATCACCAAGACGATCTCGCGGGGGCGACGACCGCTTCAAGAGATCGATTGCAGATACCAAAACCTTTCGACAGGATTTTCGCAAAACCCGAGTCTTTGTCCAAGGCATCCCAGAAGGAGTATCTTGGCAAGACTTGAAGGATCACTTTCGTGTTGCTGGAAATGTTGTCTTCGCATCGGTCAGTGTTGATGTCAACACCGGCATTACGAAAGGTCATGGAATTGTGCAATTTGAAACGACTGACATGGCCCAACGTGCAATCGATATAATGGCCGACTATCCCTTGAATGGGAGAAATTTGTTTGTCCGAGAAGATGTGCAAGAAAATAAAAATCCCAATGCTCGTCTCAGCAACGATCAGCCCAGGGGACCTACGCCACCCACCAAGTGGAAATGTGCCAATGAAGACAATGCCGTCTTCATGTCTGAGGAAGAGCTCCTTTCCGTTCGTAACCTCATCAAGGCCCGCGACGATGCCAGAAGGCGAAAGAAGTATGATGTGTCAGATCGCATTCGCGACGAATTAAAAGACTCGCACGGCGTCTTTATTGACGATCGTTTGAAAATGTGGTGGACATCGATGGATGGCAACAAAGTTCCGAAATCTATCCATGATATCAAAGGCGATGGACGTTGGAAATTAAAGCCGTGGCGTCAAATTCCCACTACGCCGGAAAACGACGCATGTGTCAACGCAGACTTGGTGGAGGGGTTGTTGAAGCAACGTGACGTTGCTCGACGAGAAAAGGACTTTTCCACTGCTGATGCCCTGCTGGAAGAAGCTCGAACCTCCCCAGATGGCGATTTGACCCTTCGCATCCATGACGAGAGCCGCACTTGGCGGGTATGGACCGACGATCGACCTTCTTTTGGTAACGATTCGTATCAAGAACGAAGGCAAATGCCATCGGATCCAGAGGATGCTCGAAAGTCTGCCGCCAGGGAATGCATCGAGATCACCAAGGAACACGCACCAGAAAAAATCGACGAGATTATTGACGTTCTGAAAAGATTCAAGGGTCGGGAATTCCAAGTTTTGAAGCGATTGAAGCAACAATATCTATAGATTTTCATTTATTACGCCGATTACTAACGCTACTAGTAGCAGTTGTAGTATCATTTCGTTGTTTCGAGCTAGAGCAATAATATGCGCATCCTACTGATTGACTCCATTCCATTTCCCCACTGAGGTATCGTCAATATTCTTGTATGATACTCTCTCCGGAGCAGTTTCAAATTCGTGGTGGTTGAAACTGGCTAGGTAGCTACCGTACTACCGGTACTTGCTAGCAAAAATTGATTGGTGATGAGCGTATCCATCCATTTTTATTTCTTTTTTCATTTTTTTTAACAGTTACCTGTCTTTTTTCCGAATCTTCTACTCGAAAAATCAAACAATCATCTGGAACAGAGTCAAACTCCCATCATCTGAAGATCTCTTGCACACCATCACTCATCCAAAGGCATCATCAGACTTCTCGTACTTGATACCTACCAGATATAGGCTGCATCTACGTCTCTTCTCCACTTTTTTCTGTTGGGGAAGGACGGCCAAATCGAAAGAACGGCAACTTTTGAAGGAAGTCCGATCAAAAACAGTTGATCCACTGGCGAATGCAACGTCAGTTTGCAACCTTCAAGGGAATTCCGTCGGCCTGCATTCGTTCTGAGTTTGGGCGAGATCAAGTGTATTCATTGTATCGAGAAGCAGTCTTAAGATGACTAGAACGCGAGAGATATCCTTGGCTGCAGTAACTGGCAGAAATCCACTGGTACAATTGCATAGGCACAACACTCGGCAAATCTTTTGGAAGTCTACTGGCATCGTCACGTTGGCCTTGACTTGCACCATCAGTATCTTACCTTGTTCTGCATTCACCACAATCACTGCCACTAGACGTTCATCGCTGACCTCTACTCCCTTTGAGCTTGACTACTATGATGACTACGAAAATCCATTTGAGCCCGATTCTTCGTCCGGGGGACGTTCCTCCTTGGCTTGTCCTCCGGACACCAAGTTGGTGATTGGTCTCAACAAATACTCCCATGATGCCACCTTGTGTGCAGCCGACGCCAAGACCGGTAAAGTATTGTTTGCTATTTCCAAAGAACGCCTGACGCGACGAAAACACGACGCGGGAAACGCCGCCAGAATGGTCGAAGCCTGCTTGGATGCTCTCGATTTGAATTATGACGACGAATGCATTCAAAAAGTTGTCATGAACAATCATCACCATCGCATATTGCCGTTAGAACGCAACCGAAAGCACATGGAGTGGGAAATGGGACTTGGAATAAACGGAGGATCTGAAGAAGGCTACGATGATGAGTACAATTTGTTGGAACTGGCTGAAGATGGACAATGCACCGAATTGTCTCATCACTTAGCACATGCATATTCCACTGCGACTCAAGCTCCCTTTGACAAGGGTATGGTAGTGGTTATGGATGGAATGGGGGAGAGTTATCGGACCATGCTTCAAGCCAAACTCAACAATGATCCTAGTTACGTCAGTGATTTGAGCTTTCCCTCCGTCGAAGGCAAGTTTCCTTTCACGTGCATACCAAGCAATCTGTCCGAACTGGCTCAGTCGAGTCCGTTTGACTTCCGAGAAGCCGAGAGCGTCTACGTCTTTGAAAAGATGGAAACGACAATGAATCTGAAGCCAGTCTTTAAGCGCTTCACCCCAGAGAATTCCCCGCCAACGTTGTACAATCATGGCTTTGAGAATATGGATAGCGTTGGAGCCCTGTATTCAAGAGCTTCCTCGCATATTTTTGGCGATTGGAATGCCTGCGGAAAAGTTATGGGATTGGCTCCTTGGATGCACTACACGTGGAAAGACTTTAACGGGAAGACATTCACGCCAATTGAATTGGAAGAACCCATAATGGGGGGATCTCTGTATTCGGAATTGAAGGGACAAAACTTTCGCCAAGATAAAGATCTCATTGCAGGTGCACCCCTGATATCTCGAATGGATTCGGATTTGTTTGATTCGCAAGGAAACGTCATCCCAAAACGACGATATGACTTTGACGATAACGACGATGACAACGCACTGGAGACAAGAAGTAGCAACAAGGAACGGGAGTCGCGACTTCCAACCAAGGTAGCACTAGAAGCGATATCTCTTGCTTATCGGATACAAATTGATCTCGAGAATGTTCTCATGGACTTCGTGCGTCACTGTAAAGATACGTACCGAGAAGATAACTTATGCATTGCTGGCGGCGTCGGTCTTAATTCCGTTTTGAATGGAAAGCTCTCCCGTGATCTTGGATTCAAGCAGACCTACATCTCGCCCTATCCAGGTGATGATGGAATTGCAGTGGGATGTTGCGCATATGGTCTGTTCGGCAATGCGATACTTGACAAAACCAACGACGAAGGGGCAAGAGAACGCCCACCCGTCTGGAAATCACCTTTATCTCCTTACCTTGGACCTGATCCTACTGAGAGTGAGATCAAAGCTGCCATAGAGGATGCAGCTCCATGGTTGGAAGTCGAGACAGTAAGAGATGAAAACACCCGAATAAAGATCGCCGCCGAAGAGATTGAAATCGGAGGAGTGGTGGCTTGGTATCATGGTCGATCTGAACTCGGTCCTCGAGCGTTGGGGCATCGGAGTATTCTGGCTGATCCACGAAAGAAAGGATTGGTTCGTTGGATCAACCAACAAGTCAAACAACGAGAATCTTTCCGCCCTTTCGCTCCAAGTGTCTTGGCAGAATATGCATCGGAATGGTTTGAGTTAGAAACCAGTAGCAATCCTGATGACAAAGCCGAAGTCATCCTCCCCACAGAAGATGAGAACGAGAAACGAGAGGAACCCACTGCAATTACCACTCGTACAAAACTACTAGAGAAGAAGACGAAAACGGGTATTCCAACAGTACCAAATGTCAGCCCGTATATGAGTCTTACTGCGATGGTGAAAAAGGAGAAGAGGAAAGGAATTCCAGCTGTAACGCACGTTGATGGCTCCTCGCGTCTACAGACTGTGACTCCGGAAGCCGAGCCGCTCTACCACAAATTGATCACCAAGTTCTACGATCTGACCGGTATCCCCATGGTCTTGAATACGTCTTTCAACACGTTGCCAGGAGAACCCATCGTTGAAAGTCCCAAGGACGCAATTCGAAGTTTCCTCTGCTCCATGGGATCGATTGAATTGTTGGTTATGGGCGACTATGTGATCAAACGCAAAAAAGCCAATCTCAGATCCTTGCTCGGAGAAATCGACAAGTCGGGCAAAGCATTGGTTGTTGAACCAACGTGCCCCAAACGGACTGGACCGTGCAAGTTTGAAACCACCTTTGAAGCCGACGCGGATGAAATAGATGAAGCTTCTGTCGTCACTCACACGCGTGTTCGGATGCCCAAACGCCCCATGCACAATGATGGAAAGGGGGAGTGGTTTGAGCTGTTGGACGAACTGGAGGGCGAGCTTCTGTCTGTGGCCGATGGTACTAATTCTCTCAATGATATTTTAGCTCAATACACCGCCGTCAAAAAGAGTGATGAGGGTCCTTTGAGTGAAAGTCGCGAAGAAGCGACACAGACGTTGGTTCAGAACGTTGTTGGCCGTCTTGTTCGACTCTATGAGAATACTCTGATAAGTTGGTGATCAGCTTTACAGCATCTTCAATTCTGCAACAGGCAAAGGGACCTTAAGTGTCGCTCTACTACAACTAGATTTTCGCTGCTTCCAAAATAGAGGTACTTCGTATTATGATAGCAGTTACGTACTGATACAAACTACGGTACAGTACCCATACGTCGTAGTCTTTACTGTTAGTTAGCTGTGGTACGTTGAATGAGTTGCCGTACATACCGTACTACTGTGCGGTACTCCACTGTTAATACCTGCCGTATGTAACTGGGATGTGTACTGGAGTGGAGACGTATGCGATTCTGATGCCTTCACCCTTCACGGAAGAATAAACGCTTTGGCCGCTTCCGGAAGTTTGACTATCTCGTTGTTGACACTGTCCTACTCGGAGTACGTTCCGTGGACAAGTTCCATCACATGGGAAAGATAATCGTATTTCGTCCCGAATTTAACTAGCATCGCACAATCAATCATCTTCGATCTTTTATACACACGTCGTAGGATGTGTTGGAATCAATCCAATCGAAAGAACTTAACTTCCTCTCCTTGTACATCTTTTATAGATCGCTGTTGTCGGATCAATCCATTCCTTCAAGCATCGCTCGCTGGTCGCCATGGGAATTTGTTTCAGTGGTCACAGTGGGTCCAAACTGATTGAGGATACCGACGGAGGAGCGGACGAGTACCATGCTCGTTTCTCGGAAGATCGAGTACTAGGGGAAGGCGAATTTGGCGTCGTTACATTGGTTCATGATATGAGAGGAGGTGGAGAAAGAGCTTTGAATACTATTGGTGCGACGAATGAATCATCCATGGCATGCAAGACACTTCGAAAGGGCGTCGTTTTCAAGGACAATACACTGTATGCTCCCGTCAAGGGCGAAGTATTACAACGCGAGGTCAATATTCTACGAAAGCTAAATGGAGAGAATTATTGTCTTAAAATGGTGGCGGTCTATGAAACATCCCGTCTGATTTATCTGGTCACCGAATTTTGTGCCGGTGGAGAGACCTTTCAATACATTTCCCGACAGGAAGAGGATCTTCGCACCGACGACGTGTCTCGCATCGCCTTTCAACTTTTATCGGCAGTAAATCACTGTGAGAAACACCATGTTATACACCGTGATATCAAGCCCGAGAACATAATGATGGTGACGCCAGCGCCTGGTAGTGACTTACGTCTGATTGATTTCGGGTCCGGAACAGACCAGGTAGTGGAAGATGTACACACGACATTTGCTGGATCGGCCTTTTACATTTCCCCCGAACTATTTCAACGAACGTACAATGAAAAAACGGACGTATGGTCGGCTGGTGTGTGTTTGTACGTTATTGTGGCTGGGTATCCCGCCAACATGCTACAACGAGCCTTCAACATGCTACAAACGAACGACCGGGACTTGAAGAAATTGCCCAACATGCCAGATGACATGCCAGATTCATACTACGACCTCTTGAACGAGTTGCTCGTCTACAGATATAAGAAGAGAAAGTATGCAGGAGAGCTTTTAAACCAAGACTTTGTACAATTCCACAAGAATGCATTTTCTGTTGAAAACATTCTCGCGGAGGCTGCCAATCCCGGACTTGTGGACGGTTCGAAGAAATCACGGACGCAGTCGATCGCCATTCGTGGTAGTGTTGGGCGACACTCGTTGTTTTTGGATTATCAAAAGTTCGAACGTAGTCTAACGACGCTCTTGGCGACCTTGATGACAAAGAAGGAATTGGAGGAATTTGTTTCGACTGCCCAAGAAAGCTTGAAGACAGAGAAAAATGAGGAGGAGGAATCAGTGGTTCCGCCCGTTACAGAGCATGTCGAAAAAAAGTCTCTGGAGATTATCAAGGTTTCCAAAATGAAGGAGATTCTTAGAGGAAAAGAAAACAATAAACAAATGTAAGGATCTGGAGAAGCTGGCCGTGTTGTTTGCTGATCGATCGCCCTTGCCTCTCATTTGTTTGCTCCCCTACTTTTCAAAAGTTTGGAAATGATTGACAAACTCCCGGGTGTCAAGATGTATGATTCCTTTGCTTACGATACTGCACTTTTACACTACTTTGTCAGCGCTGACAAGGGACGCCGTACTCAAAGTGGATCCAATACTGCCCGATCAATGCGTCTCAGCGGTGGATCCTTGCGGGGATCCTTTCGCAGTGCCAGCATGCGTGGGTCATTCCGAAGCAAAGGACGATTTTCCCTAAAAAGATCAGGATCATTTAGCGGCCGTGCAGGTGCAAAGGGTCCGTTCGCAACGGACAACGGTTCTGCTGGGTCCAATTCTCGTAATGGGGGCAAAAGATCGAGTGTTCCCGCTCCAGTAGCATTGCGACGCGCTGGAAGTAGATGATTGATATTTCCATCCGAGTAGTGCTTGATTCACCGTTTGGATGTTTTTACACTATGTAATAATAGCATCAATTTTCCTAGGAAGGGATAACATCACGTCATATTTACAATCTTGCAAATCTTTATTGGAAGAGTATACACTGTCAAAATGATTCGTTGTCCTTTCCAGTACTAAGTCGTAGTCTATTACTGCCGCAGATACGCTAGTAGGTTTCAGCACCTCGTTCACAATCAGGGAAGTCTGTTTGGGATGATTCACGCGCGCATGCCTCCCTCATCAATTTCCCGGGAAACTGATGAAAGATCATTCCACAAGCACCGACATCATTATTATATTTTATTATTATTTTGTTGTCGATGACCCGCCAAGATCATTACGACAGTACTGCGTATAGGGCATAACCTTCCGTTTTGCTCTTGTCCAAACCCATTGATTGCTGGCCTGATACGCCTACAACGTGAATCTTTTAAAGCGCAAAATCTCAACGCACCGCCACGAACCTTGTATCGACATCGATAGCTACCCTAACTCTACAAGCAACTGCACATCCAGTCATTGATTCAAACCCCACGAACCGATCATCATCATCATGGTGGAACGAGTTCAATACGCGTTGGCAACCAACGTCAGCAAGCCAGAAAACAAAGGGACAGGTCGAGCGAAAGTGACCGATTATCTTATTACTACATCGTTTCAAAAGGGGCAATCGCTCGTCCGACGTACCTTTGAGGATTTCGAATGGGTTCAAGGGCAACTGGTGGAAGAGAGAATGGGAATGTAAGTGTGTGGTTCGGCGTGAAGCTTGGGATGGTACGCACATCTCGATTTCCTTTGTTTTTCGTGATCGATCTATCCATCGATGACTCACAGTCAGTTGTTCCTGTGTTTTCTTTAGTATCGTTCCTGTACTCCCCATCAAGAAACCAACCAACAATAAGGACAAATTTTCGGAAGAATTCATCAAGGAACGCCAAGAAGGTCTGGATCGGTTTTTGCAACGGATTATTCATCACAGTGAGCTGGTGGACGCTCCATGCTTGTTGCCATTCTTCACTGCCAATCCGGCCGACTGGGAAACAGCCAAAGCCAATGCGACGAAGAACGAGGTTGTAGATGAAGACGATGACGAAGACCCCAACAGCATAAAGATCGACGCTCATGCTGCGATGCACACGCCGTCGCAAGAAAAGAAACGTGGACCACTGGGAAAATGGTTTGCCGCCAAACGAGATCAGTGGGCGTTGCAAAAGAAAAACTTGATTTTGGAGGAAACGCCAGCCGAGGCGAAAAAGTTCGGAGACTTGCACACCTACGCCGATCATTTGGAGGTGTGTACTCGTATTTTGTCCGAAGATTACGAGCAAATGTTGGGATCTTACTCCAGCATGGCCGAAAAGTACCAAACCATGGGAGCTGCCTTCACACAAATGTGGGGTGAGCATGAATTGTCTACAACCAACAGCAGTCAACTGTATCAGACGCTTGGACAAACTTGGGCCAAAATAAGCAAGCGAATTGAAGGAAGGATGGCATCGGGCAAACGACACTTTGCCACTCCTGTGGATGATTTGATTATGGATGTGATGGCACTAAAGGCGGCTCTAACAAAACGCAAGACGGCAGTATACAACTACACAAAGCAATTGCAAGAAGGACGAAACTTGCAAGAGCAAATGGACAAAATTCGACAGAGCGCCGACTTTACCGGACAACAAGACAAGTACTATCAACTAGAAAAGGATATTCGAAGGAGTGATCTGAAAGTGGAAGAGATGCGAAAACAGTGTGAAATGGTGACATCGCGATTGACACGGGACATTGATCGGTTTCGAATGGAGTGGCACGAGCGGATGCGTCAAATCCTAGAGGATTTTCACAAGCAACAAATCGAGTTCTTGCAGCAACAGTCGATGGAATTCTCCAGCGCTCTTTCGGCACTATCCACCTTGGATACTGGAAGATCGGATCTATCAACAGGACCTCCCGCACCAGTTGCGAAGACAGAGATTCATATGTCCTATTCGACGGGAGGTGCCAAACCGGTAGTTGGCTCCTCCATCCCGGTCGACAATGGAGTATCTTTTCCAGAGGTTGCTCCTCCCCCTGCTTCAGCGCCTCCACCTCCACCACCTCTTAGTCCCGACCCGAGCAAGTCGTTCGAAGATACGAAATCATTGGATTCGGTCGTTTTGGAAAACAGCACATCGGAGGACGATGACTTTGGAGCCATGGGCGGAGAAATCAAACTGAGCGAAAAGAGTGGTGCCGTCATGACATCGCTATAAAAAGTGTCTCTTACAATAATGGTTGATGGTTTTTGTTTCCCGGTAAATCTACTATCCTACAATTCGTACGCCATCAATCTGAAATGGGCCTTTTTCTTCTTGATTGTAATTTGGATCACGACGTTGATTTGGTTATACGACCCCCCCTTGCCGTCAGTTTTGTCGTAGCGTACCTTCAATTCAACGTGAATTCTGCCTTTTGCAAGCAGTCCAAAACCTTGTGTCTGGGCATCAGTCTCGTGAATAAAATGCGGTATACATAGCAGATGTCCCACACTGGGTTCATGAGAAGATCCCACTTTGTTTTTTTTAATTGTTGAATTTTCCCATGGTCACTCTCGCAGCCATGTTGTCGAGGCGGCTTGGGTCCTCAAGAGACTGCATTTCCGAAATACGTTCCATGTGATGTTCCTGTGATCATTGATCGGAAAGACAAATAAAAAACAGTATGAGCTTCCTTTTCTTACTTTTGGTTTCGTGCAGCGATGGAATCCCAGCAAAAAGTGTCACACCAGGATTCGTGTCCCGCTTCTATACAATCACAATTTTTTTTTATAAAATTCATAGATACCCGTACCTTGCTATTCGTTTCTTCCATGTGTGCCAACTTGCGTTGGAAATTATGAAGCTGACGAGACGCACGGTCATAGTCTTCCTCCGACAAGCGACGACGTCCGGCATTATGATCGTCTACCGATCGACGCCGATCTTGGATCATTTCCCTCAATTTGGCCATGCGACGATCGTGATGGTCCTGTACGGCAGCCAATGTACGCTAGAGAGAGAGAGGAAGAAGAAGATGGAAGAATACAAACGAAAAAAAGAAAAGTCAGCCACTGGATGGTAAAAATCCAAAAGAAAAGGCGGCGTGTGGTCGGATCACAATAGAGTGTTGTGGGTGTTGGGTGACATTCTCTCAAGCAACAACGCCGTTTGTATTGGTGTGCTTTTTTCTTCCTACTACTCATCTGAATTGAACGTACCTCGTCCGTTTTCAATGTTCGTTGCATGGTATGGTCTTTGTTGTTGTGAGAGACTTGAGCAATAGTTGTGGCGGTCAAGGCCAAAAAGGATAACACGGAAAGAACCTTCATCGTCAAAGGAAATCAACTACAGTAATGTATCGTAACAGTAACCGATGATTTTACAACAACAATGTTAAAGTAGTTGTGAGAGTAAATGGAAATAAAATACGAGAAGTCCATGAGAGTTACGAAAAGAGAAGAAAAAGTACACAAGAACTATCCTGGTTTTGTCAAACCAGACTCTTTGAGAAGCTATCTATGATGATACATCGAGCAGACCTGGTGCGAATCGAATAATCGGTTCTGCTTTTTCGTTTCTCATGTTTATTTACTATGTCGCCCTGTCTCTCCACTCCAAATAAAAAAGGAAATCTTCCTCCTTGCACACTCGTTTCGTCGGTATGATCTCTAGAATGCATGACATGACACCACTTACATTTGAATGTCAAACTGTTGTCGTAATTAGCAAACGCTCTCTTTTTAAAAATAAAATGGAAACAGAAACGACCTTCTCGTGTGACTGTGTATCGAAGAGAAAGAGAGAAAGGTAAAAAAAAAAAGGTTTGATGTTTCTTCGTTCCGAAATGTTATAGTAATAATACAACTACTGCTACGTAGAATTGAACGTATTTTTGTGTAGAAGAGAGAGAAAAAAAACAAAGAGGATGGCTGTCTTTTCGCGCGATGCGCACAAAAGAGCTGGATTTGTCACGTTAGGGTTAAAGCTTGTGAATCTAAAACAAGTTAAAACAAGAGTTTACAGTTAATAACTGTTCATTACTGTAAAAATATCGATGAAAGTAGAGTATCTTGCGCGATCTCGACTACACTTTTCAATGGCGACATCATCGGATTGGAATTGGCAACAAAAGACACCGTCATCATCAACCTCTGTGCACGAGAATACAACTCCAGCGGTAGAGCTATCATAGAACAACCAGTTGTTGACAACAGAACACGACTGAGAGTGGATACCGGGAGGAATGTGTGCGCTGTCCAAGAATCGAAAGTTCGGAGTTGAATGGAGCCGGCGACGACGATACATGCTACAAGAAAGATTTCGACGTAGACAACCGTACTACTGATGATGGCAAGATCTCATTTTATAAAGAACCGTTTGGCAAAGAGTTTTCATTGCTCTTTTTAGTGTTGTTTGTCACCTCATTCACAGTCACTACGTCTCATCCACAAAACAGGCAAACAACGTTTGATTGCCCACCATTTTGACTTTCTATTCACACCATGAAGGAAGTAACTCAACCCACACAGTCTTCCAATAGAAGTAGAAGAACAGAACGTAGAATGCGTCGGGAACAAACATCCATGGCTACCAAATCAGCAATGGTTACTATCTTGCTAATGATGCAAATGGCTTTGTTCTGTTCGGCATTCCAGCCTCAAAGCACTCCTATTCGACCCAAAAAGCCGCACGAATACGCCAATCTTCCTTCTGCAGAAGAGGAGGAGGCCCCGTCGTCGTCATCATCATCATCATCGTCATCCTTTCATCAGCGAATGCTCTTGCGAGTCAAGCAGATTGATGCACAACAACGTCGGAAACAAAAATCCTCCTCGTCCTCTCCTCTGATTCAGCCAGTTCTCAACATGGAAGAGTTCAAGACTGTTCTGAATGAGAATCACGACTACATGGTCGTCCTGTGGACAAGTCCATGGTGCAAAGCGTGCAACGCCCTTCGACCTGCTATGAAGACCTTGGCCAAACACCACCCAAACGTCAAGTTTGTTGAGATACCGGTACTGGAAGACAATGCTAACTTGCACCAAGGATTGGAAGTACCATCAGTGCCCTACATGCACCTGTACCTTTCCGAATGTCAACTGGCGGAGGAACAAAAACTCAATCGAAAGCGCATGTCAGCTGTACACAAAATGCTGCAAGATTACCAAGAAGGCGAGTGCTCTTTGGAGCGTCTCGGTCCATGGTCCACTTCCTGTCCCTACTCGTATTATCCCGTACCCAGTTCGGGCAACGATGCCACCATGCCTTGGTCATTGCGCCCATAGACACAAGTTTGCAACAGCAACAACTCAAGACTTTTGTTGCAGCCACCTCCTTTTTGAACCCACGTAGTAGATCATACAATAAACATATATAATATATTCTTTTAGAATAGAGGGAGAATCAATTCATTCTGTCCAACATACTGTAGTACGTACCGGTAGTACCGGTAACAGTAAAGTATGTAGTTCGGCAATCATGGATCATTGCTAAAAAAATAACTGCTGTTTAACCTCCGTAGTGAGTAGGCTTGAGGGAAGTCAAATGAGTCGAATCAATAGTCCCTACTGTCGTACACGTCGTACACTACCAACATCGAAACAGGAAGGTATGTATGATACAAAAACAATACACAAAACTCCGGACGGAAGAAAAGAAAATTCGTTCATCCGGGAGATGATCCAAAAAAAAAGAGAAAGATGCGATCTCATCACTACCTTCACCGATCCTGCGCAAGAAATTTACAAATACGACACGACTCTTAGTGTTGCCGAGAGCTGGCGACAACAGCCGCCCTTGTAACCTACACTGTTTTTATCACTTTTCGGGAAGGATAGCTGTCGCCGACGTTGAACTGCTGTTGTCGCTGTATGGTGCAATCATCGTGTGGTGTGTACACCGGGAGCCGACCACCATCTCTTGTTCGGCAAAATCCCTCAGATCGATAGCTTATCGGCACCTTGTTGTCACCAAGCAATTTTCACAATACCATGGCTTCTGTCTCAGACGCAATACGCCCACCGCCGCCCTTATCTTCCTCCTCTTCGTCTTCCTCCTTTGTGATCATCGAACACGACGACGTGAAGGATATTAGTCGTATCAAAACACCATCACCCATGAAAGATTCCGATTCATCCGTGGAACGAAAGGGCAGCGACAACGCCGAAACTGCTCAAAGCGACAGTACCAAAATAAACAAGAACGACGAATCGTGTCACCATGATGTTGAGGATCGTTCACGCAGAAGCCCCGTCCGGATAGGTGGTCCAGGATCCCGACTGCCTCGAATGGTGGAATCATTCTTGTCATGGGTTTTGGCCTTGTCGTGTTTGAGCGTCGCTTGTTGGTACTACTTTGTCGTTGGTAAAGCTAAAACGAAAAGAAAGGGCAACCAGAAAAAAATAGAAAATAATGATTCTTTGAGTTCCATGCCTCTCATGACGCATTGTCCCAGAGAACTGCTGTCTGTCGCGACCGTTGAAGGCTTGATGGAGCGCTATCAGCAACTTCAATCTTTGATCGTCCGAGCAAACTTGGGGAAGGACCACCATTCCAATGACTTGTTAACGTTTCTACGCAACAACCATTCTGCCCGACGGTTGTCGTCTTTGATCATGATCCAACGGCATCGGCGTTGTGAGTTGTGGCATGAATTCTCGACGCAGTTAAATGCAAAGCACATCAAGTCCGACGCGAAGGATTCAATACCACTGCTCACCACATTGATATCCGTATGGCCAGAACTTGTCTCTTTGCCCAAAGAAGAAATGACTGGTGTCGATACAAGTAACCTTGACATATCTGTAATAGTTCCTCTGTACAAGGAAAACGGGCGTGGGTTCCTCACAATACTAATGGGTTGGATAAACACTGCGGATGACCCCACGATGATTGAATTTATCATTGTTGACGCCGGAGGCTGCACTCATATGACGGAAGTTAAAGCGATGTTGCAACCAAACAACAATAATCATATCCAACACAACTTGCAGGATGTTATTGTGAACATTTTGGACTTCAAAGAGGGCGGTGGGCGAGGTCCTTGTCTGAATTACGGGGCACGATATGCTCAGGGTCGCTTCTTTACATTTCTTCATGGTGATACACGCTTGTCGCCGCACTGGGACACGGTGATACGAACAGCCTTGGGTACGAGCTCGGATGGAACTGTGAAAACCTTTTGTGCCTTTGCTTTCGCCATCGACAGAAGCCCAACAGCGTCTCACAACGTCATCAAAGAGCGCTACGACCCACCTGGTTTGAGTGCGATCGAAACTACAGCAAATTGGAGATGTCGACTCTTTCAATTGCCGTATGGCGATCAAGGCCTCAGCATTCCTAGGTACATTTTTGAGTACCTTGGTGGGTATCCTGACCAATGTTTAATGGAAGATTACGAGTTGGTACAGCTTTTACGCCAACGTTGTCGAGTTTCTTCTCGAGCGAATAGTGGGATGGCTGTGGAACAGTTCCAGATACTACCACTGCGAGCGTACTGCAGTCCACGTCGATGGCAGTCTTTTGGGGTGTTGTACGTCACCTTTACCAATTCACGTATCGTCCAATTGTACAATATGGCTATCAACAATGACAGCGAAGAGAGAACAGTGGAAGAAGCTGTCAATACGAAGATATGCTCTCCAATGTCCGCGGACGAGGCGTTGTTTTGCCGGTACTATGGCACAGGCAAACCGCCACCTCGCAAACATCTAAGACACAGTCCTTGGGAAGTTGAACTTCTAGAAATGCATTTCCATAGCAAAAAACAAAGTTGAGAATTGGTCGTGCTATTTTGTTTTGATTTCATTTTTTTGCTCTGTACTAACTGTAAACTGCTAGCTAGAGTGGCGAACTTAAAAAAAAGTATTAACAAAGATAAACCCATTTGGTGTGACGAGTGACGAGACATGGATTTCATTCAGCTAGGTACTTAGACTACCGGTAGTCTAGGTAGTACCGTAATTAGCTAAACGAAAAAAGATGCGTCAGTAAGATTTGTTATTCTATGCAATTTTTGTTACTGTCCTACTGGAGTTTTTACAGTTAATACCGGTAAACTACTCCGATCACAATGCGATGGTGTGTTAAGGTTTGGGCCTTAATGGATCCAAAAGTTGAACCCTCGAACTTCTCTGAATGTTTATTACTGTAGTACTTCGAAGACCTGTACCATCTCTCATCACTACCCAGTCATGTATGTGTCAAACAGCTAAGAGGGCGAAACGTGACAGCACCCAAACACACAGATGCGGCAAGAAACGAGAGAAATAGCTGGAGTCAACGTTACCTTGTCATGGCCGACCGATGACGATCTTATCGTGAAGGGGGTGACATTTCTTCTCCCCGGTTCCATGGTCAGTATTTCAGAGTACAACGGTCTGCGTGATGTTCTCATTGAGAAGGATCATTTGGTTGTGAGTTTTTTTATCAACGTATTATGGCCATTCTTTGACAATCACCAAACCCAAGCACGAAAGGTGCGGGCGATCTTTGATGACCTCGTGTCGCTGTACCAGAATTTGCCTCAGTTATACTCGGTGGTGGGACACTCGGTGGGGGGAAAGATTGCGCTCTTGTTGACGGCCGTCGTCGATCCAAGTAGAGTCGGCGTCGTCCTTGCACTGGATGCAGTGGACACAAACCCAGTGCAGTTTACCAATGAAAAAGGCGGAAATTTCCCCTTGAAAGGCAGCCTCGAGCATGTGGATCCTCCAACCTCCGGCACAGCAGCGAATGTTCCACCCGATCCCGATTCGGCCTTGCAATCCAAACTGAGAAATATTCCAATTGTTCTAACCTGTACCGATGGTGGTCTTGGCATCCCAAAGAACCACAATGCCGAAGCCATCCACCGATTCAACTCAACCACCACCACATTTCATCGTGATGAGCATGCAGGGCACATGGCCTACTGCGACAATGGAGGAGGCTGGGCTGGCAAAATCATGCCGGACATTGGCACCAAAGAAGGCAATGCGAATGCCAGAAAGAATGCACAAAATCTTATTCGCCAGCTGCTTTAGTCAATTCGACATACTACTACATATTTTACTGATATTATCTCTCATCAGGTGATACGTGTAGTCTATACTACCCTTTTTCTGTAACCTGGTTGAGAGCAAACATCGAATTGCAACGACAGAAGATATTGACAGAGGTTCTATCGGCACAAAGGGCAAACTATTGTTGGTAGAAGAAACTCTAGAATGTTGGCTGAGATTAAAATGAGTGGTCGGAGCTCACGATTGGTTGATCTATGCGAATGCGGGATGCCATCCAGAATGACAAAATCGCTCGTTGGTTTTGGGTCAAAGGGAAAGAAACGGAATTTGTTTGTGCGCTGGATCAAACCTACGAGGCTTTTCCGTGGAAGATATTCAAGGCTTCATGGGCAAGCGCATGTCCGGAGGGAGAACCTACCTCTGGTTGGAATTGATTACGTGGGCTGGCTTAGACAATCATACGTACCTCAATATGATGTCTTGTAACAAATTGGTACAAGATAGGAAGACCTATTTCTGCGGACTAGAATTTCCGGAGGAAGCAGCAGTGGAGGACTTCAATAATGGAAGGGCCGAAAAAGATACTGGTGGAATGAACGCCAAACTTTTTTAGGGGCACAACTTCATAGCTGAATACGACCAGCTGCTATATTCTTGCAATGAAGCTGGTGTTGATTCATTTAGAAACTGGAAGAAAAGTCAGCTTATCGAGATCGAACGAAATCATGTTTACGACGAAGGGAATCGATTTATTCATCAGTTCTCTCTAGTCGATCATTTTAGCCATGACATGGTGGACTGCACAAGCGCTTTCGTTGGATTGGGTCGGGTAAAAAATGTCATACTAGCAGCAGAATTCGATTCAATCGATGTGGCATTTGGGGCACACAAATCCTTCAGATTTTCCACTCTAGCTACTCCAGTAGTAGAGCTAGCTATAGATAGAGTTTCCTCCGACTTCAAGAATCCTTATTGTTTGAAGCATTTGCCAGTCCAGCATCATCTGCGACGTATGTGAGAGCGAGATGCAGACCCGAAAGCCGGAAGGGGAGACTAACAGTAAGACCTAGTCGAAGGTACCCGGGTACGACTCAGAGGTAGATGGCGTAGTCATAATGTTAGCTACGGTATCATAGACGGTAGTAGAGCAGAGAGTCATCGAATATTCTTCGCCCTATGACTTGATGACATCTCACAGTCAATGAGTAGTGTCATCCAATTCTTGTTCATATATATATCTTAAAAAAGACTGACATTGTAATCGTGCAATTTCGAAGGGCCTGTAGTAGGATAAGTGACTTTGAATGACACAATCGTTAATCGCACCAGTCGCAACAACCAACGCGTTAGAGAGGGTTGATAATTGATTCTGTAGAAGTCTCATGCAATGCAGTGCGCACTGGGAGAACTTCACAATAATTAACTGTAAACGATAAATTGATGGTGGGTTTAAGACCGGGAACAAGATGTAATTCTTCCAGTGAGAGATAAGAAAAAGAGCGAAGAAAGGAGCGTGCGTATGATGAGAGCGTGAAGAGTTGAAGGGTTTTCCGATTTTCGCGCTTTTCTTCTTTTTACACTCTACTTAGGCCTTTACTAGAAAGGGTGAGTTGTAGAGTTGCAGTAGTCGTAGTGGAAGCGACAAAGATACGTCGTCACAATAGCCTTTTTCTATTCGTGGAATTCCACCCTCCTCTTGTTGCATTAACCCACGCCTCTATGATACAAGCCGATCTTCTCACAACCAGTATCAAAGAGAATTTCTCGGATGCAAACAAAGAACGGTTCAACCTACCGTACATAGTACCAACGTAACATCTACCGTACTGCCTCATCTCATTAACAGTAAACAATTTTTCAGCTCCACTGCCTCTACGTTTAGAGTATCATGACAACCATGGTTGACTACGGCTATGGCGATGCGGCCCCAGACAGTGCCGCTGACAAGTACGGATATGGCAACGCCGAGCCAGACTACGGATATGGCAATGGCTCCCCCACCACGAACAGGGAAAATGTGGATTATGGTTACGGCGATGCCCAGCCTGATACAACCGACTATGGTTACGGCGATGCCCAGCCCGATACGGCTGGCTATGGTTACGGCGACGCCCAACCCGATGGTCACAGGACGGACGATGGCCAACCGAAGCGTAGCAATCGACGTCGCAATTCAGTGACTCGGTACTCTATCGTCTGCCAAGATGCTGTCAAGAATGAATTTGATGCTCACGCCAATATCATTGATCAGTTCCGGAACGGTGCCATGACTGCGCCAACAGACCCACCGCCCAGCCAAGATATCGAAACGTCCGTGCCTCTCAACGATTTCCCGGGTGCCAAAATCCCGACCGGATCCTCTCATTCGGACGACGGGCGAAGTTTTGATGGGTCGTTAGATAGTGTAGACGGTCCTGAATGTGACGGCAAGGACAAGTCGAAAAAGAAGAAGAAGGGCTGGGGATTCCGTCTAGGACGCAACAGCTCCAACTAAATTGTTGCAGCGTTTGCACCCCAATCTTGTTCGATTCTTTTTCTGAAGAATTCAATCCATACTACTAATGTCAGAAGACAATCAAGGATCCTATTAGAAATGCATTTTGAAATGGAGCTTTTTTTGGCAAACGACGAATTACTAAACATTGAAATTTGAAAATATCGACTTGCCTTCCCACTTTCTTAGAAGCAACTTAGACCAAGTTTGTCTTTAATCTGGTCTCCTGTCAGCGTTGATGGAACCTGCGAAAACAAGGCTTCTTATCAATACTGGCGACAAAATGCTGTGCCTGCAAGTCAGGAAGATGTTTCAGGGTTCTCTGCAGCTACCCTTTCGTAGTACAAGTACTACGGGGTAAAGTCGTCAAGTTTCTCACTTGATGATGACGGTATATCTGAAACTTGGCTGGTTGGAAGATTCCGGGCTGTAAATACAGGTATCATACACTCTTTGGCGTTTCGAGTTACAGTTATTAACAGTAAGGAGGTCGTAGAGCTAGCTAGCTACTACGGTAGATGACGCACACGCGCACTGTGCTCCGAAGTACTCCGTATTCATACCAGGTAACGTATTACTACCGTAGCTAGTAGTAGACTACTTTTAGTAATTTACAGTTTTACGACAGTAGGTAACTTCGTACACAGTAGTACCGGTAGTCTACTCTCGACGTTTAATAATTATGGCAGTCTGCAGTCTACCCCGCCCGGCACGGCAGTCAAAGTCGCAATAAATGTTGTATTTTTGTATTTTTACGACGTTCGACTACCGGTACGTAGCATTTCGATCTTGTGTACCATACACTTTCACGATTACATCCCCCATTCTTCGAAGGGTTCTATGATACCGGTAGCAAACTGAAAGGAATAGGACGATCTGAGAAACGAAAAGTTATGCGAAGTACACTCTATGATACAGTATCATACATATTAGAACTAACTAATAACCAGTAAAATACACAATCTATTCATCGTCTCATCACAAACCGCTTCGGGAGAACAATGAAGACCCCCGTTGGAGGATGCGACGCACAGCGACGTAAAATACGAGGAAGACAACTCGTTGCTTGAGTGGCTGGCTGGTTGCGAAAACATTGCCGGGATGGGATCTTTCAAATTCTGCCTCCCTATAAGGAAAATCCATCAAAGTGCGGGTTCGTTTGTATCAGGAGGCCGCATTTTTCATTTCACCAGCTGCTGCAGTCCAACTGGCAACTAGAAAGGGAGACGAAATTACAAATGACGACAGCCAAATTAAGTGTAAATCCGAAACAACGTGTTCGATGCCTGAACTTTGTTTCAAGCTCAACAAAATAGAACGAATTACAACATCCTTCGAAATTTGATTACAGTTAATAATATCATTGCTACTCGTACTGGAGTACCGGGGGTAATATGATACGTAGAGTACCGATTTTAGGACGTCGAATCAAAGACAACCTACGGAGCAAAGTAGATACACCGAAGCATATTCCAAAACATCACTCTCAGTCCAGACCTCAAAAAAGGGTGTCATACAACATCGCCATGGAGAAAAACGGAAACCACCACAATCAACAACAACACCATCGTCGACGGTCGAGTCCATCATCTCCCGTTTCTGCCAAGTCGCAAGAAACAGTGGACGAACTGCGCAAGGAAGTCAGTATCACGGAGAAGATTGACCATCCCAATATTGTTCGACTCAATGGCGTGGTGGTGCAAAAGCAAGGAGAGACATTGCCAGAATCGTGGCCAAAATCCGTACGACCGCCATGTGTGTTGATGGAATACATGGGATTCCGCATCGACGAGACAAAGACCGTGGTGACCAACTTCATTGAATATTTGGAGGAAACAAAGCAATTCAAAGAAGAAGAGGGTGAGTATTACTGGGTCATGTTGTGTGGCATGTTGCAGGGTGCAGCGCGCGGCTTGGCTTACCTGCATTCCCTCAAGATCATTCACCGTGAAATCAAAAGCACGAATTTACTTCTGGACAGTCATGGGAATTTGCGCATCGCTGATTTTGGTCTTAAGACTGTGAACTTGAATCAACACCGGACCAACAGTCGAAGCATCAGTGGAAGCACAAGCAGTAGTAGTAGTGGCGATAATATCAGTGATAACCTTGGGGCCTCCTGGAGGGCCGGGCCGATGCGCAGTCTCTACAGGGGTCGTTCAAGACAAGGCTTAACAACTGGACAGGGCACGTATACGCACATGGCACCAGAAGTAGTGGCGAGTGGATTGTATGGTATGGCAGCCGATGTTATTAGTTTTGGAATATGTATGTCGGAAGCACTGATGGGCGAAGAGGCAGAAGAAATTGTGGATTTGACAAGAACGGACAGCTTCAGTTTGGATGGAGACAAACTCAATGCCTTGGGAAATTCTTCTGGTAGTCGCGTGTTCGACCAGTTGGCCGATTTTGCAGTGCAGTGTTGCAGTCTGGAACCAAAGTAGCGACCAACAGCTGATGGCATGGTTGGACGGCTGCAACAAATTTTATTGGAATACCAAGCAACACAATTGCGTATGACCAGTTCGAGTCACCACCACGGATCTGACTCAAACCGACAAGTGACGAGAGTTAACTCGTTTGATAAAAATCAAAGTACAAATTCATGCCAATCGACAAATCACAGCCGAGTTACAAGGTCTCTGTCGTCTTCGTCTAGAAACAGACTGCCACACCAGCCATCTCTGTCGTCGTCCTCGGCCACCCGGCAGGGTCGAACGCATCCGAGGCCGAACTCTGCCTCATTTCACAGCAAGGATGGCCACAACGAAACGCCGCTCCAGCCGGTGCTTTCATCGAATGTATCGTCAGAAATTGACGACCCTTCTTTTAATGCCGAAGACATAAAACCGGAAAACGAGTTCGGCGGAGACTAATCCGGTCAGTGTCAGATCTCTTCATATTGGGATACTACGCACGAAAATATAATCTTTCAGAGTTTCACTCAACACTCTCGATTATCTGTGTCGGGAATGTGTACATAAATTATACTGCAGTATACCGTATTATCTATAGTGGGGCATATCCGGCGGCAACACAATAAGGTTGTTGCCCGAGATTCAACGCTTCTTCGCTGAATATCGCTCCCAACACTCCTCCTCCTAAGACCACAAGAGGCGCCATGACACCGAAGTATACTGCCAAGGTGATTGCAAAAGAGAACACCATGGCATCTGCTGATGTTCGGATGGCTGACTCCCACAAAATGACACAAGCAGCACCTACCAATCCAATTGCGGTGGAGTTCAATCCTTTCAACAATGCCTTGAAATTTTGATTGTGACGAAGACGAGCCCAAAATGGTACAATCCCGAATATCAAGATCACTCCAGGCCCGAACAATCCAATGAATGCCATCAATGCACCAGGGACTCCTTTGTAGACAGCTCCGAGATAGGCTGAAAAGTTAAAGAGAGGTCCTGGCATACTTTGAGCAAGACCGAGACCTTGCAAAAACTGCTCGTTTGTCATCCAGGAAGGCACAACTTCCTCTTGAAGCATTGGCAGAACTACCTGTCCACCTCCAAAGATGATGCTCCCAATACGGTACATGATTGAGAATATTTCCAAGTAGACGTTGTTCACGGTGCCTCGTCGTGTAAGTGCTGTAGTGACACCCATGACAGCTGCCCAAACGACGATGATCAATGCACCAACCCACATGGGAATTCCAATCCTTTTCATGGTTTCGTCGGATTCACTGTCCCAACCTT
The DNA here is from genome assembly GCA_019154785.2 of Nitzschia inconspicua. Taxonomy (NCBI): domain Eukaryota; phylum Bacillariophyta; class Bacillariophyceae; order Bacillariales; family Bacillariaceae; genus Nitzschia; species Nitzschia inconspicua. The sequence continues at coordinate 986,412 of JAGRRH010000017.1, forward strand.
TTCCTGGGCTTCCATAGTCGCTCCAGGGATTCTTACGCTTGCTATCGATGAATGTGACGATGGCGCCGATGATGAGGCAGGTTGGGAACACCCATTGACTGCTGCTTGATGAAATGTTCTCATCGTTGTCCAACAGAATAGCCGCTAAGCACGAGAACAGCGCCAAACACACTCCCAGTGCATCCAATTTGACGGCAAATCCATAAAACGCTTTGAAGACAAGAGAGATGGCGGCTGGACCCAATCCGATGAGCCAAAACGGAGGATTTTCAGGATCGGCGACAAAGGTGTCGAGCAGCACACCACAAACAGTTAAAACGATCATTCCCGGAAAATTCCAGAGAATGAAAGCCATGAGACCTCCAAGAGGTCCAGCCCGAGCCAATGCAGTACTGATCACAAGCTGGGTCGATGTTGGTCCGGGTAGTCCTTGTCCGATGGCAAAAAGTTCGGTAAATTGTTCCTCATCCAACCAATCTCGCTGCACTACCAAATGATCGCGAAGAATGGCAACATGAGCTTGTGGACCACCAAAAGCCACAAATCCCAAAGGCCAGAATGTGGTAAATACCTGAAAAATAACACGATGGAGAAAACAGATGATGATTTAGGACGATTTCGCCTTCATCGCTAGTAATAAGCCTTCATGATACAGCTTGAACTCACCTCCCACATTCGATCCTTCCACGGCGCATCTGCTGGCACTTTCATGATGGTCTTTTTCTTCTTGCCGTCCTCATTTTCTCCATCTTCAATCTCATCACCGTTTGGGAGCTTGTCGTTATCGTCATTTCCCTCGGCCACTTCGACGCCACTCGTCACCTCTTCCGTTTGCACGAGCGACTCCTCCTGCTTTTCTTCTTCTATCATCTTTTCGTCGTCTGTCGCCATGGTATTGATCATAAGACTACGTATAATGATGTTGTCATCAGCAGTACCTGCGCCACCTAACAAGATTCTATTCGATTGCCTCGGACAACAGTATTAACAGTAAGTAGAAAAGGAATCATTGACGATGATCACCATATTATGTGAGAAGAGGAATGAATTTTAACGAATCTACCGGAATTATTAGAGGCCGCAAGTCTGGTTGGTTTTGTTTGGACCTCTACGACACATCCTACGTCCAACTACCGTACTACACCAATACGTAGTCCGAGTAGCATAGACCTTGTCGCACGTTTGGAAACAATTAACTGTTAATATATTGCACGCAGGTTTGGAATAGGCAAGAGAGAAGTGAAATCCGTGTGACAGTCGTATGTTTCTGCGTTTCTGGAATATGCAAATGTAAATCCCTTTCTTACTGTTAAACAACCTCCGATTCACAGTCAAAACGACCCCATAATGATACTTCGCTACTAGTCGATGTGCTATCACGTGTTGGAGAGCGACCGTTGTTTCCATGGACGCTACTACTGTCGATAGGTAAATTTCGGTTTCCCAACATTGTAATGATCCTCTTCCCAGCAACGGTGCACGGTTTCACCAGCCACCAACTCAAGGCGTGAGTCCAAATGACACTCGACCCGTGCAGCTGCTGTATTTCTTCTTTCAAATTCAGCACTTGACATATCACGCACATCAAAACAACCCAAAGTGCGATTCGCAACATCCAAAGAGTCAATAATGGAAACCAATACACGGAAGATTGCCATAGTGGGCTCGTGACATACCAACCAGCCAAAGTCATCGAATCCGTGATGCATTGCACAATCAACATGACAACACTGGCTCTACCAAGCATCCCAACGGCAAAAGCTTGACTGAACACTTTTGAAACACGACCACGACATGCGTTTTCCATTACAATCAAAGAAGCAGCGCAAAAAAGTTCTGAAACGATCATGCTGTTGACAAAGGAGAAGCGCGCTGTGTAATACCAAAGTGGTTCGAAGGAGATTTAGAGACCTGACTGCAGGTGATTTATCATCCTCTTGTTTCGTGTGATTCTCTTGAATAGTCGTTTTGCAAGGAACGGCAGTGGTACCTGTTGAGCCAGAGCCAAGCACTCGTCCATCACCATTGGTACAACCGTTCGCAAAGGCTGGTTCGAAATATTTCAAAGATAGATACTTCCCAACAAACCACAGCAAAGGAAACAGCATGCACGGTTGACTCCATTCCATGGACTGGTCTGAATAGTGCAGGAGTTTTTCACGAACTTTCTCTGCCGGTAGCTACTCTAGCTACTAGAGGTCGTCTATCGTCCCAAGAAGACAAATTTCTGATCAGATGGATTCTTTGTTTCTCTTTAGACTTGACTTGCTTGCGCGCGAAAGCCACTAACGCATCTTAGCGTAAACTCTTTCCAAAAACAATACGACGGTACTCTCGGAGTACGAAGTATTTTCGATACCCCTCCGGATGTCGTACTCGGAGTAAGAGGTACCTACTCTATCAATTCTTGGAAGCAAACGAACACCGAACACTTTTTTGAATACGTTAGTAAACTTGAGGCATTTCCAATGCATCTCAAGACCGATAGATCAGCAGATAAAAGATGATTAGATCTAGAGCAACGAAATTCGGACGCATGTCTGTGTGTGTTTTGCTATGGTTTTGTGTTGCATCTTCTTTCGTCGAAGGGTATCTTCTAGGTACTGTTTGTCATCCAATAGCAAGAAAACATTCATGGTACCGACTCAATCTCTTTTTGAAATCCATGTCAGGTGATGCTTTGGATCCACTGGATTTGGTGGTCACCAATGGTGGAAACGTAATGGATACCACTGTCGAGAAAGTTTCAGTCGTTGAGGGTTCCGCAGAGGAGCCCATACCGCCATCATTATGGAACAGACTTAACGCTGCACGTTCTGTCATTCCAATTTCGATAGCTTTGACCATTGCTGTATTTAGTGCTCTTGAAATCGTCGAAAGTATCTGAGAACTCAACGAACGCCGCACTATTGGACATGCGCATGGCGTCACCTTGTTGGCTGCTCTGAGGCTAGGTCGTTCCATGGCCTTCTTCAAAATTCTGCGACACAAACATACTGTTATCCGATCCTCTCATAAACTCGTGAGATTTAAAAGCAAGGCTGTGATGCATGCAATTAAAGGAGCTGCGGTCCTTCAAACCCAGACGGAGGAAGTCGATGAAAAAGTCGTCGAGCTTATGCGTCGAGTCAGAGGAATAGAAACAAAAGAAAGTCACTTGATTTGTCATTCTGCAAGCCCTCTTGACATTCTTTACAGGATGAAGATGACGTTGGTAGGCCTGCTGACTTCTACCGGCGTTGCCATTACGGCCGCAACTCTTTCAGTAGTCGCGTGCGTCGTAGAAATTGTCGATGACATGCAACCTGGGGCACACCATGGGGCAGCGCTACTGGCACTGTCGGAATTGTACCATCAGATCCGACGTGTGAAAGCCAGGGTGAAACGTGTTCGGAATCGTACCTCCAACTGGAGGACATCGACAAGGATGGGCAGAATCCTGTCGAAAGCCCCCATGGGACCGTGCATTGCAGTTGCCGCTGCAATGTATGCTGCTATCGAAATTTGTGAAGATCTTCGACCAGGTGCTCACCATGGAGTGGCGATCCTTGCACTGGCTGAGCTAGTAGAGAATGTCAACAGGTCTAAGGTTTTGAATCAGTTTTCAGCGAAAAGTGAAAGTCGGCTATGATTACAACCCAAGTTGGATGAGGAAGCATTGATTTCTGCGATGAAATTGATAAAATGGCATTACGGTCGACTATCGCACAATTCATTAGTTTGCAGGAGCGGGTCTTGAGAATCGTCCACGAGAAGTTGCCTCGACCACCGTCTTGGCTCCGGGAGGTGCGCTGGCGGCCTGGGTGTTGGCTCCTTCGCCTTCGTCAACCTGGACGACGGGATACTTTTTGGTGACATCCTCCCAAGTCAATCTTCCATGAACAACGTCATAGATAACATTAGGAACTTCCTTCTTCGGAAGTCGGACTTGAATCATGGAATCGCGCTCTCGAATAGTTACAGAATCATCCCGAAGAGTATCAAAGTCAACCGTGACAGCGAATGGAACACCAATTTCATCCGCACGGGCATATCGTCGACCGAGAGCAGCTGATGATTTGTCCACTCGAGTTGCCATATCAATATCCATCAGCGATGAAGCAATCTCGTCGACGACGCTGTTGCATTCAGCACTGCTACTAATTGGTAAAACCGCACACTTTTGTGGGGCAACTCTAGCATTGAATCTCATGACATTGCGTTGTTCGTCCATGTCACGTTGGTAAAAGGAATGCTCTAGCAAAGAATACAGAATTCGACCCATTCCAAAAGAAGGTTCGATGACCGAAGGCGTGAACTTGACCTCATGAACTTTCTTCGTCGTCTTCTCCCATGTAACCATGTCTTTGGTGACTTCGTATCCATCCACCGTTGCTTTACCTTCTGCTTCTAGAGCTTTGGCAATGGGTTCGAAATCTTTCCAATCTTCCGCTAATGCTTCCAAGGCAGACGAGACCATTCGGGCATCTTTCTTGTACACCATTCCAATCGCTTTTCGATCAAATTTTAACTTGGCAACATCCATTTCTTTTGGTGTGTCATACTTCATTGTGGCCACCATAGGAGTTTTTGTTGCTTTCGCATGAACATCCAAGTCATAGCAGGCACGATCTGCGTGGCCAACACACTCAACCCAACCGTAACTTGACTTGATTTCCAAATCCCAACAGTCGGCAGCATAATGGGCCATTTCCGTAGCCAAATGCTGTCGAAAACGTAGACGAGCAGGATCCATGCCAATCTTTTCCATATACAATTGGGTGCGTGCCATGAAATAACCCAATGTCTCATTGTTCACCAAACCAGCCTTCACGGCCTCGCCAATCTTGATTGTCTTTGTCTTACCCGAACCAAGTTGATCGTCGCGTCCAAACAATACTAGCTCCTTGTCGGCTACAGAAGGAAAGTTTGGGTGTGACTTGTCGTTGGGGTCAACAAAGTGCTCGATTTCTCCCATGCAAAATTCACGGACCCGAAGTAGACCGCTGCGAGGAGCAATTTCTACGAGAAACGAGGGGAAGTGTTAGGCACTGACCAACCTTGAGAAACTGCAACGATGTTGTGCATTCTTGTAATTACCATTACGAAATCCGAGTCCAATTTGTGCTGCAGCAAAAGGCATTTTTTGTGCATTCATGTCCAACAATCGACGAAAGTTGACAAAGAGACCCTGAGCGGTTTCAGGCCGCAAATATCCAACTGCGGTACCTTCGGGACCTATGGAGGTTCGGAACATGAGATTGAAGGGGAAGGAGCTACTGTATGGCTCACCCGATGGAGCCTTGCAGTCGTATTGCAAGAGCAACTTGTCCAATTCCTCGGGGCTGTACGCGTCGGCTTGCCTCTGAACGCGCAAATGTTCTTCCCTAGTTTCCAGGGGCATGGTGGGGTTCTTCTCCAACAAATCATCAATTGCATCTTCCAAAAGTTTGTCGGCACGGAAACATTCACCTGTTTGGGTATCTCTGACCATGAGATCCGTGAATCGGTCCACATGACCACTGGTCTTGAGGACCACTTCCGGAGTCAAGCAGGTGCACTCCATTTCTAACATGTTTTCGGCCAACACAAAATGTTTTCTCCACAAGTCGATCATAGCAGCCTGGAGTTCATAACGTAAAGAAAATAAAAAGTATTGTTAGTAACGCGACTGCATTATCACTTCTTTGGTCAACCAAAAATCTCGAAACGTACCTTCAATCCGCAAGCTGGAGGACCCAAATCGAACAATCCCTTAACTCCACCGTGAATTTCGAACGACGGAACCACAAACATTTTTCGAATGAGCAAGTCATCAAAGGCTTTGCGGTCGAATTCAGGTTCACTGCCCAGCAGTTTTTCCGCCAAACCAGCAGCATTGATCTTCAAGGCCTGCAACGCCTTGACAGCTTCGTCAATCACGTCGGCAGAGGCACCATCTTTCTTTAGTTGACGAACGGTCGATCCCTGTTTGGTGATCTGGGCGTTGATGGCGTCGAGCTCATCTTGTAATTTGGACAAATCGAGCGATTCTGTTGTTTCTGTCATTTTTGGTGTTTACAAAGATGTTCCTGTGGAAGCACCAGGCAGAGTTCGAGATTCAGATTGGACGTAGAAGAGCGTTGAAAAAGAGAAACGATGCTTGCCATTCCATCGATGGAATTATTCTGCGATCGGTGCGTGGCCGACCACATAATCTTATGTCCGTCCGTCTACCGCCTATCTTTTTTGGTCGATTTGGTCGTTTCCTTTCTCAAACATTCGTTCCATTTGCTATTTTTAACGAGTCTATCCAATGTACGATAGTACGCTCTACTCCGTAGGAAAAAGTCTGGGTGTTTCCTGCGACTTGAAGGGACCTTCCAAACCCTTTCTCTGTTACATTTACTCCCATTTGCTGCTGCGACAACCATCTCAGTGTTTTCGGTCACCGAGTTGACAGCTTCACCAGCGCACTGCCTTGAGACTATACCCCAAAAGTTACAATGGCTTCTGGAAATTACGAAGAAGAAGAAGAAGATTTCTATTCGGCTCATTCTGACAGCTCCAATGATCGTGTTTCAATCAGTGAATCGGAGGTGGAAGAGGATGAAGACATGGATGAACCAGACCTTACATTTGCTATCGACACTCCAGAACTTTTCAAGCAGTATCTCCAAGGCTACACGATGTGTCGGAGGCCACGATACAGCAACAACACCTTGTCTCTGGCAATGAGACGATACTTGGAAATTGTGACAAACAAAGCACGAAAAATATTTCCTGAGGAGTCCTATGCTCTCTTGGAACAAAGTGGGGAAGTGATCCCCCAAAGTAAAGATCCTTTCGACGTACGCAGAACAATTCTGCCCCAACTACTCAAGAACGGAAAGCTCAACGGTTGCATTTTGAAAGGGCACAAGGAAACAGGGGAATTGGGGCTCATCACAACATCTGACATCAAAGAGGGAACACCCTTAGCTGTGGACTGCGGCGTAGTGTGGTCAGAGGATCGTTACATCGACTGGGTCAACGAAGTGGGTTCAAGTGAAACAGCCGCTACTCTGTTGCATCACGACATTCATGCCAACCAATTCCGCCATTTTTTTTCTTCAGAGAAATGGAACACAAAAATGAAAGCTTGGGCAAAATCCAGGTTTTTTGTAGTCGATTGTTTCAAGTCTGGCAATGAAGTTAAGTACTTGAAAGACATTAGTTGGGAGAACTGTTCCGCAGAGGAGGGTGAGAAAAGTAATCCGTTTGTGGACACAAAAGTGGTGTTGAATCTTACTCCACTAAAGGGAGGGGAGAGCCCACTGACGATATGCTACTTTGTGAATCAAGATGTAGAGCAGGGTATGTATGAAATCATCTGTATGACACCATCATAAAGCAATTTTGTATATAACATTTTGACATCTTTTGAATGCTTCAGGGGTAGAACTGAGTATGAATTGGGGTGGCTGGGACAAAATTTCTATGAAGGAACTTCCCAGAATGGTGTTTATGTCTTATGTGGCTGCGCAACTGCTGGCAGACACAAAGCTCTTACTGCAACAAAAGGGAATCCCATATCGAGAACAAACTGAAACTAAGGTGAGCAATGAAGATGTTGACAAAATGCTTTGCAGATTACAGCACTCCATTCTGTCAGCGGAGAAGGCGCAAGACTATGCAAACAGATTTGCATCAAACAACAGAGCCATCGCTCTATTATATCAGATCATTTTTGGTGAAGGGAGTGAGATCAATAGCAACCCACAGAATGAGAGGACAGAGACATTTAAAATTGTCTCTGATCTTGCATCTATTGGGATTGACCCTGAACTTTGTAGCACTAGAAGACCAGAGACTTTGGAGTTACTAAGCAAGAAAACCAGACAAAAGCTTGACAAAAAATGTTCAAATGAGGAAGACTGGAAAGTAAGAAGGATGTTGGATTCCAAGGTATTGGATTACGTGGAAGTACGGGAGATTCTTGACATTCGGAATCCTGCAAAGCTCTTTGGCGCCCCTCCTGGCGAAAAGGCCCATGGAGTGTTTGCAAAGCGTGATTTTGAGGAGGGGGATCCCGTTCTGTGTTATGCTGGATATTTGGTGGATCATGACAAGACTTCTTTGGTTGATAATGCTTATGTATTTGCAGTACAGACAGATGAATATTTAAACAGGAAAGATTTCAAGCTTGAAAAATTCCCAGATTTAGTCATCGATGGGAAGAAGTCCATAGCTGGCTTGATCAATGATCCTGTGTCCTTATGCTTGGGGACACGAAGGATTGCAAATCTGAAGTCAAAGGATAGTTTTGATAATGCCAATCACAACCCCATGATTCTTCTTGTTGCAACAAGAAAGATCTGTAAGGGAGATGAATTACTGTATTCATACAAAGAGGAATTTTGGAGGGAAACGTGTAAAAGATTGATGGAACGACACCAGCATTTTGTCGTCCAAACAGAACTATATCGCCAGCATCTGGAGGATCTGTTGCACTATGACTGTTAGCTAGGAATGCCATGCACATTTCTGCAAATTGTAATGCGCTAGACTTGCTTTTTTGTGACTTTGAACAGGGGATAAAATGTTCGATTGAAACTTACAGTTTGTTTTTTGACTGTGAAAAATATTATTTTGTTCGCAGTAGTCGTGTATAAGTGTTAACGTGTTATTACTACCAGCTGCCCGCGACTATTGTTGGCTTTGGTACGAACAATAGGTACTACTGTACTGGTTCTTTGTGCTCGAGCGACGAACGCATCGTTCGTCAAATCTCAACCTTTGAAGCCAACGGAGAAACGAAAACATTTAGAATTGCCCTTCGATAGGGCCATCCATTGCAATCGCCTTCTTATCAAATATTGAGATGGTGCGACATGAGGCATACCTGATTGATACGCTTACAACATCAATTTCCATAATTATCATCCTTCTCTTGAAATAGAATTACACAAAAGAAAGATCGCGTATTAGCATGATCGAGAAATCGAGAGTCTTACGCTCTGGAGCAGCCCCCCACAAAATGGCTCCGCCCAAGGAAACAACAAACCGAAACAACAACAACAAAAATTGAAGTGCCAGCACGATCGAGTCCATCATCACATCAATCGTCAAAGTCATAACCCATTTCTTCCATCGAGGAAAAGTCTAACCCCCTTTAAAATTCAAAACATTTGTGTTACTGGCGTTGTAAGTGTCTGGGTGGATTCATTTTCGAGTTTGATCTATAACCACACCAGTAGTATACGTTTTGAGTTACTTGTGTTGGTGGGTTAACGAGGACTTCCAGAGTTGAAATACTCTTCTTTCACGTCAACTAATTGTCCGCTAATTGTCAATTGTACCATAGGATCGCTTACTAATAACTCTGTTGCATTTGATGGGCATTTGGTTGAGTCAGTTTGCAAAACAATAGTACCTTGCACTATGGACGGAAGGTTCCCGTTTGGTAATCCAAGGCCAGGCGCAGGCAATCCGGTGAGTTTCTTGTTGTTTCGTGAGAAAGAACGGAAAAGACGTGTTAAAGTGCACGAGAATGGATAGAAAATCCAATAAGCTGTTATCTGAACACCATCTAATACGTTCTGATTTCGTTGACATCGTCTTGGTCACTACTACTGTTTAGTTCACTGGCAAGGTGGACCCTGCTCAAGTAGATGCCCGAATGAGGGCTGCTCTTGGACTTGGTGGCGTTTCGTCTATGGAAGAAGCGTTGTATCTACAAATGCACGCAGCTGAACAGCGAAGGGATTTTGAGCTGCAGCAAATGCTTGTTCGAGAACGACTCGCTCAGGAGAGCCGAATGGAGAGTCTCCGTCAGGGCCAACAAATAAAAGCAATCGGCGACCAACTCCAAGAGTTTCCGGATTTACAACAGCAATATTCCCGTCTTTTGCTCGGTGACACCATGAATAGGGGTGCTGAAGATAGGATCTTGCTTGCCAATAGACTTCGTGCTCAAGCTGAAGAAGAGTTGCGAAGAAGACAACAACATCTTTTTCCTGACAACCAAGCGCAACCTCTCGCTCAGCAACATTCACCTATCCCTTCAGGTGCCAGCGCATCACTGAAGCCTCCACCATCTTCTATTATGTCCTCTATTATGGGTCCTCAGAGGGTTCCGACGATCAATCAAGCGATGCTCCGGGACATTGCTGCTAACTCATTAGCAGGAAATGCGGTGCGGCGTGGGGAGGTGGACAAGAGAAAGTTTGCGCAACCAGATGCAGATGCGATATCTCCCACGGCGGCAGTGGTAGTGACAGCTGGAAAGAAGCGATCTCGTTCCAACACGAGCGACAGCACTGATTTGGTGCAACAATCGCCAATTCGACAGAAAAAAAGCAAGCAAAAGCCAGGGCCGAAGCCAAAAAAAAGACAATCGGCAGCTCAGAGTCCGAAATCGAGCAAGGAAGCTAAGAAGCTAGCAAGAAAAAGTAAAAAATCAGAAACGACGCCAAGAAGAAAGTACACGAAGAACGGAAAAGTCTTGTTGTTGCCTGAGATCAAACCTCCTCCCCATGGCCCAAAGCCACCACCAACACTTCGGGATGAAAAATCTAACTCTCGTCGAACGATTGGAGATCTTCTCGATGTTGCTCACATCGAAGACAAGTCCGATACGGTAGCGTTAATCTTGACACGAATGAGAGAGGACTCTGTCGCTGACTGGTCTGAATCGGATGATGAAGCTAGCAACACCGCAGAGTCGAAAGGGGCTTCGATTCTACCAATCGAAGGAGCGATACATCTTCCCAATTTTTACTCAGTGCTTCCAAAGTTACCGGAAGAACCTTCCATCGTCATTACTCCTGTATCAAACACAAAGTTCAAGTGGTTGTTGGACGATGATTCGCTGGAAGAGACGGCCGCTGCTTCGAAGAACGACCAACAAACGAAGCCCAATAAGCACGCTCAAAACGGTGCTTCAGATGATGCATTCAAGGACTTACCATATCTTGTTGACAAATGGTGGCCGTCATCGCTGGATATTAAAAAGGAACGAAAGTCAAGAGGCGAAGTTCTTGTCGATGACGACGCCAATGAGAACACCATGGTTGTGGGAAGTGAGCAAAAATTTCTTGTAAATGTTGAGAAAATCAAAGAGAATGCGTCGCATCAAGTACAACCTGGTGTACTGGAAAAGGTCCCGCATTGCAAAATTCATCGGATGCTGCTTCAAAGACGAAAAAGTGCTGCTCCAGAGCTGGTCTACTGTTGGCAAGTCACGGAATTGTATCCAAACGACATAATGGTTTGCTGTTCACAGTGTGGAACGTGGCGACACGCCGCTTGCGGTGGTCACCATAAGTCTTTCTCTGTCCGAGAAGCGACAGAAAAGCCATTTATTCCTGTTTGTGATCGTTGCTTTGCAGAAGACAAAATCTTAGAAGTCATACCCGTTGCCAAGAAGCGTCTCGATCGACAGAGGAGCGAACAGATTCGTAGAGCCCTATCAACTTCCGCAGCAATGCGACAAGCATCATTTTCAAAACACGGTGGTTCTTACAAATGGCCACTAGGAAATGTATCTGCGACACATATTGGTGGGCACACTCGTAGCGTCCACACACGTCACGACAAGGCCGAAAAGCAGTGGTCTGATATGACCGCCAAATTGAGCAAGGGGTACGGAAACAAGCCGAAAGATAAAGTCAAGCACAGGACAAAAGAATTGGAGCGCTTGCTTGTTTCCATCGAAGATGCAGGTAAGTCTTTTTCTGAGTACGTCTATCCCACACGCAAATGGGTTGACTCAAAGGTTTTGAACGTTTCTTATTTTAGAGGGGCACACGGATCGTCACAACATGCTCGTTTTTCTCATGAATGATACACGAGGGAATCATCCCACTGGATACGAGGAAGAAGACCGCAATTTATTCGACCCTGCAGATGACATGAATGACGACAAGAAGGGAGTTGGAAGAGATTTTTACAATGACAAGTTTGATACAAATCATCCAGGACGACCACAGGTGACGTGCATTCGAGCGGCTTGTCCTAACAAACCTCGCTTCGATTCCTGTTTCTGTTCGGATGCATGCGGAGTCTGCACATTGGAAAATGATCTTCTCCGGACCTTCCAATACTCAAGTGATATGCACCCATCGTCACTCCGCCATTAGCTACAATAATATACTCGACAGCGTGTCGAAACAAGCTTCATGTCAAAACACCAAAGAACCATTCAATTGATAATGTGCTTATTATAGTCTTAACTCATTTTTGATTTCACTCACAGTCACATTGCTTACTGTATTGATACATCCTGTCAAGATTTTTCGATACTATATGAAACTTGCCAATAGAAGCACCATGCTTAGTAACCCCTCGTCGACGGCGACCTTAATCGCACGTGCATCTCGGCCCTCTGTCTCTGCTACTGTCCAGTATCTCCTCATCTGCAATAGACTACCTACACCAGCAAAAGTGGCGCGCCGAACTACAACAAAAGCGTCAATAGAATCTAATACTGGTCCTGAAACTGCCAAGGTCAACACCATCAATGAACTGATCCAAGCGATATGCGACGCATACGTTCGACCATACACCACTGAAACTGTCCTGACGGAATGTGCGGAATCATCTTCCGTATCTGCAATGTCCATTACTATCTCGCGGCCCATAATTCCCACAAACAATAAGCTCACTAAACGAACCAGCGGCCAATTGATGTGCTCAAACAAGAGGTTCGTGGAAACTGGAGACAGCACGGACATTGCAGCAACGCCACTCGTGAAGGGCGACAGTGCAATCAGGGACGCACAGAGTGCATTCTTGGCCCAAGTCTTTGGCTTGACATGTTTGGTATACAAATATGTCAAAATAAGACCGCTGATCACGGCTACTCTTCCCGGCACTCCGGGCACCATGGCAGCACAAAACAGCGAAATGGCATACAAGTAGGACAGGGCTTTCTTGACGACGGCCAAAGGAACCTTCTGCACCGCTTTGTCTGGTTTGAGAGAGTCGTTGCCCAGCTTGTAATCATAGTAATCATTGACAAGCATAGAGGTCGACGATACTAAGAGTAGAGCGACCAAAGTGATCAGCATTGATGGTGTGGCCAACAGTTGCAAGAAGGAGGTCGTGACAGGACCTGCAGTTGCGGCTTCAAATTGTCGATAGGCCAAGCAGCTACCCATTATATGGAACAGCACAACCCCTGGTAAATTCTTTGGCCTTGTCATGGAGAACAGTTCTTTTGTGTAATCCATGATGTGATCCTCTGATTCGTCCCTGGCAATTTGTACGACCTCCACCGGTTCTGCTTTCGGTACCGCAACAGCTGGAATTCCGCCCGCAGATAATTTGGTCATGTTGTAATTAGTGTAATGCAGTGTCCGCCGCAATGACAAGGCAAGATCGTCAATTTGCTTTTCGTTGCGACCTTGTTGCGGAACATCTTGGGTGTCACCGTTGCTGCTTTGGGTCCGATCAGGATCTGTGTAGAACAGGACAGGCAAAGGCTGGCGGCTATTCTGTCGTAGGAAGGACCTTGGCTTCTCCCATGGACGTTGCAAACGAGCAGTAAATGCTTCCACCGATCCAGACAAGATTGACACAATGAAGATAATTCGCAACAGCATTGGGGTAGTGTCAAGGAGATGATGATCTTACTCTCTATGGCAGTACTAACGACAGTGAACAGCGTGCCTGACAAAAAGTGGGTGTCGCTCGTTGTATTGCGTTTGTAATATATTTTCTTCTCTCTGGCAAGACTGCTTGGAGATCGCTTCAACGATTGTTGGCAATTCTTCATGGCGGTGAAGTTGTGTTCGCAAGTGACAGTAGACAGATCTGTTGGGTTGATGTCGAAGTTCTGAAATATTGAGAAAGGAGATACTTCGTCAAACGTGATAGCTTTGAGCTTTGTGTTGTTAACAGTAAACAACATTACGTACGACTAGGTAGCTACGCCGTAGCTGTACCGGTATTTATTTGCACGGTGATAGTTGAGTGATTGGTATCCACGAATGAAAAATGAAATGTCATCTGACGTCACAGAAAGACTTATCCTTTTTGAGAATGTCTGGCCGCCATCACAGATGCCTCTTACCTCTCTTACTTTTCTGTTTTTCGTCTGCTCTCATCGCGAGAGTGGACCTTGGAATCCATCTCCATCAACCTTGTTGTTGCGGCAGCTACTACATCAACAGTCTCTCTTGTTTCCTTTTAAGGTGTGTACGGGCCGTCTGGTAATGATGAAATGGTTTCACTTGTTGTATAGTTGTTGGGTTATCGTCAAATTCTGATATGATTTGTATCTCACTGACCAACGTCTTTCCTTCATTTCCATAATATCGTCCATCCAGAATATTTCATTTTTTCCAAAATGGTCAAAGCTTACGAATTGCGGGGTAGTTCCAAGGAGGATCTCCTTAAGTCATTGCAAGAACATCGAAAGGAGCTGTCTGAACTGCATGTTGCCAAAGTGACGGATGGTGCCGCCTCCAAAATTGCCAAGATCAAATCGGTCCGAAAATCGATTGCCCGCATTTTGACGGTTCACAACCAACAACAAAAGGAGGGAATTCGCAAGGCTGTTGCCGGAGCCAAGTACATCCCCAAGGATTTGAGAGCCAAGAAGACAAGAGCGATGCGCCGGGCACTTACCAAGTCGGAACGATCCAAAAAGACACTGAAGCAAAAGAGAATGGAAGCTGCCTTCCCCAAGGTCAAATTTGCCGTCAAGGCGTAAGGGTGTAGCAATGATAAAGAATAATCTTTTTCTTAGTTGAGGAGGCATTGTGATGAAATCTTGGACATGGCGCTCTGAATATTTGAGGATCTGGATTGGTAGGAAGAAAAACGTCTGCCGAGTAGGATCACTTATGCTTCTCCACCCACTGAGTTGCATGCACTACAGTACCAACTATATTACCTAGTCATATTATGGATAGCGAGACGCATACACTGCACCGCCCACTGTTCTTAAATCTGTTAAAAGCCTTTACTAGCTTCAATGGCAGCGGATCGGACTCTTTCCACAAATTTTCTGACCTTGTCGTGGTCCTTTGTTCCAGGAGTGGCTTCCACTCCGCTACTCACATCGACGCCCCACGGCCTGGTCGCTAGAATCGCATCAGATGCATTGTCAGGGGTCAGTCCACCCGCAATAATGACAGGCAGTCCTGCGTTTTGAACCTTTTCGGCAATGGCATGGTCAAAGATGACGCCGGTACCACCCCCGGCCGTTTCCCCTTTGATGGCCGTGTCCAACAGTATGGCCAGCGGATCCGTAGTGACCGAGTTCAAAATCATCTCCACAGCATTTTCAGAGGCCTTGCCGGTCTCCGGATCCGTCGCGATATCTACGACGCGAATTGCAGGCACTCCACAGATCTCTTTGTTGGCAGCCTCCATTCCTTCGCTGCCATGGAGCTGTACCAAATCTAGGCCACATGAGTCGACCATATCACGAATGAATTCAGGAGATTGATTCTGAAAGACACCCACCACTAGCGGCCGACGACTGGAAGCTTCCAACGCTTGGGCGTTAGATATCAATTGCGATATGGGAGACGTTGCTTCTGTTGGTTTTGTTACAGCAAGCGTCTCTCGATTGGTACGTTCCCCAAACGCTCGAACGGCCCTAACCACGGCCATCGCTTGGTCTGCAGTTACACATCGTTTGCTCTTGGAAACAAAAATGACGCCAATCAGGTTAGCCCCGGCTTGGCACGCCACCAGAGCATCGTCGGCATTAGTAATCCCGCAAACCTTGACCAATTTGGTGCCGGCAGTGTAGGCGCCACCACCGACCGTGTTGCGCATGTTTTCCCAGTCATTGGGATCCAAGCATAATCCTGCAATGGCCACCTTGGGATCCGCGGCCCGCATCAAGGATTCTCCAATCAAACACATGCCAACATTGATGTTGCGATACCGATCCACATCAAAGGCCGTGGACATGCCCGATAAAGCACAAAGCGTGTACCGCGAGTTTTGAGCTGCAGTAGGGTCAGAATGGTCAAACGTACATCCTTGTGCCATCAATTGCTCCGCAACATGCTCAGTGGTATGCAAGTCCATTTGAAAGGTGTGCAAATTACGATTGTTGACCCCAATAACCTTGGCACCAGCTTGGATGGCAACCTCCAACTCGACATCAGCATGAACTTCGACCAAGGGCTCCATCCCAAAAGACCGTGCATGATCAATCAGTTCTTTGAGCAAGTGCTGTGGCAAGACAGCCACAATCAACAAAATGGTATCAGCACCGTTGGCCAACGCTTCTGTAATTTGATATTTGGACGTGGTGAATTCCTTTCTCAAGACAGCGGGTCTTGACGAAGTGGATGCCGCATTCGTCGTGGTGGTCAACCGGACTTCGGTCATATCCTCAAGAGATCCGAGAAACCATCGTGGTTCTGTCAAGACACTGATAATATTAGCCCCAGCGGCTGCATATTGTTGGGCTTGTTCTCCGGCGTTCAAATGGACGGCAATGTTTCCTTTGGAGGGTGAGGCACGCTTGAATTCTGCCGCCAGAGCCATGCGTGGCGCTTGTTCTTGAATAACAGTCTGTAAATTGAGAAGAGGCCCATGCGTTTGCCAAAAGGATTGCATTTGCTTCACCAAGTCTTGTTCCTGCACGGCCTTGCCAGATTGGAGGTACCGCTCGTAGTCAAGAATACGTGTGGCTGTAATGGCTTGTAGCTTGGACAGCTCGTGGTTTGAATCTTGGATGCCATTTTCGTATCCAAAAAGATGTCGTCCATCAAAGGCTGGATCAGAAGATCCTTCCAAGAGACCGTCAAGAGCCGATTTGAGCTGTTCGGGTGTGTATTGCGGATAATCCTCCTGTTTGTTGGACATGGTGTTGTCGGTGGAGTTGGTTACAGAAACCTGTTCGGTTGTCGAATACAGCGGGATGACACTGGTAGATGGATTCCTAGATGATGATGTCAATGAGGATCCTCTAGATGACAGTGTCAATAATGATGGCGCCCAAGCTGCGACGGAAGAGACAAACACCACCAGAGACGAAAAGGCGGCGATCAGAACGAATGAAGATGTACAGTTAGCCCTTCTTGGTAACGTCCTCTGTCTTTGCGGTCTATCCAGCATGTCTCAGTGTAATCCAGGGAAGTTTTTTTAAGGTGTCCGTTGTCGTCTTTTGTGAGGGACTAGTAGAAGTTCGATCCTCAAAGTCGTGCCTTCATAGTGATATGATGTTCCTCTACCATTCGACTTTGACAGAGTAGATGCGACGACGATCCGATTTACTTCGTATGATGATGAACGATGATGTGAGTGTATCATACGTACGATGTACAAGGAACGTAGTACTCCGGTAGTACGTGAGGCTTTCACTGCAACGTTAGCGATAAGGGTTAGTGTCTCAAGTTCACTCCATGACTGACCCATCGCCACCCATCATCACCAATCAATCCCTGTCAACACAATCCGCAAAAACACTACCGGTAGCTACTAGAGAGAAGTGACAATCTTATTTTTCTCTATTATTCTTTGTTTTCTAAATCCAACGTCAAGCTGTATTCAAGATAGTACTTTCTCCATCTACTTTGGTGACAGAAGAAAACATCCAGCCCTAAGTTTACCACCACAGCCAAGCTATACCAAAGGGCTAAGACGAAAACATAAACCAGATTTTACTGAAATTCGATCCGGCCTTACCTCTTCCCACCAAAGTTGTTTGTTTTCCATGAATTCGACTTGCCGCCGAACACAAACCAAAAAAATTGTTACGGAGGGCTTGCTGATTGTTGTCGTCACCATGTTCTTGTCTCGAACAATGATATGTCGACAGGGTGTCATGGCATTCACCAGGCAGTCGGTGGCTTCCAGAATGGGACGATCAGCGACCAATGTTTTTCATGACAGAATGATGGAAAAAGCCATCCTTCGACAACAACAACAATCAAGGCTCTTGCGTTTGCCCCCCCAAACCACCGTTGCCCTGTACTCTACAACCTCACCCAACCCATCGGATCGATCGGCCATATCCAAATCTCGGGCACCCTTTCGCATGCCCAAAAACAGTCCCGATGATTCGTCTACGAAGCAGAATCAGGGCACATCTCAAGAGTACAAATCGCTGTCTTGGAATCGATTGGGACTCCTAACGGAACTTTGCGAATGCCTGACGAATGAACTGAAACTACCCGAACCGACACCCGTCCAGTCCTTGGTCATCCCCCAATTACTGACCCAAGAAAAGGAATCCATGGCATTTTTGGCAGCCACAGGGTAAGTAGAAAAGACTTCACGAGAATACGAGAGTGTCCAGATCCGTTGCACTTTCTGTAAAACTCAAAGGAAAACACTCTTTTTCCTTCATCTGACAACAAACTAATACTATTGTTCATACATTTTAGATCGGGAAAGACACTTGCCTATGTCTTGCCATTGATGCAACAACTCAAGCAACAAGAAGTCTTTGAAGGATACGAACGACGGCCGAAACGACCCCGAATTTTGATTTTGGCTCCCACCCGAGAATTGGCCGTGCAAATTACGACGGTCTTAAAATCCATGTCACATTCTGTCAAATTGAGTACGCAAGCATTGGTGGGAGGCCAAGACAAGGGCGTTCAACGCAAGGCGCTGGAAGGTCGTCCCGTGGATGTGGTAGTGGCGACACCGGGACGGCTTATATACCATTGGAAGAACAACAATATCTTTTTGGGGAACATTCGCACCGTCGTGTTGGACGAAATGGACACCATGTTGGAGCAGGGATTTGCGCGAGAACTGAGAGAGATCTTGTATCCCTTGTTGTTCTCGGCCAGTCCCAAAGAGATTGATGCTGACACAAACACTTCGCCGGAAGTCAAAGATACAGCTCCTCAAATCGTCATGACGTCAGCCACCATGACACAATCCATCCAGAAACTCTTGGGTGACAATCCCAAGACTTCCAAATTATCCATTTCGGCGAAGCGATTGCATACGACGGGTGACGGAGAGCAAACTACCACAGATCCTCGTCTTTATTCGAAACTGCGTTTGCCGAAAATGAAAATTGTGTCGGCTCCGGGATTACACAAGGCTGTTCCGCGTTTGGAACAAGTGTTCATCGATGTAGGAAATACCGACAAAATGAGTCTGCTGCTTGATGTGATTGCTTCCGAAAAGAACAAGGCCACAATTATTTTCTGCAACACCGCCTCATCTGTCCGAGCAGTCCAATATGCCTTGTCAGAAGCTCGCATAGAATCCATTGGATACCACGGAGAACTGAATAGTTCTACTAGAATGGAGAATCTGCAACAGTTTCGAAAAGGGGCACGCCGGGCACCTTCCGGCACCAGTGACAATCTCGATAACGACATGGACGACTACAGCGTTGGAGAGGACGGTCCGAGGCGCGATGCCAGCATCCTTGTGTGTACCGATATTGGTGCTAGAGGACTGGACATCCCCGAAGTGGATTCTGTGATCATGTTTGACTTTCCCTTGAATGCTATGGATTATTTGTAAGTGGGCTTCCGCGTTGGAAAACATGGAGATAGATCTTTAGGATTGTATATTTTCTGAACTTTTTTTTACAATTTTCGTATACAGACACCGAAGCGGAAGGACAGCCCGAGGAGCTGGAAAAGGTAAGGTAACGGCTTTGGTAGCAAAAAGGGACAAAGTGCTAGCATCAGCCATTGAACAGGCCGTCATGAGAGGAGAGACTCTGGATGGTCTGTCGTCCAGGAAAACTGACTACCAACCTGGTGCTCGGTTGGGAACCAAGCCCAAACCAAAACCAAAACCGACAACTAAAATGTTCACACCACAGAAACGTCGGGCAGGTGCCAGAAGGAGCTGAAGAGTCCAAATTCAAAAAATATACCATGATGCTGTATTATATCTACATATCTATCTTTTTCCGGAACAAAACTTTTTTTAGAGTTAGTTTGACGACTACAAGTGACTACCGTACGTATTCGTATGATACGACGACAAGTTTCCAGGTATGTAGCATAGTACCGTACATAAGTATGCTTGGAGGGTCTTGTCCCAATCCCGGAATTGATTCTTGATCCAGAAATATTCCGAGTTTGCCAACGTCGTACTACCGTAGTACGGTCGTACGTATGCGCACACTCTTCGGGTACGATGATGTTTACAGAACGGTAATTACAGTTAACTGCAGCACGGTGTTGTGTACCAAGGGTACTAATACCGGTAATAACAGTAAGTACACAGTTGTCAGGAGATAGACAGTGGTACTGCGTTGCAGATAAAATAATGGCACAGGCAACTTCGAATCTCTGACATCAAATGAGAACGGATACGGGACCAAACGAGCAAACACTCTTCATCATCTCTCTGACTTTTATCACACTGTTAGGCCTTTCCGAGCTCATTCTCAAGACAAGGGATCGCAAACACGACGAAAAAAAAACTAAACAGCAAGAAAAGAAAATACAAGCAACAAGACTACGGTAGTATTACAACGTAACATGACGCCTCCCAAAAAGTACATCAAGGTCAATGGGGTGATGAAAATGAACCCGGAATACAAGAGGTGGAAAGATGCCCAAGGCGGTCCTCCTTCGGCACCCTCCAATCCTCAGGCTCTACCGGTCGTGAGCAACATGGACGATCATGCCCAGCTCAACGAAGATTTGGGAATGGATATTCCACTGGCCGAGTCGAGTAAGTGGGAAGTTCTCATAAGCGATGTGGTCCGCTATTGTTGGAATGTTGGAATTTGGAATAATTGATGGCCGGAATACACCCTTCATTTCTGTCAAAATACTTGCTTTCTGACTGTTTTGTCTTCTTTCTTTACCACAGCCAACGCCACGATTGAAATGATGCAAGAACCAGAAATCAGTCTCGAAGCTGGTATGCAACCCGATGAGATGGTAGACGAACTGGGACGCATCTTGGGCAAATACGAGGTCCCCATGGGTCTCATGAACAAGCGTAAGTTGAACCAAAAAAAAGCTCCAAATGGAATATTTTTTACCACTGCACCTCTCTGACTTGTTTGCTCCTATTGTCTGTCCTTTTTATTTTAACATTTCAGTCATGATGCTTTCCGAATACCAATCACTTGAATTCATTATTGACGACAGTGGAAGTATGATGTGCAACAGCGACACAATCAACCCAATCAGCAGACGACAAAACACTCGTTGGGAAGAAGCTCATCAACGCTTGAAGGAAATGGTCGAGGTCTTGGCATATGTTCCCTTTCAGCAGATTGGCGTCGAATTTCTCAACCGCAAAGACCGAATTTCTTTGTCTCGCAACGGCAGAGCCCCACGAGTATTCTTGGACGAGGCGTACCGGCAAATTGATTTGGTGTTTTCTAGACCACCTGCCGGTACCACTCCAGCCTTGGAAAAAATCCAGGAGAGTTTTCTTCGTGGTCAAGGTGCATCAATCGCTCGATACTTCTTTGGAGACGGTTTGCCCAACGGAGGAGATCGCGCCATTAAAGAGATTACTAGGATTATAAAGAATCGAGCGGATCCAGCTAACAACCCAGTGACATTCCTCAGTTGCACCAACGAGGATGAACAAGTAGAATGGATGAAGGATTGCGAGGAGGTGAGACTGTGAATCGAATCTGTCGACAGCTTTGGTACGCATACTACGTTCTCTGACAGCTTCCGTCTCTTTTCTTTGAAACAGATTGCCCCATATTGCTCGGAATCCGATGATTTTGACGATGAATCTCGTGAGGTCCTTACAGATCAAGGAGCGGCACTTCCCTACACTCGTGGTTTCTGGCTCATCTGTCAACTTGTGGCTGCAATGAACCCAGATGACTTGGATGCCATGGATGAGAGTGTTCCATTCACCAAAACGACCCTTGACAATTTGCTGGGAGTGGAACATAACGAAGAGAGCTACCGACACTACTTTAACTGTTTTGTACAAGCCCAGCAGAAGAAAGTTGTTGAACGAGACGAGCGTGGTCAGCCCAAACAGAGTGATCTGTTGAAAAAGAACACGCAATGGAACTACCAGGAATTCCTTCGTGCTCCAGTAGCCAAGCAGATCCCACAAGTTCAACAATATTTGCAGCAACTGGCCCGACTGGACTAACAACTTGAGCATGGAAAATAACTCAGAGTATCTGTGAAATGTGGGGCCATTATTTGGAGCAAGTAACGTGTTCGTTTTCATGTAAATTTCTTTTATTTCAACAACAACAGAATGATGGACTGATTATGAAGCGCAGTCCAAGAAAAATGAGTTGAATCAACCAAAGTGATTGTTCCGTAGAATATCATATTGACACGAAGCTTAATGTAATTATTGTTATATTTTATTTCACCAAAAGTCCGCTTCCTACTTTGCTGCTGCTTTCATCTCCTCAATGTGCTTTCGTCCGTACTTCGAGCATTCCACTACGTGTTTCATGTACGGGCACTGGTCGTTGAGGTAATCTTCGAGGATACGTTTGCGCAAGAAATCGTTCCACGGTTTGTGCACTCCAATCGGTATGAGTGGATCTATACCCTGTGATGACAAATTCTGTCCTTGTTGCAACATGGTTTTGTAATATTCCATGCCAGAGGGGTCGGTGGGACTGTACCATCGCCTTTGAACCATTGCCTCCATGAACGTTTGATTGAGACTGTACTGTTCCGCAATAGCGTTGGGAGATCGGAGTTCCATAGAAAAGAGGGCCGCTTCAAAGTTGTTCGGTAATGGAGCACCAATTCCTCGCAAGATTGTGACGAAGTAAATATCTTCGGCGGCGACATTTGTTGCCTTGCAAGGTGCGGCATCGTATTGTTGTTGCGACAGTCCCGAGATGGTCCGACTGACGACGGGACAATATTCAATCGATTTACGAAGCCACGATCTAGAGCGTAGCCCCAACCCACCATTACCCTGGGGTCCAAAGCTAGTATCGGTACATAATTGATCGTCAGTGGGAAATGTAGGAATGTTGGTTGATCCAGCATGCTCATGAAATTCCTTCCAACTCTGGGGGAAGAACGAGCAAAAGTGCCATGGCTTCTTTCCCTTTCTCGCTGGCCACGGTGCTCCCACCCAAGCGACATCCTTCCACTTGTCGACATTCAATTCATGACACAAGACGGCATCGCCTTGCATCATCAAAATCAAATCGGAATCCTCCGGCAGAAATTCGTCGGGTCCCCAAAAGTGATAATTTTCCAACAAGTGGGAGGGATTATAAAAATTGTGACACGATTTTAAGTTATAACGTGAATGGTTGAGAACTTTCATGCGGACATTACCCCGATCGATCATTTTGCCAAACAGCGGCTCGGCCAGCTGACGAACTTGTTGGGCTTTGCGATTGTAGTTGTAGAGTTCCGTCTTGTTGCTGGCCTGCTGTATTGCAATAGTTCCCGTGACAGCGTCGATGTGTCCGTCGGTGGAAGAAATAAACTCGCAGACGGATGTCTGTAACAATACACAGGTTGTTTCCAGCGGCAAAATGTTAGCGACCACTGATTCCAAAGCCCACATAGAATCTTTACCGAGGTTGGGATCGACAAAGAGTACCGTCACGGAACAATTCTTTTTCAAAATGGTCGGATTTTGATAGAAGGGTTGGAGTGTAAAATTTAGCTGCTGGCTGTGGCTAAGTGACGATCTTTGCTCGCTGCGAGCTTCGGTGCTCTCAAATGACACGTCGGAAGCATAGTCAAACAATGATACGGATGGGAACTGAAGGATGACCAGCAACGAGATGGCGACGACACTCGCCAACAACCGCACAGAACGTCTTCGTGAGTTTTTCTTATGATTCCCAGTGACGTCTCTTTTGAGGAGGATGGTCATGGTAGCTGAAGCTAGGACCACGGGAGGAAGACTGATTGTGTGAGAGCAATTAAAGCTTCACACCAACTACTATTATTGTACTTGTCGTCCTATTATAAACAAATACTACAGTAGAAGGGTACAGGTGTACAACAATGGTCCAAAACCGCGACTGGAGGTTGTAGAAAATCGATGCTGAGATGTCTCGGAATGGACTTTGCTAGTGCGCGCCAGCAATGCTTTCAAAATTGTTTTTGCATCCCCAAAATTGGCCACATATCCCCTCAAAATCTGACCCCTGCAACACGACGTAAAGATAGATTCACAGTCATCACTTTGTATGATATCACGTACTACGATACATACACTTCTCTGTTTCTAGGGAGTTTTTTGTTTTGTTCCTCATCGCACTGGTAACGATGATTCATAACAGAGTGGAAGTCAAAATTTCACCACTTTCGTCGTTTGAGACCAAATGGTAAACACAGTAGTCAGCTAACTTCCTTTCCGTGTACATTCATTACTACCCCCTCCTCCCAGCATGGTCCGATCCAGCGTTTGGCGATGGAAGACCAGTAGTAATGTTTTTTCTTCCAGCAATTATCATACTACCCGACGATTACTTCGTTGCAAGAACAAGGCAGCATCCTCGTCTCCGGTATCATTGTTCCGATTATCCGAGTCGTCCGGCCCATACCATGTCCGTTTCTTTTCTTCGTCCACCAAATCCTCCAAGGAACGATTACGTGTCGCTGTGGTTGGTGGTGGCGCGGCGGGGCTGTCGACAGCTCTTCATTTGGCACCTTTGGTGACAGAAGGATTGATCAGTGGTCCGATTGATATTTATGACAGTCAAGAACGGCCGTCCCACCGTGACATTGGCGTCGGAATATGGAGTACCGCTCTGGATGCCTTTCAAAAAGACACGCTCGATTCGCATCGTCTGGCCGTTGATGATATGCTACGGAAAGGAACCTTCGTTCATGAGGCGGGCTATCGAACGCCCCAAGGCGATTGGTTGGCCGAATCGAATCTGGAAGGAGAGGGGTTACCAGACTTGCTATTTTTGCGAGAAATGGACATGCTGGATGCACTGCGCAAAGCGGTACATTTGGAAGTCAATCGTGGCAACGTGGTACTCCATTCCGGAAGTCACTACAAGGTTGATTCCATCATGGAAGACGCAACAACAGAGCCGTGGTCAGCACCCCTCATGCTATTGAGAGACGGGCCCGACCAACCATCTGTCCCAACCGAACGAGATTATCATTTGATCGTTGCGGCAGATGGGATGAATTCTGTTCTCCGAACGGCCTATGGAGGCTTCAATATTCAAAGTCGTATCTTGACGGGAATGTATGCCATGGACGACGCCGTCAAGTCACGAGGGAGTGCTCGCACAAACGCTCGCGACGAATGGGCCATTTCCAATCAAGCCGATGCCACGGGTATTCAAGACCGCAATTATAGCGTTTTTCGAGGTAATGCACCAGTCACGCGAAACGAGGTACAGGGACTGGATCGGTCCTTTCAAACCTGGGGAGAAGGACGGAACATGCGCTTTGCGACCGTTCCCATGTGTTATCCCGGCAAGGACGGGGTCAAAGAAGAGAGGCATGTCTGGTTTATTACTATCGATGATGATACCATAACTTCCGAAACAGATCCATCCAAACGAAAGGAACTGTTGTTGGAAGCATTTGCAGATTGGCATGATCCCATTGGTCAACTGGTCACTGCGACACCGCCACAGGAGATTCTGATGGAACGTGCCTTGGCCCACCGTCACTCGCAACAACCCGTGGTGGATTTCTATGGTCTTATTAACAAAGTTTACAAGAAATCTATTCCGGCGATCGGACAAGGTCCCGCCATTCAGTACGTCGGAGATGCCTTTTTGACAGTGGATCCAATCTTGGCACAGGGATTTACAGTCGGAATGGAGGGTGCTGCTACATTGGCCAATGCCCTGGAATCATGTTTGACTGTAGATGCACAACATCATTTCGACAGCAAATTAGCGTTTGACCCGTACTTGTTGAGGAAAGAATTAATGTTGCGGCACGATTCACGGCTACATCGACTCATTTGCTTGCTAAGGATCACAGAGCTCGTTCAAGCCCTGGGACAACCAATCAGTGGCACTCTAGCTGGAATGATTTCTCGAGACATCATCAGACCCATAATGAAGCTGTCTCCCAACTTCATCAAGACTCCAATATTCAATGCAGTGCTACAGTATTCATTGGGATTGCCTCCAACGAAGAGAGGTTGACACCTGATGTTCCAAGGAAACATCAAACGGATGCGACAATAATAGTACTGATTATTTTTTCTTATCTCTTGTTGTCGTCATTCGTACCTGAAAAAGCAAAATGACTTGTCTCAAGTCGTTGGAAAACAGACATGCCGCATATACCATCTCCAAATATCCTCCTCAGAGTCATCGCCGGCGGTCTCTTTGTCGTCACTGCTATCATCATCGAGCCCAACCAGGCCCAAGAGGCTGAAATAAGTCGACCCCGAATCTTCGTTCATTTCTTCATGTTCTTCTAGACACGCCGTCAACGAAAATAAGGCCATATAGAGTACTTTCTGCAAAGATGTTTGATCACCGCATTTTTCCAACAGGAAGGCGACCCATTCCTTTCCATCCTCCTTCCACTTTGTACCACCGGACCCTTTTATCAGACGGAAGATCATCGTAGCAAGTGCGCAAATATCGTCCTCATTGTGGAATATTTCTTTTGTTCCAGTCGCGAGCCTAGCTCCAACATGACTCTTGGTCAATCGAAATAGAATCTCGGTCGCCGCAATGTGAATGTCTTTCAAGCCATCTTCGTCCTCGGTTCCAGACATGTGGTTCAAAATAAAGTAGGATAGGCCAATCCAGAGTGAACGCAAGGTACTTGTCAAATCGGAACTGGAAGCAAGTCCTTGCTCCGAGTCCATGTAGAGAAGGAAATCGGCAGACATGTGTGCCATTTGTATAGCCGACTCAATCTGTTCCGTACCGAGCTTGGTAGTATTTGCTGCCTGCTCTACAGAATTTTCTGCGGCTATGCCCTCCTCTTTCGTAGGGCTCTCGACGTCGCCGATGGCTCCAATCGGGGGGCTCTGTAGCAGCTGCAGAGTTTGATCAACCAGAGACGCCCCGTACTGGTCGAATAGCGCAAGCAAATAATCCGTCGATACTTGCCCTCCGCCTCTTACTTCAGATATTTCACATTCAGTTCGACCATAACCCTCCATTTCGTCTGGCTTAACCAAAGTACAAAGATTCTCAAATGTCGGCTCATCGTAATTGGTCATTCCATGGCTTTGTTGCAACGAGGCTCCGCCGTTATCTCCGACAGGGAGTCTTGTCTCTCCGCGATTGTTGTTGCTCCTTTGTTGGATCCACTCTCTGACGGAGGGCTTGAGTGCAGATGGACTATTCGATCTGTTCTCATGTTCCCGACCGATGGTTCCACTTAGGTTTTGCAGCAAAAAATCTACCAAAACACGTACAGAGTATAGAAATTCGGCACGAAATGGCACTACTTCTAACGACGAGGAAGTTCCGGTATTTGGCGTCAAAAGGCATGCCAGCTCTAGCGGTATCTTGAGGACTTGTAAAGCTTCGGAAGGATGGATAATCTGTTGCAAGTGATCGATGGAAACTTCTCCGGTAACTAGATTCACCAAACTTTCCAGCAGCTTTAGATCCTGAATGGATTCTGGGATGGTCGTGTTGCCGTTGACGTACGAGTACTCTTCGATAATGTCCTGCATGAGAAAAAGTACTCGTTTTAAGATCTTGGATGTCTGGTCCAAGCTCAAGGGACAAACATTTGTGATGTTGGGAAGGATGGTATCGACTGTGATAATAATGAGAGAATGCAAAGAATTGTCCGCGCCGGTAATGCTGGAGGGTAAGTCGTCCCAGCGAATTTCGACGCATGCCAAGTGGACAAGGTCGTCCACAAAAACGAATAATTCGTCCTTGCGTCTCAAAATTTCTTGGTGGTCGTTTCTGCTTTGAAGAGTGCCGTCATTTTGGGAAGACGTGCTTTCATTACCATCACTACTGTGGTAGTACGAGCCGTTCCACAAGTGTACGAGTTCGTCGTGGCGGGAAAATATCTCTCGGATATTTCGACAACACTGTCGAATTTCGATTGCATGAGTGGCGTGGCTACTGCTCGTCATGACGGACTCCGAAGATGCCGCGGATACATTCAAAAGTTGAGAGATTCGATCTATATGATAATGAAAAGACGATATCATGGCGCTGATTCTCGATTGAAACTGGATCAGTGCTTCTTCCTCCGTCTGATGCAATGGCTCCGTTTGTTGAATGTTATTCGGCTCGGGCTCCATCATACACATTTATTTATTTACAGTTAATGTGGTTGCTGTCCTCGATGGGAAAGTGGTATGACGTGTTTGAAGGTTTCGGGACGGTGATGTGGGGCCTGAAGTGAATCCACCGTCAGGATGGGCCTCTGGGTATGTTTCCCTTTCGTCGGAACTCATCTTTCGATCTCTTCTTGATGGCAGCACAACAATTAATGCTGTCATTGGACATAATCCACAGAGGATAAGGTTTTTAAAACGAAAAACCCTATCCCCCTTAAAGTCTCGCATTAAGGCTAACCGTTACTTTATATCTATCTTCGTGAATGAATAATGCGCGCAGGGTGGTCCAAAAGTTCGCACGTTCTGTTCAACGACCCGCACTTCTTTTCCATCGTTTGACCCCGTACTGTTTTTCTTCAGCACAAGAGTGATTGGAAAAGACCTCTACAGTCTTCGATCATCAACGTATATCATCAGTACTACTACGTATAAGAGAGCAAATCTAATAAAGACACTGCTGACCGTAGAATTATCGATTCAGTTCCAATTGCTAGGCCCTGTCGGGGAAGCATCATCGTCTACTAAGAACCATGTACTGGGACGCCGGTAACCCATTAGACACTCACGAGGCTTTGAAACCTCGAACGTCAGCTGTCAACAATGGTGCTTCTCCACATCGTTTTCCAAATGGAATGTTATCTGAAAGCAGAGCTGAGTCTGTCTCCAAGAATTCATCATTGAGCGGAGTTCCGCAACGAGAACCAGTCCCTATGGTCAACGTACCCTCTCCTTCGCACCAAATGCCTTCTCCCTACAATACCACCTTTGTAGGAGGAGGAGCAACGTTTCATACCGCCATGACTCCTCGCTCGCAAGTTTTGGATCTCAAACGTAACGACAACTCCTTTCATGTGATTGCCAAATTGATTATCGATCGCTTTGAGGATCAGCTCAGTACCCATGCATCTACCATCACTGTCACTGCTGGAGATCGCTTTCATTTGGATCGCGTCGTGCCCGCCAAAAGAGGTTTTGTTGAGGCTGTGCAGTATCGATTGGCCAATTGTCCGGAAGATTCTACCAAACCTATTCATCTGGTGACCCGCCAATGTCGAGCCTTGGGGCTGCATCTGGATGGAGATCAAAATCTCCTTTATGCACCAGTCGGAACCATTGTCAACATCGATGTGCGTTTTCGTATGCGATACGTTTATTGTTTGTAGTGGAAGTCTTTATCAGCATCTGACACTATTCTTCGTTCCGTTTTCCAAACACAGTGGTCCGATGGCAGTCTTCATGCCGGAGTCGATTCGGTTCAAAATGCAAGGCCAAGTGATCCTGACGACTTGGCGAGACAACAACTTTTGGCCGAGCTTCGAGAAGCATCGAATCTAATGGCAGAATCTGTCACACCTGAGGCTTCCAAGTTCTGGAGAAAGCACGTCTTGGAGCTTCAAGCCAAGCTTCGGGCATTGCATGAAAAGAGTGGAATGGAGAATAGATCAATTGGATTAGGCGATTACGACACTGCCGATAGGATTCGAAACAACGATCGTCTTTTTGCAAGTCTTTGGGAGAACACCGGATACGTACCTCCCAAGCAAGAAGATATGATGTCCAATATTTCCATATCAAATACCAACTCCATCGTAGAATCTCGATCACCTTCGATTCAACAACACAGCAGATCACAGAAACCTCGACAACAACGGCAAAGCGTCGCTGCGGCTCTGTCAGATCCTGGAGACATGGAATTACCTATGGTAGATGTCGTGGCTCCAGCAGATCTTCCCGGAGGATACCAATTCGAGGCAGAGATCGACAACAAGCATTTCCTTGCTACTGTTCCGGCCGGAGGTGTTAGCAAGGGACAAACATTCACTTGCCACATGCGTGAAATGAAAGAAACGGATATACCAGTCGGTCGATGGAGAGACGGTTTCTTTGATTGCTTCCGATACGGTTTCACCCATCCGATGCTTCTTAACTCCCTCCTATGCCCTTTGCTAGCTCTATCTCAAGTGGAAAGTAGACTAGGATTGGATGTGATGGGACGGCAGGCTTCCCCAGACACACCGAAAGAAGGGATCTGGTCCACCCGTGGCATGATGATCTCAGTGTTGGTGTTTTGGGCATGCCTTAATACCATGATCATTTCTGGATTTGAATACAAATTGCACAACTACGTGAGTCCATCTCCTGCAGATATCATTTCCTTGGTACTGGTGAATGGTGGGCTGATTTTCTTCGCCGTCAACGCCACTGTCAATACACGGGCATTTCTAAGAGAGAAATACCGTATTGGAGATGATGAGAAGAAGAGTAGAGCTCGTGATATTGTATCGGCCATCTTTTGCATGCCGCTTTCTATTGCACAGATGGGACGTCACACAACATCGTACACGGACTACCAAGGAGCATGCTGCAACGATACTGGTCTGGCGCAGCCCCAACCTACAGAAACCATTACCGTGTGAGCAACGAACTACTGGAGTATCTCTTTAGCAAGTAACTAGCCGTTCTGTACGATTATAATTTGATTTTTATCTTCCCTATTTCATAAAGTAGTTTTCATATATGAACGTCGTAATGAATAGCTTTTGTTAATGGAATTGAGTTTTCACCTTCGAACCCCCTTTTTGTGTGTTTTCCGGTAGCACGTCTTCAGCGATCAATGTTCAAGTCGTTGGAAACGGTTCGAATTGGACTTGTGGGTGGCATATAGAATCCGCCCATCGAATCGAAGCCATCGAGATGGAGCGACTGAACAGGTTTGGAGGAGGCGAATGCCGTGCCAAAGCCGAAATCGACAATGGAGTTACTTCTCTTCGCAGAAGCGAAAATGTTCGTCACTGTTTGTTGTTTGCGCCCAATTTCAAAACGAAACTCTGGAAACTTCTTCCCCGGAGCAAAAGGGTTCATACCCGATGACTCTCCAGAAACTGTACCAATGCTATCTGACTGAGTTTCAGCAAAGAACGAACGTCGAGGACGTTTTGACGTCGCGGGAAGGTAAGCCTCGTGGACTTCCATGATGGCGTCACTATCCAATCGGTTGGGACATGTAATAGGAGATAAACAGAAGTTTTTGGGTGTCATTGGCGGTTTGCGGTAGTGCTCTTCATCCGAGTCCATTTCTGCCATTGGTTCGTCTGGTGGGACTACAAACACCTTAGATGCTGTATATCCAAACGATTCCGACTCTTTCCATACATTCCGAAGAGTAGGCAAGAAAATTGACCGGGTTTGGTGTACCATCTCGCTCATCTCTAAGGTTGCAAGGTCCTCTTTACACTCATCACTGTGTAACACCGAGGCATATTTCATTTCCAACGCCTCTAAAAAGGCTCGTACGTCCTCTTTCTTTTGCAAGATGGTAAAGATCGTTTCCCTCTCACTCATTTTTTCATGTTCAAAGTGATACAACATAGCTCTTGCTACAGCGACAAATACGTCGTCGTCGTCAAATTGAGTGGACGTCACCACGGTTGGAGTTCGTCGCTGATTATGAAGACATGATGGTTCTCCTCCTGAAGTGTCGCGGACGCAACAAAAGCGCTTCTCATCACTGTCCTCTTTTGGTACAGTTCTATCTTGCAGTGCCCCCGTCATGACGCGATTCCTGACTGCATTCATACACTCAATTTTACCTAACTGCTGTACTTCTCTCGGAAATCAATAGCGTTCTCTGTATCCTATTGCAACTTTTTTTTCCCTTGCCAGTACTCACAGAATGATATCGCAACCAGCAGATATTTCACAATTTACAACTCTTCATCAACACCACCACCCAAAGCTTTCCTGGATGTTGCTAGTAGGACTGTGTGGATGATGGTGAAATGTGGAATGGATGCAGAAGCAAAAAGTCCACAATGAGCGACACCCATCACTTCGATAGGCGAGACGTGCTGCGCAGAGTTGTTATTGATGGGCGATTCGACAGATTTCGCAAGATGTATCTTTTTTCACTCTCTGTTGTTGATGCGATGAGCGATGGATCGCTGACTGCAAATAATTGTTATGCTACGTACTAACGTACTTCATACTAACGTACTACGGTACTACAGTACGTACTGCGACTTATTACGGTAGGTAGTAGTGCGTTAAATTATGCTCTGGGTTATTACTGTTAATTAACAGTAAGTACGGAGTATGTATTACAACATACAGTTACGGTAGTATTACCGTACTCGTACCACTCATATGTGGGACTACTACGTACTATAGTGGTACCGGTAGCATTAGTGGTATGTTTGATCAGAAGTAGTCCTTTCGGTACAGTTCGGTCAAGATCTCACACTGTGATGCAGCAACACGGCGGTCTTCTTCGTAACGTTGACCGCCGCAACATGTTAGGGGCATACATCCAAACAAAAATCGATTGAAACCCTGATTTGTTGCTTTATTACTGACAGTGAATCCATTCTCTCTCGCTGCTGCTACTGCATTGCAAAAGAGAATCAATCAATCATTTATATCCCTGAAGTAGATTTCAGAAGGCACACAAAATCCGTAACCTTGAAAGCTTGACAACATGAGTGACGATAATGCCGCCGCAAACAACAACGAGGGCAATGATCCTCCAGCTCCTGCCCCAGCCGTCGAAACACAACAAGAACGGGAACGGTCGGAAAGAGAACAAGTCTTGGATGATTATCGCGCTAAGATTCGTGAACATCGCGAAGTTGAGGCTCGCTTGAAGCGTATGAGAGAAGACTTCAAGGGGCTCGGAAAGAGATACCAAAAGACGGAGGATGACTTGAGCGCCTTACAAAGTATTGGACAAATCATTGGGGATGTCTTGAAACGACTGGATAGCGAACGATTCATCGTCAAAGCCTCCAGTGGCCCTCGCTATGTGGTAGGATGTCGTACAAGATTGAATCATGACAGTCTCAAGCCAGGAACACGTGTCGCTCTGGATATGACTACCCTAACGATTATGCGCGTCTTACCACGAGAGGTCGACCCAACCGTCTTTCACATGCAAGCGGGAGAAGAAGATGGTGTCTCCTTTGGAGATATTGGTGGACTGAATGAACAAATTCGTGAATTAAGAGAAGTCATTGAGTTGCCACTTACTAATCCCGAACTGTTTATCCGTGTCGGCATTAAGGTAAGAAAAAGTGAAAATGTACTGCAATCGGACAGGGACTTGCTCTCCGAACGAAAAAAGTACTCACTACATCTCGTATCTTCATTTTTTTTTTGGTACAGGCGCCCAAAGGAGTTCTCTTGTACGGGCCGCCTGGAACTGGGAAGACGCTCTTGGCACGTGCTTTGGCCAGCAATATCAATGCCACTTTCCTCAAAGTAGTAGCTTCGGCTATTGTTGACAAATACATCGGCGAATCAGCTCGTATCATCCGAGAAATGTTTGGCTTTGCAAGAGACCATGAACCTTGTGTCATATTTATGGACGAGATTGATGCCATCGGAGGAAGCCGTTTCTCGGAGGGAACAAGTGCGGATCGAGAAATTCAGCGAACACTCCTGGAACTATTGAATCAGATGGACGGCTTTGAAGACCAGGGACAAGTAAAAATGGTGATGGCCACCAACCGTCCTGATATTTTGGATCCGGCATTATTGCGTCCAGGACGATTGGATCGTAAGATCGAAATCCCAGAGCCCAATGAAACACAACGCTTGGAAATCCTGAAGATCCACGCTGCGAACATCACCAAACGCGGCGACATTGATTTCGAAAGTGTTGTGAAGCTAGCAGACGGATTGAATGGGGCAGACATGAGAAACGTGTGTACTGAGGCGGGTTTGTTTGCCATCCGCGCCGACCGCGACTATGTTTTGGAAGAGGATTTCATGAAGGCAGCACGAAAGATCCTTGACAATAAGAAGTTGGAATCAAAATTGGACTACAGCAAAGTCTAGACGTTTAAAGCATGAAATGAACGCGGCGTTCAGCGATTCCAACGAAACCGTGCATCATTTTTCTATCGAAGGCAGGCGTTTCAAAGTGGGATTAAGTAGTGAATTCCGAACCAAACCCCTCAAAACTGATCTTTTCATTTCGAGTGAGACCATTTTAACAAATCGTATTTACAGTTAGTTCTCGCTTTCTTCGGCTCGAAGATGCCACACGAGATTGGCAATCCTTCATGGAAAAAGTGTCAGAAAATTTACAGTTAGTCGCGCCATTTTGCTCAGGCGTGCTGATCGTACGGAGTTGATCCGATCCTGTTCCAAACTGTGAACAAAGCTCATGTGAGCTTCAAACCCACTTTAACTTCTCAAAAGAGCAAGCAATATACATATAAATCAGAATACCTCTGAGGAATTCCAGTAGTAAGTAATTCCATACACAACGAAAGTAAAATAAAAAGTTATGCAAAAGTGTAAGCCTTACTCAGGATGTCGTAATCGTGATGATGTACGGTGTGAACGTCATCCATAGTTGGTCTAACAGCGTCAACCCAACATTGAGGAAACGAAGATTGTTGCTAAAATTATTCAGAGCAGAACAATCCAAGATACTCTTTTGCCTTGGCGTACTATTTTTTCACCCCAATATCATAACGGAAACGATGTTCCCATTTTCTGTCATTTCCGATCCTTTCATGAAGCGGGCCAGCAATGTTCACCAACCAACGATAGTGAATATTTTGGATTACGCCCTGTGAATTGACATGTAAAAAGTCAAGCTTTGCATGAATGCATGCTATCAATCAATGTTGATCAATTATGATTGTGAATTGATTTGGTACTTGGTGCTTGGTTCGATCCAAATACTTGGTGGTCCCTCAGTGTCTGCACCATTATTGCAAGCAACAACTAGGAGACCTAGAGTGAAGACCTATTATGAATAATTGTCTGCACAGTCAGCATTGGCATACTGTCAATAAGCATCATTCATGCTATAGATCATCTGTAAAGTCATTGGCTTGGGATCACGGACTGGAGCATTCCGCCTCGGCACCTTCTTCCTCCGGCCATGAACAACCTTTCCAGCGGAGGATGGCTCTCTCCTCATTACAGCCACCGCCCTGAAAACTAGTCGGGATGGTGCCACCAAGAATTATTCTGTCCACGTTTTCTCGAGTTAGCATATTCCCAAGCAATCATGTGAAAGTAATCTGAGGGTGGAACGACCAAAATCGGTTTTTCTGTTAGTACAGTTAGTTAGGAAATGGAAATGTGGGACTGAATTTATTCGGGAATCATCGCGGCCACTGATGAAACACAGCATAAAAGCATGAAATAAAAGTCACTATGATACAGTGTACTAACAATATAATACTCCGGAGTACTACGTGTAATATTATTACGGTATAATAATAACAGTAAGTCATAGAGCGGATAAACTGCTGTATTGATCGTTCACCGTTCCCGTTGTTAACCTCATTGCACCAGAGAGTGGACACCGACGGACCGGCAAGTACAGAAAGTCTCTCACCGTCCATTCGGATTATCACTTTTGATCCTATTACATATCATGTCCACTGAGGCTGCAACTATGGGCGAAAGTAACAAACGAAGCCGGGGTTTGGACGCGACGTCCGGTCCAGGAGTTGTGTATGTCCCACCTGCCAAACGTCGGCAAATGATGCTGCTAGAAGCACAAAAGAATCAACAAGAAGGAAAAGTAGGTGTCGGTAAAAGTGGTGATGAACAAAAGGAACAAATCAAGGGGGGAGAGTCGTTAAATTCTGCTTTCGCATCGGATGAAATCGCTATTCAACGCGAATCGTGGCAAGAACAAAAACGCATTATTCATGGGACAATCAATCGTTTGAATGCTGGAACCATCAAGCCTTTGATCCACGAACTCTTTCAAAAGGTCAATTTGATTCGCATGCGAGGTGTCTTGTGCAAATCCGTGCTACTTGCGGCCGTGAGTGCTCCGAAATATTCGGACGTGTACGCAGCATTGATTGCCGTTATCAACAGCAAACTGCCGCAAGTGGGGGAACTTATGGTCAAACGATCTATTTTGGCATTCCGACGGTATTTTAAACAACGAGACAAGGCTTCCTGTCAGGCCGTCTGTGTCTTTTTGGTGCATT
Organism: Nitzschia inconspicua; assembly: GCA_019154785.2. Lineage (NCBI taxonomy): Eukaryota > Bacillariophyta > Bacillariophyceae > Bacillariales > Bacillariaceae > Nitzschia > Nitzschia inconspicua. Next base: position 1,022,450 of record JAGRRH010000017.1, read on the forward strand.
TGTTCCATCAGGGAGTGGTCCACGAACTAATCATTTTACAACTGATGAACGTACTGTTGGATGGCCGACCTACCAATGAGGCAGTCGAAGTCGCAGTGCACGTATTGCAAATTGCAGGACAAGCCTTGTTGGAGAGCAGTCCAGCAGGAGTCAGGGCATGTACTGAACGCCTCCGGACCTTGCTCCATGAGGGAAACCTCAACAAAAGAGTGGAGTATCGCATGGAAGAGCTCCTCAAACTTCGCAAAGCTGGCTTCAAGGGGTTCCCGCCTATTATTGATGAGCTGGATTTGGTTGAGCGGGATGATCAAATCACCTTTGAGATCACCTTGGACGATGAGGACATTCGAAAAGAGGAAAATTTGGATGTCTTCTCTCCGAACCCCGACTTCGAGGAACAAGAAGCTGAGTGGAAAACCATTCGAGCCGAAATATTGGGAGAGGTAGGCAGCAGTGACGACGACGACGACGAAAGTAGCGGCAGTGATGACGACTCATCACAGGAGAGTGAAAATGAAGTTTCCAAAGAAGCTGCCGAAGAGTCAAACTCTAAGGCGCTAGTACCTGCTGACACTTCGAAACAAATTCAAGTCATTCAAGACTTGACCGAGGCTGATCTCGTTCATCTGAGACGGACCATTTATTTGACAATCATGTCAAGCGCATCATTCGAAGAATGCGCGCATAAGCTCGCCCGAATCAACATTCCCGATGGCCGAGAATCAGAACTAATTAACATGCTAATTGAATGCTGTTCACAGGAGCGAACATTTCTGCGATACTATGGTCTTGTCGCAGCCAGATTCTGCCTAATGGACGATCGTTGGAGGGATGCTTTCATGCGAGGATATGAGGAGCAGTACACAACAATTCATCGCCTTGAGACCAACAAACTTCGAAATGTGGCAAAGCTCTTTGCTCACTTATTGCACAGTGATTCAATCCCGTGGAGTGTCCTTTCAATCATTCACTTGAACGAGGACGAAACGACTTCATCATCTCGTATCTTTATCAAGATCGTCATTCAAGAAATGGCAGAAGCTATGGGGATCGCAAAATTGAAGGAGAGATTTGAAACAACGGATGAGGAACAGAAGCTGTGGTATGCTGGGATGTTCCCGAAGGACAATGTTCGAAATACGAGATACGCCATCAATTTTTTTACGTCCATTGGTTTGGGACCGTTGACGGATGACCTGCGAGAATTTCTCAAGAACGCACCAAAGCTTATCATGCAACAAGCCAAGGCTGTCGCGTTGGCAAAGAAGGATGATGATTCTGACGAATCTTCGTCAGTTTCGTCGACCTCGTCTTCGTCCTCTTCTTTTTCTTCCAGTTCTTCCTCCTTCACTTCATCATCTTCATCTTACACTTCTTCGTCCTCATGCACTAGCTCGAGCTCCTCGGACAGCGAGTTGTCTTCACGAAGATCTCAAAGTAGCTACTCTTCAGAATCGAGAGACCGAAGAAATAGTCGTGGCAGTAAAAGACGCCGAAGAATTCGAGAATCTTCCAGGTCACGCTCTAGCTCGCGATCCGACGACAGGAGAAAATCAAAGGGCAGCAAAAGCGGTGGCAGAGACCGGTCAGAATCGGCACCCATCTCTAGCACCCGCAAAGAGAAGTCATCGTCCGATCGGAAACGAACCTCTCGTGAGCGCAGTCGAACACGAAAATAATATTATTTTGGAGCCGTACTATCGCAAAAAAGATCGCAGCTTTTCGCAGCAAACCTAAATTAATACTACTGTAGTACTACAGTTAACGATTATTTGATCCACGAAAAGCGAAATTAATCAAGTCCTCAACTGCCTTAGTAGTGGAGAAAGTACCGCCATATCTCTGCCCCTTTTAGATTGTGTAAAAGGCGAGCTCCTTTTCCCTGTTACTGACGGCCTTCTTGTAGGCTGCATCAAAGTCTTTTGGGAGCACCACATAACGATTTTCCCGAACGGCTTGCAATCCTGCCTCTGCGCAAATAGAGCTGATATCGGCGGAGGAGACCTTCTCGCTGCGATTAATGTAATCTTCCAAGTCAAGTTCGTCACTCAAGTTCATCTTTGAAGTCACCGCTTGAAAAACCATGCGCTTTTGTCGACGATCCGGGTTGGGGAACTCAATTTTTCGATCCAATCGACCTGGTCGAAGCAAGGCCGGATCCAAAGTATCTGCTCGGTTCGTTGCCATGATTACTTTGATATTAGTGGTTTGATCGAATCCATCCATCTGATTGAGCAATTCCAAAAGAATACGCTGGACTTCTCGATCGGCGCCTGTTTGTGCATCGAAACGCTTTGTGGCGATAGCGTCGATTTCGTCAATGAAGACGATACATGGACTGTTTTCTCGTGCTAGTCGGAAGACGTCACGGACCATTCTTGGCCCTTCACCTAGGTACTTTTGCACAAATTCCGAACCCTGACGCCACATGAAGAGAACAGGGAGAGCACATCAAAGATGAGACGAAAGACAAAATGCAACTGTATAAACATCCGATGCCGAAGCATTTACTCACCACCATGCTAATGAATGTAGCTTCAGTCGCACCCGCCACTGCCTTAGCCATCATAGTCTTTCCCGTTCCAGGGGGGCCATACAGAAGAACTCCACGGGGAGGGTCGATTCCAATTTGTTGATATAAGTGATGCTGAAGAAGCGGTAATTCAATCGCTTCCCGCACTTCTTGCTTTTGCATGTCTAGTCCTCCAATGTCCTTGTATGTCACCTTCGGCTTTTCGGTCATCAGCTTGACAGTAGAATCTGATTCTGGTGGCAGAATATCGACCAAAGAATGGGAATGACGATGCAAGGCAATACTAGTGTTCGGTTTCAATTGTTCCCGATCCAATGTCGACAAGATACGGACGTAGTAGTTGGAGCCAGCCGTACTCGATACAATGCCGTAGTTGGCATCAATCATTTCATTGAATTGTCCGATGACCAAGGGGACACTTTGGATGCGACGTATTTCTTCCTTCGCACGTAAAAGTTCTCGTTGCAAATGGCGCATTTCATCCTTCAAATATTCCTCTTGTAACTCAACAAATTCTAGTTGTTTTTCCAAGCTCTTCACTTCTTGATAAAGGTCAATTTCTTCGATGGAGTCGTCCTCCAGTTTTTCAACCTTACTTATGGTGGAAGCAACCTAAAAAGGAGAGAGGAAAAGGGTGAGACCGGGGCAGTCAAAAAAACGTCTTGGGAGGGCACTGGGAAAATCATGGGTGATTGTACGGTTGCTGTGTACGTACTCCATTGCTCACAGGAGCGGGCATGACAGATACAGACGCCATGCTTTTTGTCTTAAGATGGTTATAGATGTCACGTTTAAAGGGGTTGGTGGATTCCGAACTATAAAAAGGTCAACTATCTCTGTATGTAGGGGTCTTCCGGTTTTGTTGGCTATTTGTCATCATGGTCTTGTACTCTCTTGCTTGACGATCGCGACGGATCTCCAACGAAAAAGCTAAAAAAGCACCATTGAGTCACGATCAAATCCAAACACGATTTCCCGACGGTACGACATATCATACGATGTAGACTGCTCGGAGTAGTACTACGTGTGAAAGTAGATACTATAATAATAGTCTTAATAAGAGTAGTGAGAATATTATATTGTTACGGTTCAAACGTACGACTGGTAATACGGTAGTAATAAATACACCACCAAGTATGGTACCGTACTCCATCTATCATTTTTAACCACCGTCGTCACAATGCACTCCCACTAGGTAGACAAAGAAGGTGATTCTCATTGATGATTCCAGCCAACTGATACAGAAAACGCCAATGCAACCATAGAATTCATCAAGTAGCATCAAACTGTAAAAATCACGGTTAACTACTTTATGTGGAGGTCTTTCACCGTCAGGAGGAGAGAAAGATGTCATGGTTATCGAGCTGCATCGCTAGGGTCGTGGAATAAACCCTCATTCCACTTTTTCTCGCGGCGTCGATAAGATTGTCAATAGGACAATGGATACCATTCCTCCCACTATACCAATAATACAAATTCCCAATCCTGCTAAGATGGGATGAACGCCAAACCTTGTCTGAAGAATTTCTAGAAATCCCATAATGGTCATTCCGACAAAAATGAGAGCACCCTGCAATATACCCATGGGACCCATCGGGGAGGATACCCATGGAATTGGCTGCAACAAGGAAGCGTAAGCACAAACAGGATGAGGATCGTCTATGCAACAAATCGAAACTTCGTTCCATCGCTTCGGACAAAACGTACATCTTGCCTCTTGTATCCTCCCCGCGCAAAGGAAATTAAGTTGGTCTCGCTTCGATCGTCTTCAAACTCGTAGACTGTCCATCCCGATACCAGATAAAAGGACGGATATCCCCTTACACCAAACCTCGTTGCCAGTGCCTTTTCGACGCTGCAATCCACCTTGGCAACACGAATCTTTTCTTGGGGCGATGAGTGAAACGTCAAGGCGACATTTTCGTAGGACGCTTTAAAATTTTGACAGTGCGAACACCAGGAAGTGTAAAACTCAATCAACCATACGTTTCCGTCGTTCACGGTAGTGGCGAAATTCGCTGAGGTCAAATCGATGACATCGTAGGAAAGAGTGCTGTACGACGTAGCTTTGGTTGTTGTTGTCGAATCTTCTGTGGTGGTCTTGGTTTTTCCGGTAGGAAACGATGTCGAGGCCGAATGTGCTGCGACACGAGATACGCCCCCTTTCGTTGGATGATCCAGAGAAAGAAGGCACCAAAACAGTATGATGGCTGATAGAGTTGCCATCATTTTCGACCGCCACCTTGGATGGGCGTTAAACCGAAGCATCGTTTTTTGATATTTTGATGTCACACTTGATTTCACAGCGGGCCACAAATCCAAAATAGAACAAAACAGCAGTGGGGTTGTCACGAACTTAGTTACCTAATCAAGCAACTGGAGTGCGGATGAGAATAGTGCACACTGACAACATTTACAATCAACAGAAAAGCGGAAATTCTGGTTGTTGTTTTGAACAAGCAAGAGAGAGGTAAAAAAGACGATCATGTCTCATGGGTAATTATTCTCTGCGTTGTCTGCCGAAGGGGGAGAATGAAAAAGAGGAATGAAAAGAGGGCAAAGTGTCAGTATTAAGAATAAGGTTCAGATGACGTCACAAATTTAATGGTTGTCGTCGCGCCGATTGCTATGAACCTGGTCACATTTGATGTGTGATGTTTCCTTCTTCGGACATTCTTCACATGAAAATGAACAAAGAGGAAGGCATGTCAAGTGTTGCAGAAGTTAGCCTAGCAACTTGTGCAAACTGTTCCTCTGGCATTTCTCAAGTATAAATTCACCCGTCTCTCGACCTGAGTGTTTCTTCCGGCTCCAACATAACATAAGCTCGTCCTAGCTGCGTGTAGCGATACTTCACTGTTTCTTTGGTTCCATCGGCATCCGCAATAATACACTGTAACAAACCCTCAGCTTGCCATCCTCAGCTGGTAAAATCAAGCCCGATGTTTCGATCTTTACCTTCAATGGCTCGATCCATGGCCGTTCGACGGCCGATCAGGATTAATTTCGGCGCCCACACGGCAATCACTCCTACAGTGCCGCTTTCGACGAAGACGCCTTTTGTCTACCACCACAATACAACATCCTTCAAGCGACAATTCACTGCCACAAGATCAGCAATGGAGGAAAAGAAAACCGTTACCATCACTTACTTGGATGCCAAGGATGACACCTCAAAAACGGTCGAGGCCGAAATTGGCATGGATTTGATGCATGTTGCTCACGAGAACAACATCGACCTGGAGGGTGCCTGTGGAGGAGAATTGGCCTGTTCGACGTGTCACCTGATTTTTCAAAAAGAAGTTTATGATAGATTGCCCAAAATGGAAGAGGAAGAAGAGGACATGCTAGATTTGGCGTTCGAAGTGACGGAGACGTCTCGATTGGGGTGTCAAATCTTGGTGCGAGAAGATTTTGATGGAATGACCGTGACAATCCCAGACGACGGTTTTTGACGTGCTTTTGAATTCATTCAAAGGAAAAAGGAGAAAGAAAGAGCTGAAATGCACTATATGTGTCCGGACAGCAGTAGAAATCGCTCGAATAAAGAGGCACTCGGCGGAACTTTGTGCCATAATCGTGGTTGCAGGACTTGCTCTGATCTTAAACAAATCCCAGCGTCAACAAACCAATGATTAACATTCCACCAACCAATACAATCTATTAGTTTCTGTGACTAGTAGATAGCTCACATCAATTTTGACGGAGGTTATTGCACTCTGTTTCAACAGAAAGTTCGAAATGATTACGAGTACGACAGTACGACGACCGGTACTACGACGTGGTCGTAGGAATCGTGCAGTTTGAATTTGAATGGTGTATGTACTCGGAGTAGTAGACTACGGTAACTGTGAAGTTGGGGGTTGTAATCGTGACTCGGAGTCCCGTCTGATGGTTCGAGAAAGTTCATGGTTCTCGTTTTAGCTCTCTGTCGATGCATTCTCGACAACACTAGCATCAGCTTCTCGTTTGTGAGGGTCAAGACTTTGTCCGGCGAAGCGTCATTTCAATTTGAGAGTCAATGCGATGAATAGATTATCGCATCCTCATAAAAACAACAGCTATTTTGATATTACGAAACCGAAAATTCTAGCCAAAGATCCACAGAAACAATTCAGGATCCGTTTTTCCCATTATTTGTTTGGTTGATCCCATATCCATTATGTCTCTGACGTCCTCGCACAGCCCGAAACTTTCGTTGAGTGGAAGTTATACGTCCTCCCTTCGTCTAACAAAGTCGGAAGCCCAAAATATTCGGCATGTTCGTCACTCTTCCCTCCCCAAAGGTTTGATCAATTCCCTCAACGAAACAACGCCATTGAAGGTTTCTGAAGTTAACAACGTCAAGGAAGGCTCTGCTGAAGAAACCGGCCCAGACGAGCCCCATGAGCTTAGTCTCACGCTGATTACTACTATTTTGGTGGTGACGATCGGATCATCACTTCAGTTTGGATATGGTACAGGAGTTATGAACAACAGTCAAGATATTATCATGGAATACTTTCACAACCAAGGCAAGGAGTACACTGTCGTTCAGTGGAGCACAACCGTCAGTTGTTATGGTATTGGGGGATTAATGGGATCTCTGTTGGGTCCCAAAGTGATCGGGTCGCGTTGTGGACGTCGCGCCACTTTGATTGTCAACAACATCTTTTTGGTCATCTCAAGTATCCTGATCAGTTTCGCCCCACAGTGGTGGTATCAGGCCATCGGACGCATCTTTGTCGGAATCGTGGCGGGGATCGCCACTGCTGTCGTCCCTACCTACTTCTCGGAAATAAGTCCCATTGAAATTCGAGGTGCCATCGGAACCATGCACCAACTTGGAATAACGGTCGGGATTCTCGTGTCACAAGTTCTCTCGACTCCAAGCCTGCATCTGCTTGGATCGCAAGACTGCTGGAAGTGGCTGTTCGCCGTGCCCGTAGTATGCGGAATGCTGGAAGTTATAGTCTTGCCCTTTTGCCCAGAGAGCCCAAGTTATTTGTATACGACTCAAGGCAAAGCTGCAGCAAGGCGTGCTTTGGTACGCCTTCAATCAGAAGGCGTAGCAGACGAATATTTGGGATACATTCAAGAGGAGACTCAAAGTTCGACCCATGACAAGGGAAACATATCCATCATTGACCTAGCCAGGGATCGCACCCTCCGCAAACAGTTGATTGTGGGGATCACGGTCCAACTCATGATGCAGTTTAGTGGCATTGACGCCGTGTTTTATTACTCGACATCTGTGTTTAAGCAAGCAGGGGTGTCTGACCCTGCCCTCGCCACGACTTGCTTGGGTATCATCAATGTTATCGTTACAATCTTTGCAGTCAGGAGCATGGACTCGGCTGGTCGCAAAACACTACTGACCTACTCCTGGTATGGGATGAGCACAAGCTTTGTCCTCTTAACGGGAAGCTTCATCTTGAAAGACCATGGGGTTCCTTACATGGACCAGTTGTCGGTATTGGCAACGACGGGTGTAATTATCTTCTTTGCGTTTGGGCCTGGATGCGTGGCATGGTTTATCATTGCTGAAATAATACCTTTGTATGCTCGAGATTCTGCCATGGGTACGTCTGACGCAATGTTTTCTTTCAAAAGCGATTTTTTCTTTAACGATTTCTCACTAGGCCACCGCTATGCTTTTTTCCCGTCCAACGCAGCACTCGGGATTTTTGTCAATTGGGTGGCCAACTGGCTGGTAGCTTTCTCTTTCCCTATCCTCATGAAACACACCCAACCGTATACCTTTCTCATTTTCGTGTGTACAACGACCTACTTCCTCTATTTCACCTGGCAGCGGAATTCGATGCCATGCCACTCTATGATTGCTAGGAAATGAATGCAGTGTAATGAAATAATTGTATTTTTGTATTCCCGACTTGTGGCCGTCCATCTCCTAATGTTCTTATCTTCCTGGGAGTAATGTTTACTTCCATCTGTAACAATACGAATAGCCAGCGATGCCGCACCAAACAATGGAACGAGATAGATAGTACATGATGCTACTACTTGATCAGCAAAGATTTTTTGATTGGGCCACGGGCACGGAATCTAAAGCTATGAACACTCATGTCTAACGTCTTAGTACTGCAGCTGTTTTTTCGCAACTGCAGAAGCCTATTTCGTCACCCAAAAGAATTGACTGATGGTTCCTTTTCTCTCGTAGCTCTCTGAACATTTTTCATTTTGTAGATTGAAGAGTCCCTCCACTTCTCATATAAGATCTTTTTCCTCCTCTCTTTCTTGCTGACTGTTGTTGCCTTTTTGGTTTCTTGTCGTTTCACCAGTGCATGTTTAAATGCATCCGCAACAACGACTACATCATTGTAATGCCTTTAGGATTCGTCTTGCCAAGACTGTTCCACAATCTCCCTGACTCGACGGTTGTACTCACGTCGATTTTCATTATAAAGACGACTGGCCTCCGAGTTAGCAGGTGATGCCGGGTTGGGATCGCACAAGAGCGATTGGATGGATGTCAAAATAGCCGAAATGTCATAAATGGGCGACCATTGGTTCTGCAGAATGTCCAAACAAATCTGTCCATCATTGTAAATATTGGGATGAAACATTTTCGTCAAGAATCGTACTTGTGGGGCCTTGTTAGGGTAGTCTTCGGTAAATTCCAATACCAATTTGAAGGTACCTCCCTCCCATGGGGTATCGTCAGGACCAAAAATGACCGCTTGCCAAACCATGATGTTGGTGTCCATGGGAGCGCCTGTCACTCCAGAAGGAGGATCATTCTGGAGACTGAATGCACAATGAAAATAAACAAGGTTAGAGAGAGAAAACGACAACGACCACTGTCGAGTGACATCGACATGAGAGAAGGAACCAACGAGGGCAAACGGCTGCCGTCCAACGGACACAAAAAGCAACAGCTCGCTCCTTCGAGAAAGAAAAAAAAGATCATAATCTCAGCTCGTCACGGCCACATCCGTCAACTTACCGCTTGAAATCCCTTAGAAGACGACGTCGGGCACTGGTGCTCATGGTGATGAATGATTTTTACAACGGAACGCAAACACTGCAGAAAGTTATAGGCCCAAACGAACGGGAACTAATTCCTCTACCGGTACTATTTATGTACACCGTAGTCGTTGACTGTGTGAAGCAAAAGGAGGAGTTGTGCGTCGTTCGTGAAAAGGACTACCGGTAACTGGTGCGAGTACGAGGCAACAAAGCTACCGGAACCGTATGTAGGTGGGAGAGAGTGCGCCCTCGACCGAAAAAAGAAACGCGCGAAGAGGCCTTGTCGGTGAGTTGATGTAGGCCTCACACAGTCGGTATGCATTACGACAGTAGCTCTTACAGGTTAACTACTCTAACAGTTAAGGTTTGAGCTTAGCGTGCAATAGACTGACACACTTACCACCATAGTCATTCTTACCCCCTCTACAATGATATATGACAAATACCATGAAGATCGTAAGGAGCAGCATTGTTCTGGTCTATGGTGAATCCCTTTTGAAGGAGCAAGAACATTAAAAAAGACGCAGTCGAGTGTTTTCACTTTTACGTTGCAGATGCGTTTTTCAGGAATCCGCCCATTAGATAAGTTTCAATTAAAAAGCAAAAGACTTCCAACAAAACGCATTATATACGACGTAGGAACTTTCCCTCGCAAACAGTGAGAAGCGATAGAAAGTTAGATTCGACTGCCAAGAAATGAATATAGGAAAGGTTGACAGTCTTTTAGGCAGTCTCTTCTTCGTTTGTCACGTCGGTGGTCGCAGAGGAATCAGGATTATCGTCCGAAATGTTCTCAGCCGGAGACAGCTCTTTGCTCACATGGAGAAGATGCGTGATTTCGTCGTTCGCGTTAGTCAATGGATACGATGATACAAAATCCACAAACTCGCGGCCGTCCTTGTCACAATGGAAGCGAGTCGTACATTTGCAACGTCCTTCGATTACGTCGTCCAAATCGACGGGAGAGTTGCAGGTAGACGGTTGATCTTCCGACGACGGTTCCAACAACGTAAACAACTCCATGCCTTCTACTTCCATCTGTGTGTATTTGGTCAGTTTCGTCCAAGCTTCGTTGACATTAACAATGCGAAATGGAGGCTGTGCCAACGTGATTACACGGCATTCCGTGGACCCAGGTGACAAAGCCATTTCCAAACTACCCGGAATGATCTGAGCCGTCGTCTCGGAGCCACTCGCTCGTTCGAGCTGTTGCATGAATCCCATGGCATCATAAATCATTTCGATACTAAGGAGCTTGTTGGTGGACGAAAAGTGCGCACGTAACATGCCTTGCATGACACATTCGGCAAGGGCTCCACATAACACAGCATCTTGAGTTCGAAAAATGAATGGACACATGATAACATCCTCCATTAAGATCATATCATCGTCACTGAGGTGATAGTAAGCTCGAATTTGGGGCTTTCCTCGGGAAGAGTTGCTGGACGACGTTTCAAAGTCGCCAGAAATGACAGCAGGACCGGTCTGTCGTCCAATGGGACCTACCGGATCGTTGTTTTTGCTGCTGCTGCCATTTGTATGACCGTTACCAATCATTGGACGCGGCGCAGTAGCTGCGTCGAAAGGGTAAGACTTCTCACCACCCGTTGCCATGGCAACAGTCGTGTCTAAAGAGGGCGCAGTAGCTGCGGCTGTAGGAGCGGTCATTCGCTTTCCAATTCCTGCAAAGGGAGGAAGCGGCACGGCCGGAGCCAAAGCAAGACGTCCATTTCCGTTCTTCGGAAGCGCAGGATTCATGGCTGGCATAATGTTATGCGAGATCCCGCCCTTCTTGGCAATGTTCTTGGGGAGATAACTACTTTTAGCTTCTGCTGCAGCCGAACCAGCGGTCGTTGATGCTGTCTTTGTCGGTTCAAGCTTGGAGCGTTTATTGGGCCGACATTCCTTGATTGCTGCTACCGAGTATTCTGCTGAGGAGTTGTCCACGCTAATTTGGTTGGCATCCTCACCACTTGTGGAGTCTTCCGGAGAATCGTCGTCACCAGTGCGAAATGACGCTTCCTGGTCTTGATCCATCAAAGGGTCAGGAAGGGGTTTGGCATGGTAGTCATGAAGCTGTGCGGCCCCATTCTGACCATTACCCTCTACCCCTTGATCACGCGGTCGCTTTTCGTTCTTGGCTTCTTCTCTACTGGATCCATTGTTGGAAGAACTCGAGCTGGAGGATAGGCTCGATATAGCGTGCTGAAATCGATTTCGCTGTTGCATTATGTTCTTGGGCATGCGCTTATGCCCAGTACGTTCCTCTTCCCTTATCAAAAAGTCTTCTCGCTTGATTTGGATCCATCGACAACTTCTTGATCCAACGCTCTCGACCATTGCCGAGATGCTTGCAGCATCGGCCATGACGGCATCGACTCCTCGGGATATGCGGCACTCCTATTGATAAAGAAAGAATGAATGACATGGCGAGTGAATCAGTAGACGTTCAAAGGAGAATAGAGACGGATTGATACGTCTGGTTTCTTTCTCTTTTGGGTTAGTGGCTTTGGAACGATATTTGTTGCTCTATCTCTTACTTGTTCGATCTCATTTCTTCGAAAGCATCGATAGGGGGTGACTGGCTGTTTCAGCCAAAACGAATCTTCCAGAATCGTTTCCCATTTCCGCTTGTCTCGTACATAGTTGGCATGAAAACGCAGGAAACTGCGAATGACAGCACGTCGAACGTTTTGCATTTCTGCCAAATGCTGAATAGCAACTCTACGTTGCCGCACTTCTTCTGTACGCTCCGCATGCAATCCTTCTACTAGCTCTTTGAGCTTTTGAATGTATGCCTTCTTTCTCAGCCTTGTGGACTTGGCATGCTCTCGATTTCTCTCTCGGTTTTGTTTGGCCCTTTCAACAGAAGTCAATTCCTTTTTCCTTTTTCCCTTTCCCGACATTGATCCATCCATACCGAACTCATTGTCAGCCATGGCTCCAGCGATGGCCTGAGAAGCAGCTGCACTTGCGGCCATGTGAGCTTGAAAGGAAGACGACGCTAGCTGATTTGAGACGAGTCCTGGTGGAGGCATAACGGCGCCATACGGCATGATTGTTGGCTGGGCACTGGAAATCGGAAAGATATTTTGTGCAGAAGCTACAGTACCACCATCCTGTTGCTGCTGGAGCTGCGTCATGTTCCCCAAGGTATATCCATGTTTTTGTTGGTTAGCTTGACCTGCAGTGACAATTTGAGCTTGTACAGCCACTGCATTGCTTATTGCTGCAGCAGACTCCCGAGCACTTTGATCATGTTGCTGTGCTCCTTGCGACCGATAGTATTCGGGCATCGTATAGAAGGCAGAGGAATTCGTCAGCATGGCTGCCGGAGGAAACAAGGGAGAGGCAGCTGCAGCGGCAGCTAAAGCTGGGTTTGTCATGAGTTGACCTATGAGTTGAGCGTTCATACCCGGCCCAGCTGCTCCAAACCCGGGGAGCACCATTTGTTGGGGCGGCAGAATGCTCGTATTTGCATTTATTCCTTGCTGTGGATGTTGTCCAGCGGAGGCTAAAGCTACACCACCAGTAGCTCCTCCTCCGGAAGGAAGCGGTGAGCGCGTTTGTGGAGTCATTGTTTGCTGTTGCTGGTCCATGGTTCCATCTTGTTATTCTTTTAGTTAACTGTGGAACTTACTGAATCTACCAAATCAAACTCCACCGTGTGATTGAAACAACGGAACGATGAAGGAAGAGACTACCTCGCTAGCTAGAGCTAGTAGTATGCGAAATGCGAGCTAATAACATTGCGAGGGACAGTTGTCATGGGGAAGAATACATGGTCTATAAATATAATACGATGTTTTTATTTATACAGGGAAATTGTGACATCTCGTACGTCAGAATTTCGAATGTATATTTAACGACGGTAAATGTCGTCAGTGTTCTACAAATAGGTGACATGTTTGATGCGAGGATGACGCATCTGTGTATGTCTGCAGCTGCTACGAATCCCTCATACGTCGTACACCGCACACATTACCGGCAGTTGAGACGAACTTACAGTAGTTAGACTACCGCAGTACGATGTAGGTACCTCGAAATACGGTACCTGGTACCGGTATTATGTCCGTAGGTACTCGGAGTACAACGTACAGGTACCGTAGTACTGGAGCAGCATCTTACTGTACGACGGTCGTACCTACTGAAGTTTATACCAATACATTCATACTACTTAACCATACCGGTAGTATAGGTAGTGGTACCGGTAGTACAGTACGACTACGTGCGACAATATTATACGGTGCCTATGTCCATGTCTTCCCATTTTTTATGTTCTGTCGTAGCATGAAAGTCTCACTGTATTGACTGTAAAACAGTTAATAAGAGTGCATTCCGAATTATGCATCATCCTAAAAATCTAAGATTTGCTACGACTACGATGTACTCCCGCGGAAAAAACCTAACAATTTACTACAGTATTTTGGTATTTGTCACTAACATAATACACAAAAAAACGGCTTATTGGACGTACCGTAGTTGACTTGCATACAGTTACGGTAGCTCTCTACCTAGGTAGCTATCGGTAGCTAGAGATGTAGCTGGAGGCGAAATTTTCGAGAGGCTGTTTTCTGATGATGACGACATCAAGAAGAATGATGTCCTTCTTCGATTGATCCTCCGTAAAAAAAACTTCGATAATAGATGGACGCCTGTGACGCACCAACCACAAAAGAGAACGTCATTGTCATAAACAGCTGTCACAGATGATGGCGAATAATTAATGGACAAGTACGTTTCCAACATCACTTTTTTCTTGAAAGAAGAAAAGCAACAATACGACTCTTCTTTTATGGTAAAATGAAAAAATCTGGAGAAGCCACAATACAAAAAGCAATCAAAGACACCAAGCATCAAGCGGTAAAAAACACCATTACTCGCAACAGCCATGTCAAATCAACAGCAACAGCCGCATCAACAGCAACTTCTTTCGAATGATCTCACCTCCGCACAGCAAGAAGCATTTGATCAGCTTGCCTCGCAGGTACAAGCACAAGTAAATGCTTCTACTGGTAGACCGATTATGTTTCCAAATCCCATGATGCCCTCCTATCTCACAGCAACACATAACAACATGACAGCTTCCTTACAGCAGCAACACATCCCAATGATTTGGCCAGCGCCTGAGGCAGGCACTTTTCCTGTTCCCATGCCTCAACTGAGTTCCTCCAATCTTCTACCATCGGGTACAGGGATGACACAATATCTTCTTGGAGCTTCCAAATCTTCACAGCCCATGCCTGTATCCCTCTCGGAGCCTGTATCGGTGTCCATCGAAAGCACCAAAAAGGTTGCCACCAAGAAGAAGCTCAACGCGCCCGTCGTGATAACGAGTCAAGACGATTGTGATGACTCGGATGCCGAGGATGATGATTTCAAAGCGAAGCACAGTAGAGAGCGCAATCGCGAGCATGCTCGTAGTACCCGCCTTCGCAAAAAAGCATACATTCAAAAGTTGAAGGACATGGCACATGGCCTTCGTACAGTACAAACAGAAGAGATTCGCCAGCGTCGCATCTCAATGCAGAAAGTGCTAGAGGGCCAAAAGATCCGTCGGACTGTCGTTCAAAAAATCCTGCAATATTATGCCACTTACGAGCAAGATCTAGCCAAATGGAATGTACTGCTGGAGGATTCGTTCTGGTTGAAGCAACCCGTGACCCCTTTTCGATCTTTTCGAAGGTCTGAAGTTGAACGTGTAAGGAAGAAAGGGATCTAGAATGTCCTATTTTGTCCTATTCAATTCCTTTCCTCACTATTTGTGGTTTTACCTTACATCAGGACTGTCGAATTGTTCGTAGCACTGAAGCACTCTTGTGTGATGCTGCCAGTTTTGCCGTCATGCTTGAGCGAGTGGGATGCTATACTAACAGATGGAAACGGGTAAAACGTAGTGACTTTCCGCACGAAGATTTACTCAACAAGGAAATCATGGCAGGACGAGCACCGGAATCAAGCCTCTCGAGTGGGTCAAGCACCGACTCGTATAACGGTTCGCAGAAGTCACAGCGAGCTTCTGCAAAGAATAATAAAGACCTTCCTCGAGACACTGACAGTCCACTCAAGGAGCTTTTTTCGTCAAGTGACTGCCGCAACCATGGATCCAGCATCAAGAAGCGTCGTCAAGAGTCCTCGTCGATTCCCGTGTCTTCCTCATTGGACGATACTGTCGAAGACAATTCTACGCCTGCCAAAAGGCAACGACCATCGCCCTCGAAGCTTGCAACAAGAACCGTTTTACCTGCAGCAACTTCCGCTGCGTCGATAAACGGCGCTAACCAGCCCTATCCAACTCACGCACTGAGCAGCTACAACTTGAACCTCGTCAATCAGAAGCACCGTACATCAGCCTCCTACTTCATGAATGAAGATGACATGATCATGGTTGAAGACGTTATGATGTGCCCGTACGTCTTCCGAACCAGTCATGCGGTAGAGTGTGGCTCTTTAGCAGAGGTCATTGTGCCAGGAATGTTGCGAGTACAATTCTCTCCCAACAATAAACTGCTGAGCATGGAAATGGTGTTTGATGCCATGGGATTCATGCAGCAGCTGGATAGTGCCAATGGCGGTAATATTACAGCACAAGTCATCCCAGGCAATTTGGAAATGGCATTGATGCACTGCTCTCACGAAGCTCGTGTGATAACTCAAGCCACCCCACCGTACAGCATCCTACATGTGAATGAGGTTTGGACCGGTTTGACAGAATATTCGCAAGTCGAAGTTGAAGGGAAGGCGCTTCTCCCCATTTTAGAGGGATCGAACATGACAGACTCATTGGAAGAAGGCATGATGAATCTGGGAAAATCATCGTCCCTGTTAAGAGATGCTGCCAAGGGCCGGCCCTCATTCTCTACGAGTGTCCACCATCGCAAGACTGGCAAACCATTTGTCGATTTCATGTGCACGTATCCCTTGACTAAGTGAGTTTCTTCTCTTTCAGACTTTTGTTCTTTCTCGTGTGCCGTTTCTCACACTTGCGTTTACTTAAATCGCTTTACCGTAGCTCCAATGATGAAATTACTCATCTTTTACATGTCAATTTGGAGCTACCCAACGTCGAGACCTACATGCCATAGCAAAGATCGGAAAACCTCTTCGAAAATTTCGACCGGACGACAACAAAGAGGATGTAACTACGATACGACTTTTAGTAGTAGTAAGGGGTATTAGTACTACAGTACAATCTGCGTCTATTAAAGTATTTGCATGTTATCTGCATGGACCCCGCTCGATATTGGTACCTGTCGTAATATTGTATCCACTTGTGACAGCAGCAAATTCGGACCAGGTCGATAGCTACGGTAGGAATCATAATACCGGTAGAGCCAAAAAGAGAAAATTATTTCGTTTCTACTCCAGTCCAGTCTTCGTAATTCGGCCGTGCAATCACTGAAGGTGAAGTTCTTAATTGGATTTCTTCCATTCGCGATCAATCACATCGAAATTCGACGAATCATCAAGCAGAACTTTCTCTTGTTCCATAATAAACATCGCATCCACCCAAATCATAGCGCGTCATTAAAAGCAGCAAAAGCAAAGAGGGAATGAAACGAAAAACGCGAGGCCACAAGCCTTGTTTTCCTTTCGTTGTTCGCTAACAGTGAATAGTGAACACTGTTCTGGAAAAATGGCTCCCATTAACTTCACGCCAATGGAGTTGAACAAGGATACTGCGGTACGAGAAATACAGCTATTGCTATGTTTCGCAATGATCCGTTCTTTCCTCATGATTTCTTTTCACTACTTGCATTAGAACATGTCGACATCGGCAGTCCCTGCTCTAAGCGTTCTATTGCAAGTCGGATCGCTCAGCTCCATGTTGGAAGCGGCCGCTAGTGCCTCGATCAACTGTGGAACCAATGTAACAAATACATCTAACATGACAATGACTTTATCGTCGACCTGTATCTCCTTTGCTGATGGTGGATCCAGCATCACTACATCCGATGATTGTAGCTCCTCCACGACCGAACAAGCTAAAACAAAGTACCAAAAAGCTGTCGCTACTACAACAAAAACTACAGAAAGTAACCGTGCGAGCACGGTTGAAGATCGCTTGAAACGAAGGTAAGCCCAACAATACATGACGACATGAGCCCTTCCATCATCGTCCATCACCATTTTCGAGACCGGAGCAGCAGCAGCATCAGAAAAGAAGAAAACACGCACGCGTGTCTTTCGAGCCGCCAAAACAGGTGATCGAGTGTCTTTGGATCGCGTTGTTTCGAAAGTTTGGTTTTCTCGCTCCCCTCCAACCCTGAAAGCAGCTGGCGTATATGCTGGAACAGACAGATGCTCCGTTAAGTAATGAACAGCATTGGAAAGAACGTCGTCATCTGCCTTTGTTAATGGGTGTCTGTACGTCCATCCTTGGGTTCGCCGCTTGTTCTTTTTTTCAGTCTGCATTATCAACGTGGTGTTCCGTGTGGTCGGAGGGGATGCACGTCCTTCTGCTGCTGCTTTCTCAATAAAAAATGTTACTGACAGCAGTACTTGAAGCTATGTCACGATTGAGTGCAGCAGAGACGCGATTTCCATCAAAGCAAGCGTTTCACCAATCCTACTAATTGTAACAAACACTGACTCACAGACGAACTTGCTCCTCCACTCCTGTGTCTTTTCAAATTTACGTCCATCAACATCATCCAACATTGCTTCATCGTTGCCGTCGACACTATGGCTCGTCAACACAAAACATCGGCTACTAGTCGAGAACGAAATCGGGTGCATGCCAGAAAGACCCGTCAAAGAAAGAAAGAGCAGATGCAGTCATTGCAGACCAAAGCCGAACAATTGAAGAAGGAACAAGTTCAGCTCAAGACAGCTATTAACGAAAAGAACACTGCAAACATTCTGTGTGCTCTCTTTGCTACAGACAAAGCTGATTCAAAGTCAGAAGACCCTCGTGTTGAAGCACTGTTACGAAGACCCACAGCTGATATCCCCGATCCCAGCAAATTAACTGGACTACAGCCACTGATTCTCCCCTCGGGTTCCACGCACTCGAAGAAGAACAGCAAGGTGGCTTCTGTGCCTTCATTGCAAAATGAAGAATTGCCAGATGACGGTATCGATTACGAACTGTTGGGAAAGGATCGTACCAAATGTACACCTGCGGAACTCGATCGAATTCGCAGAGAACGAAACCGCATGCATGCCAAACGAACTCGAGATCGTAAACGGCATTTTATGGAAGAAATGACCGACATGTGCAAAAGTCTGGAGAGCGAAAATATTTTGCTCCGACACCACCTGATAGGGTTGAATGGAGGGGTCCTTCCTGCACTACAACCACCACTGCCTTCGCTCCAACAACAACAGCAGCTGCAACAGCAATCGGTGACCATTTCTCCCTCACTTCCTCCCACCTCGCCGACGAATGCTCCCACCGGCTTCCGAGAAATAAAAAGAGGCAAGAGAACCTTGGATGACGTCTCCGTCCCCGTTTTACAAAAGCCAGGACCATCGAAGCCAAAACCGGCTACCAATTTGGGACAGTTTGGTTCATTGCTACAAGCTGCCACTGGTGCTTCGGTTCGGACCTATCATCCCTACTCTAGTGGTAGCGATTCTTCAGAAGACGAAGGCTCGAAAAGTCGACCGATGGCCTTGAAACGACAGCGCAAACTCAGCGCCTCATCAGATGAGGGAGTCTCCGCATCCATCGCAACAACCGCTGCAAGTTCCATGACTTCAATTGGTGTTTGAAGAGACGAGCTTACTTTACACACAGATTATACATGTTTCAAGCATTCTCACATTCCAGTTTAGTACATATCCATCTACATATCCACAAACATCCGCACTACTCATAACAACATCCCTCCTACAACTTCAGCACATGTCATCAGCACCTCCCTCAACCTCCACGAACTCAACACACGACCCGCATCCAAGCGACTTGCAAGGAGTTGCAGCATTTCATCTCGATGCTTGGATGCAAGTATCACAAAACGGAGCATCCCAGCTAGATTTTTATGGAGTTCTCGAATGAATCTATCCAATCAATCTCCTGAGATCCCCCCTCCGCAGCACGCCGTCCACGCCGCCACAGTGACACATCATAATTGCAATTCAAGATAAGGGACTTCAAAATATTGTAGCTCCTCACCTACGGATTGTTTTTCAAATCATAAAATCGTGCTACGTAGTACATAGTAGTAGTTTGATAGATCTGCTTCAACGGGAAGTCGTTGATGTTCGGTTTGTAATTTTGAACCCGTTGGACGGTGAACGGTAAACAGCTGCCGTATGTTCTTTGCAAGAAATGCGAGATTCGACTGATGATGACGTCCGTAAATTATATCGTGATTGCGTCTGCCGTGCCATCATGGGACCAAAAAACTATGCCGGCTTGCACCAGCCAGACACGTAGCGATGGTACATTTTCTACATTGACTGGCGGGACTCATTTTTATATGACCCGGCTCGTTTTTTATGGTTATTTAGAAGCACGACAAACTACAGTTCCAAAAAACATTCGAGAAACTTTTTACTGTTAGTTTCTCTTCCAGCACTTCAACATCAACATGGATAGGAGGTGATGTTGTCTCACGATAGAATATTAATGGTGTCTCCGAAGAAGAAATACACACAGCATTGTCAGAAGTGTCAATGAACCGAATGATGGTGCAAGAGGAGCTAATGGGTATGCTCAGCTGTTGAGCATCGTTGTTCGATCGGCGATCGGCGAACGACGAAAGTGTCGCCGACAGTGTAAAAAAACGCAAAATTTCTCGCGACACCCACGCTGAACACTCCATGAACTCTCCCTTCTGTTGCTGTTTCTGCCTTGTTAACGATTTCTGTTGTTATTGTCGCCAGTTTCAAAGTTGTTTATTTTACTTCAAAGAATGAAAAGTGTCATGGTGATGTTTCACAATTTTCGCTAACTGGAGAGAACCGTAAAGAATAAAGCTCATTTTGCGTTACTTCCTTACTTCGAATGGCTAAAAAGACTGAAAGACTTAATAATTTTAAATACAATATATATATGGATATAAAGCTTATTTTTAGATCTTTCTTACGGTTTAAACCATTTGTCGTAAGTACGTTGTGGTCGGGAATTTTTTATTTAAGGTTTCAGAATCACGATATAATTTACGGACGGAGTAGTACCTCCCACACAGGGGGGTGTTGGAAGTCTCCCTGCAAAAAAATTAGACGTACACACTTTATTACACAATCTCTCATCCATCTCCCCTCTTCAGAGTGGTACGACGTACCGTAGTACTTTCGTATTTTTTCAAATAACGACATCATCGTTTATTATTATCAATCATCAATCGTAATTCTTCGGAGTATGTACGAGAGTTCTGTTCTGTTCTGATCCGAATCCAAAGAGCACGAAAAAAAATGGACAGACTACTACCTAGTCTACCGTAGTACGGTACTCTGTTACGAAGCATACTACCGGTACTACCGGTACGCATAATACCACGTGCGTAATAAAAAAAGAAAAAGAACAGAACGCGTCCTTCTGTACGACGTATGTGAAACTACGTAGTACATTTTACTGTTAGTGGTGGTGCTCACAGTCAGTCTTCTGGTTTTACGACAACTACGTCGTATGATACACTGATCGAACATCCCACGATTGCCTTCTTGAAGTAGTACCGGTATCATTCTACTCTCTAGTAGTAGGTAGACCACTCTACCGGTAGTAGGTACCGTAGTTGTATATTCTTTGTGACTTCCTTTATATTACATACACTATCTACAGCTGCACCTATCCTACGATACGCAAACGCCTACACGCATCCGTCCATGAACTACAGAATCCATTGGACATCATGATTCCCGGTGGAGATCACAGCAGTCGCACGCTGCTGCTGAGACAATTTTCCAGTTATTCGGAAGTCGTACCGACTGGAAACAACTCGACAGCATCGAATACACCGACCCGTACGCCGCGACCGTCTTCGGCGTGTTATACATCCATGTTTGCGGAAGATGATGATGATAACAATAACACATCCATTGCCGCCTCAGATGATTTGTCTCAGCCGCTTTTGCCATCGTTGGAATACGAGGAGTCCAGCCATTCTTCCTCCATTGACGATGCTTCGATACAAAATTCATCATCACCCCCCAATTGGAAATTATGGGTCGGATTTACACTGCTAGTAACGACTGGAGTTGGCAATGTGATTTTTGCTAAGCTACAGGCACTGCCCATGTACAATTATCCCACCTTTCTCAATATGGTGTGTTCGACTTGACTGAAAGTCTGAAAAAGATTGCACTAAGAAACATGACTTGTCTCACGGCTTTTCTTCTCCATCAATATGACAGTACGCTAATTTGCTGTACATTCTCATGTCCTTTGCCTACATAAAACCCGTCACGACCTTTGGTTGGTTCAACCATTCCATTCCCTACTCGCACTTTACCAATCTTTCGAAAAAGCCCTTTTTCATCATGGGTTGCCTCGATGCCGTTGGCGCAGCCATGCAAGTCTTGGCGACGGTGTACTTACCAGGAACTTTATTAGTGTTGATTCCTCAGGCGGCGATTCCACTATCGATGCTGGCAGGTTCTGCAATCTTGCGTGAAAAGTACACGCAGAATCAATTTTTAGGTGCCAGTGTCGTGTTTTGCGGAATTTTGGTTGTGTTGTATCCCATCTTGACGCACCAATCAGAAGCGGATCACTATTGTCAGGCCAAGGACGTACAGAAAGATTGCGTCTTGTGCGAAGCAGAAACGACGGAAGAGGATTGCACATCGCATCTCAAGGGTCACAACAATTCGCACCATTCTACGGCGTGGATCCACAGTTTGGCTACTATATCGACTGGCAATGGAACGGATACCAATGACAACACGGATCACTATTGTATCTGGATATCTCGAGAAGTTTCCGTGAGAGACGATGATTGGTTGGTGTTCGCGTGGTCTATAGTCATGTTGATTTCATGTGTACCCAGTGTCATGTCCACCGTGTATAAGCAAGTGGCATTGCAAACACCGCTGGATCCAATACTCGTCAATGGATGGGTGGCGCTCTTTCAATTTCTGTGTGGCATGTTCTTGGTGGTACCTTCGGGGCTGGTATCAAGTCCCAAAGTCCATCCACTGGAACTCGGGACCAATTGGATGAATGCCATGGAATGTTTGTTTACTCAAACCAACTCAATCCATGTTGGATGCCATCCGGATGATTGTTTCCGCGCCGCGTTGTGGGTACATATCTCATTGGCCAATTCGGCAATCTACGCTCTGGCCATGATTTTTGTGCTCAAATATGGCGGATGCGACCTGATGTACTTAGGGTTGACGTTGGTAGTCCCTCTGGGCCATTTGGCATTTTCCTTCCACTCTTCCTTTTCCACGACGAGTATCTACGATATTCTGGGCCTAGTGGTGCTAGTGATTGGTCTTTTTATGTATCGATTCGGGTACAAAAGGGCAGATGATTCCGTGAATGTGAGCTCGAGCGACATACGCCATCATCCCAATGAACAGTTTTATCAGGCGCTTCCTGGAGGTGAACACGTGCTTAACGAAGATGAAAACAATCCTCTCATCAATTCCAGCGGTCAAATGTCTGTGACCACACCCAACGCTATGAAAGAGGGATTCCTTGAGTTTTTGCGAGAGCCATTCATGTTGGCTGGGGATATTTGATTCATTTCACAATACCTTTGTAAGCTATGCTAACAAACAATCCATGTAAAATGACCTGCCTATTGTCGGCGCTGCGTCAACTAGGCCTGCATTATAATTGTTTATTCCTCCATCTTATCAGCATTGTCATTAGAAGGCGCAGGCTTCGAGTCTTCTTCCACTTCATGGAACAAGAACTGATTCTGGTATTCCATGATAAATTTCGTCGATCGCTGGACGTCAAAAAATAGCTTGTGACATCGTTCGATATGTGATAGCTCTACTTTTTTCGAATTTCTTTTCTTGGCTACCAGTGATGAAGTTGTGATCATTTGGATGGCATACCGAAGACTGGTTTCCTTGGCAATGCGTGTCAACAGGTCCAGGGCGTCGTCCATCATTTCTACCTGTTCTTCTCCACACCGGACCCTTAAAATCTCTTTCATCTCCTCGAGGGTGTATGGGGACGTAGGAATGATCAACAAGCGGTCCAAGAGATCCAGCGGAATCCCGTGTGGACCCATAAAGTTCGTACCACGAATCATGGCTTGTCCCCGGTTGGTGGCGAGAATAACGATGGGGCAGAGCTCGGACTCCAAGGCTCGATTCAAAAAGGAGAAGCAATCCATATCCAGCATATGTACCTCGTCAATGAACAGCACACCCGGAACAAGAGTGGCCCGTCCCTCGGTTCTCCATTCTGACACCTTGGAATCGATTTGTTCACGAATATTTTCAGAAATCTCCCCCGTGTCGCCAGCAAAAAGTGCCATAAACCCTTGTTGTCGCGAGTTGATGACATCAATCTCATGCAAGGAAACGGTGTGTGTGACTGTGGTGCGTTTTTGCAATTCTCCTTCTGGGCACTGCACAAATTTAGTGTTGGATCCCATGGCGTCGTAGTCTCTTGATCTCGATACTGATCGACCCAATTTGGAAATCTTTCCGGTACCCTTGTCGATGCGAATAACGTCTCCCGCTGTCACTCGTTCTTGGGTCAGACGATCAATCATTTTGGTCCCCAAATCATAGATGGTCTCCATGTCGGTCGTGCATAGGGTCAACCTTCCCGTCTTTCCTGGCTTAGCACCCGACAATGTATCGATTTGGATCTCTACCACTTCTCCCTCCATTATTTCTTGTTCTTCCACAATCCGAACTCCCATAGACCGTCGGATGGCTTGTGTCAACGCCTCTGTCTTACTGACTTCCAAACTGAATACTTCTGTTGCACTCAAACTGCAAAAGGGAATGTCGTTGCCAAGATTTTGCGCCAGTCCCATTGCCAAAGCCGTCTTTCCTGTCGACGGGGGTCCCGCCAATAAAATGGCTCGTCCACCAATCTTCCCTTGTTGGATGAGTTTGAAGACGACGCCCATGGCCTTTCGTGCCTTGACTTGACCAATCAAACCCGACGATGACGTCGTTGGAGAAATAGACGAGGATTCCAAGGCATCGTTGATCCCGAGGCCCGTAATGTGCGAGTGAGCGCCGATTCGTTCAAGTTTAGTGGTGTCCTTGATAGACGGTGTGACTTGAATGTTAGTTGCCATGATGCACTTTGATGGCGGTGTTTTAGTGACTTTTCTTGTAGCAAGGGCGTTGGTGTGATTGTGGGTTGTTTAAGAGGTGCGACGGGAGGAAGAAAAAAGATGCGGATAGAGAAAGTGACTGTGAGTTGCGAGAGGGAGGCGTGTTGTGTGAGCGAGAGATGAATGGTGGTCGATACTTCGCGGTAAATCTTGGGGAGAAAAGTTTTACGACTAGTAGGATTATGAGGGGCATTTTCAAAATCCCCCCTTCACACAACAATTCCTGGTGCTTCTTGCTGGAGTCACATCGCTTTCTATTTCCTTTGGGCGTCTACGTAGCTTGCTAGCTACCGGGAGTATGATACACCACTCTACTAGCTAGCTAGCTAGGTAGAAAGTACAAAAACGAATAAAATGGAAATGAAACTATTACGACACATAAAACTATTTCGTAGTATGATTTATTGTTTTATAGTCTGAATATGCCATTCGTTATGCTATGATCATGGACTTGTTTGGGGGCCAGTTCAAGCAACGCATTCTATTTTCTTGTGGCAATTTTCCTTGTAGTGCTATATCCAGAACTTTGGAAGGTTGAAAATGCCATCTTCTGGAGTCCAGTAGTAGAACCACCCGTCTTTGGCATGGCCAAAAGCAATCACATCAGCCAACCCCAGTAGAAACAACAATGATGCAATGGAGAGATAGCCGGTCAGCTTGGATTTGAGTAATGCTCCATTCAAACGACGAACGTCTTCCTTGTACGAGTCCAACTTTTCTTGCGCCACAAACGGATCGCTCAAATCGGTCGACTGGGCAAACGTATCAAAGACAGCACGAACAGCAGCTGGATTAGCATTTTGATTGGCACGTTCAAACGCCGAAAAGGCCAAGTATCCCTTGCTAGTCAAAAAGTTGCCCTCCACCGGATATTTCTTCACGATTTGCTCCACCGACATGGGGTTATTGACGACCTGTTCCACATCTTTGACCGCCAAATCTTGGGGATATCCACACAATGGACTCAAGCCAATGGTCTCCCCACCCCTGGTGGGAGAGACATTTTTTAGGGACTGGACGTATCGCACTTGGTTGAACATGCGTGGAAATGCCGAACGGGCGATTCCAGCTCCACCCGAGGCTCCAAAAAACCACAAGAAAAATTGATTTCGTGCATCTTGTACTTCTTGTGCGATTTCGGGGGGGATGGCATGCAATATCGACGTCGCTCCTTGATGTTGTCGAATGGGAGGAAAGTTTGGAGTTGTTCTCTTCATGAAAGCGTTGGTATACAAAACATGGGAGGTGGTAGGGACCAAAACAACACACGCTTTAATAAGTGAAGTATGGACCATCATTATTTCTCTTATCGCGAATTCAACTGGAACTTCTCAAACAGAAAATGCCTGCTCTCTAGAAGGACTCGCCTCCCTGTAGTCGGAATTATATTAGCAGTAGTGTAGAAACGATAATCTTTTCAACGATAACTTTTTCAAAAGAGAAGATGATGGTGACGGATGAAAAATGAAAAAAAAAAAACGAGAGGGACAAAAAAAAATCCATCATCGTAATAATGATGATGTTGTGAAGACTATGAATCCACAATCTCACTGTCAATGATGTTACCGTACTACGGTACATATATGATACTACGAAGTACAACCGGTAGACTACGGTAGTAGCGTCCAAAGGATTGCGTCACTCTAGTACCGTTAGCTAGCTAGAGAAGCTACCGGTAGCTACGAAGCCAGCTACCTTACTGTTAGCTCTCTATGAGCTAGAGAGGGAATTGCAGGAAGCTGAAGCGTACGTAGAGGTAATAAACGCAGTGTGCTACTGTCGTAAGTAGTTCTCCGTTGTTGTTCTTAACTGTAAAAAGAGTTTCATGAAAAGTGCTGTTCCATGTCGTTGCAGCCAAACGTCACGTTCGACAAAAGCGTCAAGATGCCGACCGATTGGACGTTGGCACCTATCTGTTGACTGGCCGCATGAGAATCTACCATGTGCCTACCGTACCGTAGACAAACAACCGAAACAAATAAATATGTGGGAGGCACATTCTGGTCGTAGAAAAGATGGCTTGTTTTATCAAGTCGTATCATAGAGAGTGTGTGCTCCAAGAACTCCAACCGACTTTTGGAAGTCCCCTCTCGACAAATGTGGCGCGAAAAACCGTCGGTATTTGATTACCTACACACTCAAAAATGGCCTAAATGTTTTTGGCAACCTTCGGTTATTTAAAAGTCAACTAAAATGCGAGGCAGGGGAGGTAGTTTGGACTACAAATCAATCTAAAAGGGGGAGACTGATTGATTCCCACGTTCAAACTTACAAACGAGAATTCTTACCTCCCCTTTTTGGCCATTCTTTGGCGCTTCATCCCGTCGGCATCGCCTCCTTAATCTGGTGACCTACGCTCCCTTTGGTTTGACTTATCAACATAAAATATCTACGTGTCTGAATATGATATATTTCATTTTTCCGTTCGTTTCGTCCGCGCAAGATTTTTCAAGCACAGTTCAGTACCTCTGGTTTGACCACTCTTGCTTATTACTCCGGTAGTAAAGACCCGCCCATTGATTGGCCATCCCCCTCTTCACAAATTTTTTTGAATTCCGCCACCCAGGCAATAATTCGTCGTTTGAGATGAATTGAATTTTGCGCCACCATCAAACCACAAGCCAACAACAGTTCATCTCCGGATGATTTCATTTTTCTTGTTTCGAAAGTTTGCTACACGAGACAAGTTGTTGATTCTGGGAATAGACCGGAGCGAAGAGGCGCAGTAGAAAGCGCTCACAGTTAACACAATTGCATGATTTACGGCAACATCTCCAGTAGTAACATGAATAGACGCCTACGGGGAAAGGTGGTGATAGTGGATTGGGACGATACAATTCTTCCATCCACCTTCGTGGATCGATGGCAAATCGATAACTCGCGGGATCTTCCACTTCATGTAAGTTGCCATTCGATGTCTTCAGAAAACAAATCGCAAAGCATACCAGATCGGACATGTTCTATGCTTTACAGCAACAGAGTCTGACATCTTTCCACCTAAATATACTTTTTGTTGCTTCTCGCTTCAGTTTCAAAATCTACTAGCCGCACTGGCCGAGTGTGCGGACCGATTTCTTGCCGAGGCGTCCAAATACGGAGAGGTGAGTTTTTTTTGTCACATGATGCGATTAGTTGATGTTGTTTCCTTTGCACCATGCGGCATGTCCTCTTCCGTGCCGAGAATCATGCTGGTTTTGAACTTCCTTGGTTGGGCCTACATCGGTTTCAACGCCGTTATTTGCCACATCCGGGCTTATATAACAATCCGACTATTTCGATTCTGCATAGCGATGTTGGTCGCGTATTCCATTCCTTCAACGAAAATTGGCTCTTGTCCGATTTCAAATTCCCAACAGTGGTACTCATCCTCTCCATTTTCTAATTTACTCCCTTACTATCAGGTCATCCTAATCACCAACTCGGACGAAGGTTGGGTGCAGTTTTCGGCCGAGAAGTATTGTCCGAAGCTGTTGCCGGTTGTTGCAAAGTATCGCATCGTTTCGGCTCGAACGAGATACGAGAAGTTTTATCCGGGACAACCCCTCTGCTGGAAAGCGGCAGCTTTTGCACATGAAGTGAACGAAATCTACGAAAAGCTCAAAGAAAATGATTCAGCGTCATCCTGTGGAAGTATGGAAGGTACCGACGTTTCTTCGACTTGGTCCATGGGAAGCCTCATGATGGATGATGAAGAGGAAGATGCGACTGCTGCCGTTGTAATGAATGACGATTCCTTCGAACAACAACAACGAAGCCGCGAAATCATTTCCTTTGGGGACTCAAATGAAGAACGGACTGCTGTCAAAATTGTATCGGGACAGTTGGACGCGCGGTCCAAGAGCGTCAAATTCCTTCCCGCTCCCACCTTGTTGCAAATTATTGGCCAACTGTACATGTTGACGAATCACATGCAATTCGTCGTAGATTCTGAAAAGGCCCTTGATATGCACATTACTCAACAACAGGCCGATCAGTGTGCAGAGTCGTATTTGAGGGAATACGGCATTCACTATGATGAAAACATCGTCCCCAACTACATTCCACGGTCACGCAAAACAGTGGGAGAAGTTTTAGCGCGCAATAACATAATCTCATTATCGTCGTCTCGAACTCCAGCGTTTTTATGAGTTGCGTCAACGAACAAGATAAATGAGTGACAAAGGGATTCCAAGGAACCAAAATCCTGTAGAAATAGAAAAGCAATAATAATGTATCAAATATTACGACTAAAACTTTAATATCATTAGCGTACATGCCTTCTACGTTTTGCTGTAGAATTGGTTTCGAATCACACAAGACAATACCACGGGCCCGACGATTATTCAAGATGGTACGTTGCATCAATTACCGGCGACCATTCCAAGAAACTGACAGTTTTCACCACCTCGTCTGAACAAAGACTCTTAATCTTCGATCACAACACGAATCGACGTATACCAAATGACGTTTGGCAGACGGAATAGCCAGGTCTTTCAAACAAGATTATAGCTCATTCTTCCAGGCGTATCCTGAAATCGCCGTGGAAAATTGTTCCAATCATTGGAAAACTAGAGATAGTAGTCGATCTTGTGCTGGAGCAAAATTGTCAACACACGCAGATTAAAGCATACCCAGTTGCCAAATATTGTCTTTCAAAATCCTTCTTGGCGTTCTACTGATTATCTTGTAAAATGTGTCACTCATATTCGCAAAACTTCTATCCCCTTGATACTACAAGCTCATGAGCAGCTCGTCCCATGTATTATTCACTTGCTTCATTCACGAATTCTTTGAAAATACTAGTCACGAAACCTTAATGTTTTGTTTTTCGTAGGAAAAGTCGATAGTCAATAGAGTTTGCTTGATGCACCTACTAACAGTAAGGAAGCACCTTGAGTCCGCAAGAAGGTGGAATTAGCGAATGTGTCCATTCTGCAAATGTACACAGTTCGAATACATTTTCCATTATCACTTTGACGGCTTTCCTAGATGCTGTGCGTTGTGTATTGATGCTTATTCATACTCCAGCAGTCATTAAGGAATTAACAAGAAGAAGAAGCACCTACTAGCTAGTGCTGCAATGCAGATTGTGTTCTTTTTTATTGTTGAGATTGTTGGGTTATCTGCAACACTGCGAACCAGCCAGTTCCAGCCAAAGAGAGGTACTAAACCGCGTTGCTTTGTAATGCAAGGAACGGAACTTGTGAAGTCGTGTACAACCCTGGATTGTCTACGCGGCTCCACGACAGCAAACTTACATGTTAGATTTTTCTAATGTTTCTTCTTCTCGATCACTTCATCAAGATGAGATCTAAAACTAAACTTATAATTTTTTCCCTCTAGTAGAACACTTCGAATACTACAAAGCAATAAAGATTTGTTCGCTCAATGAATATTTTGTGCTGATTCTTGTCCGGAATATGAATTGCCTAAAATTCGGTAGCAACTTGAACAACCTTTTGCTTTGATGCCGTTGGAGGGGAGATTCTAGCAAATCTTGTACAACTATGTTCTTTATTTAAAAATGTGAATGCTTTCCCAAAGGTTATCTTTGTCATGGATGATCGACCGAGATTTTGAGATTTGATAACTGTAAGTAATTATTATGTTACGGTACCCCGTAAACCCGTAGACTACCGTTACAGCTGACATAAGAGAATTGAGACGGTCGGGATGTCGGGAGTTGATGGCGGTGTCTCGTTTTCGTGTGCTACGTCGTACGTATCATACTCCGAAGGGTAGACCTCTCTACTACCGTACGTAGTAGTAGCTACCTAGCTACCGGTAGTACATCAGGAGCATCCGCGAATTAGTGAGACTATTACCCCTAACTCTACCAACGAAAGTTTTTCTGTTTTTACAGTTAGCTCGATTTTGGTGTAACATTGAATCACGAATGCCGCTTGTTTCTCAGACGTGTTTATTTGTCACCACTTTTGTCACCACTCAATGTCACCACTTTTGTCACCACTCTAGCTAGACTCTAGAGTGACAAATTTGTCATCAGTTAAGAAGGGGCTATTACCCCCGATTGCTCATTACTTCTAGAGGGTTCGGGTAACCGTCGCCCGTCGTTAGTATTTAAGATTAATAACGACGTCAAAACAGCAAGCAACTCTGGTGACAAATTTGTCACCACCTAGAAATCCTTAATACATAGGAATTTGAGTCCTGGTGCTACAAAAGTTTATTGCTGATTTTTTCAATAGAGTTAGAGTTTTTCAGTGTCAGCCGTATTCGTGGATGCTCCAGGACATGGGTAGTCTCTAGTACTTCCTAACCATTTTTTACTACGGAGTATGACTGGTGGTATCGGTCATTCACAACGGCGATCCGCTGCTCCGTCGTTTTGCATCAAAAGAATTGGATCTACAAACAAAATGATATAAGCCCTTGTTGAAAACTTTACGACGTACGTAGTATGACTTTACGATGGCACTTCGCCGGTTTGTATCCGCAGAGTAGAAGAATGCGGTTTATTTATTTGCTTCGGTTCTCATTTCGACTTATTTACAGTTAGAAAGCAGTGAGACGGCCTGCCCAAATGATGCGCGATACCTGAAAAGACAGTCCCTAAGACTAATTGGGCCTTTTGGCACCTAAGCCTCATTGGGTCTTGGTTGAAACTTGTGAAAGATCGAGCACACTGCCGGTACTTTTCTTTTGGTAGAAGCGACCTCTACGTTTTTGAACTTGCTACTTGGCTACTCGGAGTATTCTAGTAGCTATGTTTTTTTTTTTACGTTGTGCTGGGGTTGAAACAACATGACAAGTTTTCGCGCAGTTGGATCTTTTCTTATCTGACTGAAATGTCTCATAGTATCACTACTAGGTAGTCACAATCCGTCTGAGCAGCTCGCACAGCCAAACACTGCACCACCACCATGAATGAAAAACCGTCGCGTCTTTCGGCTCAATCCAGAGAGCTGTTCCTGGAGGAGCTTGTTAAACATCCATTGGCACGCCTCATGCGAAGAAAGGGATTTGGCTCCAAAGAAGACGAGACCACCAAGAAAGCTGACAGTTCTGTAGCGTCGGGTTTGACCATGGACTCAGCATCGAGCTTGGACTTCTGCGACTTGGAACATCCCGACCTTCCCATGATGGTAGGATCGTCTGTTTCGGAAATGTCGTCTTCCTTTCACAACAACAGCAGTAGCGCCAGTGGCCTTGGTCTCAGTTCTGTCCAGTCTGATTTGCGTTTTGGATGCGATCGCAAATTGGCGCAGAAATATTGCTTCCAAGACGAGAATGTTCGATACGACAGTGGCGAAGAAGACCACGACAACTTTTGTTTTGAAATTCAAAGTACATTGGAAGATGATGCGCAAGAAGAGTTGGAGCAAAAGGGACGCATAAAATTCTATGATAGCAGTAGTGGTAAATGTCTCTTTATGGTTCCCAAAGAAAGTGTCCACAGAACATTTCAAGAGTTCATGAGGGAATCGATCGATCAAGGTTATCTCAGCTTTCGAGACTACGAAGTGAACTGGGAAATAGTCCGATGTTTACAAGGCGGTGAAATGGTCTCTACTGATGGGACACGATTAGGATACTTTTCTCCAGATGCCTTCGGTAATAGGTACCTCATCAATCTGTTGGCTGTAGCGGGCCGTCCGGTGCGTGAAAAGAAGCACAAGCCACGAAGAAGGAGAAGCATGAGTGTCTTGTCAGCGAGTCCAAGCATTGCGGCAAAAAAGGGAAGAAAAGCCCTCCAAAAGATGCTCAGTCAACGGGTTGTCACCAATGCCTCAGATCATTAGCTACGAAGCACTATTAGAGATTAGTTCATACATAGTAAATATCTTAGTAGATCTTGCTAATTTCATCCTTACTATTTGCAAATCGTTTTCCTATGGACATTTTCGATTGACGATAGCCGTTCCCCATTCTTCATATTCTGCCTTGGTAATCCACATTTCGTGAAAGGTGCCAAGGCTTCCAAGAATGCTTCCTCCCAACCAGCTGGCAATAGCTCGTTCTTGCATTCCTGGGGATAAGACCTTGACTCTCCATCCAGGAGTGTGCGTATGAATGATTGCCTCGATTTGTTCGCGCAAGGAATCGGGAACGGATTGATCGGTAGGTCCAATGCAAGCTCCACCTCCAGCAAGGACCACGTTGCCCAATACTCCTGCTTGTTGCTCTCGGTCGCAACGAAATGCTGCATCGCACACCATGTTAGCCACGGGAGATGCTGTGAGCTGCTCCAGCATCGTTTCCATGTAGGGAACACATGCTCGTTGAAGAATGCGATTGTCAAATCGAACTTTGGGTTGATTGCTGTGATTGTCCTCCTCCGTAGCACCTGTCGATGACGTGGATGCCTTGTCTTTCCCTTTTGAACGACCCACCTTTCGCCCTCGTTTGGTTCCTCGAAGAGAGGAGGAGATTCCCACGGCTGTCGCCTCGTTGTACCGGCTGGACTGATCTTCCTCTTCGTCCCCGTCGTCATTGTCCTTTTCCTTCTTGTCCATTTCATCGTCTGGTTGCATTGCTGCCTTGATGATGTCCTCGAGATCCGTCTTGGTTTTGTTGTACAATTCTTCTCGCTGCTGTTGTTGTTGGCTTTGTTCGTCGTCTTCACTGGTCGGTCCACGTCCCACCGCCAGATTGGCCACCGCAAATCTCGTCGACGACGGCACATCCACCACTTGTCCGTCGGGCAAGGTGAATGCCATGGACGGCACTAACAAAGACTTGCTGGCTGCCGTGTTGATGGCTTGTCCGGCGCCTGATTCTCGACATTCCTTGCCGATCTGTAGCAATGCAAGACGTCGAAAGACTTCTTTCCGTTGTGCCTTGGGTTGTTTGACTTGGTAGAGTGGTTTCAATACGGCGGTCGACGTTGCCTTGTGTTGTCGTTTGGCTTCTTCTTTGATGAGAGCCTGCAACTGTGCCACTGCCATTTCGTCCATGGCCATGGTCCCTATGGGAGAGCGCCGGACGCCCTTTTGTTCGACGAATCCGTCGTGGACGGGTGAGACTGTGGTTCCACTGTATCCGATATCGATCACGGTCGAGGTGGTCCGTCCACAGGCATAACACGCCATGGTGGCATCTCTGCCAAAGTAGGTTGCGGGAACGTCACACTCCTCCATGAGTATCTCCAACATTTGTTGACGAATCGGAGGTGGATTGTACGATCGTTCCATCATCAAGAGAGGAACACCCGACGTGGCCTTCAATCCCAAGGCGGAGGAATACCCGTGCTTCAAAAAGGTCGGAATCAGATCACTCCAGTCGGTATTATTGTTGTACTGATAATCGGTGTTGGGATCATAACACAGTCCAGTGGTCGAATCTATTGGGTTGATGCCCTCCCATTCTCCATCGTTGTTTCCCTCTTTGGGATAATTCAGATTGTCGTAATTGACGGTTTGGATGCGACGGCGACGCCGTTTGGTGTTGTCGGCACTGCTGCTGCCATTGGTGAATTTGTCCTGTTTCTCTTCCTCTCGTAACACGGCAACATGCTAGTAGGGGGGGAAACAAAAGAGGGAGGAGGAGTGAGAGAAAGAAAAGACAAAAAAAACACAACAACAATATTATTACGTATTCCATCCATCACCGTACCGATCGGAAATAGGACCTTGGATGGTCTTCTCCTGCAAATCCAATTTTGGTGGCATACGAACCGATATCGGCCACAATCGCATTCACACTATCATTACTAGTATAGAATGCCATTTCCAAGAAGAAGAAGAAGAAGAAGAAGAAGAAGAAGAAAGGATGACGGATCACCTACTAGCTAGATGATGACCACACGACAACAGCAAGAGGTGACTTTTCTCTGTGCCAAAATCACCATCGGACGTTTTAGATGGTGTTAACACTCTACCGTATACTATCTACCGGTAGGTACCGGTAGGTACTACCGTAGCTACGGTAGTAGAGTACTGTACGACTTACAGTTACCGGTAGTTCTATGATACCGGTACTTGGAGTACATACCGGTACGTCGTATTAATACACAGAGAGAGTGTGACGATGAACTCCAACGGACGACAGACGATCATTTCCGGGAATATCTGTTTTCTACGGACTTGGCTAGCGCGATCCAGCTTCGAAAAGGCGCAAAAAGCACGAATACTTAACCGGCACGATATTATTATGTGATACGGTCCAACTGGGTAGGACTGGCATGTTTTATTTGAATTTCTCATTTTCTACACTTACTTTTTACGTAGTGCGAAGTACTTTTGGTACGAGTCAAGCACGCATTCCGATGACGACCAACTACTATAATTATACGTAAACAGTTAAAAATAAAACTCGTTTCTCACCACGGTCACCAAGTTCTACGAACACGACACACACTGCTGCCGACAAACAAACAGGCACCACTGCAAAACTCGCCATTCTCGTTGCAACTATCACTACTGACTGTGAATGTGAAGACGGCACTGCACCGTGCCATTTACACCACCAGCCACGCCACTGAAAAACTGATCGAACAAGATCCGATTCACTTTCGTTAACGACTTCATTCTTCTCCTCTATTGTTGGATAACGAAAAAAGAGGTTTTTGGTCCATTCTTCATTCTCATCCATCACGACTCGTGAAACCAACAGTCCTCTAGCTAGTACCCGTTTCTTCGTTCCTCCAGTACAAATACAACAACAACAACCAGCACCAGCCACCTGCTGGATAAGCAGTAGTAGTACAAGCAAACCACTCAGTCTGCCCTGTGCTGTGCTGTGTGTCACTCTACTTTTTCGTGTGTTTTTGTCTACTGAAACGAAAATTGTTCCACCTTCTCAACAACAACAACAACAACAACTCTTACTATTCCGTATTACTTCTGCTAGTAGTGGGTATACAAGACTTGTCTCTTTCTCTCTCTCTCGCTACTCGCAAACACCAGTTGTGAATAGAACGATTCAATCATCATCATCATCAGCAGCAGCAGCGTCATCATTCTGAATTAGAAATTAGAATACAACAATGGACTCTCTCGGCTTGGATTTCAACATTACCGGGTCGGTCATGACCAAACAAGAGTTGGAAGAAGTTCGAAAGAAACGAGGTGAATGCATCACTTGTGGACAAAAGTGTTTCAAGAAGAAACTCTTCAAGATGATACCCCTCGATATCGACGGTAAGGTTCTCAATGGACGATGTTTGCATTGCAAACCACTCTTGCCACGGGATATTGCCGACGTCGCTACCAATAGTAGCAGTAGGAGCGCCTTCAACAGTACCAGTAATAGTACCACCACTACTGCTCGAAGCTCTTCGGGGAAATCCATGAACAACTCGACACAAGGAGGAGGAGGAGGAGGAGGAGGAGGAGGACCTGCAACGGCAGCTGCTGCAACGGCAGGACAACCCATCTTAACAGCAGCCGTGTCACGACGAGTCCCAACTTCTCAAGTCGATTTCAACCGATTTACTCGTACCCAAATGAACATTCAGCAACAACGCAGTATACAAAGTTTGCAACATAGTATCGGATCGGGAGGTTCTCAACAACACAACTTTGCTGGTCCTCCATTGCCATCCTCATCATCATCATCGACACCATTAAGCTTTCAGGGGAAAGGTCGATCATCCTTCCAAAGGAGCACACCGGTATCTTCCTCCTTGGCTCCTCGACACAGCTTCTCAACAACAACAACAACGACTATTGACAATTCAAACCGTAGAAACCTTCCACCTCCTCCACGGACCCGCAGTGAACGAAGTTTGTCCAGTATCGGATCGGCATCGGTAGTATCCGGGAGCAACATGTCCGCGCCACGAGTCACGCCTACCTTGCCAGATGGCCGACGTGTGTGGACAAGCGATGTACCACCAACAACTCCAAAGAGAACGTCATCGGGATCCTTGTCTCCGGTCTCCACATCGAGAAAACAACTTCAACAACAACAACAGCAGCAGCAGCAAGGGAAGACCTTTTCCAAGCCAGACATGTCGTCGGGACCTCCACCTCCATGGGCACCTCCTTCTCTGTCGCCATTCGTCACGGAAGGTAAGCATCAACGTACTGTTCCAGACCCCAAGAGCAGTCCCACCAGTGTCGCAACACTTCCAACCCAGGAACAAAAGCATCATGCTAGCGAAAAAGTATCACACCAACAGTTTGTTCACCAGCCGTTCCAATCGGATGGTGCATCTGTCCCATCTCAACAAGACTTGGAACGAACCCATCAAACCATCATGGCGGCACAAAAAGCGGGAATTTACCATCCTCCTCCCGCAATCACCAGCTTTGAACCAGCAGCAACATCTGCTACTAGTACCGGCTGCCAGCAGCAGATACACTCTCATTCTTATCCTGTCGTCATGGAAGAGCTCGTTGAGGACGAAAAGCATCGTAATCATTATCATCTTCCAGTACCTCCCAATGTGGTCATCCACAACCACACCATGATGAGAGATGGTGCGACCAGCAACACCATGGGACGGATGGAGTCGGAAGTGACCATTGACACATCCGTATTGACACCTGCCATTCGATCTGGAATGCCGCGTTCCGACGACTCCTCCATCGTCGATAGCGAGTCAGCCTACGACATTCTTCCCGTCCATGGAGTCTTGAATCGGGGCGGGGCTTTTGTCCCCGCCTCGTTTCGGCAAGACCGTCACAACAGTAGTAGTGTACTGTCACCTCACAACAGCAGTCGTTGGAGCAACGGAGGCGGCTCTGGCAAGGGAGGTGCTCAACTGCCTGGGAAGAGCAGTAGTTTTCGCACGACCGGATCGCTTTCCTCCTACGAAGATGATCTTCACCCGCAAGCTCATCAGCGAACACGCATGGGGAAGAACATGGACGATCTTTTCGAAACCAGCGAGTCAAGCCTATCCAAAGACGGAAAAGAAGACGGCAATGGTAACTGTATGAACAAGAAACAATCGGAATCTTCCATGGCGGATGTAAACAGCCGTACAGGCAAAGTCAGTCGAACGATTTCGGCTGCAAGTGGATCCAATCAAAGTTGTACTGGGCAATCGACAAGCGATAAACTGAAAAGCGACTACTTTGAACTCGTCGAGACGTTGCGTGAAGCGTGCTACAGTCCCGAAGTCGCCGCCACGTTTCTTCAAGAACTCGCTTCCATCCAATTGGGACGGGACGATGCGGATCACCTAGCTGATCTGGACGCTCCGAAAGTTGTGGTCGAC
The DNA here is from genome assembly GCA_019154785.2 of Nitzschia inconspicua. Lineage (NCBI taxonomy): Eukaryota > Bacillariophyta > Bacillariophyceae > Bacillariales > Bacillariaceae > Nitzschia > Nitzschia inconspicua. The sequence continues at coordinate 1,060,269 of JAGRRH010000017.1, forward strand.
ACCATGTCGTCCTGCAAAAAGAGCTATGATGTACAGTACTGGGGCTGCAAAATCATCAGGGCAATGGGATGCTTCGAGCAAACTCAAACCAAGTTGATGGACGCATCTTGCATCAATGTTCTCCTTGAAGTGGCGAACGCTTTTTCGGAACGATCTGAATTGTTGGAGGTCGTAATTTTGGCCATCTCAAGCCTGATTTCTAACCAAAAAAGTGTGAAGCTATTCATGGAAGGAACTACTGTGGAGGCTATTGTCAAGATTGTCACCGATTTTTCGAGTCATGTACCAATCCTCATCCAGAGCTGTGAAGTTATACGGAAACTAGCCACTTGTGGGCATTATGATCGAGAAATCATTGGCCAAAAGGGAGCAGGGGGAGCTGTGTTTACAGCAATGGTTATGAACCAAAGTGACGTTGAACTACAAGTCTCCGCTTTGACTACATTGAATGAACTTTGTGTCGACTCTGAAGAAAACATGACGATGCTGGTCAACCTCGGACTGTGTGACGTGATTGTCAATGCAATGGAAAATCACCGTGATGAACCGGATGTGCAACAAGTCGGAGCAAGTTTAATTGCAACGCTCTCCGTGATTGATGAGAACAAACATGCTATTGGAGACAATAGCGGACGGCTCGTGGTGGTCCGAGCCATGTGTGTCCACCCGGATTGCGAAGGAGTTGTGAAGCATTGCATGAATGCATTATACTTGCTGACTCTTGACTTGATCATTGCCGAAAAATTGATGCAGGAAGGAGCAATCGAAATCATTGTAAAAGCGATGCAAGACCACGTCGTCTGCGATTCGATCCAAGAGCTAGGATGCGGCGTCTTGGCAAATCTATCCAAACTATCCGACGATGCAAAGATGGATATAGTAGACCTTGGAGGACTGGATCAAATCAACGTCGCAATGGTGTGCCACGAACATGCTAGTGGCTTGCATGTACGAGCTTGCGAAGCAATCCTTTGGCTTTCCATTGATGACAACATCAGGGCAATCAATGCATCGGGTCTTGTGCAACTCGCAAAGAAATCTCGTGATCTATTCCCGGAACAGTGTGAGCAATCAGTCAAGCAGCTGTTACAAATTGTGCAATCCTTTTACGAGCAACTGGAAGGATAATCGTCAGAGGATGGCCTCTGTCTACGTTGTTGAAACAACTTTAAACAATGCGTAAAAAATTTCATGTTAAAAAATAAAATTGCAGCACAAAACATGCTTTGTTAAATAAATGTCAACGATGATAAAAATCGCTTGAAATGGCAAGCCAAAATTTCTGCCGACGTTCGACAGTAGATTAATATTTCAAAATTTTGTATTTGTTCAGAGGGAGAGATTAAAATAAACGATTGTCTTTTCTCGCTTCTCCAGATATTGCAAACAGTGGCTTCGCTTTTTCGTCTCGTCGTCACTGCGTTCCTGAAGTAACCGGTGAGACAGGATTCATAGACTGATCTTGTCGCGCCTCGGAAAGAACAGACTGAGGTTGAAAGGATGGTGAATCAGAGGGAATCGATGGCGACTCCGCTGGAATACCAAAATTGATTCCGTTGTATTGGTCGCACGGATATTGTTGGGTATTGAGGTTGGGTGCTTGAGGCATGTAGCGTGTGTGGTTCAGCTGTGGTTGTGTATGGGCGGGGGATCTACCAGCAATCTGTGGCAGCTGCCCAAACTGCTGAAGTTGAGATTTGAGGGATCCCGTGGTGGAACTTTGGTTCGAACCATTCAGCGAAAATGTAGATGTTGGGCTAGGTAGGAATCCTTGAGGGACAGAAGATGATGAAATGCGACGTTGAATGGGTTCGGAAGATAGTCGGCGTTCGACTGCTACCGACATTTGACGAGCACCGAAGGGAGGAATGTTTTTTGACATGGCAGGCGATGGGAGGGGACCGGTGGAGGTTTGGAAGGAGTACGTCGCCTGGAGGCATTCCCAATCTTTCACGAGTAGACGTGCCAGCTCTTTTCCGTCCCGTCGGCTATCCTTAGAATAGGCTCGGAAGCTGTTCTTGAGAATCTCAAGCATTTCATTCTCTTGCGCTGTTCGTCTTGATGCAGGACGGAGAAGCAACAGTCGAATCGACATGTACAGTTGAAGTTGATTCCTAGAAGAGGAAGAAAGATTGTGGTCGACTGGCATGTGCAAGCCAAGGAGAGAAATCAATTGTTGCTCTTCCGAGACGGGGTTGGCGGGGCGACTGCCTTGCGACGAAGGTGTATTCGTCACACACGATGGCTCGTCGGATCCCTCAAACATTGGTGAAAGCGTGAGACTATCTTGGTTATCGAGAAAACCAGGAGTAGAGAGTTGCATCGGTGTATTAAATCCAGAAGGAATGTTGCCTGAAGGATTTGTATCGATGCACAACTTCCACTTCGGTTCAGGAGCGTACTTCGCAAGTTCAGAGGCGCAATCTCGAGCCATAGGCATGTTCTCGGGTACATCCTCGGAGCTGTACATAGTCACTACGATTCGTCCTACAAGAGCGGTTTCCAATGGAATTCCAACAGCCGTTCTTAACCCATAAACTCTTGCACCGCCAACTCGTTCAAAGATTTTCGGGTCTGCATCTTGAATGTGACGTTCCCAAGAAATCTGACCTGAAACGTAAACTCGCCCTGGCAGGCCATGCCCGGGTTCAAAGGAGAAATTGTCGCTGTAAACTCCAAATTCGTGCAATTTGTAAGCAAGTATGTCATCCAAATCACCACGGGAGGCATGACCGGCGTGGTGCAATCGTAAGTTATGAGTATCGATGGCTTTGGAAGAAAGATCGGCTCCATCTTGCGGATCAAAACTCGGGACCCATAAATCGGCATGTTGAAATGGAGTGTTGTGAGTCTCCATATAATAAATGATGGCATCCAAGAAAGGTCCACATGAATGTGAGGAGTTGCTTCCAGGCTTGTTCTCCTTGGTAGATTCTCTTGCAAGCGGGCCTTCGTCTATCAAGGTATTTAGAACTGCATCGAAATCGTCACTGAATGTCCGATCCCGAACGTTCTGGAGAAAGTCGATGCTAAGCGTTCTAGATCTTTGACGTCGCTCCATAGAAGAAAAACTAGTGCCATTTTCATTCAAGAAAGCCAACGAGTCTTCAAAATTCTTTGTGCTCTCTCTGTCGGCAGAAATTGTTCGAACCTTTTCTTGTACGGGTGGAAGCTCAAAATTGACGCTCAGCTCTGGCTGTAGCTGCGTGGCAGCATCGTCCGCCTTCACGCCTCCTATAAAGACGCTAGGATTCGCTGTGTTGCTTCCGTCGGTTTGCAATGCTTCACTCATTTTTCGTCTGCGTACCCGTCGGACAGCATCTTCTGCTTCTGTAGCTCTTGCCTCAATACCTTCCAAACTTAACATCCAGTCCTTCGCATCCAGAAACTGGTAGCCGACTTGGAGGCAAAGATTGGAGAAGTGCGTCCGCCATTGCTTCGACAAATTGAATCGCAATTCCAAACGAGTCGACTCAGAGGAAATGGACGAGAGGAAGCGATCCTGGAGATTCGACAATAGCATGCGATCCTCTCGAGAGGGCATGACTTGGGAACTTCCCAACAAGTAGGATCGGGCGCTAAGCTTTGCGTTCTTCATCTTTTTAGTGAGGCGGCTCGATTTGCAAAGTAACACATCTCCAAGAAACTCGTTGAGCTTTACCCCGTGTGGCAAAGGTAACGAACCATTGTCAAAGGCATTTACAAGAAAGTCCACAAAGGCGATTTCCTCATCAGTCCAACGTCCGGTCCGTTGCTGCTCGCGCGTCAGATTAGCGCTAGCAAAGGACGAGTGCTTGTTCGACAAGAGCAAGTAGGTGCTGTGCGCTTCAATCTCGGGATCTTCGTCTCGTCCATGTTTCTTTCCAGTCGAGGATGACATGGCTGGACTTCCTGAAGCCTTTTTCAAAGCAATTGCTCTTTCAATTTCATCAAAATTTAATGGTGTCACATAAATACCAGTCACAATGCCGGAACAACAGATCGGACACGGTGTGTTTTGGTTATTATTGGGTGGCGGAAAAGTACCGAAGTTTTGCATCGAGTTGCCTTGTATATCCAGGACTAAGGACATAGGTACACATCTCTGGCAGTGCAAAGTTTGGAGAAGAAAGATGGTGAGAGCGATGAGTTTCTGATGGAGACCGATAATATTATTTATTGCGACAAAGAGTATGCTTCTTGCTTTAAGCAGTAGTAGTGAAAGAATCGAATGCCGATTCTCCTGAGCTTAAGTGTGCTGAACGACACAAAAGTAACAATTAAGCCATCCTTTAGAAAGCGACCATGTTCGTTAAATGAAATTGATAATCGTTCCTTCACAAAAAGGATTCTATCGAGAATCGAGATGGGTGATCAGGCCTCAACAACCATCGCTATCTTTACCTCCCGTCCGATGGAGGCGATGGTGGGAATGCAAACTTACCGCGTGAATGGTACATCCACATCCAAGGAGACGTAGTTCGCAGCCTGGCGCTCGGCACAGCTTACATGCAGAGGTTGTTGGATCCATGTTGCTGATGCCACAATAGTGTTTGTGGGTGGTATGATCTCGTTTGTTCAAGGGATTTTTTACAGTTAGTACGTAGTAAAATGGCGTTCACAATCCGAAGAATGATTGTTCTCGGTTCCTACTACCGGTAGAGTAGGGCGAATCGAATGTGTCTTCCCGATGACAAGATGGAAGAATGAGGAACCGGGCTTGTGGCCCTGACGCATCGTGGACTATTTTTAATCGCAGTCCAAAGGAAGAAAATTTGTGGGAACTTTGGGAAAAAATGAGAGTTTCAGCATTCTGATTGGGCAAAGTGATTTAACCTTAATCGGTTAGAACTTTCAAAAGGTTTCAGAATTCCTTTCTACTGCAGTATTGTAGTACGTACTCTGGCTTACGGAGTACAATACGGTAATAAATCACACCAACAGATATGATATATTATCATAGGGCGACGGTAGTTCGTACGTAGTATCATACAAATAATTATGTTTCACTAGTACTACCGTACTAGACTAGGTACGGTAGTCTACTACCAGGGTGTGGATTTACTATCATACGTATACCGGTAATTATTACCCTCGAGGTACGACGTACTCTTTATGTTCAAAAAAAGCAATTAATAAAAATAATATTACTCGGAGTAGTATTTTATGCGAGTAATAGAAAGACTAACTGTAAACGTATTAATGGTCCGTAGATAATGTTACTATTTCGACTACCTACAGTCTACCGGTAGCTAGCTAGAGTATTTTTGAAGCATAAAATAACTGTAAGCGTCCTGACAGTGAATCCTCAGACTGAATTTTTCGAATGAAACTGTTGTGGTGGTAGTTGTATACGAAGTATGGAGTAGTGGCCTCCAAACTTACTCAGCAACTACGACAATGTTAACATTCCTCGAGGCTGCAGTGGTGATGACGTTTTGCAGCAAGAAAATGTGTGACAGTGTTTCCGTCGACGGAACGAGTCCATATAGATCGAAAACATTGGCACGGAGATCCGATACATCTTTGCAACTCGTGTATAAGGTGGCTGGTTGATGATGCACCATGTAGGGGGTCTCCGTAAAGTAATCATTATGCTTCAGATAGTATTCCACACCAAATTGTTGAATTCGCAACTCTTCTACGTGGTTACTACTGGAGTAGTAGTATAAGGAAAATGGTTGATGTTTACTGACCAAAAGGAGAGGAAGCAATCGCTGCAAACATTTAGTGGTATAGACAACATGGAAAAATGTGATAAGCTCTTTTTATGGGAAGCGATTTAGCGGTGCTGCTGTCAGGACTCGTCCAAATAATCTTAGAGGGATCCTGCACACTTTTAATGAGACCCAGATTCATTCTCGTCCATCCATTCCGGGGAGTCTTCTTCTACCATTCCGTTTCTGTTGTAGCATGCATCGGAGACCAAGAATGGAGCTGATGAAGCAAGGGCTATCATAGGATATTCTCCTGATATCATGTAGAATTGGTATTCATTTTCAGTTGCAACGCGTAAAGGAACGAAAAGAGTGCTATTTCGAGGTGGCCTTTCACAGAAACCCTCGGTCTTGCCACAAGTGTATTCCCAGTGGAAAAATGGGGGCTGCACATCACCCTGGTGTGTCTCTGCACCTTTTGGGAAAAGACCGATCCAATCATATGGCCCGGCGCCACAAGTTGCAAAGTTGACTTGTACCGTCGCCCCTGGCTCGTAACAATCCTTGTCCGTTTTCAGTGCGAACTTACAAATGTGGTCCCAATCGGTTGCCGATACCGATACGTGAGGTGCCACAGGTGATGCTAGTGGGGATGTGGGACCTTCCAACGGAATCGTGACGGGGACTACCGTATCAGATGCGACAGGAGGCGGCAAAGTACTTTTCACGGTAGGTGCTATAACGGGCACCGATTTTTCAGTTGGTGCTGCTAATGGAACGTGTACGGGAGAACCACTCGTAGGCGCATTGGTGCTATGAGTTGGTTCAATGATGGCTTTGTTGACATTCAATTGCGAGGAACTTTGTTTTTGTTTGGACAGAGAAGTTGCGATTGAAAGTGCCACGATCACTATAACGAGGGCTGCGGTGAACGAAAGGAACGCTACCGTTCGTCTCGGGGCATTTTGTCGTTGCTTTAAGGAAGATACGCCTTTTTCTTCAGAACTGCTGGATAAGTATTTCTTGTTGAATAGTTCTGTGTAAGATGCTAGATTGGCTTTTTCACGAGTACTTAGTGTGAACTCTAGATCATCAAGTTCTTCATTGTTGCTAGCGTCTAATCCATCCGGAGGATTATCGTCTATTGGTGGTGGAGTTGGCGGAGGCAAGTCTTCCACTTCGTCTGTGTAGGGATTAAACGCCGGCTCAGTTGTGGGACGAGTCATGATCTCGAAGGATATTTCAAGATCTACGGTACTAGAGAGGATGTGTGACAACGAAGAGGGTGCAACAGGGACTGCTGTATTGATGGGTGAAAAAGTGTCCTGCAATTTCTCGTCCCTTGTCACTCCATTGAAAAAAGTGAGATTTGTATGATAGTGCACCTTCGATTGCGTTTTAAAATCACAAAAATCTTGTCAAGACGATTTTTTTGGCTGGCAGGATACGACGTAAAGTGTACGACTAACTGTTAAGTATGAAGAATCGAAGAACAACAAAAAATTAAACGCGACGTAGCCACGTGAATTCACAGCCATGTCTGTAATTTCTGAAAATACAGAGATTTAAAAAATACAGAGTAGTAGGCATAATTCTTCATCTTGCACACATGTAAGAAAAGATCGGGAGCCAAATTTGGCCACACTCACCGCAACATTATTTTATTTGTCTGTGGATCTTTTATACGCGTAGACTGTCATCTGCAGCTACTCGACTTACGAGTTGCTCGCTAGAGAGGCTAAAAACATTAGTTTAACAATACATAGCTATGACATCGCACGATTGTGAACAGGTATGTCAACGTATCTCAAAGGTCTTAAGAGGCCAATTGTTGGTGGGTCTAGATTTCATTAGAAAGCGATTGACGACAATCAGTGATGATTGATGCATCTTGTGGCACTGCAGCTTCAGTTGATTTTCGAGAGGGGTGCAGTTTTGTTGCTCTCTAGTAGAGTGCCTGAAAGATGATTGTCGTCTGGGATTGTTTAGCATGGAACTTCCATTGTGGATACATTCTAGAAATGTATGATGACCAGGTTTGGTTTGACAGATCAAAGTGACGTTGAAACCATAGCATATTCCAGCCATTGATTATGATAGGCCTTGTTTTGAATCCAGCGACCTCTCATTCGGTAGCGTTTCGATCCCCGGCAAAGTTCGTGAGGAATTCTTGGAATTCCAAGTCTTCCCCCTCTTCCCCGTATGGCTCTGTATCGAAGATAACGTCTTCCTCTTCATTGTTCCCGGCCACAACAATCATGGCCTCGGTATGGGCGTCTCTCCACAGTCGCCGCAGCAAAAGGTATATGTTGAAGCATGTTACAACAATGCCAAGCACCATGAACCAAAAGGCCAGAACAGGCAGGCAAATCAATAACAAAAAGGCAACGCAAAAGATTCCAACCAATTCTTGGGTCAGATGGAACCATACCCGACATTTAAGCCACGTACATCCCTCATCGAAGTCGCCACTGCTGCTGTTGCTACCCTTAACGTAGTCGTCTTCTTGCTTGCGAGCGGCATCTGCCTGAAAGAGGAGAATGGTTGCAATTTTGTACGATCTCAGCAGTACTGTGAACGGTCTGCAACGCAAAGCGAAGAGATAAAAATATTAAAACATGAATATACAACGAGACTTTTGTATGGAAAATTTTCTATACAGTTTCTCCTGTATGAATTGGATGCAACAACTCACAGAAACACGGCATCGTTGGCAGCCACGGCTTCGGCTTTCCGAGCATAGGCGGCTGCACCACAAATGCCATGAAACTTATCAATAAGCAGCCATAAAATGGCGGGATAAACCAGGTACAAGGCCAAGGCCACTCCCATATCTTGGCTGTTCAGTAACGGTTGTGTCAACCGATCTTTCACATGACGTAGAAATATTCCAAGTCCCATGGTGTATGTTGATCAACAGACGGTTGTGTTGCTTGTTGCTTGTCACGTATCTATGTATCTATCCTGGTCTTGGCGACGATGCTGGCTGAAGGATGCTGCTCTTTTCAAAAGGCGTACAGCACAACCAGACAGAACAAACAAAGTTATTGTGATATTGTTGTTATGGATGCTGTTACTGAAATTCATTTCTCTAGCTAGCTCTAGCTAGCCAGTAGAGAGATGATGTTGTGATCGTTATCAACGTGTGACTTCACGTTGCGTAGGACAAAGACCGATCCATGATGATGGCTTGAATTTTTTTGGAAAAACGAAGAGTTCCATGACCGATGACTTTGTGACGTCATGACGTCTGTCCGCTGAAGTACTTCAAAAGTCCCCTTCTTCCAAGTCCAATCGATCTATCTCAGCGCCCGTAATCCGTTCTGGTTGTGGGAACATCACCACAACTTACGACTAGCTAGTAGTAAACTTCAAATTCTGACGAAATCTCACAAACAAGAAACCAGCAGCATCCCAACTGCTGCATGCTTGTCCAAGGAAGGCACCGTGACAGAGCTTTTTTTCTTTTTCAATCTGGTTGTCCATTCCACAGAATCATTGATCATCATGACCTCAAACGATAAGCACAAGGACCTCGATCTGGTTCCGGAATCCGTTTTGAAACGACGCCATGATTTGGACGACCTGAAACGAAAACGACAGCATTTAGAAGATTTACAATTGGTCGGGAAGAAGAACAAGGGTGGAAAGAAGGGCAGCTATGTCCGCAAGCCCGAATCCGTCTTGGCGAGGGCCAAGCAACGTCGAAATGAGTGTATTCGATACAATCGCATCAAAAAAAAGGGTATGCAAAAACGCAGCTCGAAGACACCCGTCATGAAAACCAAAGAAATTGTGGAAGATGACAATCAAAAAGTCAAAAGCATTTCTTACCAAGCCAACTCAGTGGGTGCACCTTACGTCTTTTGCATACGCATTCGCGACGATGCCGGCAATCCGCCTAGGTGTGTCCGCAACATTTTGAATATGTTGCGGCTGAAAGAACCAAACACTGGCGTCTTTGTGAAGTACACTCCCACCACGCAACGGCATTTGCATTTAGTAGAACCGTGGGTAGTTTATGGTAAACCGTCGGATGGTGTTGTGGAGGATCTTTTGGAACGACGATCCTATGGAAATGTCAATGGAGACAGAGTGCCACTCTCGGACAATACAATTATTGAACAATCTTTAGGAAGTGAGCATGGTTTGATCTGTATGGAAGATTTGGTACATGAATTAACGGGTGCCGGTGAATTGTTCGATGTCGTAGCCAAATTCTTGTGGCCATTCCCGCTATCGGCTAGTCGCAGTGAGTTTGAAAAGAAGCTTCTTGCAATGAAGCAAGGCAAAGACTACGGCGACAAGGGTGACGAAATCGATGAATACATCAAGCAGATGCTGTAGTTGCTTTGTTTACAGTTAGTCAACATTAGGAAAATAATTGAATCACTGGATTGAACTCGTGCTGTTCTCTCATCTGTACTTCATGTCCCTAGATATTGCACCATCAAGCTGTTGCCTCAAGCATTTGTTTATTCCAGTTCTCCGCAATCCTTGATGACAACAGGTGCAGAGGTCTGTCCCATCTGACTTCCAACGGATTCAATCTTATCGACGACATCCAAGCCATCAATGACTTTTCCGAAGACTGTGTGTTTTCCATCTGAAAAGTTGAGTTGAAGGGGAGGGGGTTCACACGTGAGTGACACTGTAGTGGAGGCTCTCATTCAAAATTTTACAGACTCAACTTACCCAACCACGGTGTATCAACAGTGCAGATGAAGAACTGCAGAATTGGAAGACAACATAGATGTGAGCAAAAGTTCAAGGATCTACTTCCATCGTCAAGTTCCGGAGTTCGAGAAACGTACCTGACTTCCGTTGGTGTTCGGTCCGGCGTTGGCCATTGAAAGGATTCCTTTTCCTTCATGGGGCAAGTCGAAATTCTCGTCTTCAAACTTCTCGCCGTAGATGGCTGTATTGACCCGTAAGACAGACATTCTTTTTGTCAGATCAGCACAGGTTCGAAGATGCAAATGCAAACTGAAAATTTACACGTACATTTTCCTCCGGTACCATTGTGGTTGGTGAAATCTCCTCCTTGACACATGAAATTTGGGATCACTCTGAAGAAAATAAAGTTGGCCATGAAGGAGCGAATACGACAATGTGAGCAAAAATATTGAGATCAGCCCAGATATCCTCTGTCCAAAACACATCAACGTACCGATGAAAAGTAGATCCAGCATATCCGAAACCTTTCTCTCCGGTGCACAATGCACGGAAATTTTCAGCTGTTTTCGGTACAACATCCGCACGAAGTTCAAAGGTGATTCGGCCGACGTCTTCTCCGCCAACTTCCATGTCAAAGTACACTGGAAGATTTCGAGTGAGAAAAATGAACTAAGTAAGCGAACCAAGTTGTGATGAGCACTTGTCAATATGCAATCATGAAAAGGCTTATACATACCTTTGGGATTGGCCATGAGGACGGATGTGGCGCGAGAAAAGGAACGAGCAGAGGTGGCAACTCCTCCAAATCCAGCCTTGGAGAGAGTGCGTGGCGCAAAGGCCGACACAGGTGTTGAAAGGAAAATTGCAGATAGCATTGCGGTGGTCTTCATTGTATTGTTTCGTCTAGCGGTTGATCACTGTATTGAATAAGCTGTAACTATATCCAATTGCGAGAGACTTTTGGTATTCGGTGCTGGATGCAGAGGATGATGTTGGTGTGTTGGGTGGTTGGTGTCACTTTTGTTTCGGTTATTTGCTGCAAAAGTAACCCATTACGCTAGTAGACTACCTAGTAGACTACGGTAGAAGTGGTAACTGTAACGAAAGATCCGAGATCTCTTTTATGACGTCACAAAATTAGATTTTCCAATAGATGGATAGGCATTATAAACCCTGCTGATCTCTATGATACGTTTAGGACGACGTCCCTACTGTTAACTGAAAAGTATTAGTGTGACTCATCTTTCTAATGCTAATACGCAGTACTCTTTACTTTTTCCATCGCCCGCTCATTCCTTTCTTTCCCTGCGAACCCTTCTTGGCAACTCCTTTTGCGACACTCTGCTCTGACCGGCTGTTTCGCTCAAGTCTTTTTCTATCCGCCTTCTTCATGTTTTTCAACTTCAAATCTTTCTTGCTCTCGCGACTCTTCTTAATAGCTTTAGCAGAAGTTGCGCTATCAGCAACATGTGATCCTCCCTTGCCCTTCTTGCGCTTCTTGTTGCCTCCTCTACCACTTGGAATATCATCACCATCATCTGCGGCATTATCAAACACACCATCCCGTCCAACCGATCGGTTTGTCTTCTTTTGCCATTTTTCGTAAATCTCGCCAAGCTTCAATTTGTCGCTCTTTACAACTTGACCACTCTCTAGCTTAATCCTCTTGCTGCGACTCTGGCCACTCAATTCGGCACCTACAGAAGTTTGAATGTACTTTCGTTTCGATTTGTCCCAACGCATCATGCGTTGCTTTTGAACCATTTGCTCGTTTTCGTCGCCTACAACATCTAACATAGCTTCCTCCAATCGAAGAGCATTACCAACAATTCCTTTCAAAGCACTAGCTGCGCTTGGTTGCATGGCTGCTTCCACTGTGCGTTGTCGGTGGGCTTCTTCAGGATTGGTGGTCGCCTCATTCTGAATGAAATAGGTGTTGTCCCGAAAGTCGCTTCCTCGCATGTTCTTTTTGCGCTTTTCTTGGGCTTGCAATGATGATGCGGAGGGTGTTGCAGAAGTATTCTTTTTTAATCGGCGTCTTTCGGCCTTCGAGAGTCGCGGTCGAGAATCATGCAGGGGCAAAGGTACAGAAGAAGATGTTCCCGCAGCTGCAGCAGTGGCATTTTCTATTCTCTTAACAGAACCATCATCTGCATCACCATCGATATCTACACCTGCATCTGAGTGTTTGCTGTCTTGTAGTCTATTCTCTTCAATCAATGAACTCCCTGCAACTACAAGTGTCGCCCCTTTGTCTCGCGCCATTCGCATTTGGCGCCTCATGTTCTTCATTGCTGACAAGGCGAAACTGGTATCATTTTTCTTGGAGAATGCAATTGTTCGACCTTTGTCTACCTGGCTGAGAACACCGGTTTCCTTCCCGCCTCCCGTTGCAAAGGCTTCGAAAATTGTCTCTTTGGGACGAAATTGCGATACTGCTTTGAGAAACTCTTGCCTCTTGCGGATGTTTTCCATGCCATTGAGCGTTCCGATTATTCCCTTGGACTTGTCATGCTCATACTTTTCAATCTCCATTCCACGCAAAAGCGGGTGCGGGGGTATGGAAGCTCCTCCGACCCGCTGCCCTGTTTGAAGCTTTGTGCCTTCCAAAATTGCTTTAGCTCGCCGTACTCCCTCTTTGCTTGCTTCGGGTCGAGTCTTCCGGTATTGCTTCATGGCATTCGTACAAACTCTTGACAGTGACTTCATAGATTCGGCTCGATCGGAACCTGCCATTTCCGAATCCATGATCCGCCGTACATTCTCAACTTCCAAAGTGAGAATCGACTCAGGAATGGATCCATAATGCACCATATCTGGTGTCATTTCATTCAAGGAATAAGCTTCCACAACGGTGTCATCACGTTCATGGGAGATATCTCCATCCTCATTGGTTTTGGTGATTCCTTCCGACGTGGTTAGCTTGCGTCCCAGAAACAAGTGCAGATCTACCATGTACGGCAACTCGTCTGGTTCGACAAGACCAAAACAAAATCCGATCCTCCCGGCGCGTGCAACTCGCCCTGATCGATGGACGAACAGTTTGGGCGTAGGAGGAAAATGATAATGAATAACATGATCGCACATAGGAACGTCCACACCGCGTGCCGCTACATCAGTTACCACCATGATGGGTTTCCTGCCGTTCCGAAAGGACGCGAGGTTGGCGTTACGGGCATCAGCGTCGAGTGTACCGTAGATCAAAGTCGCTTCTAGACCACTGGATCGAATCAGAGTTGTCACATATTCTACATGGTGCCGGGTCGCACAGAAAATCAGGGTCAGGCCGGTTCGAGTCGCAGCATTGGCTTCCTTGTCTTCTTCAATCGCACTCAAGATTTGGAGCAAGGCTGCGTCCTTCTCCAAACTTCGACAAGTTATGAAGCTGATTCGCAATTCTTCACTCACGGTCGCCTCTTGATCCAATCGGACCACTTGTGGATCGTTGGTGAACCCACTCTTGGTGAATTCAACCAACATTTTGGGCATGGTGGCACTTAATAATACCCGCTGGCATCGTTGTTCAGGTAAGGATTTATGAATTTGACGTAACTGCACTGCGAATCCCATTTCCAACAATCGATCGGCTTCGTCCAAAATGCACATTTGACAGTCTCTCAGCGTGAAATCGGGAATTTCTGACAAGATATGGGCCAAACGGCCGGGTGTCGCAACAATAATGTCTGGCTTCGAAGCTAGTTCGTCAAATTGCCTCTCCATGCCTTCTCCTCCATGAATGCCAATGCTTCGAATCTCGGGCATGAAATGAGACATTTTTCTCAACACTCGCAAGGTCTGTAACGATAATTCTCTGGTCGGACTAAGGACAATCCCACGAACACCACCACGACGACCATCACCTGTAGTCGAGCCATTGGCAACCAAGCTCTCCAATAGCGGAATGAGAAAGGCAGCCGTCTTTCCCGATCCTGTTCGCGCCATGACCACACTGTCAGCACCCGACATGATGACGGGAAGAGCTTTCCGCTGTACCGGAGTGGGGTTGCGAAAGCCCAACCGCACAATCCCTCGAAAGACATCGTCCGACAATCCCAATGGCTTGAAGCCATTGCCGCCGCCACTACCAGACTGATTACTGGACATACTGGCGATTCGATTCAAGATCTTTTTCGCAGCAGATTGTTGTCTAATGTCAAAGAAGTAAAAGACTCTACTAGTAGCTAGTATTTTTGAAATGAAATCAATAGCACAACGTTTTCGATTGTCATACATGTGGAGAGGAAGATTATTTGAATGGTCGAAACGGTGGCAAGACGTGAACCATATTTCCAGTCGTGCATAATTGAATCGACGGAGTCGAAAATCATCACTTCATACCTCTTACTAAAAAATTCGAGTCGCCGCACAAACGCTGGGGATGTAATCACGGAAATGAACCATCTTCTTTTCTCGAAGCAACTCCAGCTAGCGTAGAGTCTTTTGTCGGATACACCGTTGACTTGATGTGAGTTGAGACGAGATGTTGGATGCGAACAGGATGTTATAAAGACCCAGGAGTGCTGAGTTGGCGAGTTCCTCCAGCTTGTAGTGAATGCTGAGCAACCTCTCTTTGCCCCATTGCCGCTACCCGATTTTTCCACACACTTTTTACTCACTGTGTCCTTTTCCTCCATTGATCACAGTTATCTATTACATTGAACTATGGACGCCGAAAAAGTTGCCGAGCTTCGTAAGAAGCGTCAGTTCCGAAAGTTCACCTTTCGCGGTGTCGAATTGGATAAGCTCTTGGATCTCACAAACGATGAATTGATGGACTTGGTCTGTGCCCGAGCTCGTCGCCGCATGTCTCGTGGTCTCAAGAGAAAGCCTATGGCACTGATCAAACGCTTGAGACAAGCCAAGAAGGAGGCTCCTCAGGGAGAAAAGCCACGTGGTGTCAAGACCCATTTGCGAAACATGATCATCGTTCCTGAAATGATTGGATCCATTGTCGGTATCTACAACGGAAAAATGTTTTGTGGTGTGGAAATGAAGGCAGAGATGGTGGGCATGTATTTGGGTGAATTTGCCATTACCTACAAGCCAGTTCGACACGGACGACCTGGTGTATCTGCGGCTCATCAAACAAGATTCATTCCTCTTTAAACTAATACAGGTTGCACTAAGATATAAGTTTTTTTCTGACTCTGATTGGACGCCCTACTAGTTATTGCAGTTTGCACAGATGGAGGGATCAAGAGAAAATAGAAATGTACAACTAATGCGCCGTATGTACCATCGTTTATCCCTTGGCCAGTGCTAAGGTTTCGTTGGCAATCGTCTCCGCCAAATCGAACAACTTCCAGTATAGATGAGCTTCACGACAGAAACATATTGGAATCTCCTTCAAGCAGGGATTGGGCATTTCCTTTAGCGGAGGAGGGTCATCGTACCGTCGCTCGCATCGCCACCCCTTCTTTTCCGTAAAGTGCAGGATACGGACGGTGTCGCGATGGGCTTTCCAAAAGTCCATGTTTTCTACTTCGGCATGAGTCTGTGCATTGTATTCCCACGACATGGGTACGACGGATCCCTGCATGGCAAATTCGTGGGGGATGAGAGGGCTGTTGTCACGACGACTCTCAGGAGTATCCATGGTTACAATTTCACTGTTCAAGGTGTTGTTCAGTCGTTCGGGGTACACGTGGTTGAGAAAATCCTGGTCGCTGCTGTATTTCTTCATGAAGGTGGTGTTTTTGGTCAAGTTGAAGACGCGATCCATCTCTTTACCACTGGGTTTCCACAGGATACTTCCAGTATTGAAGAGATGCCAATGTTTTTGGTACCAGTCAATGGTTCCAGCCACTCGGTTGTTGGGATGTTGGAAGACGTTGCACTTCATAATTTCTTGGATATTCCCTATCACCAACGTATCAGCGTCCATCAGCATAACACATTTGTACTCTCCCAAGCCGATCGCTGTAATTTTAGTGTATGTGGTCTTGTAGCGAGGAAAACGAGGAACATACTCTCTGGCGAGTGGAAAATTGGGTGCTGTGCCAATGACCCATCCCACTGACGCGAGTCGGATTCGGTCATCAGGCTGGAGCTCGAACCCGTCCCGGAGCAAAAGCAATTGATGGGTCTGTGTTGGATCGATGTTTCCTTGAAGTGATGCTCCCAGTGTCATGATACCGTTGATGTAGTCTCGAGCTGTAAAGAAAAATTTCGAATCTTTGCCTTCAGCTGCTCCGTCGGTCAGCATACACACAACAGCTGATGTTGCCGGTTGAAGTTTCTCACACGGATAGTGTATTTGTAGAAAGGGTGACAGATCTGCGCGGGCTTTAGCCACTTGTTCACACCAGTCCCTCTTGATCTGCTCATTAACGTTGGAGGAGGAAGATAATATCACTGGTACCTCTGCTTGGACGACCTCCCCTTCAACAGTAGATTGGCGACGCTGCTGTTGATTTGTTCGCGCTTTGGAAGAAATCTTTCTGAAGTCACTCAACATGGACTCTTCTTCCATTCCAGCTCCGATACCAAATCCAAGTTCATTCAGATTCAAAAAGAGGAAATTGATCATTGTTCCGAGAATTGCCAAAATTGGGACGCCGAGAAGAATACCAAATTTTTGCCGGGTAGATCGCCGTGTGGGTGGGGGAGGCTGCGTGATTTGATTGATCGTCCGCTTACGATGTACGTTTATCGGTGTATAGTATGCCATGGTGGCTTTGTGCACGTACTGCGTTAACAAACATTTATTGGAGGTCGGTTGATGTTTATTCAATCATTCGTGATTTTCAAAAATTACTTCGTGGAGTACGACGTGTCTCTGTAAGGCAACAGAGATGACGGCAGGTTTGTGCTTGCCAAGGAAGATGCTTACTCAGAGGAAGTCGCTAACAATACTTGGAGACCGTTTGACATCGAGAAAGGGATATTCCGACAACATCGGACAGCGAGAAATCTGACAACAGAAGTAATGTCACATCTCATGACCACCATCAAATGATGATAGTTTGAAAGTGAGCGCATCACAGCAATAAAATTACACTCACAGTCAAACAAATTAGGGTTGTATACGCGAGCAAGCCACTTTTTCAAGAAACTCACTTCTCTGAACTCCAAGCTGAAAAGCTATGACGTAAAGTTAAAATAACGTAAGAGCCGAATTACGGAGTACTCGGAGTATGATGCATGCAAATCATAGGATCTGCCACCTTCTTACAGGATAGACGAAACTTTCAATACGGTAGGCCCAATGCTCACTGTCAGTAAAAGTACGTAAAATAATACCATTATTATTTTGTTGTTTACGGATTCAAGGCAGCTAGCTACTATTGAGAGAAAATACGTGGTTTATGACAAAAAAGGCACGCGGCACTTACAGTCCATGAATGGATTATCAAGGCTCTGTTGTGCGAGTTCACTTCTTTCTAGCTTGGCCAGCGACAGCAGGTCCGCCATTCCCTGTGCTTGCGAGAAAGGCGACACTTCCAAATCCAACGCCAGCGACGACAGCTGCCACTTGTTTCTTTTGTTTCGTGGTCATGGATTTGGCTTTTTCTAACAGTGACTTGGACTTTCCAACCACCATGTCGGTGGCGCCAAATAGCTTGGTCTTGAGTTTGGTAATGGCTCCTTCTGAGGCTTTCTTGGCAGCCTCTGCCGCAGCGGCAGCTTCAGCTGCCAGACGCTCAGCTTCGGCACGTGCTGCCGCTTCTCGTGCCAATCGCTCCTCTTCACGTGCGGCGGCTTCGGCTGCTCTTCTCACTCGTTCGGCTTCTTCCGCGATCCTTCGTTCCTCGGCGGCGACAGCTTCCATTTCGGCGATTCGGATTCGTTCCGCTTCGGCAGCTGCTTCCGCCTCAGCCTGTAGCGCCGCGGCTTTCTCCGCTTCTTCATCGACTACCTGCTCCTCCTCTTGCGCCGCGACGAAGTGTGTACTACTCTGAGCAGCCAACAATGCCATGACGAGGAATAGGTAAAACACGAAAAATCTCTTGCTTCGGCCCATCATGCTTTAAGATTTGGAAGTTTTCTGCTTTTGTCATAGGAGTGTTTGTTGAAACGAGAAAAGTAGACCGAACAAGGAACAAAAATGAGCGGGACGAAAAATGTCAGAATACGGCAAAACAATCAATTGGATCGGCGATCATGCCGGTTGTTTACGTTGGTCCAGTCGAGTGAGTAGTGTACGTCAAAACTTGAACGGTCCCTGGCGCACTCCATGCATCCATTTGACGCAGAGGGCCGACAAAGTTCCTCCCTTCACCCACAGAAATGATTGCCAATGTTATCTTCTGTTTCCAACACACAGGCACAAATAGAGCACAGATGAAACCATTCGGTCCGTTGTGTACGTCATTCAAATCAAGTCAGGGAATTGGCGAAGACCGCGTCCCAGGTACACACAACTCCATGCTGTCTGTCAAGAAATACATACCTTATATCACACGGCTTCAGTGCTGGCAGTATAGTAGTAGCAGTAGTAGCAGCAGTTAAACTACTTACATCAATAAAGAGAGTTAGCCACACTACTGCAGTACGCTTCAGTGCTGTCCCCATGAACAATCGGTCGGTTATCATCCGTCGGCCGGTTTTGAGGCCACACTGCTACTACAACACTACTGTACGGTACATATTCGTCGTTACGTTGTTACAATGTGGAAGTCTCTTCCCTCTCCTTTGTTTCATTGGCTCGCGATCTTGTGACATTCAACAACCATACCTTGACTCAGTCGACTTTTTATCAGTCACTAATGTTCGTGACAGATACTTCCGTTAAATGGTAGCGCGCAATCAATAAATGATTTATGAAACGGCTTGTTTTCCCTCTCGGCTCATCACAGTCACAATAGCACGTCGTAACACGTGGTACTGAAGTGCATAGGTACCGGTAGCGGTATCATAGTGTACGGACTACATCAGAATTTTGATCGAATTTCAAAACATCCGTCCATTCGTCATCATCAATCATCATGGAAACCCGACACTCCAGTTTCGCGGTGTATAAAACCAAGCAGTCCGCAACGCAAGAGGTACGACAGGATCCAAATCCAATCAACGCCTCGGTACAGAGATCGTGATTGATGCAGGCCGGAACAAGAACAAGATGAACAGGGGATTTATTCGGAGGCTCGACATCGCCACCACTGCTGCGTCAGATGATGTCGGTGATGCTCCTACTATTTTCGTTTCGCAAGCCTGTCTGATAATACCTGTCTTCATTGCCGCTTGGTGGTATTACACGAAACATGCGTGTCGAAACTTTGTGCGAGGGTTGTTAAAGAACGGCCCTGAAGAACACTGTAGAGATGACGATGCAGCCGACACCGGTTCCGTTGGACATTTCACCCAAATGGAAGAGACCTTCTTTCAGAAATCATGGTACGCAACTCTTTGGAAATGGATCGCTGATTCGCGCTGTCACTATTTCTTTTGCATCCATATCTCATAATTTTGAATGGCAAATTGGATAGGCGGGACGGAGGGGCGTCTGGATCTTGCGAAAAGATGGACGGTGTCACTTCAGCTTCGTCGCCTTCCAACCGTTTTGTCAAGTGGATCAATCGAAGAAACGTAAGGCGACAATTTGAGAAGCAAAAGCTAAAGCGGACAACACAAAAATCTTTATTTGGAGGGCGTGATAGCAGGATATCTGATCCCGCGGGAAACAATCACGACAAAGCTGCATCACCGGAAGCCAAAATCTCACCCAGGACAATTTTGAGCGACAAGAGTCTAGTAGATACATTTGACGAGGAAGAGGCCGACGGAAGAAATGACGACGCATCGGGGAATGGGTTCATGCAACAATTTTCAACTAAATCATCATCGAAACAGAATTCTCAACGTTCCAAAAGTTTCGAACAATGGGAATGCATACCGAGTGATAGTCACATTGAGTTGTGCTCCATGCACAACGATGTGCAAAATGACGATTCAATATTGCGATGAAATAGCGTTAAGTATCTCCACTTCCAACGCACTCGTAGAAACCATCTCCATTTGGCAATATTTGGGGGGCTAGACAGAAATGAGATGACGCAAGACCTGGCGTGAAGTTGAAAGTCAACCTTTGACGAAAACCAGTACCAGTTTTTTCTAAGCTAGGGAAGCTACGCGGATTTTTCTCCTGGCTACAACATGATTGACCCTCCTACACAATGGGCTTCTCCTTGGGACGATCCGTAATGTTGATGTCCTCGCCAACGGCATCCAATACTTCCGGGGTTTCGCCTTGCTTCCGCTTCATGAGACGCAGCTCGAGCTCGGCTCGCTCTTCGGGTAATATATCTAAATCTTCATAGTAACCCTGATCCGCTTCGTCGTCGAAAAATCGCTCCAATCGCACATCATAAATTAAATTTCCCCCTCTCTGAGCAATCATCTGATCAATCAAGGAATTCAATTTGAATCGCTGCCAAGGATATTCTGGCAACGGTCCTAGTCCACTAGATACAAAGCCCAATTTAGGTGGAATGATGATACGTCGAAATCCTCCTTGTTTCATGGTGTGCAGACCTTCGTCGAGACCCGCAATCATTTTACCATTACCATGTTTGATTACGTATCCCTTTGTGGAATCGAATTTCTGTTTATCTGTGTTACCAGCGGGCAACTTCATGTAGGCCGAATACGAAATGACGCACAACTGTCCATATTTGGGAGTCTCGTCGTTGCTGAATCCTGCAGCTGTACCACCAGTCTCCAAATCAAAATATTTGAGCCCGGATTCTGTTTTGGTGGGTGTGATTCCATCCGGTACGACATCGTCAGCAATGGCAGGTTGAGGCGATAATAATGAAAAAGCGCCAACGGACCCCAAGGTGGTCAGTCCAAGTATGTCTCGCCTTTTCAATTCAAAGGAAATCGCTGGTTCATCATTATCGTCTGCTGTCGCATGGATCATGAAAGATGTTGAAGAATCTTGATAAAAGGATGGAGTAAATGCCAACGCTCTGGGAGACGGAATCAGTACGAACGCAGCTAGAATCATCAACAACCATGGCTGGTGCATGTTTTGATGTCGAGTTACTCTCCGGAGGCAGTTTGTTTTTGGAACGCAGGATGTTTCTCTCGACGGTATACCAGTTGGATGACACATACATGTTTCTTGTTCATGTTGGTAAAAACATTGATGAAGGCAACTTTTGTTGAATACGGCATTGCCACGGTCTTCCCCTTGTTTTTCGCCGTCGTACGTAATGGAAGTTTTGATGTCCATGTTGGCGATCAATGCTCCTGTTGTTCGTTGTTTCGTCGATGGAACGTCGCAGTCCGACCCGACAAGAATTGAAGCTTCATACATGCCTGTCCAATTCAAGTGAGTTGCTTTATGATGTATTATTGTATTGCAACTCAACCGCGTGGAATGCGTCAAATTCACCTGCTGTTGTGTGATGCGAAGTTCATCGGTTCGAATCTTCAATCTGCACTCTGCACCGACAACAACAACGGAGAGCCTGTAAACTTCTGACGTCAGTCTCGCGGGAGTCCATATGCACGACTCGATTGACAACAACATCAGGCATCATGACAAGAGAGTCATACGGTTCGTTGTATCATGGACTACCGGTTCATTGACTACTACCGTATGAACAACATCACATATGATACACTACAACACTACACTACTACTCGAAGTACGACTTATCATACCGTAGTATGATACACGGTAAACCAGTTGTACTGCCGAGTGCCGAGTACTACGTATGACGACAGTAACTACCGTACTGTACTCATATACTACCGTACGACAGTACGAACTTCGCCGCATTTGCAACTCCACTCTTGACTGTGAGGAGAAATCAAAAAGCCATCACACTCTCCACAGAAATCGGTGCAAACGATCTACACAACCTACAAGAAGATATGCCATCCTTTTGCCTACAAGGGAGCGATTTGGAGGGCAGAAAAGGCATTCTATTTTGAAAATGGAATCAACAGCAGCAGCGACAGCGACAGCCCCGTCTGCATCTTTGAACGGCCGTTCCTTAGACAACAATAATGATTCTGCGGGTGCTACGTCGTTCGTCGGCTTGCCTTTGGAAGACACGCAACAGGAACAGGTTTCTTTCGTGACAAAGGAAGACAAAGCAAGGCCGCAGTTTGATCAGGAGCAACACATAATTAATGCGACAGAATCTTGTAATATTTCCCCCATGAGAATCGAAGATGAAGATCAGCAATGTCAGCAACCCGAACAACAGCTGATGAGTTCTTCTTCCCAGTCCGCAACGAATCAAGAACAATCGGAGTACACCAATGCACTTGAACAACGAGTGAACAATTTGGAAGAAAAAATAGCAACCCTTTCCAAAATATTACAACGACAGCTGCGACGTCAAGATGGTTCCCCGACAGCGTATCGAATGTCTCCACCTCGATCCCCACTTCCGCATGAAGAACAATCTTCGACCGACGACTCTTTCATGATGATGATGTCGAATTCCACTCCAGCTGGCTTTTTGGATTCCCCACCACCGCAACGGCCCTTATCAAAAGGGAATCATGTTCGCAACTTGAGCTTTCGGGTGTTGCATTCCGAAGAATTCGCCCATCGAACCAAAAGAACACCGGATCAATCTCCGATGTTACCGTCGTCTGATGACGAAGGCGGCGATGGTGGCCTAACACCCGATACAACTGGTGGCTTGTCGGAGGAACTGCCAACGCCCACAAACTCCAATTTGTTTCTCCCCGATGCATTGCCTGGATTATCAACAGAGGGATCGAAAATTCTTGATGCTCCAAAACTGACACTTCCCAAATCAAGGTCAAAGACTAGTGTCCATCCAGATCACGAGGATTTGTCTGAGAAGAATGCTGCAACCCCTCAAAGTGTTTGTGAAAGCACGAATGGCAACACCAATGTGTCCAACCAGGACACCTTAATGACAGCAAAAGCATCTCGGGCCAGTACGACTTCCGTGGGAACCGGTCCAGAGACGTCCAAAAGGGCGTCAACATATACCAACAAGAGATCCAGTCGCATCATATCGGCCACGTCTCCATTCAACCCTCATAATGGACTTCTAAGCCCATCCAACTCTTCCAGCATAAAGCTAAAATGGCTTGATTACTTGAACAGCGTTCAAGAGTCCAACTACGATACCGACAAGCAAATGGAAGAGTTCGTCAAGGTACCCAGTGCCGTAGAAGCCCTTTTGAGTTTTGGTTTTTGGATTTGTGTTGATTCCTTTCTATACACATTGACCATTTTGCCAATTCGGTTCGTATGGAGTTCCTTGTTGCTGCTGCGATTCTTCTTTCTTCAAGTCTTCAAGTCGTCTCATGGGTCGGATGGCCCATTTCAATTTCATAGGCGGTACGTCACCATACGGGATATGAGCTCCTTTCTCGCACTTAAAGTCTCTCTATGAATATTCTCACTGAACTTTTTCGTTCCGCCAGGCATGCATATCAGATCATCCAGATGGGTACAATATTTGTGGTCTACCAATACGTTCTGAAGCCGATCGACATTAGTATCTTGTATCATTGGATCAGAGTACAAAGTATGGTGAAGCTCTACTTGCTAATTGCCATTGTGGAGGTCTTTGATAGACTCATGTGCTCCCTTGGTCAGGATTGTCTTGATTCGCTGTATTGGAACACAACACGACGGCCGTGGAGTATGCGCCTTTATGTTTCGATCTTAGTCGTCTTGACATACGCCGCTGTTCATTCCATTCTGCTTTTCATTCACGTTGCGACGATAAATGTGGCCATGAACTCAGATGACCAAGCTCTCTTGAGCCTTTTGATTGGCGGCAATTTTGCTGAAATCAAGAGCACCGTATTCAAGAAATACAACAAAGCAAGTCTTTTTAAAATCACAGCCACCGATATTTGCGAGCGCTTTAAGCTTGCACTCTTCTTGGTATTGGTGTTGATGCTAAATCTGTCACAAGGAATGGACAAGAATATGGTACGTCATCATGAAGCATTATTGTGTTGCCTGTGTTGAATGCAAAGCGTTCTGATGCCGCCGTTACTTCTGCTTAACAGATTTACAATTACCTGAGCATGTGCATCGTTGTATGGTGTGCCGAATGGCTATCAGATTGGATCAAGCATGCCTTCATCACTAAATCAAATTTCATTGCTAGCGGAGTGTACAGCGAGTACGCACTTTTACTTGCAGGTGACAATTCAGGGTTTGGACACGAAGGAGAAAATTTGGATCATTCTCATGCGGTTGTGAAGCGATTAGGGTTTTCTCAGATTCCACTTGTTTGCGTCATGGCTAAATATGTGAAGGAAGCCTACAAGTATGGCACATACGACAGAAATCCTCAAACATGGATGGTCGTGCTTGGGGTATTCACCATCTGGTCTCTTTTTCTGGTTTGTAAGATGTTTGTTGGTTCTACTCTACTGCGCATATCGAGGGACGAATTGGAAGCCGCGCCGGAATTTTCGAAGACCAGTACAGCAGTAGCCAAGAAGAAAAGCTAGCATTATGAATCTAGAAAAGATCTATTCGTCCTATATTGTACACAAATTATATCTCCAAAGAATATTTTTTTTTTTATTTGTAAGATTGCTTGCCGATCTGACTTTTTCATGGCAGAAGCGCCAAATAGTGGACGATCAAGCGATTGTTAACAATGGGAATTCCACTGTCCACCTTGTGTCATGAATCAGGCTTGATTCTTCTCTGGACTGTGCGGGCTTTTCGCTAGCACCAATGCTGGTATTTGCTTGGGCAAAAGATAACAAGCCGACATGGTGAAGCAGAATGGGAGCGTCAAGGCCGGGGCTCCGTACGCCCCAAAGACAGTCTTCATGGCTCCGAACAGCGACGCGGTCAGTGCCGCCCCTCCAGCACTCAGCAACATCGTCGGGGTAGAATGTACGAAAAAGACCCCTACACCCATAGACGTTAGGGCACTATTGAACCCATACAGTCCCATGGTCAGTTCCGTCATTTCGGCACCGGTAACAAGTCCCATGAGCGTACCAATAGCCGAACCAGCTAATGCATGAGCTGCAAGCATAGGAGAGTAGGAGGCGATCCCTCCGACAATCACAGCTCCGGACAGAGATGATTCGACCACAAAAATTTGAGAAATTCCTTTCAATGGAGACATCATTAGGTTCCCAACACTTGGAGACGGCACTGTGGTCGATTCGCTTGCCACGACCAAGGCCTCAAAATCTTTGGACATAAGTTCTTCCAGTACGAACGTCTCGGTTTCTCCACTTGGTGGTGGCGGCGGCAATAATGGTCTTGTGCGAAGTAGATTCGTCAACGTGACAATGTTGAAGGCAAAGGTCCATTGTGGCATACTTCCCATACTTTCTTTCAATGCGGATACCGCAAACGGAGTTGCGGCACTCCCCACCAGCGTGGTGGTTGTACAAGCCATGATGGATGCCGGACCAAAAACTGCTGCCGCACATCCTACCAGACATCCGTTGTAGCCCAATAGTCCATCGTTGATGGAAGTTGAATCGATGCCGGCTAGTTTGGCGGTACCTGTGGCTGTAATCGTTCCAATTGTTGCCATGGTGGCCAAGTACGGGTCGCCAAGGGCTAACCCTCCCAAAATTGCAAGTCCAGAAGTTTGACTGTTTAGAAAGATCACTTGCCCTATACCACGAGCAGAGACATCTGCAAAATCAGAGGCCCGCTTCTGAAAGTCCCTATCGTTTTTTTCGGGAACGGCCGTAGAAAAGGAGCGACTTCCGATGGCAGTTACCTTGCGGTTCAAGGATCTGTGGAAGAGCGAGCTGAATAGAATCTTTTGATCGGTTTGCTTCCAATACCAATCTTTGATTGGTGCCTTCCATGAAATCCGTCGCAGCATCGTTCGAGAGCAATACGTGTGAGACGGATGGGCCGTTGGTAGCAATCACTACAGAGTATAAAAGTGTTGACTGATTGCGATGATGATGTAAATTGCTCCCTTTTCCATCGGAAGAAAACACGAAGTATCTTTCTTTCACACCACCAACTACGGTAGACTATGGTACGTACTTTTCTACTACGTATTTTACTGGTATTAGTCTAGCGGTACTTCTTACGCACTACGTCGTACTGGAACCGTACTGTAGTCGAATTACTGTCGTACCTGTCGTACGAGGTTGAAGGTACTGGTAGGTACTCACAGTACCTCAAGTAATATGGAGCAGACTTTCTGTTGCAATATTTTTCGATCCACCACCCCCCTTGAACAAAAACACGGAAGAAACTGACCAGTTTTCATATCAACAACATCAACATCACAATAGAATTTAATAAGAGAAGAATTATCTAGGTATAGCGTAGCTTTGTCGTTCCAAAGGTGCGGTGAACATCGGACTAATCGGAAGGAATCACCCTGGAATTCATTCAGCCATTCTTGGATACCTAGGTCATACAAATAAAATAGATGCTGACAACAATGATGCCTCAAGGCCCATGCCACCTGTGTTCGCCCTGCAAGTACAACCACTGTCGCCCACATCTTGCTCGTTCTTTTCTGACGTAAAAAATGTAGGATTGTCTCATTCGCACCACCGGCATCATCGCAACCGTCCTGACACTGCCATCGCAACGATATATTCCCATAATTTAGAAATTGCGAGGTCTGACAAATCTCATTCTTCCACCCGAGACGAGCTGATCCTCAGGATCCACCTCAAGCAGTTTCAGGAGGAGTATCGACCTTCGCAGTTTCACTCATGGCGAGGTTAGTATTGGTGTGAGAGCCGGTCACACAACGGACCAACAATGCAATAATAGTCAAGATCCAAAGCGTAATAGAGATGCTGCTCAGGACCAAAGCAGCCTGTAGTTGAGAGTCTTTGTTCATTGCATTGTTGTACGCGGATCCAATGGCAACGATGTTGCCGTCTTCGTCGTGGGTGTGTCCCGTTCCGCTTGCCACGATATCCATTTCACTATGCAACAGGTCGATTTCTGCCTTCAAGACGGCAATATCCGCTAGCATCATATCTTGTTCTGCCTCACTGTACGATTCACGCTTGTTCGAAATGACGTAGTCGCCTTGTCCCTCATTCGTAATCGTTTCGAACTCAAAGGTCCATTCGGGTGCGCCAGCAGAGACGGTCAAAGATTCGATTTCAGCCAACGCCTTTTCACGTAGCTCCCCATCGACGCGAACGAAGCCGAATTCCTCCTCGCACTGGGTGATGTATTCGTCCGTGTAAAGGGCCGTGAGGAAAGCCTTGACCAAGGTCTGAGCCGCAGGATCTTGAATGAAGGTCAAATCCTTCTTGACGTAGACGTAGGTCATGGCAACGATAGGCCAAGTGTTGGTTCCACCCTGTTATAAAAGTAGAAAAAGAATTTTCTTGAGACTGTGAGCATGGCATTCACAGTGACGTTACACCCCAACAAAAAACCCAATCAAGGTTACCCACCTGGTTCATGAAGTTGACCGAAGAAAAGTCAGCATCCAGCGAAGTCGGGATATCGGCATTTTCAGCTGCAGCCAAGATTCCACCTCTCTCGGAAGCCTCCAAACTGCTGATATAATTATTGGCGGCATTGAGCAATTCAATTTCTTGCAATCCCTCAGCATGTCCGTGGCCGCTGTCGATGTACCCGATTGTTCCGGGCATGCTGGTGATGCAGTCAGTCATTCCTCCCGATCCTTCACAAGGGACGGTATCGACCGGCCACTCAATGGTTCTTCCGACCAGCTCCTCGGGCCACTCCTCAGGGCAGACCTTGTGCAAGTACTCGGTGATACTAGCGGTGGACGACGATCCTAGCACACGACGAGCGACAGTGATGGGAGACGGGTTGCGGAGAACGTTCAACAAATTGGGATTCTCGTCAATGACTGCTGCGTCGGTCCAGTCAGTGACCTTGCGGTTCAAAATCTTTGCCAGCAAACAGGCTGACAGGTTGAGCTTTTCTCCGCCCGTTGGCACCGAATGAAAAAAGGAAATGGCCCCCAACAAGACAGGAAGATGCAAGATACTGCCAGATTCAAAGGAGGCGAAGTCCTCGGCACTAATGGGAAGATCACCACTAGCAAACATGTTTGTCGAGATTCCAGTGTCATCACCGATGAACTCAGCTTGTCCCGTGGAGGATCCGACACCGCGATAGGTCATTCTGATGGGAAGTTTCGCCTGAATTTGCATCTGATCCATGATGTGCCAATAACATTTGGAAGGATTTGTGGTTCCACTTCCATGGATCGAGATGACACTTTGTGCCATGGAAGTAGGTGCCAATATGGCGATGACAGAGGCGACAGCAACAGAAAACTTCATGGTGGTTGTATGTTTTTATCTTTCTTCAACAAGATGAGGAGAGAAGGAGAGTTGATTTGTGATGATTCAAAACGCAGCTGGAGGTAATGCGCAGATACCAGAGTGACGGAGTATTCGCAAGCAAGTGGTGACGGTGAGAGATCGAAGAACGTCTCTCCATTGTGAGAAAAGATTTTCTAGCTAGAGTCGCGCGTTTAGCGTTTACCGTACATCGATGATTCATCATCCCCTCGATTCCCCCCCAGCCACTGGTTTCTTTTGAGGTTTGCATGTTGCATAGGTGCATAGGTATCCCACGCGTATCTTCGAAGTCTTCAAATCTGGTCATAACAAAGAGACGGATGACGGAGAGACGCGAAGGCGATTCCTCTGATAAGGTTCATGCAGTTCTGCGACTTTTTTTGCACCGGCCGCGCCAGCAGCGAGCTTCTCTCCTTGCTCGTGATACAGTACTTTGGAGTACGGTGCGAACCGGTAGCCACACTGCGTACGACGAGACGACGACAATAAGAAGAGTACAACTGCCGGTACCTACTCTAGCTTGTCGCTTTCTTACTACAGTAAGTTGTCTATTTTAACCTTGTTTCATCAAGTAAGTGTAAATGTGTTGATAGTGGATTTCACGTTTGAGTCGAGAGGAGATCATTGAATCGAGTGTTTCATGATCGATTGGAGGAGACATCCGAAAATAGAGATTCAATGGGTTCGTCTTGGCGCTTCGCCCGATGAATGTGTTGCGACGAACACCGCGTCGTGCTCTGAATGGTTCGTCACTCATCTCTCCATATTCTTTGAAATTTCTTGTTGTTTGTGTGTTTGAATGAAATTGGCAGACTCAACATGTCTAAGATCAACAAGGTGCGTTTCTGATCATTCAAGATCAAGAATTTTCTCTCTCGGAATTACGGTGACTGTCATGTTCAATCCAACGCTCCACTGTGTTGAATGTGCCTGCAATATCCATCTTACCCTATTTATTCCATCCCTCTCCATTTTTTAAATGCAGATTTTCAGCGACAAAATTCCCGAGCTTTCGGAAAAAGAAGAGGATCTCTTGCACCAAGTCAAGAATGTCCGTACCACTCCTCGTGATCAACGTTTCCCGTCCCAAAACCAAGCTCTGCACTGCTGGAATCGTTACAACGAATGGCTCCTTTGCATGAAGCAAACTGGAAGTGATGATGACAAGTGCCAAGTTTACAGACAGTGGTCGGTCAGCATCTGCCCCAACGATTGGCTCGAAAACTGGGACGAGGCCCGAGAGGAAGGACGCTTCATGGGTGTCAAGATCTAAATTAGAAAAAGAGGATTAAGACTACACCAGAGAAAGAAGCAAGCGGCTCCAGAGATTGCTCAGCTTGATACGAGTACTTTTCGGTATTAGCTGGAAGTGTAATTTCGAACAGACAGGAATGTGTGGTTTCCTTGCATGCAAACCAGCTCTAGCAATTGAAAATTGGGTCTCTTTTTTCGTAGTTCTTTTGTAATTTTTCGAATCCTTCCTTTGATATG
The DNA here is from genome assembly GCA_019154785.2 of Nitzschia inconspicua. Taxonomy (NCBI): domain Eukaryota; phylum Bacillariophyta; class Bacillariophyceae; order Bacillariales; family Bacillariaceae; genus Nitzschia; species Nitzschia inconspicua. The sequence continues at coordinate 1,090,283 of JAGRRH010000017.1, forward strand.
TTTTGTCTTGGCAATGTATCGCTTTAGCTTCTATCACACTTTTCTGGAACACATAAGTATTTCACGCCAATGTAGTTCTCAATTGAAAGATCAAATTCTCGATCGTCAATGCTCACTCGTGCGCACCGAGGAATGTACTCGGTGCCTCTGTAGAAGGCAGAACCAACTGTCGTAAGCTTCTTGGCAAGAGGGAATTCTTGTGCGTTTATTGTTACATCCCCTTGGAAGAAGATCTGGGACAAGAGGGAGTCACTCGTAGAGAGCATCTATCGGTGGAGTCTCTGTTTCGTCGAGGGGCGAATTGTTGTACGGAAGAAGCTTTCCGTTTGAGGAAAATCGTTTCAAAGAGTAGTAAGAAACAGGGAAGGGAAGTGACAATGCGTAATTGTGATATAACAAGAGGAAGAAATAATTTAATAGCAAGATACGAAGTACTCTGGAGTACTGTAGCCACCTCAAAAGGAAAAGCTTCAAATCGACGCGTTTTTTAGGAATGACATGATACACGTATCATAGTCCACAGCAGCTATGCATAGCTTATTGTGAACTTAAAAGTTAATTCTTTATCATCTATTTATAATGGGATTAAGTGGTGGGATGCATTGTATTCTACGCAGTACTAGAAGTTAGTACCAGTTCGAACCGCATGCTGGAGTGGGAGAACGTGAAGCCATAGCAATCGACGTCTGCCTTCTATATTGTTTGTACAAGATCAACGAGCGCCCAGCGAGCTGCTCTGTCATAACCCTTTGCTGTCATATTCGCATCATTCGGGCTATCGCTCGCTTTGTGGACGTGACTTGTGGGTGGTTCTCCGGCATCTTTTCCGCTTGCAGAATCTTCAATGCTTGTTGATACTTTAGCAAGGCATCGTCTCGACGTTCCATCCGCTCGCAACAATACCCAAGATCTATCAAAGTAATAGCCGTTTCCTTCGCCAGCTTCTGTTCTTGGAAGATTCGCAACGCGCGTTCGTGACAGCAAATGGCGCCCTGGATATCGCGTTGCATATGTATTTTTACCAAACCGAGGGCATTCCAGGCATCGGCAACTTTGGAGTCATTATCACCATACATCTTTTGTGCCTGTCGAAGATCACGCATGATTTGGTTGTAGACAGGATTGTCGGAATGATCATCTGTTTCCTCTTGAGAAGACTCCACTTGACAATGTTGAGGGCATTTGTTGTTGCGGTGTTGGGGTTGGCTCGGCAGCTGTTGGTGCTTGTAGCTCAACATGCTGGAATCGCTACTGTCCATGTCGCTGCTTGTAGGACTACTTTTACCACTGACAGTTGAGTTGATACTACAAAGAGGGCTCATCATCATGCTTGTGGCAAGAGAAACTACTCTAGCTACTAGAGTAGAGATCAATTGTGTGTTTGAAAGTGAGGTGCAGTGAAGTTCTGACTAACTGTAAAAGTGTGTGATGATTCGTTGAAGAGTCAGTCGTCGTTTCTTCATCTTGCGTGAGAGGAGGCGTTTCGCCCACTACGACGTACCAGTACTCCGGAGAAGTCCCTAAAAATAATAGAGAACGAACCGCCGATTGTCCTTCTCATTTGTGTGAGAGAGTGACACATCACTTCAACCAGTTCACAATCCACATACTTATTGCAGGTGTTGATGCATGTAGGTTCATCAGATCTTCAATGAGTAGAGCTTGATGGAGAATTGAAAAATTTGAACACCTCACAAGAAATCATGTACGTAGTGTCGTAACTGAAAGAACCTTTTGTTTGATTTACTTTACCTTCAATTCCCTTCCTACGAATATTGAACACGTTTCAATTATAACGATAATGAAATTGCTTGCTCCTCAAATTCTGCAGCTTTGAAAGAGTTTAATAAAACACCGTCGTTGAGATATTGAATCTAGCTTCCCAACTATTGTGGCGCATTGAAGTTCCTCTACACAAAAGGGAATTTAGCGTACGAACGAGAAACATGTTGCGACTTGAAAGTTCAAGGTCGAATCAGAACCATAAGATCTTCTGCCCCGTGAAGGCCTCTTTCTCACTTCTATTAAACTGTAAAACGGCATCCGGTACCGAAATGACCCAACACAGATTGAAGATTGAAGATCCTGCAAATCCCGACGCGGTTTGTAACTCTTGTTGTCTGTGACGGTAGCATACGTAGCTACGGAAGCTATCTGTACCGTAATACCGGTACTCCAAGTACGTAACTGTAGGTTCTAGGTTCGGTAGTTACCGTAGTACTTCAGTAGAGCGGAAAAGAAAAAAATACCTATTTATTTTAGGCCTTCACAGTCAGTATGATAATCCTTGATTGAGACTACAACTATTAACTGTAAATTTTTTACAGTTTACTGTTAATGAAACCGACCGCCTTTGCTGGACCCTGCTGAACACGTGATTGAACGAGTCACGGGAAAACGACGCATGCCTCAGGCTCACCGGTATCATACACACGTGAAGTTGCAAGTTGCAACTATTCGGCACACAACACCCAACACCCAACCGTCTCACAACGTCGCTCTAACGACGACGAGGGAGGAATATTACAACCGACCTCTGTCTCTCCTCTCCTCTCCCTCTCGTGGAGCCGCAACCATGTCGGGTGATGAGGAACCCAGCGTCTTTTACCAAGACGCCCGTGATGGTCTCTTAACGTCTGCTGCCGACAAAGAAATAATGCCCTCCAGGATTTCTATTATTTCCTTTCGGGGTATTGCGTCCAAATTGGAGTCAGTGTTGTGGAAGCCAAGGATGTACCCTATTGCGGTGTGCCCCGGAAGATGTCCAATGAAGCTATTTTCGCGTTTTGGGATAAATGCATGGGCTGCTGCATCACTCACATGGGAAAACACGCAAGAGCGAGTTGCAACCCCAAACTTCCCCGGCTTGGTTTTAAGACTGCAGACGGACACATCTCATCGGTGAAGGTCTATTTCACCAACGAATATAGAACCAAGCCATCCATGCCTGTCTTTGGAAAGGAGAATTGGGCGAAACTCCGCGAGAAGCTTAAAAGGTTTTTACAGAGAATCCAACCGCGCCATCGGTAAGCCAAATGATACAAAAGAAGTATCGAGCACCCGCCAGGATCGGGAAGCCATGTCAGCGGCGTGCATCTGGCTCGGGTCACCTGGTTTTGCAGAATTTTGTCACTTGTCGAATACGAGCTACCGTTGTTCGGGACGCAGAAGCGAAGTTTCTTTGATCAAATCAGACGGTATGATACCCATATATGGAGGTAAACGAGTTACTTTACAACTACAATGTCCTTGCAGTCCAACTGCAGCGCCAAAAATCGGGACCCTTCCAAACCCTTCCCATCTATCCACACAGAGATTCTATCTTTTGAAGATTTCTATTTCTCTCAGATCCATTTGACAGTGAGTCACGAGTACATGTTCCCGATTTTCTCCAAGGCGGCACTGAAGACTAAGAAATCAGGGGAGTCAGACAGCGGTGTATCCGGTTTTTGGACAAGACTATTCGGCGAGGTGCGCAACACCTTCGAGGTCCTAGCTGATGAGATAAACGAGGAACTTGGATCGTATTCCAACCTGCGAGGCTCCAATCAGGCCATGGTTGAGTCCCAATCACTGGGTGGCTGTGCACCAATATTCCGAAGCGGGCTCAGATCAAAGAGCATTCATACAATCTTCGATAATGTAAGTCCATCTGCCATGTGGTTGAGAAAAACAAATCTGTAATCCTCCTTACATTATTCCGCAGATATTTGGTTCGACAGAGCTACTACGTCAATCGGGGAACAGCCTGAGCAGATGGACGATGAAAATCAGCGAGACGGTCATGTGAGGCCAGCCTCCCACCTTCGATAACATTGATACAGATGTTGACACTCTCAGGAAGTTCACCGACGTCATCTTTGAAGATGATACATCCAGACGCTTGCATCCGAAGGTCCGAGAACTCCTGGTGAGGACACTCCTGATGAAGACACTCCTGCTTCGTTACGACCAATTCGTCGACGTCCTCCAGTCACACCCCTTTGCCAGACTGGTTGAAGGTTTTCTAGATGAATTCGGGACCGTCGAAGACCGATACACATGCTCCGCCGTCCGATACAACCTCTTAATTTCCCGCGTCAACCAAGCATTGGAGAAAGTGTGCGATGACAATAGCAGCCTCGTGTTCAGCAAATGGATCCACCAAACCCGCAGGTCCTTCTTGACTCGTCATTCGCCGGGCCTCCCAATAGAAACATTCCGCTTGTATGGTGTCGAACCGGATGGAAGGGGCATCCTCATGGACACACGAACCTTCATTGATCATTTTAATGCGGTGGCTTCGATAGCGCAAGCAAACCACATGAAACTCCAACAACACAGACACATGCTCAACGACATACTCCAAGCCTTCAACGTCGAGAGTAAAATCACGAGCTCTTTCATCGTTGAGAGGCTGTTCCATATGTCAAGATCCCTGCGCCGATTCGAGGAAAACCTCATAGGAGAGGCCCCCAAACCTGTCACCCCTCCTTCGAAAGGTGTCATCCGTTTCTCCATCAATAGCAATGGTAGGCGCGCTTCATCATTCATCAGACAAAATTACTAGTACTCATGCACTCTAATTCACCTTCTAAGCTATCATCATGAGCCCTAGCCCAAAACCCTCAAAGTCGCGGACAACTGCTCCTGGGGCTTCATCTGTAGGGGTACCTCCGTGGTGATAGATGGGCAGGAATCCGCTGGTCTCGACCGTGAATGTCGGGGACATTTCCACGACAGTCAGTCTGCAAACTTTAACAGATCCCTTTTTCTTTAATGTCTGATACATCTTTGAAAGTTGACCTCGGGGGGCTGAAAAAACATGTTTCCAGCTTCCGAACCACTTCGCCATCAAGTCCCATCCCTCTCCACCCTCATCCAAGCGATCATCATCGCATAGAAACATACCGCTACCGCTATCATCGAGGGACTTCAAATTGACCAAGTCAGTTCCTTCGTTCCATCCGCCTGTTGCGAGAGATTGTGCATCGCGCTGCATTATCGCGACATGATCATCCAAAGTTGCATGTTCATCCATACTGGATTTGCCCTCAGTCAAAAAGCCCAAGGGCGCACTGCGGCGGCCGGTAACCAGCGATCGGAACTCCTTGAGCTTCACGCGGCGTAGGAAGGCGTAAAGCTCCGGGTCGTCATCGCGTTGCACCATCGCGGTGTGCTTTATTTCCACGTCATTCGATGAAACGGTCTTGCGCAGATGGACTAGCATATAGGAAGCACCAAGAATACCTTCCTGTACATTCTGTACATCCTTCACAGACAAAGCATGGGCGAAACCCGCGCTCGCCTCGGAACCAGCCCCTGCGGCAGCAGGCATGGAAGCAACAGCACTCGCTTCTCCGGACATTTCTTGTGCCTCAACATGGTGGAGTCTGGCCTTGCCAGTCACTTTAGTTACGACAAACGCCAAGACCTGGTCGACGCTCCCTCGTCGCGGAGTCGGCTTCGCGGCAAATTTCTGGACCATGGCTGGGTTACACGAAATGAAGTCTGGCATGTTCTTCTGTATAAAAGGCAGGAGATAGAGGGAATTATTCAAAGACGAAACTTTGATTTCGGTGATAGAATAGACAACTTCCACCGCAGAAGAGGAAGCGCCTTTCCCGCTCCCCCCAAACAAATTCAGGAGATTGACACTACCGTGACCTGAGCTAGCAGTCTTCCTCTCCTGTAAACCAATCAGGTCCTGTTGTTGGTAGATATCAGCCAAATCAAGCAATTCCTTAAGCTCTTGAACACCAGAGGACGACTTCATTTGGTTGAAGAACTTTGTCGTAAAACCGGCATGCATTGGAACAAATGAAGCCCCACCACATTGCGGACGTATGGTGGCTGCCTGCCATCATCAAGTTGAACTCCTTTCCACACACTTCGAAAGGGATTGGAGCACATTTGCGGACAAGTACTCGCAATTCAGGCTCCTCTTTGCCTGCCATGATGTTGATAGGTTAGTAGTACTATGTATGAGCGCAACAGTTGCAATGGGAGCGTCCAGGTCTCATCCAACGAAAAGAAAGGCAACCAGCAATCCCTCTGGCGTGGACCATTGGTTGCAGCTGTTTCCACATCTGTTGAAGATTGTTAGGGATTTTCTATTCTAAACCGTTTTTATCGCGCCAACACAAAAAATAATACCGTCCCAATTTGGTACAGTTTTGCATCATACCAGGGCGAAGTACCTCTACTACTAGAGTGTGTTTTTGGCGCGCTAATATTGACCTTATCCCTAAAATTTTCGACTCAGCTGTAACGACGGAAAGGCACTCTTGCAACTGAAATCAACGTGGAAGTTCCTCAGCATAGTAAATATGATTAGTTTGGTGTACTAAAAACCGTCCATGTTGTGATAAAAACCAATGTTCTGTACAGCTAAATCGACTAGGCCACCGTCCCATTTTGGAACGGTATAATGTTGTATGGATTTTCAGCCGCCATTACATCCCCTACAGAACCATCGAACTAAATGGCCTGACTGGGTTCCAATTTCTTGGTAAAAGTGGTCGGCTTCTTTGATTTTATGGACGGCTTCGTGGGACACAACCTGACATCTCTGTCTCGAGAATTGTTTGGCTGGTGCATATACAACAAATCATGAAGATGGAAGATCACGGTAAACAGAACTAGTATTGAAGGCGAGAGCGAAGGATTAGGACGAGAGTGAGTGAGCAGAGCCAATGTCAACCGAACATGTGCTGTAACACAGAAGGGAAGGAACAATGCGAGTCTTGCGCGTGTTGCAATTGCAGTCACTAACCTAGAAAAGCAATTGACCTTGTGTAACTCCAAGCACGATTTCTTCAAGAAGCCTTGCTGATACAATCCAATTACTACTACGTCAAAGGACGCCGTTCGCCTCTCTTTGATAAAAAGTGTCTCTTGTGCGACTGAAAATTTCGGCACCGCTCTATCCTTGGTGGCATTCTTCCAGTGACATTGTGGCACCTCTTTAACCACTGAGACCAGCGAAACACTTGATTAAAAGTCAGATTCACTTGTTGAACGAAAGGATGTTATTGAAAGTCAGATTTTCTTGTTGAACAGAAGGATTTTAATCTTGTCTTTCTTGGTCTGTTTACTTATGCACATTTTGCAGACCACAATTTTGACACTTCTCACGTTTCAATGACAATGACGTTGCTTAACGGCTTCATCCGTCGTTACACAATGTAAACCCTGTACTATTGCAGATTTCAAGTCAAAGGTTGTAGAAGGATTGGTCAGAATAAAGTAAAGGGCTTCACAGGACAACCGGGGTCATACTGCACAACCTGCACATGTTGGACATGCCATGACAGAAATACCGAATGGGGGGAGACAGCGCTGTACACACTGCAACTTGATGGAGACATATCACAGAACCCGATTCATGTGTGAAGGCTATAAAGTTCCATACTGCTACTTTGCCACGAGAAAGACCACCAAACACTGTTGCAATCGCCCACGAAAACGAACACATTGACGAAACGTGCATCCGACATTATGAACGCCAACAAATGAAAAAAATAATGCATTATTGTTTTATCTCAACGCTTCCACTCACAGATGTGTTTCTCCGAGCCACAGCAAAGATATTATGTCTCCTTCTTGCAGTCCAAAGTTCTGTTCTTCCATCACCGTAGTATAAGAGAAACCCTGATTCGCAGGAGCCCCTAGCCAATTCAGGCTCAGAAATGTCACTCTCTGTGGAAAATCTGTACATCTTTCTTACTTTTGTGGAGTAGGGTATCAGAACTTTGTTGTTGCACTATGTGCTTGGAAAAGACCTTGCATTCTTGGAGCTGGGGAGGTAGTTATCCCTCTTCTCTCTATCTTGTAACAATTTGGCTCATGTATTTCTCTACATCAGCTCTATCCTCCCTCATAGCAACATTCATAAAGGACATTTCAACTCATCTGTGGGATGATATGTTTTGCAAGTAAACGGAAGAATTTTTCTTGTGGCTATATCAAGTACCTTCTGCCATCAATTCCACATCCAATAAGTGGGCTCACCCGCCTGGCCCCTTGATACAGCTTTCCATTCATTTAGCAATATATTTCCTGCCATCCAGCAGACAACAATAGCTTGTGCAAATGCTGGGACGATCTCCTCAGCTCCACTGACAGATCATCTATGGATTCTTAGTTCCCAAGGCTCTGATATAACTGGTTGAGCCCCCCCCCCCCAAAAAAAAAAAGCAATGAGGCAGATTCGATTCGTTAGTGAGACTTTCTTGTCAGCTGGAGTTGGTTGTTGGAGTAGAAATTTTCCCTTTGGAACATCTCACCCGAGGACTCTGTGAAAAATTCTATACCTGACTGCCACTTTTGACGTAGTTCCATAGTTCAATCACAACTATGAGAAAGAAGAGCCTCTTCTGTCTCGTAGACAATGCTCCGAGTATTACTATGTGTAGTATTGGTTTGATGTTCTCAAAATGAGAAGTGTTATCGGTGATGGGGAATTGTTCGCGTCTGCCATACTAAGAAGTTGACTCACCCACCGGTCCCCTAGGGGCGAGGCAATCCAGTTAGGAACCAGAGGTCACTCCAGGAAGCCTTCCTACAAAGACAGGTTGATCCACTCAGGGGTTGTTGTTGGTGAGTTAGTAAGGTTTAAGGATGGGAATTTTCTACAGTAAAAGGTGTAAAAGAATTGTTCACAAAGCCATTGCTGGCCGTGTAAGCCATTCTGGAATGATGTTTGATCTTGTCGTAGTTGTAATTAAACATACATAACAAATCAATAATAGCTTCGCACATATTTCCATTGCCATCAATCTTCCCGTGATATTTCTTTACTCCTTGGTATACATTTTGGCAAAGTCAGCAATGGCTTGATCCAAGGCGTCACAGGCGGCAGGATCGACGGTTTGCTTGGCCTTCATGGCAGCCTGCATGACAGCATGATGAGCCTTGAGGGCATCGACGTAGTCAGAATCGGAAGAAAAGATTTCCTTCTTGACACGTTGACACAGGCAGTACTCGCTAATGGCTGTGATGATCTTGGAGCAGTGCTCCTCCTTGTTGTTGATCCAGCGGACAATCTGGTTCAATGATTGCAAATCACCAGTGGCGTGCAACTCCGCGGATTGTGTCATGGCCTTGCTGTAAATGACGAATAAAGCATTCAAATCATATAAATGCAACAGGGTGAGGATTTGAAGAAATTCTGGAGAACATGGTCAGAAAGTTTCCGTTCCGTCTTTGACTTACCGAACTGTTGCCGCGTGTTGTTTGATTTCAGCGACCATTGCAGGGTCATCGAAGATTCCACATGGAACTAAATGATGACACGCGCCAACAGAAATTTGGACAAGTGAGTATAAGAAAAGGTTTATCGAAAGGACAAACATGGAATTCCCATGCAACAGGTTGCTCCCCCCTCACTTACCTTGGCAGTGCCCTCCACGAAGACGCAATACCAAATGCAGAGTCGACTCCTTTTGAATGTTGTAGTCACTCAAGGTCCGGCCATCCTCAAGCTGCTTGCCGGCGAAAATCAATCGCTGCTGATCTGGGGGGATACCCTCTTTGTCTTGAATCTTTGTCTTGACATTGTCGATGGTATCCGAAGGTTCGACATCCAGAGTGATGGTCTTTCCGGTCAAAGTCTTGACAAAAATCTATAGCGTTGAAAGACGAGACGACAGCGGCGTGTTAGAGAAAAGTGATCAAGGATGACGAGGGCAGGTAGTGAAAAGTCATGATGATAACTATGTCCAGCAGACGCACCAGAGACGAGCGTTCCCACGAATGATGCGACAGGATTCTCTTCGTCACTATCAACTTTGCCACCGACGCATCCACAAAGGCACAGCACCACAAGAGTATCAGCATTGACAAAATCAAAGAACTTGAACGTACCTGCATCTTTGGAAGTTTGATTGTCTATTCGAGAGGACGGGGGCAAAGTAAGGAAGGTTGTAGAGATTACCGCTCTAGCTAGCTAGCGATGATAATTATGACGACCAAACTACGGTAGCGAAAAATCTTCGCAAAACACACATCACACGTCGTCGTCGTACTCCTTGTACGACCGCACCACTCTCATAAAGAAGAGTTACTGTGAAGAGAATCGAACGATCAATCGAACACAACAGAAGATCTTTTGAAGACTAATGCAGTACCTTCATCTTCCGACTTTGGATGCAATTATTTTTGTACGGAGTACGTCGTACATCGAATTATTACTACGGGGATCCATCTTCTTCCACAGAACTTTTACTGCTATCTCTAAAGTAGGCGAGGCTTTTAAAAACTAAGGTATCGTAGTAGAAAGGGAACAATGAAATTGATAATCAAGGCTAGTTGTAAACTCACGCATCGATGTGTTTGAAGTCTTTGAAACGCGTTTTCTTCAGCGTATGGAAAAAATATTATATATATTCTCATCCAGAATTGCCTCCGGCAGCCGCCATGGTTGCAGCACCTCCAGCAATAGCCGCAGTCGCGTCCGGGAGATCGGGCTCTGTCAATTGTGTCATCGTACCCTGTGGTTCGACGATCGTCTCCTTCTCTTTTTCTGCCACTTTGGTGTTCACGGCCACTTTTTGTTTCAGGTTGGGACAATCGACAATCCTTGTTGGCTGTAAAGTGTGCGTATCAATAACGACCTTGGGATCGCTAGCCAAACGTGCTACGAACGTATGGCCGATGAAGGATCCTTCAAACTTGGTCATGGAGTTCCAATCTTCAAAGAACTTACGTATATTAGAAAGAGAACAAGGAAATTATGTTGTGAGATATGATGCACTTGACTTTCTCCACCCGGATAGTCCCAGAGCTGATCATTGCTTACTTACATCTTGCGGAGCAGGCTTGGTTCCCAAATGAAACCGAAATTTCTCTCCACAATTGAAGCCATTCTCGGGAACTTCAGAAAGTCCCCTTGCCCAATAGACGTGAAGGGGACATCCAACTTGATTGCGAAATCCAACGTCGATAGTGTTGCAGGGACGAACAGGATGTGTCCTTTGTCGCTGGAAGGAGGGGAGAGTCACACCCGTGTCTGGATCCATAGGAGGCACATCCGGAAGGCTAGCATCACAGGGATAGTCATGCGGGTTGCCAAGCGGAACCAATCCAGCTCGATGCTTAAGTGGTGAAACGAATGATTGAACCAAAATAAGGTGAATCTAAGATATTTGACGTAGAATACCACATTGAAAGTATCATCTCTTATTCTTACCTGAAGTACGATCTTCCCAGCCGAACCATCCTTCTCAAGCTCACGAACATGGTAGACAAAGCTCTCAAACGTTGGGACAGAAGTCCAATCCCCCGGCTTCAACATAGCACGAGGATCGTCCATCGCACTCTTATCAGGATCAAAAGGCGAATATTCAACTCCATTGACAATCCAAGATACCACCACAGGAACTGAGGAGGTATTTTCCACAATCCAAGTGGTATCAAAGCCTCGCGTGGCGGATGGAATTTCCAAACTTTGTACTTCCAATGGGCACGTAACTGTTTGGGTGTTGGGAACGAGCGTTGCTCCGGTGCCACTCTCTGTTAACGCCCGATAGATCATAGACCTATCATGGTGGCCTTTTCGCTCGCGAGATGGCTTTCGCAAGCACGCATCTTCATGGTGATACGCGGCCAGCGGTGGGGCGGGACACTCTGGGACAACGGGATTATTGTTGTTATTATTCATTTCTCCTCCTCCACCGTTGGAGACGAGAGCACCTATGGCAGCGGCTGTGGCAAGGTTGGCGGCCATGATTGCAGAATAAGGATTTTGATATTGATTTTTCTTTTGTGCGAGAGACGAAAAACTCGTCGTTGTGAAGAAGAAAAAAGTCAGGTTTCTTGGCGCTGGTGATGGAACCTTTGCAGCAATTGATCGTGATTTGCCTTGTGCTTGAAGGAGGCAGATGGGTTAATACGTTAATGAACAAGAAGAACAGACCAAAAGCTACAAGTCCATGGTTCGTTTGTTGTGGGACAGCAATCGTATTACCGGTTGCAAGTTTTTGTTGCGAAAGTGCTGCACCTACGACGTGCATTATTATACCTACTATTTGTTTATTATAACCAGAGTATTATTTTTGTTCTCTCTGTTTTTACTCCTACTACGAAGTTCAACGTACTCTCTGCTACCGAGTTACACTGTGACACGCAAAATTCTTCGTCGTTAATTGTAAAATAATCTTGAGGGTCATTCCCTCAGAGCTTTGAAGGGAGCATTTAAGGTTAAGAATATAATAATACGTACTACGTAGTAGTATGTTGTTGCTGCTCACAGTAAAAGTATTACGACTACGGTAGTACCTAATCATGTTGCAGCAATATCTCTCTAACTGTAACTACAGTTAGTACCGGTAGAGTACCGTTACCGTACCGTATTCCGTAGATAGGTAGACAACTACGGTACCTTAACGTACAGTATGCACTACAGAGTAGGTATGGTACTACCGTCCTACGTAGTAACAGTGTACAACGTATGTACCTACTCTTACTGTGAGTTCGTGTTACAGTTAATGGAACTCTCTCCCTCCTGCCTTAAGCTAGATGCTCGTCCATTTACTAGGGACGGTCATGAAGTATCGCTCCATGGCATTGGTAAATCGAGCCTTGTACAAAGGCGGTTGGATGATGGTAGGGGCTTCGGAACCCACTACCATAGGAAGGGATTTGCCGACACGCTCCATTTGCTTCAAAATGTCATATTGTCTCATGAAGTCAATGATTCCCACCACCAGCTCCATCTTTTCCTCGTCTATGCCCACCAGAATGGAGTAGTCTAAGACATTAATGATGGAGAGAAAAAGAGTATCATTGAGAATGCTCATGTGAAACACTGCCTTGGCGCGGTCATGCATAGGCATTGGACGTCCCATTGTGAACTCCAAAAAGTCACCATCGAGCAAGGTGCCAGCTCCCTTCTTCTTGTCACCTCGATTCGCAACTCTTCCTGAAGTACCATCATCTCTATCACTTGGACCATCGTCGCCCTCTCCATCCAACCCAGCATCGGACATGCGTTTGCGTTGAGACTCTCTTAAACCTCCATTGTACGAGATGTCCTGTTGGCTACCACTGTGATCTTCGTAATTCCTATTGATTTGGGCAGCAAATCTTCCCCGAAGAGATCCCTTTAGATCAAAAGTCTTGGTAATATTCTTGTTGTAGAATATGTTCTGAGAATCATGGCATCAATCAAGACGGTGAATTGGTGCACGGATCGATCACATTGTGCGAATAAACAACTCCCAAATGACTTACCTGCATCACTGCAACTTGCTCCATACTCCGTTTGCCGGTAACTCGATTGTGGTATCCAATTTGGTAGACACCAACTATCTTGCACAGAACAGTTGGCCTGTTCGACGTCCATAAGAGTACAAATTGTCAATGGTTGAGTCATATATTGGTACAATTTTCGAGGGTCGGTCCTCCTAGACTTACAAACCGTGAAAGAAAGCCTTCGAAAGGTATTCAAAGTAGGCTGGAGCGCAATCAAGGAACATCTGAAGCTCTGTTCTTGAAATGCACTTGATAACAAATCTATCATCTTGAGTCCGAGCAAAACTAGCCCCGCTCTTTCCTCCGCTCGCTGCCCAATCGTATGCCGACGACAAGCTCAACACATAAGCCCTTTCCACTTCTAGCGTCGACGGGGCTCCTTCTGCGGACGAATCCTTGGACCCCATGTTCTGTGACAAGAAAGCTTCTCGGACAGCATGGAATTGTGTCGCCCAGTAAGTCGTGCAAACAAATTTGCAAAGGTTTTGTCCTTTTTCATCAAAATCGCGAAATGTGTGTTTGATGTGAGACTTGTGTCTCATGAGCATCCGCATTTCTATTCCCTGTTTTGTAGAGATGCCAGATGCACTTGATGTCGCTGTACCCGTGTTTTGTTGGTCCCCTGCCGTATTTGCGTTTGTTGCAGTTTCATATTGCAAACCCTCCAGCTTAGAAAAGTTCTGGAACTGAGCCGAATACTCCTTCGACGAGAGAGAATATGCGATTACCGTCGACAGCTGCTCGTCCATGACAGGCACAACTATTCCATTAATCCCAGGCTCTAATCTCGGTCGACCTTCATGAAAGATGCCAAGATCGACAATGTAAGGATCACGTTCTCTACCGCCCCTTTGAAAGAATCTTGTGATAGCTGATTTGACCGTTGCTCCAGGTGTTTGCTTCATCGATCCAGACTCATGATCCTCACGTTTTGCCAGAGCTTTTGCTCCTGATCGCGATAGATCCACCGTATGAGGTACTGCGTTCGTGTTATAAAGGCGCCGCCTTGAGGCCAAAACGTCGGCGTCAACTTCGCCCGCGAAGTCAATTGCTCCATCAGGATCCTCGAAGTCATCGTCGTAGTCAGGTTCCGCTCGTTGCTCGGCATTCACAATCGTTGGAAGAACTGTATGAATGTCGGTAAGGTTGTATCGAGAGTACACCTCGTGAAGCTGTCGAAGTCGTCTCATCCCTTCTGCTAGTTCTTCCGTATTTTGATCGCCAACGATTGCGTTTGGCCCCAAGATCTCTCCTCTTTGAGAAGAAAGTCGCTTCATCGCTACGATCGCTTGACCGGCAGCATTTAGCTTTTCGTTCCACGCCGATGTTAACATGAACAAAAAACGTCTGGCAAACCAAGGGAACTGAAAGAGCGCGTCTATATTCACACTACCCCCACTGCCATTGATGCATTTGTCAGACACAGACGCGATCTTCTCTTGAAGCGTTTTAGCTGCATGATCCACTTCATTGCTGATTCGATTGAGCTCCGACAACACAGTTTGAAGATTCTCATTCTTGGATCCTCCCGAAATCGATCTTGCCTCCCGAGCTACTTTTTCAATGTGTTTGTCAAACTTGACAAACAACAGGCTAGAAGACATTGATATCTTCTCCAACTCATTCAATGCCTTTGCGCGATGAAATGGGATGTCAATCGGCAATGACTTTCGAACAAATACGCCAAATGGCCGTATTCTCTCATAGGTGAGCCTGGCAGCAAGTCGACCGCATCCAAAGAAGAGAGTTGCCGATTTTTGCAGCTGACACCTGCAGGTGCTTTGAGGTGAATTCATGATTGTGTCACGGTTATAGAAAAAAGATTCAAGGAATTTTCCAAAGCTGTATTTCCATGTATTCTCCGATATCCATACAAGAGGTGTCACGACTTTTGAACATTGTTTGCAGTACGTCCAAGTGGCAATAGGTGTGTCTTCATGTTCTTCTGAATCGTCGTCCGATTGCTTGGCGCCACTTGTCGCTTTCTTTGTCTCTGAAGGTGCCGGCGGCAGAGCATCATCCATGTGGTCCACAGTGATATTGATTAACCCATCGTTGTGAACAAAGGAAAGGGAATGATCCAAAACAGACTTCTTGCAGCTTGGATTTTGACATTTCAGAGACAGGTTAAAGCAGGAGTCCCGTAGGAACTGGCCAAGAGATACATCTTGCATTGAGTAGTAGCAGATACCTTTGACTTCAGCAGGGCAGCATTGAGTTTTTTCAGTCATCCAAACTGATGTTATTAGGATCGATTGATGGTCGAAGGCAGTGATCTGGCCGGATATGGAACGTTGCATCCCTTCGTTGTTCGTCCCTCCGTTCCACGGTCGAATTTTTCTGTTGCTCGGAGGTTGCCCATAGTCCACGCAGAGTGAGGAGCTGAATAGATTCTTTTTTTCAACTTTGTAATCGGGGCGAAGTCGCGCACAGCGTTCCTTCAGATACGAGACTTCCAATTTCATGTTGTACGCCACACTGACCAGAAACCGAAAAACATTCTTGACCTGTTTCAACGCTGCTTTGTTTGCACCTCGAAGGATTACCGTGCAACCGAGATGCTTGGGGCATCCTTCAATCATGGCATACATTTGCGTAACGCCGCGTTTGGAAAGTCCACTTTTAATGGCTTCCGAGCCATCGAGAATGTCTTCACCAAGCATATTGGCGGCCAGCGCTGCTTGCCGTCGATGGTTGGTCAGCTTAGAGTCGTTCAATAGTGACTTAATGTTTTGTCGGCCTTGTTCATCCTCTTCCTCTTTGTCATCCACCCATACTTCGTTCATTCGCGCCACAACAAACCTAAATCGAAAGCACTTTCCAAGGGAATCCGGACCAAATTGATTCATGATGTGGTCGGTGCTGCTGATGATGGCTGCCCCCGTTAGCCTCGATATTCTTGTCAAAAGTGACGGTTTGACATGTTGCAAAAGCTGAACCCGGTTTTGGAACAAAAGTTCCTGAGCCCGACGGCACACAGCTTTCCCCACCACCAAGACATCTGGTTTCAATTTCAATATCTTTCCAACTAAAATCTCAATGTACTTGTCTTCCTGCTCCAATAATGTGTCCAAAGACGTGATTCGATTTTCGGTCCGGGTAAACTCGATACCTCCACTGAGTAACTGCCAAAAGGAGGTAAATTAAAAATACTATGAGATAGCGAAACAAATGACAGTGAAGTTGCAAATATCCCATGCACGCACCATGATTCTTGGGTCGATTATTTCTCGAGGCATTTGCTTGTTCGTCCCTGTTTTGCGGAAAACGACTCCACTTATGTAGGCACAGTCAGAATGTTTGCCACCAGGAATTACTGCGCGCGGGGGGGGGGGGGGGGGGTATAATCTGGTATGAGAAACAGCATCGGATAAAATTATTCGAGGACATCAGCCGTCGACCAACCTTTGATTTTGACGTAGGGTCTGATGTCTAGCAAATCGCCTCGTTTGATGTTTGGATCCACGGTTGCACAACATCGCGTTGCTAGAGACATCAATTTGTCGACCCATTTCGACTGCATTTCTGTTGGGCCTCCGGAGCCGTCAGCGTTGCCATCTTGATTCATCATTTCTTTCCACAACAACGGAGCATCGGTCTCCATGAGTGAGGCAGCCATTTGCTCCAAATGATTTGCAACTGTTTTTCCGAGTTCTCGATTTCCTTCTTTAACTGCATTAGCTTTTGAGTCCTCCGAAGCGAGAGAGGTTGACGACTGGTTCTTCGCTCGAGTTGGTGACATCGTTGAAAGGTCTTCCCCAGAAGTGAGACTTCTGTCGTCCATGCGTTGGAGGATCTTTGTAGTCTCCTCCTTTTCTTCCTCTTCTAGTTTCATTTCCTTGGAACGCAGCCGCCGTTGAGCAAAGGGGGTCTCCTGGACTCTCCTCTTAGAAAGGGTCTGCAACACGCTTCCATCGTCTCCCGATATCAACTGATCGCGAAGACTGGAATGAGAAGCCGTGGGCGTTTTGACTTGCGGTTGAGGTGTTCCAACACTATTCTGGTCATATTGTGGTAACAGCGGGGCGTCTTCATTTTTCCTTTTCTTAGCGGCATCGGCAGCCGCAGCCTCTTCCGCATCCAGTTCCTTCTTTTTCTGCTGCGCCATGACTTGCTCAAAACACATTTTACAGGTTCTCAAAATGGTGTTGTTGTTACCCGGTTGTATACTTGTCGATACTCCCAAAGTTTTGCGGTTGTGCATGCTTGGAAGGGATGTGGAGGGTTGCTGTTGTTGCGATGGAACACCTGTGGCGGCTGTGTTTGGTACATTTTTGTTTTGTTGAAAGGGAGCAGCCGGAACAAAGTATCCACTGCAGCTATTGCAAAAGACTTGGCCACAAATTCTGCAGTGGTGCCGCCGTCGAAGAAAACTGAAAGGGGCATCGCAAGAATAACATGTCTTGCAAAGCTGATCGGGCATCCAAGCAACATCTTCGATAACTGCAGGAGATGACAAGCTCTTGGTGAGACTGTTTCTCTTTCCTGTAACCTCCGAAGCCAAAACGTCTCGATCACTTGTCTTGGATGGACTAGTCATATTCTGGTTAGCTCCGTTGATGAACGGCTGGTCATCATCCTCATCTTCGTGGATTACCGGAACTTGCGATGCAGCATCCAGAGAGGACGGTGGAACCATCTCTTTTCTTGTTTTTGAAAAGGGCGACGGTTGTTTTTGCTGTTGCTGGAAAGGTTTTCGTTCTACCTCCGGTATTGAAAAAGCGTTCTGTGGCGGCTCCAGTCTGGGAAAGACTCCAGTGTGATAGTAATACGCTGCCAGTAAATCACGTGAGGGATCTTCCAACACTGGTTTAACGTATGTCACGTCGTGTTCTTTCAGCTTGTAAGGGTTCTGTTGGTTTGCATCTTTTTCTTCTTGATGGAATCGCTTTGTTTTCCACAGTTCTTGTTCGTCTTTGGACCATTCTTGAAAGGAAACGCTTTGACCGTTCGAAGCTGACTGCGTGGCTCGGTTAGCCGCCAAATTCTCCTCGGCCAGCAACCGTTGCTGTTCCTCCAACTGTTGTTGTTTGAGTTGCTGCTGTGGTGTCGGCACGTTGTGTCCTCCCAAGAGCCAGTCGGCCGTCTTTTCTTGCCATTGTATGGAGGCGCTGCTGGCTTGACTGCGTGTGCCGTACGTTGGAAATTGCACCAACATTGTTCCAGCAAGAGCATCTTCGTCAATGGTAGCGTCTTCCTTTTCTTCTCCCTGTTTTCCCTCCCCCATTGCTGTTGTCTCATACGAGGAGGAGACGCCGTTGCTTCTATTGTTGAGTGTGATGTTGCCATTGCTATTATTATGGATTGGGGTCCGTGCCAGTGACGACCCGACGGGAGGTGTCACGATAGAAGATGATACAGCTGATGATGTTGTTCCGCCAATGTCTTGAGACGATTTCTCGTCGGTGACAAAAACACCGATCAAGTTCTGAAACATGGTGATAGTAGCAAAATGATCGACGATTATCTTCTATTTGCACTACAGAGTCGATGTAATCGTACAAAACGGCTTTGTGTCATTGTCATACTAACTGACATAGGTATTTGACAGTGAATGCACATCGTTAAAAACGACTACCGTAGTCCACGGCTTCGGTCTCATTGCGGGGATTGGCAAGATTGTGGGGAGGGGAATCTGTTGTCGATCGGGTCATACTTTAACTGTCAACTCTATCATACGTCGTAACATAAAAGATACTACGTACATATCGTACGGTAGTAGAAGGGATTGTTGAAACAGTTACTCTACTAGTCGTCGTACTCCCTCTACTACCGGTAGCTAGAGTCCGTAGCTCCATAGTCCAGGAGTACAGGAGTACTAGGTAGTCTACTACCGGTAGGTAGTAGAGTAGCTCTAGAGTAGCTAGAGAGTGTGGATTCATTCACCGTCGATCGCTTTTTCTTCTCACGATGAATTCTCTTCTACTACTACTGTTACAAGTCGTACTACTATAGCCCTCGAAGTAATGCAAACATTGACTGTGAATGCCTGGTTTTCATGCTTCAATTTTCAGGTTACGACCTTACATTTGGCCATAATATGGAAAAGAGAAATAGAAGATCTATGAAAGAAGGTAATTGTGCAAGCCTCGTACGGAGTAACAGTTAGCATTATAATTCAGGAGGATCCAAACATGATGACAGCAACGTGGAAATCAGACTTGGGAATTCAATACGCCATAGGTGTTCAGAAAGTCTTTTGGTCGATGCAATGCAAAACTTGCACTGTAATGGCCTTTTCAGCCCACCAAACTTCTGCGACATCCTCATTGTCACCTGTTCGACTAAAACTGACACATGCGGATATGTTATATGTACCCTCGTTGAGGAAAAAAATTCGAGCCGAGTGGGGATGCTTAAATGATGGCTTCCCAGGTAGAAGAGCCTTCCGAATCTGACCTACCCAAACATGACTTTTCGGTGCAAGCCTTTCACCATCGAGGTCAATCTTGGCACAGCAAAATTCCAATGTTAACTTTGTATCATCCAGTAAATTCTTCGAGAGCCAACTCGCAACTTCCACATTGACGGATAAATCGACTGGCTTCAATTTCTCCGTTTTAACGACGATTCCGGAATCACCGGCAGCCTTCGCCCTCACAGAAATGGTGCACGGTGCCTTACATATTCGAGACAAAAATACTGGATTTTCGTCTACAATGTTCTTGAGACACACCGATGGGATTTCTAGTCTTCCTTTGCGAACTCGACGATTGATTGGTATCATCGGTCCACCGCTGGAGCCCATTCCGTCTCCCTCACTGTCTGAAACATCAACTTCCCAATTCAATCTTGTCAATGCAATCAATTGCTCGCAAATACCTGTCCCCCTCTCCAACCTAGGCAGTACCATCGGAACTTTGGCGCTGACTCCTGGTAGAATCTTCAATGTGGAAATTGTGCTTCCCTCAAAACCAAAATCAGAACCATCAGGCCTGGACAATTTAATATCAGATGACGTCTCGTTAGCGACGGAGAGGATCACAACAACGCCATCACCACAAGCGTGGACTCCATAGTCTTGGCCGAGCCGATTTACAACAAAATCTTCGTCATCCGTCGATCCAAAAGTTGGCAGGTCAGTCTCAGCGATAGTCCGTTTGAAAGTCCTACCAGCTTTACGTTCTGAAAATGCTCGACTCATGTTGGTGTACGCTGCGTTCCAGAACAAGTCAGAGCGGAAGGATAGTGATGAAATCCTGGGACCTTTAATTCGAAGAATTCGAACTTCGATCTCCCGCTTTCGCCATACTTCCAATGTAGAAGACGCCGGCTTCCCTCGATATCGAATCCTAAGTGTCACGTTACAAGAAGAGACAACTGCTCCCATATCTGCTGCTGCGCATAGTTGAAGCGAGACATAACTTGAATCATTTCTCTGAGACCCATTCAGTGTAGTCTTGTCAACACCAACGCAAGTCGCCAAAATCGTCAGCGCAGCCGCTGATTCCTCTGATCTTGACTTTTGGTTCTTTTTGTTTGCTTTTGAGCCCGAAAGATCAA
Organism: Nitzschia inconspicua; assembly: GCA_019154785.2. Taxonomy (NCBI): domain Eukaryota; phylum Bacillariophyta; class Bacillariophyceae; order Bacillariales; family Bacillariaceae; genus Nitzschia; species Nitzschia inconspicua. The sequence goes on from JAGRRH010000017.1 coordinate 1,111,019, forward strand.
ACAACAGAACCTCCGACACTCCAGGAAGACCCAAGGCGGATAATTGCAGTTCTTCAATCGTTCCATTTCCACTCTGCCCAGGGTCATTCCAAAGGCACAACTTTGGAAGGGTGAATATTTCACCATCCGAGATGGGAGCAGGAATAATAGTATCCTCTTCAACAGGAGTGGGCGATGAGGCAAAACATACCTGTAAAATCGGTTGCGGCGGTACAATCTCCAGCAAGGGAGATATTATGGCTTCATCCTTACACTTTGAAGTCTTGTTGTAATCCCTGCGAGGATACAATGAGGAAGATATAGGGGTGTTTCTGTTGTGGGATGATTCCATTTTCTCGTTTTCATCTTGAGGTTGTTTGATTTTAAGGAAGAGGGAGCGTGATAGTGCTGTGACATGAATCCCTTTTACGGTAACAGAGACATTCCCAGCCCTGGAAGGGTTTTCCAGGACAATAAACGGAAACTTGACGGCGAAGTTTTTCGTTTGACCTGGAATCACAAACGATATAGCAGGTGCTTTTACTTGGTCGCTATGGTCAACGTCGAATTCCAGCTTACAAGAGGCGATTTCGAAGGGTATCGAAAGTCGGTTATCGAACGTTACCGATACAAATTGTTCCTCGTGTAGAGGTACGATGGTCGACTGCTTTTCACTCGACTTGCTCGCATATGGATTGAAAAAGGTTGCCATTGCATTGTCTTTCTGTTCGACTTTTTGCCTGATTTTGACTCGCTCAAATTTTGTGGACGGGTCAGATCCCACAACTTTTATTGAAGTGATCTTGACAGGCAATTCACCACGACGTCTAGCTGCAGACATGTTCGTAAGAGAGGACGCAGGTCTGCTTCTGCGTAAATCAGAAATCTGGCCAATCAGCTTGCTTTGAGCAAGAGCGCAGTCTTCATACTTGATAGCTGACCAGACTGATCGCAGAGCTAGGATTTTATTTGAGAAATCAGAAGAAAATTCAGCCATTGGAAGCTGCACTGCAGGGATAGGATCGTCATCCACCCATCTCGATTGAGCCACTACCAGCAACGAAGAAGGAGTATTTTGTCCACTGAAGAGTTCCTTAGATCTCGCCCTCGCATCCTTCGCCACTTCCTTTGCGCGTTCGCGGACATATGATCTAGCTTCAGCAATGGAGTAGGGGGCATTGTCCATATACGAATCAGACCTAGCACTATCATCCATGCTCTTTGAACCTTCGCCCCGTTCCTTCAAACTTTCCAGGGACAACGATTTGAGGTCTCCCTTTGACGGTTCAGGGGGCGAAATCTCACTCATCAAGGAAAGAAGCTGAATCGCAGCCTCATCAGACTCTTCACCCAGACCTTGGATGACAAGAGCATGGAGAGTCACTGCTCGAAGCGTCGCCCAAGCATAGTTTCCAGTATGAAGTTTATTTCCTCGTTTTGACAGTAGCTTTGAAGCTCGAACCCACAACGCATTTGCACGTTCGTTGCTTGTGTCGGGCGTTGCGTCTGACATTGCCTCTGCTGCTGCAACCACAAAAAAAGCAGCCTTCCTCCTGCACTGAACTCGTTTCTCAGATCGTTGCGGCAAAGTTGGCTTTACAGTGGGCTGTAAAGGCATCCATTGAAAATCAATCTGTCATTAGTGATACCAAGTTGAAACAATGGAACATCCTTTTTGGAGACTTACTCTTAATCCCCTCATACACAAGGACGCACACCGAAGTGATACATCCGCTCTTGTCACGGGTTCTAGAGCTCCAGTACTGCATGCCATGTGTAAACAGTCCGTCCATTTTCGCAATCTCTGGAACGTATTTTTCTTGATGACATCTTCGCCATCCTTGTTCTTTAATTCCAAGAAATTTAGCTGCGTCGCTGACGCCATTTGCCATCGTCGCTTATCATTGCTCTCTTCTCCACCATAACATCCTTCGCCGAGGCCCCACAAGCATCTCTCATGGGCATCTTCTAGTTCTGCAGCGTACCATGCCAGTTTCAGCAAGAGCTCCGCATTGAAGCACGATGCTTTTGGATGGCGGCTAGTCACGTCCAAAGCGTCTTCACACAAGGCAAACACGACGCGTGGGAGATTTTGCTTAGTAGTGGCTTTATCCGCAGTAGGAATGACTGCACAGGCCATGATTTCATCCGGAAGTTGGAACGAGGACTCCAAGTATTCGTCCACATTGAACCCACCTACGTCGCTCATCGCAATGTGCGCTGCAGCACAGCCCTCTAGAGCACTCGCGTACCAGAGAGGATCAGGACACGAAGTCTTGGACATGTCGGCCGCTTTGGTATATCGCTCGTAAGCATCCAGAGGTGATCCTGCCAATAGTGAAAGGTCAGCGGCAAACTTTTCTCGTCTCGCTACTTCCCGCTTCATCATTTCGTGTGCATCCTTCGGCGCAAGCTCCGAGTAATCCCAGAATTCATCCAGGGGGGTTAATAGCTGTGCCTCTGAACTAGATCCTTTGACTACGGTTTGCAACTTTCCCTGAGAGGAGGAAGAGGAGGGCGTTCGCTTGGATTTGGGATCCTTTGGTGGCGAGGCTAGTTTGCTGTTGGAGCTAACGACCGAAGCCAGATTGTTAATGCTCAAACCGGTAGATCCTGTTGGTGCCGCATCTTCTCTTTCGTCTTTTTCCTCCGTGGATGATCCAGATTTGATCAAACCCAACGAGAATCGAGACTTGGTTGCAGTTGATGCCAGCGGCTGTCCATCATCGTTTCCTTGAATGACCGCGTCTGATGCTTTGATCTTTCCTTCCAAATCCTGAAACACCGCCACAGCCAAATCATTGATAACGACATTAATATGCAAGTCCATCACTTGTCCATTGTCGCATTCCATGTCCGGAGGAAAGGCTACGAACGTCGACCCCAATGACTTTGTTTGTGCCGTCAAATCCACCCTGTTGGATTCGTGGAAACTATCAAACACAAACAACCGTTTGATGACAAAGTCACGTTCAAAGTCGCGTCCATGAGCCGTGACTTCGTACGGTGGTGTCGAATACCGCTCGGCCCATTGTTGCCATTCCTGAATGGCCTGTTGCAAGGTTGCCTCGTCGGGACAATCGCGCATATTCAAGACGCCGATCAAGGCAGCGGTGCGACGAGAGGGACACAAATCGATCCAATCGCGGGTCAACTGATGATTGATTAACCGATCATGAGCCATACGCGAGTGATAGGGCCGTCCGTCAAAGATTTGTAGTCGTTGACAGCCATGTCCCCAGTGAAAGTTGCGCAACGGCGTCGTACTATACTTGAAGTCACCTGGCTGGGTCAGGTTCGAGTAGGGCACAACCAAGACCGTACCATCACTGCTGTTTCTTCCGTTGATAGTTCCCAAAGCATTGCCCGAATTCTGGTTGTATCTTTGGAGTAACGCCATAAGGTCATGGAAGGATCGGCTGGAATTGGTGTTGAGATCATCTTGTCCTTGATGATCACTGCTCAACAACGGGACGACAGCAACAGCATTGATCGCCGAAGAGCGAAAGGTCGGGGCCCCAGGAACCTGTGAAAAACTCATGGGGGCCGTTCCTTTTCCAGCTAAAGACTCGAAAAAAAGAGTCTTTTTTGTTTTTTGTTTTGTTTCACAGTGAAAACGATCGAGCCAACATTTGCTGCTGCATAACAGAGTCGATGCTTGGTCGTGTAGAAAGAGTGCCAAAGCTTTGGTTTTGTAGTGTTAACAACTGGCAAATGCGGTAGCATCATTGTACCATGTACTACGTAGTAGGATTACCACATTATTATATTATTTCAAAACATAAATACAAAAAATAACAATACAAATGATTGATTAACAGTTGTTGCAATTTTTAGATTGGCTTCCTTGTTTCCAGGACGTTCCAGGCGGCCGCAATAAACTCGCTACGACGGTACTACCGTAACGGTAGGTAGTATTAGTAGATTTGACTGATTCGACCATGATATGCGTGTCAAAAAAAAATAATAATACTTCCGCTCTCCGTCATCACAGTCAAACGCATCATCATCATCAATCTGCAAAAATGCTCATGTAGTACAACGTCGTCGGAATGAACTTGATGGATTTCTTGTCATTCCATCATCATCATCATCATCAATTTACTGTGATATCCTCACTACTCACCACGAGTACAAAGAGATATCGAGCGAGTTTAGCATCCAAGCTACCAACCGTTGATTATCGATCGCTTTTTGTCCGGCGACAACAACAACAACAACAACAACAACATCACCTCCACAAGCATCTCAAAACAGTAGCAACCATGTCGTCGACCACCGCCGACTCGGCTCCCTCACAGTCATCGTCCGAATGGACCTCTGTCAATCCTGACAATCGAGAAGAAATTTCCGTTCCCGCCCTCTATCATCTGTGCATTTCATCCATCGTACCACGACCCGTGGCGGTTATTACCACCAAAGATCCCGAAACCGGTATCGTCAATTGTGCCCCCTATTCCTACAGCAGTTTGAGCGGACACGATCCTCCCATTGTGACGCATGGCTTGACCGTTGGTCGAGCCACCGGCAAAAAAGATACTTTGCGCAACATCGAAGCGAGTGGCGAGTGGGTCATGAACGTCTTGACGACATCCTATCTCGACAAGGCCAATGGATGTGCCGCAACCTTGCCCTACAACCAAGACGAAACACAGCTGGTGGGATTGGAAGTTTTGAACGATTGTACCACTGTCAATGTGCCCCGACTCAAGGACGCACCAGTGGCTATGGAAGTCAAATTGTTGGACAAGAAGGAAATCAAAAATGTCGAAGGGCGACATACCAACACGGTCGTCATTGGACAAGTGACCAAGTTTCACATTCACAAGAATGTTTTAAAGGAGGGACAACCAGCGGATGAACCACGAGTCGACTTGGTCAAGTTGCAAGCCGTGGGACGAGCCGGAGATATCACCTATTGGCCTGTCGGGACAACACCAGAAACGATCAGGCCAATAGAACGACCATCATGATAAGGAGAATGACCAACTCAACATGCATGCTCTCTAGATGTACGGAGTATTTGGAAGTATATCTATACACTAGTCGTACACTACTCGAGTGGTACAGGCTGTACAGTTCAGACAATATGAACTCAGACAATATAAGCTTGTCTCTTATTCATGCTGTTTTTCGCCTTTGCCAAACAAGAAATGGGCGCCCTCTCGAATAGTCTGCCAAAGCAAATCCCAAGTTGATTTTCCTTGCATGTCACGGATCACGTGAGCCTCGACTGTGCTGCGGCGATGCTATTTGCCGTAAAGGACGAGAGTAGTGTGGAGAGCTGGGAGGATCCTTGGAATACAATTTGATATTTTCGGTGCATTCGTCAAAGGAGGGGGTCGTGTCGAACAAGGATACCTGCCGCTTAGGTGAACGAGGCGATATGAGTTTGACACCATATCCTCTCCAGCGTTGCCGTCGAGGGGAAAATCGGTTCTCCAAAAATAGTCGAGGGGATAGCGAGGAAGGCTTGTCGCGGTTTGGTCGTGGTTCGATACTTATTTCAGTTGCCAGATCTTTCTTGAACTGGACATGCGTCCTTGCCTTACCCGAAGCAAAACGTTTTATATACGCATTTGATACCAGCCTTCGAATACAATCCTCGTGTGCAATCTTGTAGACCCCTCTCTCAAAGATTATTTCCAGCACCGCGGCAAGTTCTTCTTTGGAAAGGTGAGCATCTCCAAAGTACGACGCAGTCGAGTTGATCCCATTCAGTACCGTTTGTAACTCATGTGCTCGCACATAACCAAGGTTGCTATTGTCTGACACTCGTAGCGCAAATCTTAATATCCCTGCAAGGTCGTCGTAGGGACAGGCCAATGGCGATATACCCACACAAAAGCCCTTGAACGGTATCTCATCACGACCATCATTATCCCACATTGTGAATAGTAGATCAAAGATCTCCACATCCCCGAGATTAGCCAACTCGAGGGCCCTATCGAATTCTTTTCGATGAACAATCCCACGGTCGTCGGCAAATCCTGCCAGGGCACTGCGCAGTGCCACGATTTGACCTTGTTCGATATGCCTTTCTCGCGCCACCGCCATCATTGCCAAATTGATTGGACACGTCGAAGATTTGGCGTTCCCCATGATCGAAAATGGTTGTATAAACGATTATCCTACAAACAGGAGGAAGGCGCGGACACCAATCCAGCGACAAGGATGCTTTGGGATTTCGACTTCCGATCTAGAACGTCTGTGTTTTGGGTTCCGTTGTATGTTGTCTCGGTAGTCAGGATCTACCAAAGGTGAGTAGTAGTGTGGTGATGATGGGGGCAGAGGTATCGTACATAGACGGAGTTTCCTTTCACTGGTGGTGATTCTTTGGGGGAGGATTGCTCACACCAGTAACTCTGCTTCACTCTAACAGTAAATACAACATCTCGATTGGCAATCTCCGACCATCGCCAAGTGATGGTAATTTTAACGGATATTCGTATGACACATGTAGTAGTCTATGATACATAAATAACGTCCGCGAAGCTCGTAATCCAAAGTTTCGAAGCTTTGGCGAGACAAGTGAGGCGACTAAAGCACGCTGGCGCGAGAACGTCGTACTTATTTATATTGTTTACAGTTACTTTGATTCTGTCAATCATTCTATATCCCTATTTCTATTTGACTACGTGCTTCACAACGAAACGAAGGAAGCATCACGAAACACGACACAAAGAAATCAAGATTGCTGGAGACACAAAGCGAAAGGAGAGGACCCATCTCTCCTGTTATACAGCGGTACAAGAGCACAAAAAAAACGCTTCAATCACTCGAATCAGCCGTAGTAGTATTGTAGTCTTTTCCATGCACAGTTATAGTAGCAGTAACTTACCCAGCAGCAAGAAACCTAAAATGTCGTCTGAAAGAAACCAGAACTCGAACATTGATCCGAACGACGACTTCGACATCGTTAAGGAGTACCTACTGCAGTGCCCCGAACTGCCGCGCGACAACCCGGCGATCAAGTGTGCCATTGATGCTGTAGAAAGAGAGAAACAACGACGAATTCGCGATGCCAAGCTTCAAAGCAAATTTGGAGGCATGGCAGCGCCTGTCACCACGGATAGAACCAACTCAGGAGGTTCTGCTGCCGGAAACTCGACCAGCACGTTGTCGGACGGGGATGTCGTGGTCGTCGAAAACATACACAATCCGGGAAATGCGGGATCCTTTAGACCCAGAGATTTTACCACTGATGACGATCAAGACAGCATGGAGTGGCAAGATGTTCAACAACAACACAAGGAATACAACGATCCAGTCGTAAAAGCTGGATCTGACAGCACGGAGAATTGCGATGGTAGCTTTTTGGGAAAGGAACTGAGCAAAGCGAGCATTGACGCTATTGCACAATATCGTGTGCATGTTTCTAGCCCGCTCGCTGCCATTGCCGTTGCATTGCATGCATCCTTGCGGTCTCCTATCTTGGGGTTTGCTTGCACGGGCATTCCGGAAGATCCTAAGAAATACAACGGGTTTGCTCCACCCGTTCGTGAATTGCCTCAAAGTCAATTCCTACCATTGCATTGGGAAAATGATCCGAACAATATTTCTCTACGGTATCGCAAAAATGGAACTGGAGCGTTGGTACTGAAGCTCTGCATTGAAAGTGACGGGGCGACTGTGAACGTAACTCTAGGACCGGCTAACAGCAAGGAGCCACCTGCGCGAAGCATGACATTTTCCTTGACGGATCATGTGAATTTAGATTCGTGGAATGCAGCTCTCAAAGCTGCAGGTGGTGCTAATAAAAAGACGATTGCTCCTTCTCTGCACTACAAAGGACTCGCCGTGATGTTGAGCACATTTTGTGGAACATTTGATTTGGGATCGGTGTTGGATTCCGAAGACGCTGACATGGAAGTCCCGTACGTGGACAACACGGTAGTATACGGCAAGAATGGAGGGCAAAAATCCAATTCAACGACTTCCTCCACGGCACGACCCAGTCCTAGTGATCCTCCTGGAGTTCAACCAGTACTCCCGACGCGAAGCGAGGCTCCCGAATGTGTTGGCTGGAAAGACGGTCGCGTACCGGCCACGTTGGATCAAGCCTTTCCTGATACTTGCCGCAACCCATTGCCTGGAGGCGACTTTGCTGACGATCTCCTCCCAGCAGGACTACAAGATCCTCGTTTCATTCGTGGAGGACGTGGCCAGGGCATGGGAGGCAATCTCATGGGACCAAACCATCCAATGTTCTCAGGCGGCGGCTTTGGAGGATTGGACAGTCCGCCGATGGGAGGCCCAGGAAGTATGCAACCGCGTTTTGACCCTGTCCACCCCCCAGGCATTGACGATGGGTTGTCGTCAGGACGAGGCCGTCGCCAGAAACCAAGTCGTACAGGAGAACCAAACCCAGATCATTTGCCTCCTCCCAATTCCCTGGGTGGTGGCGGCAACATGTTTTTGTAACAAAATGAAGGACGTCCTATCTATGTTCAAGTTAACCATGCTTTTATATAAAGTATATACAAAGTATAAACTGAAGGAGGATTCCCAATCTAGCTAGTAACAGTAATGATACAAGAGATTTCACCCCCAGGTAAAGATACAGTGAGCTCTGAGAGTGCAGAATTCCCTTGGTGGTGGCATTTCTAACAAATAATGAAGGCAGTACTATCTATCTTCAAATTGACCGTGCTTTGATATAAAGTATATACTAAGTATAAACTGAAATAGGATTCCCAATCTAGTAATAGTAATGATACAAGAGACTTCACCCCCAGGTAATGATGACAGTGAGCTCTGAGAGTGCAGATGTGTAGTGGTGTTTGTGTGTTGAAGTGATGTGTGTGAGTACATGTGTAGATGCGTTTGGCACAAGTGTGTCGCCCCGCAAGGATAATATAGCATAGTGTTAAAGAAATTTCAAGATGCAACAAATCACAGTTCCCAAGGTAACTGTCCCTCTCCCCAAATTGTTGTTGATGATGTGTGTAAAGATAACAATAATAGTAGTAGCCAAAACGATCTTTTGTTTCGTCCAAAGATCGCAGGAGATGCTTCCGCCTGTCTGTCCAGCCTGATAATGCTTGTTGTGGCAAGAGTAAAAAGTTAATGATGTTTTCTGTGATAATGGTACATACAACTTGTGGGTGGGCTTCCCACAACAAGCGACGCAAAATTGCTCTCCCAACAATCCCTTAAACACGAAAATGTTCTGGCCGTTACGCTCCTTTTCTTACATCATTCTCAACTTTTTTGACAGTTTCGTTCCCTTGAAAGCAGTAATCGTTGACAAATTTTCCATTCCCAGAAACCATGACATTATCCACTTGTTGTAGCAGACACCAAAGAACCAAGTCCAAGACATACCGACACAAGCACACACACACAGTACACCAGTCAACCGCAGCCACCATCGCACAACTGTGTGTCGCCTCTTGTATGTCTTGGTCTCGTTCCTAGTACCATGTCAAGGATCCAGTCCAGAAACTATCACTGTCAAAAAAGTCGTCGGATGAAGAAGATGTTGGCGCAAACGGAACCGTTGAAGACAGTGGCTCAGGTGATACCGCAGGGCTCACCAGAGATGCCAACAGGTCATCTTCGTGCTTTTCTTCTTCCTCCTCAACACCTTGGTGAAAGAAGGTTTCAAGCTTGTCGTTGTGCAGTACCACCACATGAGAGATGTGATGACGAGACGACGACAATGGAGAGGACAAAGGTGCGTTCTTGGAGACGGCCAAGGAGTTCGGAGACGTTACCGTCGCCTTGGACAGAAAATTGTGTAGCTCCTCCTCGGGAAAGGCTTCCGGGTCGATCGACAGTTCGTTGATCACCTTGCGTTCGAAACGATATTGTTGACGAAACTGAAGTTGTTTAAGCAAGAGTAGAAGCAGAAACAAGCAACAGAAGAAGGGGGTGAGTCAAAACGGAACATATGTACAATCCAGTAGAAAGTCTACGGCGCAATTACGCGCGAAAGCACGAACATACCGTTTGCGTCTCCATGGAAGTGTAGAAGAGCCTGGGAACCTCTTCTGGAAGGGTCCTTTCTCTCGTAAAGACATCAGTCACCAGGTCCTCCGCAAAGGTTACTCGCCGTTCTTGTGCATCGTCCTCTGCGGTGCCACTACTCGTAGAGGAAGAGTCGGTCGATAGAGACAGCAATGAGGCTTGGTCATCATCATCATCCGCTGACACTGGTATTAAATCGTTGTAGAAAAAATCGTCTTTTGACGGTAGTGTTACGACAATAAACTCCTCTTCGTCCCGTTGTTGTTGCTGCGCCTTTTCTATCAGAGGACCCTTACGGGTAATGACTCTTAGAAATGCGTCTCGTTCGATCTTGATCGTCATGGTTAGTCCAAATAAGTAGGTAGTGTAATGTAGGTATTCTTGTAAAAAAATAATGAGCTCGTACTACAAGACGAACGAAGCAGCAGTTATTAACTGTAAGTACGGAGGAAAGAAAAGGCGTCGCTTTAGGTGTTTGTCTGTGCACAGCCACAAGAGTGGTGTTTTTTTTCTTCGTGTTTTACTACGCGACAGTACGGTGAGTATTTTTTTGACAACACGTTTTTTGGCGGTGATCGACTGTGAATCTCGCTCTTTTCTAGTTCCCGACCAAGTTTTGGTGTTCTTGGAGAGACTTCTGACAGAAGAACAAATCCGACAGATGCAAAAGAGGACTAAAGAGTATCCTATTCGTAATATTTATTATGTGAATGAGTTTCGAGCGTTTCACATTTTCCATCTTTCCAATCTGTGTAATCTTCCGTTAGCGGTTTCAGATGTCATTGTGAAAGGAGGGTGTCAGTGATTCCTGACCGTTTTGAAACTGAATATTATTTCAGTTCTCTGCATACCAAGGAGTTCTCGGAAATAACTGTCATTGAAGTCTGTTTACTCCGTCTTGGGTTCGGCAAAAGCCCTTTTAGCGCTTCTTAAGTACGACTACCTATTTTTACGTCGTACAAATTCGAAAATGAGAAGATATATGCGTTAATAAGGATAGGAATAAATTCCTTGAACAAAAATTCAAATCTTCACTAGAGATGGGGATGAATAACGAATCCTTGTCCTCTCACTGTCACATCTGATCGTCACCTGCGGCCTGCGGCCAAGGTGAAATCTCTATCATTGTACCATGGCAATGATGTTTTTGTAAGAGAAAGCCATTACTTGACGCATGATTATGATTACTTGACGACTGAAGGGCTAGGATATTTGTCATGGAAATGCATCATTCCTTCAACAGGTTTCGAAGGTGGCAATCGTCGGAACATTGGAACATCTTGGGTCGAAAACGACGGCAACCATTCTCTTTGAGCATTTCATTCGTCTTTCTCGTTATCATCATCATGGTTCAAGCGATGATGCATCATCACCTGCGGATATACCAAAGACGGTGGCAATCCTCTGTCTTTTGTTCCAGCTTTGTCATTAAAAAACGGCCAACAACAATTCTTTCAAGACCATTACAACAACCAATGCAGCAGCAGCAACCCAGACCACCATCTCATCGATTCAATGCTGCCTTATCCAGAAGAACTTATCGTCACAGTACGGAACTCTTTGACGCAAAAAAGAAACAATGGAATGTAGGGGATCCCGTAGTGATCACAACTGCTGCGACACCAAAACGAGGAGAGGTGGTATCGGTCCGTGGTGCCGGGTGGTACTCGATCAAAATGTCCAACGATCAACAAATCGTCAAGGTGCGATCCAATCAAATGAAATCCATCCAAGAAGAATATGTGGACATTCTGGCGACATCATCCGAGAACAACAACGAAACATCCCTTTTTGCACCAGGACCCACCTTGGAGGCTGATCCGGGACGACAAACACTGCATCCTCCGCCGCCTCCATTGATTCAGGATTTGGATGCCCTGCTAAAGGATGCTACCGTAGATCCATCCCGTATAAGCAACATTGAACGAGAGTTTCTCAAGCAAGTAGGTCATCATGCGCAATACGAGAAATGGATAGTCTTTACCGATCTCCATTGTTCGCCTTCAACGTTGAACACCAGCCTTCAAGTTTTAGACGTTGTCCATGAGACCGCTATGCAGCACAACGCGGGAATCTTGTTCCTGGGAGATTTTTGGCATCATCGCGGGATCTTGCGTGTCGACTGCTTGAATGCCGTATTGAAATCACTAGAATCCTGGCGCGTTCCCCTCGTAATGATACCCGGAAACCACGATCAAGTGACATTGGGAGGGCACGACCATGGACTCACACCCCTGGCAAACGCCTATCGGGTGAGAACAACAGACGGTGACAATGATGACACTGTTGCGGGTCCGTTGATTCTATCGTATCCTACAGTTTTTCGGAAAGGTCTCTTTGTGCCTCATATTCGAGACACGGCTACCATGGAATCCGTGTTGCAATCCCAACTCGCTCAGGATGCCACGGCCTTGTTTGTCCATGCAGAAGTTAAGGGAGCACTCATGAACGATTTACTCATTTCAACGCATGGGATTCCACCATCCTCCTTCCCCTCTCATAAATCCATCTACTCGGGACACTTTCACAAACCTCATATCGTTCAGTCGTCTTTCAGCCGTGATGGTGCAGAGACGAGTACCGTTTCGGTGGAATATCTTGGCTCTCCTTACGAAGTATCCTTGGCCGAGGCGGAACAAGACAAACAATTAGTACTTTTGGACCAAAATTGGCAATGTGAACAACGGATACCACTGAATCTGGGAAGAAAACATTTCAAAATATCCTCATGGGAGGATTTATTGCAATTGCGAATGACAGACGGCGAGTCCAAAGGTGGCGGCCACAAACACTTGAAGAAAGGGGATCGCGTGGTTCTGACGCTTCCCGCCCAGCGACGAGAAGGTTTCTTGGATTCCAATGAAAATGCCATGCTGAACAATCACGTACAATTGTTAAGAACCAATGGAGTTATGTTGGAAGTGCGAGAGGACAACACCCGTCCTTTCTCCACCATGCTACCCAACAACCCTCTGAACGATATTGCACCAGAAGAAATGACGCCTGAATCAATTTGGAAGGCCTACTTGAAAGATGCCGAGATGCGAGAATCGATTGATGAGAATGTTTCCTCATCGCTTCTGCGAACGGGATTGGAGATATTGGAAGACATTGCAAGGGATGGGGTCGAAAAATCTCAGGAAGGACAGTTCGACTTGAAATTGAATCAGATAAAAGTCCATGGGTTCGGACCATTTCGTGAATCTATTACTTATCCTCTTTACAACAGAGGTCTCGTACTTCTGAGGGGTGCGTTTCTCCAAAATCTAAGCATTTCGTTCTCTGTCGATGTAATTGTTTGCTCATCTTGTTTAGTAATCTCATCATAAAAGGTTTAAACAGTGAAGCAGGTCCTGATTCAAACGGAAGTGGGAAAAGTTCTTTGGCGATGGCCACCCTATGGGCTTTGACTGGGACTCTTGACGCGAGACGTTCAATGGATATGAGGGTGGCCGATGTAATCAATGATGATTCAAAGGTAAGTCAGATCAGACAGAAAAAAAACATTTGCGCCAGTATCATCCCAGCTGATGAAATTCTTTTCACAGATGGCGCGTGTGACCGTCGAAGGTTTCATCAATGATGTTCCATTTATTGTTAGCAGAACCAAAACTCCATCCAGTGGTGATTTATTTTTCCAGCTCGATGGTGTGGACATGACGACTCAGTCCATGAAGGAGACTCAGATTCTCTTGGAGGAAAGGCTTGGGATAGTCCCTGAATTACTGCTCCGGTCCATTTTTCACGGTCAACATGGCATGAACGATCTCCTAGAAGCAACAGACGCAAAACTGAAGGAAGAATTATCATTGGTAGTGCCAGTCGACTTGTGGCAGACGGCTGCTACGATCGCTCGTGCAAGGACTCGTGACGCAAAGAAACAATATGATGTGCTCGAAGGTATGAAACGTGTGCGATCAGGTGACATTGAGAATTTGGAGAGAAAAATTGATGAGGCGAAAGCTACGAGGGATGAAAAATTTCTTCGATTCAAGAAAGCAAAGATGCAGCTTGACTCGATCATTGCCAACACTGAGCACGATATGTCTGGTCTCCCTGATCCAGAAAACCCAATGGATATACAAAGACAGCTAGATACCCTCGCGAAAGAAATACAGACTCTGCTGTTGCAGTTAGACGAAAAAGCAAAAAGTCGAGAATCCGCACTGATTCCCCTCCAAGTCAATTTGGAGGAAGCAATGGTTACTCGCGATACATTAAGTCGACAGCTGGCTGAACAGAATATGAAAATAGCTACAAGCAAGGTTGAAGTATCCGCTGCTGCAACCGAGTTAAAGAAGCTCGAAGCAAAGTGGTCCTTGGATCTGTCGCAAGGGATCCCTTCGTCCTTGGTCCCTCCGGAAGTTTGTCCGACGTGTTTGCAGCCCCTTTCACAGAAAGGAAGCCACCATGATCACATAAACATCGAGGAAACGATTAAAAAAGAGGTTGAACTGGCTTTTCGTGCAATTCAATCTGCTGAGAGCGAACTGAACAACGCGATGTTGATTTGGAAGCAGTATTCGAATACTACAGATTCTTTGGATACCGAAATAGAAATCCTTCAAAGAGAAATCTCTGAACAATCGCAAAAATGGGACTCGGTCGTAAAAACATTGCAGGGAGATATCCAGAAAAAGAGGAATTCCCAAACAGAATTGACGTCGCAGCTGTCGTCCTTTGTCAAAAAATCTCAGCAAACAAAAGAAAGGGATGCCGCTACCGCAACCTTTAATATGGAGCAAATGGCATTGCAGCATGCGTCGGAAGTGATTGAAGGACTGGAATCCGAGTTGTGTAGTGCAATGGACATGCTAAAGCAGATTGATTCCGAAAAGGAGCACCAAGAGACGAAACGGCGCCTTCTCTCAGATGTCGCGGAACGATGTGGGCAGCGAGGAGTTCAAGCTTACATCTTGCAAAACGTCGTGGAGAGCTTGCAACTGTCCGCTCAGCGATATTTGGATTGCCTCAGCGAGGGCGGACAACGACTTGAGCTATCTCTCGATGCAGGAGAGAAGTTTTCCAGGATGGCGTACGTGCGCGGACCTGACGGAGCTTTCAAGCAACGTCCTCTCTCTACTTTGTCAGGAGGACAATGGAGGCGTTGTTCACTGGCCTTATCTTTCGCCTTTGCTGAACTGGTCGCTAGGCGAGGGAGATTGAAGTCGTCTCTGATGATTTTAGATGAACCACTCACGCATCTTGATCGTTCTGGACGTACCAAGTTTGGCGAAGTTGTCAGGATGATGATAAACGGCGGAACGATCGAGGACGAGTTTGTGTTGTTTGAGCTTCAGTTCTCGACTGTAATTCTTATACTACAAGATTTATCTGCGGAAGAGCTTGAGGAGGCTTTTGATAGGATGGACACTGTCGTGAGAGCAAATGGGGGGAGCTACGTCCAACTGGACGAAGAATAGGATCAGCTCGGTCCTCAATTACCAAAATTTACAATATTGGCTACAATACGACTACGTAGTACAATAGTCGCTTACAATACGTCGTAGTACCAGTAGCTCGAACGTGCACTTCACGGCCATGAATGTGATGCAATGCCCCTCTTCCTGATGTCAGTAAACAGTTTCAAGCTTTCCTCCAGGTTTCCGCCAACATTTTGCTTGTGAAGTTTCCAATTTTCCCAGATTGGTAGCATATGAACATGGTGCTCAAAATAAAAGACGTCGATTAGATCAAGCAATTTTTGATCCGAAAGGAGGGAATATGCGAGGGGAACCTCAATGGAACTGCAAATAAGCAAAGATTGGGGGGGGGGGGGCAAAATCAAAATCAGTTAACACCTTCTCCAGGAATTATGATGAACTTATGACGACCCACCTTGTATCGATATCCAGCTTGACAACGATGAAGTCATCTTCGTTGAAATTATCTTTGATCATTTTGAGGGGATTATTGGATGAAGTTGGATCGGAATCGACACCCACATTGAACCAGTGATAGGAAGCTCTCAGTTCATCTGGGATTCTTTCATACACATCCTTTGGGTCTTTGGGTTTGAGTTCGTAAGCATAAATGTGGTCAAACTTGAATCCAAAGAGCTTATAAATGTGAGTGACGTAAATTGCTGGTTTCACGTCCGTCCCCTTATGAAAATCAAGGGCGGCTCCCATATCCACAAAAACCGTGCGGCTATGTCTCTTAAGCTTACGGCACATGGCTCCAAAATCATGAACCAAATATCCCATGTCCATCAGATGCTTCTTGTAGTCGTCACAAATGCCAGGATGTCGCATTGGTGGCAGCATTGGTTCCACAAACCCAGTGTCGCCCACTCGAGAAAGCAACCCACTTTTAAAAATACTTTGTAATCCACCCTTCTTCACTTCCAAGGTATCGCAGATGCCCTCATCCAAATGCAATCGAACGTCATCAACTTTGGCACCAGGATAATTTTTCAACAATCGGTTGTATTCGTCCAGCTCAGCACGGTACTTATGAAGATCATCATAAATGGCAGAAACGCTTGAGTCTTTCCATACTGCACAAGCGTCAGGTATCTTCTCTGGGTCTCCCACATTGTATCCTAGTTCCTTAGTGTGCCGTAGGATGTAACTTTCGAGGAATGACGGGCCATACTCGTTCGGCGAGAATCGCAGATTGTGAGACGACACCATAGAATTCGGAGATGCATTATCTTCCCTGTTGAAATAAAACACGCAATACAAAAGTCCAATGACAATAACACAACGTCCAGTCATCGAATGGAAGAGCAAACTACCTTTACCTTTTCCGTCCTTCCGGCCATTTGCTGGAGTTGATAGTTCATGCCGGCTCATAGTTTTTCTTTCAAATCGATTCATCTCTCTTGCTTCAAATCAACAAGGGGGCGCTAGAATGAATCGTTCGTATTGCACCTACTGGTGTTGACCTAGGTAGATCTCCTGTTCAGTTGTGCCCGCGTGCGATAGAAGAAATCCACAAGAATATAGGACGACAATGTTAATTATTATACGTAGTAGTAGTAAAACATTTTGTCGTCCATGTTCATCATTTTTTGGATGCGTCGTATGGTAATAATGTGTGCAGGCGTCGCTTTCGTCGTTTCATTATTTTAACGGACAAAATGCATCGAGCCTGCAGTGCAAAGCGAAAAAAGTCTGACTGTTAATCTGTCCTTTCTTCGTAAGGTAATGCCATACTACCTACCGGTAATACAGTAGGAGGAAAAAGAACCAATCACCAGCAGTCAAACTACCTGTAGTCTGTGTCCTTCCGTTTTTTCCGAAACCCGAAAAATACTAGATTATGGACTTACAGTTAGGCAAAACTGTGCTACTAGGTAGCTAGATACCGGTTTTTTCTTTTTTTGTTCGACCTGTTGTTTCGATCTTCCTGTCACTACTGGGATCGGAACCACGGAATTGCATTGGAGGTTTCCTCGTTGGAGCCGCCGATCCTGTGCTGAGCCCGTGATAGATTTTCTCTAGCCTCGTGCGAAATACATGTCGCCATTCGCTGTGAACGCTGCTGCTAGGTTTCGGCTCGCACACGAACAATACTCCATTCCTGTTCATTCACTGTACCAGGGAGCGACGTCACTTATCGTCATTGCTGCATTTGGCTGACAACGCTGCAACTGCTGAATAACATCCGTGACATGGCTCTCTAATTCAAAGGTCATTTCGTGGGTCTCATCGGCCGTATGCATTTACTTGTAACGTTTCTCTCTGAACAGCCAGCACTCTTCTCTGGACACAATATAACTGTCAACTGTCCCTCATGATTGAGGGAAATGGTCCACTGGTCCATTTTGTACAAGTAGAGTTTCTGGTGGTTAAACCGCATCTTTTCCAACCACAATCGCATAAACAGATGACGAGGCTGGCGTTTGAGTTGAATCTAAAACTGACTGCATGCTAAATTAACACAACGTATAGACGGCATTCGGAACCGTACCTCATTTCCCCGTTTTCTCAATGAGAAACTGGGACTACTGCAGTAACCCATTTTTGTACACATGAGAAATACCCGGCTCGTGAGAATAGGGCCCCAAAACTAATTGAGGAAATGCTTGATGCGGTACCAGAACAACACCCATGCCAGCCACTTCGAAACAAGCCCCGCAACAACAAAAGGATTTCTTGGTAGGAGTTGCTTGTGGTTTCCCAAAGTGGCAACGTACGATAAGGCTTCAGGCAACCAGGAAGATGCGAAAAAGTTTTTCCGACGCTGTCATTGTTTCCTCCACATTTGGTCTACAAGTTCTGGACGAAAAACGTATTTTCCAATGAAATTCAGTTCTATCATTGACTAGAGGAAGCGATGTTCCGACGGTGGCAATTCAAGACAACCTGCTCTTTCGACTACGACATAGAGCGTTGGCAATGTCTACGCATAATACAACGACTGAACGCTTCAAATGTGATATGGTCGCAGTCTCTGAAAGATTCAAGAATGTCTGTTCCGACCAGAAACATTCATCTGCAGCCCGTCCGACCAGTAATGTACATGGCAGCAAGAATTTCATAACTAGAAATAAATATTTTTTTCTCTAATAGTCGCCACCACCGCCATCACCTCCTCCAAAGAGATCACCACCACCGCCGCCAACTTCCATTTCTTCTTCTTCAGGTTCCGCAGGCTTGGCTTCTTCAGTTTCAGCACCGGCGCCGCCTCCACCAGCACCGCCTCCACTGTAATTTTAGAGATTGATAGATAGTTTAGCATGTGAGTGAGATTATCATTTCCATGACAAACGGAATACAAACTGGGGATGATCAATCCTCGAGATGTTGCAACAAGATCCATTTTTTGTGCAAGCACTTCTGCCCCTGCCTCTCTCGATCGTTCACACAAGAACAAAAGTCGACTCACCCACCGCCGCCGCCGCCACCCATGGGAACATCCTTCATCTTTTCCATTCCTGCCGCCAAGATCTCGTTGATATCCTTTCCATCCATGTCTCCCGTTAGTGCAGAGATTTTGTCCTCATTGACGTCGACCCCACCGGCCTCCAAGACTGCCTTGATATCATCGGCAGATCCGGCCTTGCCACCAAGCTTGCACAGTAATAGCGCCGCTACTTCACTCATTGTGTATATTGTTGTATGAATCCGTATTACGGTCAAGTTGTTCCTTTACAGAGATGCCGGTATCGAGATGGTAGTATTGGAGCGTAGTAGCAATATTATCGTTTGGACTTCAAGTAAGAGCGGTAAGGGGAATTGACAGTACTCACTGTCATAATAGATTCCGTTCATACCTTCAAACCTATGATTCAATTGATCCATGAGAAAGAAACGTGTGTAGGTATATTATTAGGACGTATGTATCATAGACTACCGTACTATGAGCAATATGATACGTCGTAGGTCGTACTCGGAGTAGGTAAAACTCCGGACTCCGGAGGTACATAGTACTACGTTCTCTAGCTACGGTAGTACTACTTTACAGTTAGTACGTACCGTAGTTGTAGTACCGTACTGTGAAGTACGCAGAATGACCAAATCGCAACAGTACACTGGCCAGCTGATTACAGTTAGTAACTGCTCCAGTTGGTTAGAATCTCAGATCAACGAGGCATTATACAAAAAGAAGAAGCTATAGCAGAAAGTTAGAGGGTGTGTGGGAGCGATTGCTGAGAGTGGATTCACTTAACAAAAAGCAGCAACAAGAATGCCCGCTATCGTCCTCATTGTCATCTTGCAAATCTGATCTTGATCTGATCCAACGTGACTTGGGAACTTCTGACTTGAGAATGAAAACATCAGTGCGTTGTGTTCTGCACTACAAAGTCAATTGGTAGACAGTTACACCAGTTGGTGTTGTGGTGCTCTGCTGCTTGATGACGTACAGACCATACTGGTCCATCAGCACTCACATAGGCATACCTAACTTCTTCTTTACTAAGTCGTACTTTAGTGTATGCTTTGTGCTTACTACTGGAGTCCCATAGAGGTTCCCTGACAGGTTATGAGCCCCTAGAGACAGATCTCCGTACCATTTTGAATGGCACCAGTTGAAATGACATTTGATTGAGTTTGCCCCATTGCTGCTGCTGTTTTGCCGGTGGAGCCCCGGGGACATCCTCTCTCGATTCTTCGACGACCTCTGCGTGCTGCCCAGTACACTTTCTACGTGTCATTTTTTGTAGACGAGTTACAACACTAGTAGTGCTCGCATCAACTTTTGACAGTATAAAGCTGTACTCGGACATTTCTGTACAACAGCTATAACACCAATTCCCTTATGCAACTATCTACCCTTTCTTCTACTTTTCTTGTCGCTGCATCACTGTGGTACGACAGGCCTGAAATCCCGTTGTTCATCAACACTACAACAGTCCTTTTTGTCTCACGACAACTTGAACATCGACCGCGCTGCACGTCCTCGTGACTGAAACTCGAGTCCAGTGGCACAGTCGAACTTTACTCCCCTATTTACCACGCCTTTCATGATCCCCTCTACAATTGCTACCATCTCCTCCCTCATGGGCACCTACTGCTGCTTGCCTACTTCCGCGTTGCCTACAGTGTTCTTTGTTCCATTCCTGACACTTTCTGGATTCTCCTATTGCTCTACTGTGTTTTCTAACCATTTTCGATTATACCATCGCCCCAGAAAATGACACAAACAAACTTTTCTTTTATGCCATCCTCTTTTTGTCCTTTCTTGTAATTCCAAATCTAAAGATTTGAAATCAGGGGAGGGTGTCAGCACAACCACGGATGATGTACAGATGACGTACAGACCATACTGGTCCATCAGCACTCATAGGCATAACTTCTTCTTTACTTTAGTGTATGCTTCATGCTTACTACTGGAGTCCCATAGAGGTTCCCTGACAATGATCAAAGAAGCAAATCTTGTAACCGAAAACTTCATTCATCTGTTAGCTCATTTCATTCCTTACAGAAACAATTTTCAGTTAAAGGGGCGGTGCACCAACAAGCACAGTTCGAGTACTGGTGGCGAAGATGCGACCGCAACTGTGGAGTTTGAAGCATTAAATCAAAAATGCCTCGGTACTAGCCAGCTATGAGCAGTAAAACGATGATGTCTTGTTCGTTGCCATAACCCACAGACAATATGTGCATCATCGATAGCGACCTTGGCTGAAGAATGGGCTAAATCGTCTTGGCAAAATGCCAGCCACTTCTTGGTGGTTTGGAATAGCCATTTACAGTTAATAGTAAAAATCGACTTTTTGGGGATACTTTCACGATCACACTCTATGATTCATACTACCGTACGTACTAGCTACCGTACTACCGGTAGTACAATCTGCAGTCTAAGGTAGTACGGTACTGTAGTACTGTATTACAACACTCTTGCTACGTTAGTAACTTTGGATGTGAACCATTATTTTTCTTCAAAGAGTGTGTGTAATAACTGCTGCAAATGAATGCAAATAGACTACTACTTCGTAATAATTAACACTACAAGGTTCCTTATCTTATGATTGCCACGTCAACAAAACGAACCAATCAAAAAGCATTCAACGTTTCGAACAGTGCTGTTGAACCACCAATCAAATCGTATCCCATTATTCGCTCTGTTCACTTGTCACCGTTTTTTCGACACGACACGCCATACACTCTTCATACAACCATCCTGCAGACACGACAACATACATACATCATTTTTCACAGTACATTTCTGTCGACGTCTCCAGCACAGTTTTGCTGAGATGGTGGTGATATTGTGTTGACTGTTGACTGGAGGCGATAGAGTTCTCCCACCCATCACTTCGTCATCCTATCTCTCTGTAACTGTCTTCCATCGTCATCGACAATACCGACAGTATTCCTCACTGTTACCTCGCACGTGTAACGTACTAGCTGCACAGGTTTCTAGAGCTAGTCATTCGTTGTCTTTTGGAAACAAGAACGCTTTCTCGATAAAGGCAGTTCGTGTTCCTTGTGTTTCAAACCAATCTTGTCGTTTCTATAGTTTGTTGATGCTTTCCAAGAAGCGCACCTGCAGTTGTTTCGGCTCGATGCGTTCTGCACTCTTGGCTGTGGTAGTATTGTTAGTATGGAATGGAAGCTGGATTTGGAGTGTCGCCACTAGTAGTCCCGACCGCATCGTGAATGGTGCTTCCTCACTGTCCGAAAGCGCCACATCATCATCTCCCTACAAAATTGTAAGTTGCAACAAGCACTGAACACACAGTATAACAATCCATATAACAACACATCCAACACTCAGCTGACGATATTCCATTCTTCCGCTTCTTTCTTTTTCAGATTCTCGATGGTGGATCGACAGGTTCTCGCTTGCACATTTTTGAATTTGTGACGGAGGAACCCGAAGACGCTGAAAACAATGGTTCTAGCGATGTTATTGTATCTGCCAATAACCGGAACAGCAACAAAAACAACACTACAACTGTCAAATGCGTGCGTCGAGGTTCCTCCCGGGCCAACATTCCATTGTCAGCTTTTGGACGATTGCCCGGTGATAGGGAACCCTTGCGACCTGCAACGGTGTCACAGCACTTGTTGCCACTCTTTGATTACGCGGCGTCCATCATTCCCGCAGAATATCATGCCAGCACAGGTGTCTATTTCCAAGCGACGGCTGGGATGCGATTGCTGGAGGAATCGGAACAGGAAGCCGTCTACGATGCTCTGTATCAAGGATTGATGGAACATCCATCCTTTGTATTCAAGGGAATGGAACGAAAGGATATTGCCACCTTGAGCGGAGAAATGGAAGCATATTACGGTGCACTGGCAGCTAACTTTTTGCAAGGAGTGATTGATACTGAATTGCGCTTGACTGCCAGTGTGGCACCATCAGAGAAGACGGACGGCGATAATCACCCTGTCGTGGGAGCTCTCGATATGGGAGGAAGTTCCACGCAGATCGTATACGTACACAACCCATCCGAATTACCATTGGACGGTTCAGGAATTTGTGAAAAGACACAACTTAAAGCACAGGACTCGAGCGAAATGCTAAGCAACAATGCCTGCCAAGCTCCGGATATTCCGCAGTTGAAAGATGAGCATTTCTTCTCGACATCCTATCTGTCCTACGGTGTTGATCAATTTCGGGAACGCTTATGGAACACATTGGTAGAAGAAAGAGCCAGAGAAGAGGAGGAGTCTCCGGAGACCTGTGGTGCCAAGGTGATTTTCAATCCTTGTGCCAATAAAGGATTCGAAGTGGAATGGCAGGGCTATACGTTGTATGGAACAGGCGCCACCAGCGAGTGCATTCGTTATGCCCGTCGACTCATCCCACATCCGGAAAATCCGGTGGACATGCACACCCATGGTAAAGTCGTCGGAGGAGTGGAACATCCACCTATTCGGGGAAAGTTCTTAGCAATGTCCCTCTACTTCTTTTCATTGGATAGTCTGCGGGTGTTTTCTCAGCCAGACGAGGATTCCCATCGAGCATTGAATCTTTCGTGGCCAAACCCCAGTATACAAGAGCTGGAAGACGCCCTGGATGGCCTATGTTCCAGGGATTGGCATAACGATATGGCCCTGCAAGAAAGTGCTCATTCCTTCACTCGGGCTGAAGTCTTGCCTCATCGATGTTTGGAGACAGTATACATGGTAACACTGCTGAAGGATGGCTTCGGTTTCCACCCTACATCACGCGATATAACGTTCACATTCTTGGTGGACGACAATGAAGTCGAGTGGACTCTTGGAATGGCCCTCGCTATGAATGCCGAGGAGCGGTACGAAGCAAAACACCTTGGATCGGACCCAGTTGACGAACAAATTGAGTTTCACAACGTTTTCAATTCCCTCTATTTTGGAGTGACGCTACCCCCAACACACTGCTGCTAAGTTAGATGGCATACGATGAATTTAATGATTTGTTTCGAATAATTAGATTGTAGTTGAATTGTATAAAGCTTGATTTACTACGTATGATAGTTGCTCGACATGGGAAGAATGGCATCATGGAGAGATATTACGATATCTCGCATTTTGGAGGCATAGTTACTCGGTTTTGTACACCACGACGTACTCCGGGACGGGGAACGGATGGTCCGATGTCGAGGACGATTCTCGTGACAATTTTTCGTTAGTACCAGTTTCGTAGTATCCGTTCGTTTCTAGAACTTGGTAGGATGACGGTCGATCAGAAGAATGAAGTTTGTTTTTTTGTTGGAACGAATAACCTGAGCCCCAACGATAGGTTATGGACTGGCGAAGAATACTGGGGCAAGTAAATTTGGTACGAAGATTAGGATCACCAATGGTTTCGGTGCTAGTAGAAGTCGTCGAAGATGTTCTTAAAAGTTTGGTATCATCCAAGTGGATGACAATCATGTAGGTATCGAAGGAAGTGGGATTGCTTTGGAAATGAGAATAACTAGAATCGCAATGCGTTGCGTCGTAAATTATACGACCATTCTCGAAAGTGGGGATGACAGCGAGAGCCTCCGGTTCACACCTTGGATCCTGTTCCTCATCATTATTACTGTAGTTGGAAGCTATATCTTCCGCCTCCTCTTCCTCTTCATCCCACTCATCAAAAGCAAAAGATCTTCGAATGCAAGGAAATGACGGCTCGTCTTCCAGATCCAGAAAACCAACGATCTCGGTTGTTTGGCCAGTCGTTCGTCCTTCATTTTGATCCATTGGATTGGACACCATTGGAGACCAGTCTGACAATGCAGGAGACACGGCACGAGTTGGTGCAGAGTGAAGTTGGAAGATTCTTGGTTGCATGGTGTGTTGGTATTGAAGTTTGGTTGATGGTTCAGGCGATGCTAAAAGCTATACTACAAGATCGTGTTCAGTTCGAAGACGATTTGATTTTATGAGACAGAAAACAACCAACATCAACAACATCAGCATAAAGACTACACGAAACATGCGATGAAGTTTCACCATCATCTTGCAAGATTGCTTCGATGAGTCGTTTTGCAAGTTGCATTTCGGAGAGAGACCATGCCAGCAATGCAATGACAAGGTCGCGATGGTGGTCTACAACATCTATCAAACCCTATCTTTGCTATTGTTTCAGCTGCTGTGACCAAGTTGTGCCTCCAACAATGCCTAAAAGATAGGACGTTGCGGACATGTCGATGAGACTCTTCTTGCGAGTAGCCGAATTGTCTTCTTCGGCGCTTGAAAATCGTCTCATGAATTCAAAACGGAAGGAAAGATTGGAAAACGGAAGATGCACGAATGAATTCTTTTGGGGGCTTGCGCGAGGACGTCAGTCAGAATGCTTGCAAATTTCATGGTAAGCAAAGTGACGTTGTCAACGCGGAAAGCGACGACGACACCGATCGACAAACGTCTCCTTTTGTCGTATCCGTATCAAACACAGCCCACCTGTTCTCCGTTTGGCATCTGGCAACATTTGCCACAAGCCTTTCTTTTATTTTACTTCTGAAGGAATATAGCAGTACCAAACACAAAAACATTGCAACAACCTTTCGCGTATTTTTTTCCGTCATCTGTTTCTTCTAGTTTGAATCAACACAACATGAAATCTTGCTTCTCAGCGGCTGCCAGTCTAATGGCGCTCGTCCTCCTGTCGGGAGAACAGCAGCTGATTGCCGACGCATACTTGGCGCCATCGATGCATTGTGGGATAAATGCTCGATCTAATTCCATCGGGGTTTCTACTCGATTATATGCTAGTGTGGAGGACAAGCAGAACAAGGTGGAAGACCATGTTGCTGCCGCAAGTGATCCAATGGTAGATACTGAAACGGAACGAAAGTACAAAGAAGAAATTCGCGCATTGTGTGCGGAACGAAATTTGCCGCTGGAAAAAGTCAAGAACTGTCGTGATTTGGCAGCCACCGCATCTTCTCCCATCAAACCTGGCCGTCTGTTTCGAACTGGAAGATTGGGAGATGCCACCGAAAAGGACCAAGTGTTGCTCTTTGATACTCTCGGAATTACCACGTTGGTCGACTTGCGTTCTCCAACCGAACTCAAGGATGATCCGGCTCTCATGTCCGACGTCTTTGATGGGTTCACAGACTTGGTTTGGATGGAAAATGGACGTCGTCGCGATGGATGTGTTCGACAGCTGGATCCTGGTGTGTCTCCTGTCGAAAAGAAAAAGCGTTTTAAGAAAGGTGGAGGTGTCGAGGTAATTGAGGCGGAGGATGAAATGTGCGAAATGGGATGTGATGATCCTAATGCTCTTCCTGCCCAAGAGGTTCTGAAGAAGACGGGGGGACGGAAAGAACGACACTTTGTGTCCTTGATGAATGAGTTCAAATATGTTCGTGGAACGGTGACGAAGCTTCGAAAGAGGGATATTGCCAAAGCCCTTTTCAAGGCCCCCGGTGCCTTTTTGAGCAAGCGCATATGGAACTCTTTGAAAAAGCCATTTATCACAGAGATTAACGCTGGGGGATTGATCATGTTGAATGAGCTGCTGTTGAGATTTGGTGCTCCGGGCATCAAATATGTCCTCGATCTTTGCGCAGAAAGTGACCGACATCCCGTCGCATTTTACTGCACTGCCGGAAAGGATCGCACCGTACGTTCCGCAAGCCCGTTTCTGTTTTGTGTTTCCTTGGTTCATTTATAATGGCTCACTGTTCTCTTGATTTCTTTTTTATGAAGGGCATGATCTCAGCTATCATTTTGAGCATCTGTGGCGTCAAACCAGAGGATATTGTGGAAGACTACTCCCTATCTGCCAATGTCTACGCAGAGATGAATGATCACCAAGCCATGGTAGGTGCATTGTCACAAAGAAGTCTTGATCCCAAGACATTTCTGGGAGCACCTCCAGAAGTGATGGCCGACACTCTGTTATCGATTGAAGAAAACTATGGCAGCGTGGAGGGATACTGTGACTTCATTGGATTCGGCCCAGAACAACGCGAAAAGCTACGAAAGGCTTTAACCGAATGAAAGTTACAACTTTGATAGGGCACGCATTGAAGATACATATAAACCGTCTATTCTTTCATCCAATTAACGAGGTAGCAATAAGTACAGAAAAATTGTATTGCATTTCGTATCGTTCTCGGGGTCGTCCCTGCAGGTGTGCTAAGTACACTTATTGGTGAAGCGTCATTTCCGTCCTAAAAACTTTATGGCTGTACGGGGGAAAGTTACAAGACCACTTCCTCCTTGGTGGACAGGATGGTCTCAATCGCCATTTCTCGAGTGGTATAGTGCTCTTCGTCATCACTGTCGTAGCCGTCTTGCAATTCGACATGGCGGCGCTTTTGTTCTCGGCGGAGTTCTCGCAGCTGGGAAAGGAGATCGCGATACTTCTTGCGTTCTGCCCGCTTTCCCTTGGTCTCTTCCAAATACAAAGCACGTTGGCGTTCCTTGTCTGCCTTTTCGAATTGCTTTTCGTAGTTTTTGAGATTCTTTTTCACCTTTTTGATTTCTTGCTTCGACAAGAGATTTTCTCGAGGTCGCCACAGCAACTGGTAAAATGTCTCAAACGACTGTTGGTACAACTGTTTGCCTTGGAATGACCACAGAATATAACCATTGTCCATGGCAAACTTGAAATGACCACCCTCGACAGGCTGGGATACACAAGTGGCAACAGTTCTTCCTGCAGGATCCCACAAGACCTTGTTGGCACGGTAATGTTCCTTGATAACGAGGGTCTTGCTGTTGACATCGTAAAATTCCAAGGTTCCCGAGGCAGAATCTCCCAAACTGGCCATGAGGATGGTCGAACCGGCTGGGCTCCAGAACAGGACGTTGCATTGCTTTCCTTCTAAAGTTTCAATCTTGTTCAATTCGGCGACAGTCGTCATTTGTGGCGGGCCCTTTTTGTTGCCACCCTTTTTGTTTATGGAGATGGTCGATTCGGGCACCTTCTTCATCATATCATAAAAGGAGACATCCACCTTGGTAGAGGATGGATTTTCCGCATGAATCATGGCAAAACGAGTTCCACGAGGTTCCCAAACCAAAGACATGACAGCATCCTTGATGTCCAACATTTCCACAGGTACACCTGGGTCATTGACACGAAAGAGTTCAATGTTGTTGTACAGTGTCTTTTTGGATTTCGTGTGTCGAGTGACCTTGACAGCGAGGAATTCGCCATCGTCGTGCCAAACCATGGAACACTTGGTGACGTTGAACAGGTTCTTTTGTCGAAGCTTCTTTCTGCTGGGGATTTCAATCAAATCAACGTGTGCGGGAGAGTTACTTTGTTCCGGGGACTGCAACAGTGAACGAAACGGAGAGAAAACAGAACGGAACGTGAGTTTGTATCGGCAAAAAAAACAGGAAATTTTACCTCCCATCATCCAAGTGCTGTCGAACAACGTACCCAACACGCCAAGATGTTGGCCTTGGGCGACCAATGGAACTCGTGAATACCCTCTGCTAGCAGCGACTTTTTATCCAACAGACGCATGGTGGGTGTGCTATAGATCGAAATGAGATCTTGTCCCATGCGGGCCAAGTAATTGTCATCGTGGGACCATTGGAAGGGTGGAGGTGGATTATTGTTTTTGTCCCCACGTGGGAAGTTATCGGGAAAGAGTGGAAAGGCACGCATCAACTTGCCGGATTGAATGTGATACACTTTGATGGCCGTTTCATCGTCCAGACGCATATTGTTGGTGAGGAGATAGTTTTCTTGCGGACTAAACATGACGGTCTTGACGTCAGGAGCAACAAAGCGGCCGACTTTTTCGTAGTCTGACCCCGACCACAAGATGACACCCCGTGCCGGTACCAAGGTGGCCAGGTAACTTCCCTTGGGTGACCAGTGGCAGTAGTATTCGCACCACGACACGCCTGCTTCCTTTTCCCGCTCTCCGGCATAGTCGACTACGGGATCGCTCTTATGATCGTACCAGTAGACAGCCGTCTCCTTTCCGTAACGGATGACAAATTGATCCCGCTGACTTGGATCTTCCAACCACGCCGTCGCATTGGGCTTTTCCACAAAGGGCGGTCGTTCCGGTTCTACAAACTCGGTTTCCTTCATCTTTTGAAGCTTTTCGGCTCGTACGTACGGCACAACGTTCAGCGAATGATTTTTGTCGAATTTGTATCCATCCAAGACTCCGATGGCATTTTTTGCTTCTTCGGGCGTTTCGTATTCACAGAATGCAAATCCTTCGGTGGTGCCCTTGTCGTTGTTGAACGGCATCAAGACGCCAGAAAATCCCGTGTCCTCGTTGGCGGCAAGGTTGCCAATACGTGATACTAGTTTCATGACGACCTTGGTGAGTTTTTCGAGCTTGGAATCTGGGACCTGTGGCAAGTTGAGGATGATAATGGCATTGTCAAACTTTTCATTGAGGGGCGGATAGTTGGGTTGCGGTTCGAGGGGAGTATCCGAAAAGTATCCGTCGAGCTCCTCCGCTTCGGCGGCAAGTTGATCTTCAATAGAAGTCATCGTGTTTGTTGTTTGGGGATGATGGAGGATGGTAGATTACTGTTTCGTTCCACTCAATTTCCTTCCCGACTGCCAGAAACAAAAGACACGGATCTAAATTGATGATGTTTGTTGTTATTTTTACTGACGCTGAGACTTCCTTGTTTTCCAACACAGACTGTGAGGCCAAGCCCCTCCCTTGAACACGTACAACGACCAGACGTTTGAAAAAAAATAAATCACGAATCACCCGTATGGGATTCGACTCAAGACCGTACTGCTCGAGCGATCGTCGGCGAGCCAAACGCGCGACCACAAATGCTCCTTCTTTTCACCTCACACACACACACTACCGGTACTACTACTACAGTTAGTTGTTCTCTTTTTCTGCTGCTTTTTTCAAGTCGTACGTAGTGCTCGTTCTCAAAGTTCACTGTCAACTCATCAAGTGCGAAGAATACGCCCCGAAATAAACCTGGAAAAAATCTCCCCAACCGTATCACAATCCTACCGGTAGTACATAGCTACAGCATCATTCCACACCACCCTACTACCTAGTACTACTACCGTAGTTAGTGCTTTGTTCAACTGTGGCTGCAACTGACCACAGAGAGAGAGAGAAAGGAACTTTGTTGTTGTTCTCATCGCTCTATGATAGCTAGAGTAGAGAAAAAAATATTGAACTCAAAACCACCCTTCGATTCAAAATAATAGACATTATGAATGCATCCAATGCCGCCTCTGGCATATACAAATCGTCCTCTTCTTCTACGACACTTGAGGACTCGAGTGATAAGAAAAGTATGGTACGACGCTCCTCCACCACAGATACCTCTGCGTCCAATGATTCCTTATCCGTCACAACAACAGGCGATAGAGGCAGCAATTTGTCATTGCATAAGAGCCATTCGGGAAGCAACCCTCTGGCTAACCTTTCCTCATCATCACCATCACCACCAACTGCAGCAGCAGCAGCTGTAGCATCAGCCATAACAACAACATCTGGAGCTCCGTATTTGGAATGCGATTACGATTTGAACCCTACCGTTTTGTATCAAGCCATCGAGGCAAAGCAATGGGAATATGCGCTGTCAATCTTTACCAAGAATGAACAAGACGATCAATCGTCCACCTGGGTTGTTCGGAAAGAAACCAACGGCAAGTTGCGATGGCGACTGTTACCCCTCCATGCTGCCGTCATTTTTGGATCTCCTCTCAGTTTGATCGAGTTGCTATTAACCGACTATCCCGCGGCGGCACAGTCCAAAGACGATCAGGGCATGCTGCCGTTGCATCTCGCCTTTCGAAACGAATCGCAATGGGACGTCATTGAAGAATTGTTGACGGCCTATCCCGCCGCGGCCTTTGTCTCGGATCGAAAGGGTCGGACGCCCCTGCAATGTGGCATTCGAGCTGGGAATAGTAGTAGTAGTCTTTTTTATTCCAGTGCCGCGTCCGTCGCCAGCGTCTCTACGACGGGCAATTCCAAAATAATAATAGGATCTTCTGCCACAGCATCACAGCCACACAAGAAATCCAACCTCAACAACTCGGTCGCAACGACCATATCCCGAACCAACACGGGACTGTCCGATTCTGGTACCGTGGCACCTGTGACGATGGCGGGGGCGACGGTACCTCCTCCTCCTCATTATCATCACAAGGCCATGTTCCGATCCGTCGTCAATGTACTGGACGTCTATTCGCAAATCGCCGTTTCGGGAGAACGAAAACGGGCCGAACAAGAGGCATGCACCCTAGCCAAGAGCAGTATCACTCAACTGAAAGATTCTCACATGAAGACGCTAGCAGCACTCAAGGCAGAATGGGAAAAGCAACAAGCTGAATCCCAACGACAAAAGCAAGAGTTGATGCAACAGAACGCGACACTGGAACAGCGCGTTCAGCTGTTGGAACAGCAGTTGGAACAAAAAAGTAAAGAGGAGCGGCGGTTACAAGCGAGGTATAGAAGACTAGAAGTGGCGTTGGAAGACGCCGAGGCACGCCACAACGAAAACAGTGCAAAATTCCAAATGACGCTACCAGCAATGCAAGAACGAATGCGGGAGGTATTAGATCACGTAAAAGAGATTGTCGCAGAACGAGATCAAATACGGTCGATATTCCTCAAAGACCATCCTCTGATTGCTGACGAACAGCAAGGAAAGGAACTGTCAATGATTGAAGATTTGGAGCAGATGCTGCGGATAGAACGACCGACAGCACACCACGGCGATGCAGATGAAAAGAAGGTTGACGATACTCCAATGTCTAGCAACAATCGATAGCGAGGTACTGGCGTAATGGCAACCAAAATAGACGAGGACCTTTTGACTATGGTGGTGGATCAACCAAAATAGACGAGGACCTTTTTGAGTATGGTGGTGGGTCAATGCTGACCCCCTAATCAATCATCAGGACACGCTTTTGCAATTCTAAACCAACTTTCAACCAGGATTACGAAAAACTTTTTTTCAAAATCTGTTGGTTTCAAGTATTATTTTATACTAAGAATGTAATTTATTTTTTTTCGTATGGATATTGTTGATCGTTGCACAAGCTCCATTCCTGAAGACATCGGTGGCCATTGCTCGCAGTGTGCGATGCAATCACATCACTACTAGTAATGTTTTATAGAGTCCATTCCAAGGGATGATGGGTTTTCCTCCAACTCCAACCATGTGGTTGATTGGAGATCGGTTCTAAGGAGGCATCGTTTGCAGGTTGTGTTCCGTGCAGATCCGTTGTCTTTGTTTTATTAGAGTCGGTTCAAGGGATGATACGTCTCCTCCAACTCCGACGAACTCAAATGTGGAAGAACTGCTGCAAAGTCCATGTTGTCTGAGCGACGATGGTGACTCCGGCGTCGTCCAAGTGGAGGACGTTGTGAATCCAACGGATTAACGTCGGTATCATCCACGTTGTGGGATGGCGCATTACTGAAAGTTTTTACCGGCTTGTTGTTGGACAAGAAAGATTGTTGCGGTAGTGGTTTTGACGTCTCCTTCACCCATTTTGCTTTACCTCCCATGGCGTCGTTCGAATCCGATGCGAATTTGGATTTGCTGTCGGCACTGTTAATTTGTATAGTCGAACTGTGCAGTGTCTTGTCAATACTAATGTTGCTAGCCGCCGACCGGTTTTGCGAGACGTCTTTGGACCGGAGTTGCCAAAAAGGAGAATCAGGAGGTGGTCGTGGAAGAGTTTGACTGATGTACATGTGATTCTTGATCATCTTGGCAAAATCTTTTATCGTTTTATGAGAGCGTTTGTTTGTTCGGACGTAGCGGTGTTGTGAATGAAGAGAGTTTTTATTTTTGTGAGGGTGAACGAAGACGACTTGTTCCGTTTAAAACCGTTTCGACGTTTTGAAACCTAAACGAAGGCTTGCAAAACATTCCACGGCATTCCGATTAACTGTGCAAGAGATGGGCGTGAACATCAGATACTGTTGGGAATTGATTTCCGATGCTCAAGTTTCCAAACCTCCACAAAACGAAATTAATAAAAGTGGTTTCAAAGATGGAAAACGGAAAACCTTTTCCACGCACCGGAGAAAAATGAAGTAGATATTGCTGGACTAGTTCGCCTTACGCGCGCACGGGGACTAAATAGAGTCTTCACACATTTTCGCCAATCCACTTCAGCGATCAAGAATGTTTTTACTTCCGCCGTCTTCTGCTGTAAGCGATCGCCAGTCTTCTTGTTCGAAATGCATTGTCGCACTACAGTAGAAGTAACAACGCTGTCACACGAACAATCAAGAGTGATATACCGTGTGACCGTCTTCATTGAGTCTAGTTGTTGTTACCCAGCCGCTTCTTGACGATGAGCGCCTCCGTCGTTCCTTCCACACTTCAGGTCGACTACGACAACAATATCACGGACCTTTACAATGCCATTACCCAATCCAAATGGGAAGATGCCGTTCGTGCCGCCAAAGAAAATCCTGATGAGGCCAAGACATGGGTGGTTCGGCACTATGAAGGCAACAATGGTGGCGAGAAGGAAATCATGTGGCGATTCCTTCCCATCCACAGCGCTTGTGCTCGTCAACCTCCTGCCTCGGTGATCACTGCTCTCCTGGAGGCATATCCCGATGGTGCCAAATGTGTCGATGATCAAGGAATGTATGCTCTTCACTATGCTTGCGGAAACCAAGCGACCCGTGAAGTCATCCGCTTATTACTTATGGCCTACCCCGATGCCGCGAAGAAGAAGGATCCAAGAGGAATGCTTCCTATCCATTATATTGCCTGTTGGGGACCAAGTAGTATCAGCGTCGTCGATATGGTATTGGTCGCCAATAGAGATGTTGCCGATGCTCGAGACGAAGACGGCAACACCGCTTTGGATTTGGCTAAGGACGGCGAATACCCGGAACGCGATGCAGTAGTGGCGGCTCTTCGCAGATGGTTGGACAACAACAACGGTACTTCCCGTAGCTTCACAAAGCCCAACAGAACACTGAGTTCCGTCGAGGAAAAGAAGGACGATGCAGATTACAACATGTACCCCATGCCGCGCAGCACTACCAACAGTAGCAGTACTCAATTCCACCATAACCACTACCTCGACAAGATCACCCAGCTGGAGGAACGAATCAAGGAGTTGGAAAACGAGTCCAAACAAGACAAGTACATCATCAACGAGCTTCGTGGTCAATTAAAAAGACAGGAGGGAGATGCTGACTTGTCTCGGCAACAATACAATCATGCCTGTGACGAGCGGGATGGACTTCGGCAAACATTGGCCGATTTAACGGAACAGCACGACAAATTCAAGAAACGATCTGAAATTCTGAGCGACCGACTTGGATCGATGAATGCTAGTCTGTTGACCATGATGGAACAGCAAGATGTTGTCCTTAGCGCTATGAAGGCTCGTGAAGAACAATGGGAAGCCTTGTCAGACCTTCGTCGAGGAAAGTTGAAGGAACTTGTTTCGTTGGAGGAACAAGAGACTGTGGAAGAAGTGGAACTTCGGTCTTGCCTCATGAAGCAAACCAAGGAAATGGAGGCCATCAAAGCAGTGATTGCTGCGGTGAGACATGCAGAAGAATACCGCTATTAAAGCAATGGAAAATTGATTGTTTTTTGGTCATTGTAGAATTGTAAAATTTCGAGATCGACTGGAATGGTGCTGAAGGTTGTTTCCAGGTATTAGACTGTTGTTATACTATTAACGAAATGCATACCATGTAATATGAAAACATAACTATTATTGATACTACCAGAACTAAGTATCATTTGAATGTGCTGTTGCGGTCAAAATTCATTCCTCAAATGGAAAGTTTTGATGCTACTCTACTAGTAGAGTAGCTAGTAGCCGGCGAGAGTACGGTAGTCTATAGTAACAAGCAGGGCAGGATTTGTTCTTCTGTAGGGAGAGTACGACTTGGGACTTTTTATGATACACAGTTACGACGTATTTTACAGTTTATATTTATTTACAGTTAGACAAGAGTAGAATGTCTGGGACATCCACCATCTTCTTCGTGCGCGCGCCAGTTCTGATGACAAAGGTTCAGGCTATCTTTGGTCTCGCCAACGCGACAGGCAAATGAAAACAACATCATCGAACAAAAACTTGATACAACTACTAGTCGTAGTCTACGAATACGCTTTGTAGCAGTAGTGATCTTGTCACAAACCTCTCATCTAGCTAGAGCTTCCACCGCGACACTTTTTTTGGAAATGTCCACTGTCGTGGACGTAGCCAGCTAGAGCGAGAGAAAGCTAGAGGTTTCTAGTAGACTGCTTAATACACGAATGCTTCTTACCGATCATCATGAGTCTGTTGTGGAGATTCCTGAACTGGACCTTCTCTCAAAAGTTTGTTGGAAACGAGGACCCTCGAGTATCAATCGAATTTCACATCTGGGAATGGAAAGTACGAATTCTCCCTCCTTCAGTGGCATTCATGATTCAGGTCATTTGGATTGTCTTTTTATGCATGATACTTGGGTGTGTTTTGTCAACACTACTGTTTTTCTGGGTGATACAGCCGAGCAGGAGAAACGATCCAGAGCCTACTAGGCAGCAACCGTCTAAGAAAACGACGTCGACACCAGCACCTTGCACGACCCAAGGTCTGTTGGTTGGTTTCGGCGTGGTGCTTCCCCTGACGCTCCTGATACCCTACCACGCCATCAATGAATTTGATATTCGCAATTTGGGGTTTCGACTGGCATGGGTCAGTTTGCCGATGACCATGATTTTAAGGACTTTTGAGGCCGTCTTTGGATTTACCTCTCCGCAACATTCACGGTCGCTTTGGTCGTTTGTTCGACATACTGGATTCGTGCTGCGACCACACTATACTGACAAAGGAGGCACGAAAGCCGCTACGCTTTCCTCTGTTTCGCAAATATTGAAAGAGTACCTCTTCTGGGTGGCTTTTCTGGCGGTGGCGTACCATTGCTTCGCTTCCGCTAACTTCTGTCCTTTGACTCGCCTGGTAGGCACAGAATTTGAAAGTTCCCGCATCGTCTACTGGGATGCACCCCACATCTATGACATCTTCTTGCAAGCTTGTTTGATGAATGTCACCTTGTCCTTGAGCATGACGGGTGCCAGCGCTCTTGGAAGTCTCTTGACTGGTGTGCAAATGGACGACAAGGTGACGCAATATCCCATGTTCCTGTCCGAGTCGGTCTCGGACTTTTGGGGCCGTCGATGGAACAATCTCATTCATGTCGCGTTGAAGCAAGGCGTGTATAAACCCGTGAGACATGCTACTCAAAGCAAGAGTTTGGCGTCATTGGCTGCTTTTGTCGTCAGTGGGCTGTGTCATGAATATGTGTGGATGATGCTATACTTTCCCACATCCGCACAATTAGCAGCAGAAAATGGCAATGAGTCAACATGTTGTTTGTCCTGCTACTGTCAATCTTGGACTGGCAAGCAACTGATTTTTTTTGGATGGAACGGTGTTTTAGTTGCACTCGAATACTTACTGGGTGATCAGGTTTCTCGTTATTCCCAATGCCTTCCTCGAGTGATGAGATCTCATTTGATCGTCCTCCTCGCACTCCCGGTAGGGCATCTTTTCACGTACGATATCACTCACGCAGGATATTTTGACCACCTTACAGCTGCTGTACCTGCCATCAGTGTGACTGGGACCCCATCCAGGCGTCTGTCAACGAGCGACCCATCGCTTCTTAGCACTGCAATTGGATTGTTGGCCCTCTCGGGGACATTTGCCGAAAAAGACGAACTTCCGTACGACAATCGACAATTGCTAGGGTTGCGCGGTGGGATCGAAGGATCACTTATTTCAAGTGGAACTGGACGAAGTCAGACGGCTTCTGAGATACCAGTCGCAAACATTACCATTCCCCTCCATTTTCATTCAGGAAGTCACCACGCTCACATGTACATTGGGTCCCCTCCACAGAGACAGACGCTCATTATTGACACGGGCAGCAAGGCAATGGCATTTCCTTGCAAGACATGTAAAAAGTGCTCAGCCTGTTGTGGAAACCACGCCAGCCCGTACTTCGACCCAGAAGTTTCCACAACACACCGAGTGTCAAAGTGTGGCAGTTGTTTGTTGGAAGGAATTTCATCTTGTTCGTTGTTCAGTGATCTATGCACCTTCTCTCAAAAGTACACGGAAGGCTCGTCGTGGACTGCCACGGAAGTGGAGGATGTGGTTTGGTTGGGAACGCCAGACGTTGTTGAGAGTTTGGAAGATCACATGGGAACACTGGCAATTCCATACTCCTTTGGATGTCAGACTAGTAGCAAGGGACTATTTCGCAAGCAATATGCCGACGGCATTTTGGGTCTATCCATACATGACTCTTCTTTGATCAGAGCTTTATATCTGGAAGGTTTGATTCCGCGAAACGCCTTCTCGCTTTGCTTCACTCACGTAGGTGGGCATCTGTCACTGGGAGGGTCACTGCCCGTCCCAACGCAATACATGGGAGGTATGACGACAACTCCTATTACACATGAACATGGATATTATAGCGTCGAAGTCGTTAGCCTGTCTATTGGCGAGAAAATCATCATTAGCAAAGACTTATACAGTGACCTACTGGACGACATGAACAGTGGAAAGGGATGCATTTTTGATTCGGGTACAACTGACTCGTTTTTCCCTTCAAGTTTGAGGAAAGTTGTGGGTGATGCTGTAATGGCATACAGCAGCAGTTTAACAGACTTTTCTACTAACATGCGACGGCATACTTACACCTTCGAAGCGTTTCAAAGGTTACCATCCCTGACGATTGGCTTTGCCAACAATGCCAATCTCACCATATTACCGGACCACTATATGGAAGGCGTCCCGGTTGATGCATCTACGGGTCGAGCAGAAGTTTGGGAAAAATCCATCCCTTTGACCAATCGGATATATCTGGATGAAGCCAGGGGAACAGTTCTAGGTGCGAATGCAATGTACGGTCATGACATTGTCTTCGACGTGCAGGGACACCAAATTGGTATCGCAACCGCTAATTGTCATTCAAACACGATCAGCAGTCAACTCTGACTGTAATGAGATAAGTGTTTAGCCATGATTAATACCAAAAGTTTGAATGTCTGCTTACAGTTCATACAATTATGTCTTTGCTGGTGCGGTTCACCTGTACCTGCGACTAGTAGTAATCGAGTAGGAATTTATAGTGGAATTCATTGATTCAACCAAGCTTGCTACACGCTACCCGGCAATCCTTCATCCTGTAGAGGCAGGTTCATATAGTCCAATCATGTGTCCGTCGGGAGACCGAAGAGCAGCCATTTTGCCATGAGCGGGATATTGGATGGGCCCATCCAATGTTCCTCCAAGCTGGATACACTTGGCAATGCACTCGTTCATGTCTTGCACGTGGAACTGCAATATTGGAGAGTACCCTGTGGTGACTTGAGATTCTGACGTGACCACTTGCAAGGAAATGCTGAGTTGTTGATGAGACGGTTGATTGGTACGAAGATCAGCCCAGTTGTCTGTCATTCTTGCTACCTGCAATCCAAGTCCACTTGTGTAGAAATCCAGAGCTTTGGCAAGTCCATCTCCTGGTCGCACCATCAGAACGACTCGGGATAAGTAGGCTGCCATCATTTGACGCAGATGATCAGCAGGAATTTGACCGCGTCCTTTTTACTGTTAGTTTCAAACAAGATTTCTCAAATCTTGACAGTTGTCGTAAAAAAAAATGAGCAAAACAGGCCGGAATACAATGGGTAGTGCGACTGTCCAGGAATGTTTTTATGAACGGAATGAAGTTCGGTCTTACGACTACTAGAATGTCGCACCGGCCATTTGGCTGGCTATGTATCACGGGGATGTCAATGTGGATTTAATGTATCATCCGTCACCTCTAGCTAGAGAGGCAAAGGCTTGAACAGCGGTTGACACTGTCTCTGTTGAATCCAGTACGCTCAAATTGAACGGCACAAGAATGTGTTTACAGTTAACTTCGAAATTGTAAACGTCGTAGTTTTGCATCAGAACAACGGTGGAGAATTGGTCAAAAGGACGACTATCGGAGCGACTCAGAGTGGTAGTGATTACGTAGCAATAGTGTACGTTCGACTACGGTACTGCTACCGGGTAGTCTCTGTAATCTAAAAATATTTCACGTCATAGCAAAAATCGAAATCGCTAATAACAGTAAACACTTTAGACCCGAGGTCGCGAAATATCCATTCACTCACAGTCAAGACGGTACGGTGTTGCAATGTTTCGACTCTTGCACAAGAGTGAACTGTCACCTGTCACTCTGCTAGACTTCTAGCTACCGGTAGACACGACTACTACCTAGCTAGGTAGTACCTGGAGTAGTAGATGATGTGTGTTTCGAAACGAACAGGACCCAAGCCATGAATGCAGCCATGTTGTCCTCACAGTTGCACCACATCCCCTACCGAACAACTGCTGCTGTAAATATTGCCAGCCTTCACGGATAAGACTTTCAGTTCACCATTCGAACTTTTCAAGAAACCTGACATACTACGTACCTATCCGCCGTCTAGATGGATATCCAAGAAAATTATGGAATCTTCCTTTTTATCGTCAGCCTCACAAAGTCAACCGGACGAAAAATTCGGCCAGTTGTTATCCATGGGATACCCCGCTCACCAGTGCACCAAGGCGCTTCAAGTGGCGGAAGGTGATCTAGAACAAGCTGTGGAATACCTTTTGATGGGAGATGGGTCCCAACGAGCGTTTCACTATTCAGCCACCGAAATGATTTCTGATGGCGGAGCAGATGCGACTGCTCATACGGCAGAAGCTCCGCAAATCGACCAAGAAAATGAAGATTTCGTCTCACGAAGAGGTAGCTTGATATTTCCTCTACAATCTACGCATCGATGCGAGACTCCATTACGAAGATCTCCTCAAGTGCAGCCCGAAGAACTTCTCTTGATCATGGGGTACTCGGAAGACGAAGTAACGCAAGCTTTGCGAGTGGCAGAAGGTGACTTGGAACAGGCCATAAACTTTCTTCTGATGGGAAACTCTCGACAAGGCTTTTTGCTGGATGTGGAGCATTTTAGTAGTGAACACAGTGTTCAGCGCAATATGAACATATCCACCGGTTGTGGAATTGGTTCAGATAATCCTGTGACACAAATCGTTCGGAGAGAAATGACAGGCCCGTGCGTTACTTATTAAAACCTTATCTCTAAGAAAAGAACTCCAAAGAACTCTAATGGTGTAATGGTTATAAGATACACGTTTCGATTAAATGCCACGCTTCCGTTGAATGATCCTTGACTCTAATGATAGAATACAAAGGAACCCCTAATGAAACGTTCGTTAACACATCCACGTCTCAAAATTTTTTTTCTTGAGGGCAATATCCGCAAACAAAATTCAAATATCCGCAAACAGGTTTTTCCAATAACCTTATATCCGCAAACGATCCGCAAACAGGTTAATCGGAAATCTCAATATCCGCAAACACGCAAACAACTTCCCAAACGGGGGAAAACTTCCCCCACTATTGATAATAGGGTTAAGAATAGTGATTCAAAGTATGCATTCAGTCTTGTTCACACCCTAAACGCCCTGCTACTTTATTGGAAGTTAGCCATTCTTCTACTTCATCTTCTAGCAATACATCTTCAACGAGAACATGATACAGTGGCTTATCAGTTTCGATTTGGTACGGGCAGATGACGCAGATGGCTTCAAAGACAGACTTGAACTTTCCAATTGAATGCCGGAATCGACAGTCAACAGAATGAAAATTCTTGATGAGTCCATTGAACTTCTCGTGTCTCTTGAGCGCCCTTGCTTTGAACCGTCTAACTGGACGACTGTCGTGTATATTGGGCGTGCTGCAGTGGTGGATGTGGTCTGATCCAGCATACCCTCCATCAGCAATGCACATCTTTTTCTTGGCAATGAGCATAGCCTTCAACCCATCCTCCTTAAAAAACTTCAGATCGCTCTTGCCCGCAGGAAATGGACCGTTCATCCATACAAGTCGATTGGAGCCTATAGATATTCCAAGCTCGTAACAAAGTCCAGCATGATTGTATTTGTGAGAGAAATAGCTCGTGTCTTTGGAGAATTCCTGGTGAGTTGGCTCTTGGATCCAACAGTGAACTCCATCAACTGTGATAGCCCAAATATCGTTACCAAAATTATCCTTTGGCCAGAAAATTTTCTCCGATTGAAGTGCCGCAATCCGATTGATCCAAAACCAAATTTTTCTTCGACTCCAGGAGGGACAGTATTGAAAGGTTGCTTCTCGTTGCCGCTCTGTAGGGTAGCACTTCAAAAAATGCATAGCCATGAGGAAGAATCTCACTTTGAAGTTTGCCTTCGACGACACTCTTGCAGCAGGAACTCTTGTGCGTTGCAGGTCTTCATATATCATGCTGCAAACAAGAGGAGAAGAACCATAGTTGGCAATGAAACGCTCATCGTTTGTTTTCTTATTCGACTTGCTGACCTTTTTCCCCTCGAATCTGACTGTGGTACTCTTCTCTGCTAGACCAGAGATCAAATTTCGACATCTTACCGTGCAGTTCATTTTTGATGTCCTCTTCTAAGAGCTTCTGTGCAGCAGAGCCTTGCCACTGGATATATCCTCCATGGGAATATAAAGAGACTGGGTGGCTTGAAACATAGTTCTCGTACGCCGTACGCACGTCGATCTATCTCCGATCGTGTATTCATAGCACAAATAGTTTTTCGGAGCGACTTCAATCTTCCATGAAATAAACCAAAGTCATACTCAGCGTACTCCGCGTGCATTGAAAAGATATCTTCAAGACTGAGCGATAAGTCGTCCTTTGGATCCAAGGGTACTTTATTATCCATGATGTCTTGGTAGAGCAGTTGCCGAGCCCTGCTGTGCTTCCATTTGATAGCTGGCTCCTTTTTCTTTGACATCATTGCTTCGGCTTTATCAATGGCATCGCCATCATGTTCTTTCTTTTTGTCAGCTTCAAAGAAGAAATCATCAATGCCCCCTTCACTGTCAATCCGAACATATCGAGCATTCGAATGGTAAATTTTCTGTTGGTCATCTCCATCTAGATTGAAGCGGAAGCACAATCGATGTCCCTCATAGAAAAATTCTTTCAAAACAACAATGCTTCCGTGGTCTTTTTCCTTTGACAAGCCTCCATTGGGCTTCATGA
Source organism: Nitzschia inconspicua (assembly GCA_019154785.2). Taxonomy (NCBI): domain Eukaryota; phylum Bacillariophyta; class Bacillariophyceae; order Bacillariales; family Bacillariaceae; genus Nitzschia; species Nitzschia inconspicua. The sequence goes on from JAGRRH010000017.1 coordinate 1,152,859, forward strand.
ACCGAGTAAGAATAGTGCATTTTGCCCCAATGCCGGGGAACAGCCTTTTTTTCTTCGCCATCGTCACACTTGAATAGATGTCTACTACATTGGCGCATCGACAACAACGTTCTTCGATCGCAATAAAAAGTACTCCGTCCTACAGTACTTTGTAAGAATTGCAATATTATTTTTATGATTTACCAAATATTGAATTAAACTACAGATTTCTTTGTGCAATTACATATTTTGAGACTCCCCTTAAATACAGAGGGACGATGCTCCCCCGGAATATCCGCAAACAAAATTTCGATCCGCACACATATCCGCAAACGATCCGCAAACAAAATATTAACCCGCAAACATATCCGCAAACAAAATTTTGAAATCCGCAAACACATACACAAAAAATTATACACGACTGGGTTCGATAATTTTTGACAACTCTATTAGGGTTTAAAAAGCAAATAAAGGTCATAATTCATTAGGGTTAGGGGTTTTCCCAATATGATGTCCGGAATATTTCACGCTGGAGCAAGTCAATTAGGGTTAAAATAGAAATTATGGGTTTAATAAATTAGAGATAAGGTTTATGAAAAGTAACGCACGGGCCAGATGGTACCAATGATATAAGAGCCTTACGTACCAATCTTGCTACGACTCGACCTCCGTCAAGTACCGGTGATCCACTTCCATATACTGGGCCTGAATCGAAGATTGTCTCCACGCAATCATTCTTGAATGTTTCTGCGGCCAGGCCATTTTGTACGTGTTTCGCTGGGAGCCGATTTCTGGATGATGGGGTGGTGGCGGCTCCATTTCTCAATAGCATAATGGAATCAGGAATTGAACTGTACCGAAAGACCAATCGTCCGATTTCGATTGACAAAGCTCTGAACAAGTACGGTAAATCTCACTTTCGAATCCGAACCAGTAAAGACCCGAAAAAAGGCATGCACATGGAGAATGATCTCCAGCATGAGACAAGCATTCGCAAGCTGTTTGCCAACTGTCGTAACGAACAAGAGGCAGGATGGCAAGTGGTACTACTGGGGTCGTGGGTGACTCTTTTTGTATATGTTTACCGCCTAAGGGTTCTGGAAGCAAGTTTTGGTTCTTTGACTTCTCTTATCACTCCAATGTTCGGACTCGGGGAGCGTACGCGCTAGTACACAGCAGTCTCTTGCAGATGGATGAAACTGTGGAATCCGTCGTTGGTTCTATTGGACGTCGTAAAGGGATCGTGCGTGTCCCCTTCTCACTCTATTGCGTACAGAAACAACGCTAGCTACCCAACATGCTAAATCTGTAAATACAATCAATCAGTACATAACATTATAACCTTTTTAGTCTATAACTCTTAATAGTTGATTCTGGTACGTCTTTCGGGGTTAATGGCCTGTGGTGTACATGATCACCACACTTTTGTGAAACGTCAATTGAAAACAAACATCACAGATATCACATATAGCATGGGGACAGCGACGACGTCCCCATTATAGTTCCGCTCAAAAACAAAGGTACCGTCATGCAAACAAAATAGCATGACGGTACACAGCAGAAAACACGATTCATTTCAACACAATTAATTTTGTGTCAAATCTCCCGGTCGTCATGTGGGCTTCTTCAGTGGGTGAGACTCTCCGCTTTCGGTCAGGTTGGCAAAAAATTGCTTTTGTGCTCTGATGAGCTCGCTCATGACATTAGCAGAGGATGAGTCGTTTCCATCAAAAGATGTGGCGACAATATCAGAGGTGAAGGAGGTTTCAGAAGATCTTCGTGTTTTTTGCGTTCCACCCCTCCGGTGACTGGCACGGCTGGGAGAGGTGCTACTTCGGCGACCAGCTTTTTCTTCCTTCTTCTTTTCCAACTGTTGTCTCTTCCAAGAAGCAACCTTGGTACGAAGAGCATGAGAAGCCTTGTCTCGCGCAGTGACGTCCGAGATTTCCTCCCATTGACCCTCCTTGTACTTGAGGAAACGGCCACCTGCATGTTGAATGCTCGCGACAATTTCCTTGGTCATGATCATCTTCTCCTGCTTGCTGGTAGCAGCATCGTATCGTGGAGCGTAAATGTCCAAAACAACTTGAAAGCGTCGGTTGCCGGTGTGGCTTGCACATATACGAGACTGTCCACACAAGACGTCAAACTTTCCGGGCATACCAAGTTGAACAGGTCCCTTATCGTTGCTCTTCTTCTTAGAGGAGCAAGAAGCAGAGGCATTCTTGGAATTTTTCTTGGCATTAGAAGAGCGCTTGGTAGTTGGCTTCTTTGTGGATCCTAAATCGTCGAGAACACGAGCGGGCGGTTCGGCATCTTCGTCAATTATCATCTCGACTCCTTGATCTTGAACATCGTCAAAAAAGAAGTTATCAATGTCCTCCTCGTCCATCAAGGCAGTAGCAGCAGTGGCTGCACTGACGCTACTGAGCGTCTTTGTAGAGAGAGGTCGTTGTTGTTTGTTATGTAGATGATCCATGTTGATATCACATTCACCTTGTATGTGGTGGTAATCCTCAACTGGCTCGTCTTCGAGGGCGCTTAGAAGGCAGTGCTCTTCAAAATCAGTTGAGTCCATCATCGTGAATAGGTCTGGAACCATTGATGGATCAATGTTATTGTTGTGAGAAGTAATATTAGTAGAGTAGTAAGTAGTGATGGGTAGATTTGTTCTTCGCGATAGTTGGGACTCGGTAGTTGTCTCTTATCGCTGTGATAGATTGAGACAGGGTTGTGTATTCTTTCCCTTTTTCTCCGAGAATGAAAAGTGAGGAGGTGGAATGACTTATTTGTGAGTTTGTTGAACCGTCCTCTTTAGAGGTCGCATTAGCGGATTTTGAGGCACGACTGTCTTTTTGACCTAAGTAAAAGGCCTTGCCGCCTCATCACCTCGAGGTGGATTGCCTCCACGAATCAGAGACGGTATTGATACAAGACGTTCATACGGAGAACAGTAAGATTGATGGGCTGACGCGGAGCAGGACCTTTGAAGCAAGTCGTACGGGATATTAGTACTGGTAGGTAGCAGTAGAAGTCCGACAGGTCAAACACGTCTCATTTCGCACGATCTGCTATGCCCTGTGGCAATTATGATGTCATCTTGGACAATACCAGTTGGCACGACAAGCGTGACAAAAGAACTTACAGTCACATTAAATGTTCGAAAACTCTTTGGGACCATTCCTCGTTAAAATTGAGGCACTACAAACGCAAGATCACGGAGTGTGGCTTGACATTACAGACCTTCAAACTAAAAATCTGTGGGACTTCGTCCTTCCGGAACCACGAGTCAAACAACTGAAGGCTCTATTTCGTATGATAGGTGCAGTTGATGACATCTACATCCACACGAAGATGCGTCGACCTCCACCTCTTCCTCTCGTAACAAGAAGATAATGACTGAAGGTTGCAACCACGAGTCAATTGTTGTCGTGGACAAAGTTGGGCTTCTCATTCTGCCTGCAATACCATGATTACTTTCATCACACTACGTAGTAGGGAGAGGTCGAGTTTGGCAATTGTCCCATCTCTCCTTTCCGATCCAAATTCGCAGTCGTGAAGGCACTCTCTCAACGATAGTCGTCGATTATTGCCTTCCAAAGTATACCCGCCGTAGTACAGTCTTGTAGCAGGCACCAATGGCCCTGTTTTCTTCTCTTTCACGAAGCTTTGGCCAAACATTTCTTTACGTATGTTTTTACTTCTAGCGAGTAGGTCGTACTGTAGTACAAAGAAATTCCGCCCTAGTACTTTGTAGCAACACCGCACGGAATGAACACAGAAACTATCATGTTTTATAATTCTTGATTTCTTTATACGACTTTTGCATGTATTTCTTTTCAAGGAGGTACCTTCTGTTCCAAAAGAGACAACTTCACTCGCTTGCTTTTAGAAATCTACATGTCGAAATACTGATCTGGAATCTATTGAGCAATCCCTGCTTCAAACAATGCCGCATACTACAATTCCAAACTACAAAGATGGGTAGGAAAATCAGGCTAATTGGGATAAGATTCTTCGATATTTACCGGATTATTATGTTGATCTTTAATACACAGTAAGGAGTACTAATTTTCTTTTCATTACATTGATTAGCATCCTTCAGCACCGGCTGAATCTTCCTATCAAGTTCTTTTTTGGGGGTACCACCATTCAATAACAATTATATTACTATGCTGCGTGGAATATATGTGATGGATTTCCTCTTTTACTGCCCTTCACCTATTGACCTCAATAGAGTTGAATGGGAATCAAAAAATTCAAAGGTTTGGATCCATGCTTTCTTTTACATCGGTTACTATTGTAATCATTCTAGCATTAGATGTTTGGTGTTGTTGAAGCTAGTCTGCGAATCGTCAACTATGACCTTGTCATCATCAACATTCGTAAGACCACCAGCATCCTCAATAAGAGATTGTAAAATGCAAGAATAAGACATGTTCTTCGACATGCCCTGTATCCAAACGCAAAACCTTCCATGACTTTGGATTCAGTGCATGGCTTGTAACTGGTACACATTCTACGCTATCTTCGAAGCAGGGTAGGATTTGGGACTTTCTGGCATTTTTGTTTTTTGTGATGTACTGAATTTGGAATCAGTACAATTTATACAACAGGAATTCAGATTGTTCCCCCCCTAATCACCGCATTGGAGCTCTATCTGCTTTGATATGAACATCTTCATGTTTTTCTTGAAGACAACTGCCAAGAGTGTATGAATCAGATCATGAAAAAGGTAAGATCATTGTGATGTTGGATATTACGTACTTCAATACCATTTAGCACTTGAATAAGTATGATACGTCATACCGTAATCGATCTACGGTAGAGGCGTATCATAGTATCATACCTGTCGCGATCCGCAGTATGATACAAAGTAGCTGTAGTGTGGGTAGGTACCGGTAATCTAGTACCGTACTCTAGTACCGTAGGTAGACGACCGTACCTTCTACTACCAGTAGCTATTACCGTACTCGGAGTACCGGACTGTTGTACGGTACCTACCGGTAGCTACGGTAGTTAGAAGTGCAAACATGAACAGTCGTCTCATCAGAATGAAGAAGAATCACTCACTCTGTCAATCGAATCTCTGAACGTACATAGGCTTCGCCTGTGGGGGGGGGGGGGGGGGGGGTCCAAAAGTATCAACTGCGTGCCGTAGTCGTACTCCTTCTACTACAGGTAGTACCGGTAGCTACGGAGTAGGTAGTAGAGTACGTAGTCCGAAGCATCGGGAAAAGCTTCATCCTTACGAATGTAGCACGACTACGGTAGTACGTCGTATCCGTCGTGCTGTTGATGCGAGATTGTAAGAAAGTATTTTTTCTTGTTTCTTGATCGCTTCCTTCACACAAACACAAAGTCGTATTACTACCTAGCCACATCTCTATATCAACCTAAGTTCCAGACAAAATGGGGAATCATCCAGTCACAGCCAAGAAAAGTGGAGAAAATCGTGGTAGCTTGCACGACAACTTGATTGCCGAGAACTTTAAGTTGGGAGATAAATATTCCACAGATCAAGATTTGGGCGCGGGAAAGGCCACCCAAATCAAGCGTGGACAGCTCAAAAGATTTACAAAGTCGACACAAAATACCGGCGTGGCCATCAAACTGTACGATGGCACGGTGCAATCCGGCTCCAATCTCAAGACGGAGGCCATGATTTTGTCGCAATGCGATCATCCGAACATTGTCAGACTCTTTGAAGTGACCAAAGTGAATGGACAAATGTCGTTGGTTTTGGAGCTTTGCGATGGTGGATGTGTTTTGGATCGCCTGCCTTACAAGGAAAGCCAAGCCAGCAATATTGTGCGACAAATATGCTCAGCAGTGTAAGTACTCTGTGTGAGACTGCACGGTTTATAACAAACAGAACGACGTCATTTCTGATGACCCTTTTCGGTTTTTAATTGAAACATTCAGCTCCTATTTGCACTCGAAGAATATGATGCATCGCGATATTGAATGTTCAAATATTTTATATGCCAGCAAGTCAGAAGATTCCGAAGTGAAGCTGGTCGATTTTGGGTCGGCATGTGAGCTTCAAGTCATTCCTGGACACAATGGCGCCTTTAGGTTCTTAAAGGAGAAGACTGGATCGCTTCACGTTATGGCTCCCGAAGTGATTCGAGGAAAGTATGGTCCGAAGGCGGATGTCTGGTCTTTGGGCTGTGTGGCATATGCTTTGTTGAACAATGGCGAGCATCCAATCAAAGGGCAGACGAAGTGAGTCGAGTCGTTGACAGCTGCATTATTTTCATGGAACTCATTTCACTTGGGGGCCTCACTTCAGCGTCTGTTGTTTCCCTCATTTAGAGATGAGCTGGAGCGCAAGATATTACAGGGGTCGGTAGACTATCGCGGGTGGGAGCATTCCACTTCGTCCAAGAATTTTGTTCAGGCGACTTGCAATGTAAATGCGGGAGTACGATTGTCTGCCGCCGCGGCGCTGATTCATCCATGGTTGTTGTCAGCACAAAAAACTTCCAAGAAAACGTTGCCCATCGAGCTTGTCACAAGCTTTTCCTTGTATCGCATTTCTCCACCATTGAAACGGATTGCACTGAACGCCTTGGCAAGAAAAACGAAATCATCAAGGTATCGGGAGACATTTGAATTCATCAACAAGTCGCATTCGGGTATCATCAGCAAGGAGGAGTTTATGGAAGCCTTTAAGAATTCTGGCAATTCAGATGAAGAGCTGGAAGAATTGTTTGACAAAGTAGACATTAACGACAACGGAGGCATAACGTACACAGAATTCATTGCCGCGACTTTGGAAACTGAAGGAGAGTTGGAAGAAGCCCAACTGCAAGAAGCATTTGCATTGATCTCATCGAACGGCCGGTATATTACGAAAAAGGATATCGAGGATATTGTAAAAGAGTCGCTCAAATCACAGAATGAGTTAGAAGTGATTAAGAACAAGTTTGAGGTGCAAATGAATCGTCTTTCCAAGAACCACAAGAAAGAAAAGATACATTATGAGGACTTTGCACAAATGTTTGAGCACGGCTTTGATGCACATAGAAGTATGGATGCTATCATCGAGACAAGTCTCAACGAGGAGCAACTCAACCGGATGAAAGAAGATGACAAGATTAAGCATCTTGCTGCCATTCGTGAACAGTCCGACAGTTGATAGGGTGACAGCATCCAAACTTTGAACTACAGCGAACATAATATAATCTTTTACATGCTTCATAAGTTTAGTTATGATGACGTCTTACAGATGGAATGACCGTTTCCAGTCGCTTCGTATTGTTGGATTTGTCAACATTAAAACATCTACGAAAATACGTTCTGCTTTTCCGATTTACGTTGTGCACATTTTAATGCGCGATAGCAAATGGAATGATAACCCCACATTCAAAAAGCGATGCGAAGGACTCGCATTATTTGGGAAGGAGCCGTTCGGGAGTTCCACTGGGACTATCGGTATGGGAGGGCATGTTTTGGGACGATAGAACCTTTTCTTTCTTGGTGACAGGATTAGAGAAGAAGTACACCGACACCAGAATCATGGAGGCTCCAACAGAAAATTGTGAGCTCAGGGGTGTTCCAAACAAGACAGTGGACACAGCGGTTGCAAAACACACACTAACACCCGTGGCCAAACCCTTCAGTACGTTGTCGGCGTACTTGATGACGGCTGCCACCAAAAGGCCACCGCCAGCTTGCAGACCAACCAAAATCCATACCCACGATGTGAATCCATGAAAGTATGGCTTAGTGATAACTTCGGATTTGCCCATGTTGGTCCACCAACCTTGGAGCATGGCCGTCCAAATGGTGAAGAAGGCCAGTTGAAAATTTCTCATCCACACACTGACTGGCTTTTGCTTTTCTCCTGACGAGGAAGTCTTGACGACCTTTTCAAAGTACACACCGGCCAAGGCACTGGACAAGCAAGCAATGGTGACAGCTGTCAAGCCCAGCACCAAGGACTGCGGTGCTTGGTCTCCGACGCTTTCTGCGCTGCTGGAGGAGCTGCCACCCGATTCTCCCAAAACAACAACAGCCACACCGACACTCAATACAACCAGGCAAATCCACTGCTGGAACGAGTACTTGCGATTGAGCATAAGGACGCTGACAATGGCCGTTGTGACGAGCTTTCCTTGATAAGTCACTTGAAAGACAGGAGCCGTCAAGTTCGAGAGGGCAGTGTACAACAACGAGTTTTGTACCAGATACAATAATGCAGGAATCATAATCTTGAGGGCATCCCACGGCCTTTCGATACAGTTGGCTTTTATAGACTGTACCAATCCTCCGTTGGTGCTAACGTACTCAAACATGCAACTCAGTACGAGTTTCCCGATTTCGGTGACCAAGATCAAGTGATTGACGACGTACAAATCATCGACGGGGACACTAGATCGAGTATATCGACCAACGAGGACTGTAGCGGAGTTCTGCAGGACCATTCCTGTCAAAAGAATCAGCTTGAATGCTGGAGTTGAAAAGAAGTCTCCTGTCTTGGACATTTTGCTGTTGTTGTTTGTTTGGACAAGACGTTCAGAAGGGATTGCGAAAGATCGTCGTTTTACAGTAGTCGAAAAATTTTCGCAGAGTTTACTGGTTCCTCTGGGGAGGAGTTGTGAAAGGTAGAAGAATCTCAGGAAGTTGCCTCTTGAAAGACTGAACATTAGCCACTGCTGTGGCTAAAAGATGAGGATTGTGCCGTTGGTTGGAGTTTGGAGTGGTACAATTCCAGTGGATTAACTGTAACATCGCCTGCATCCGACGGTCATTTTCTGGGGGACACGTGAGAGATTCATTCCTTCGAAAAAATTCATGATGCGAATGTGGGGCCCGGGTGACGGGGCTTCAACTTTTGCCCATAACGGTTTTTACGGCTGTACAGGTAAAAACTTGGGGGACTGGAAGAGGGGATCCCTAAAAATAAAAGTAAACGTTTGATACCGTACCATACTCACAGTTCAGTACCGTATTCATCAATCTCTTGAACACGACAAATTAACTGTCATATTGCAGCATAAAAACTGCTGAAGTGATGACCACCAACACCCAGAAATGACAGCCATAAAACATTACGAACTGCACTACCGGCAGTCGTATACCGGTACCTATCATACTTACTGTTAGTAGGAGTACTCCGAGTGTTCACCAACCTTGTAACTATGAGTATAAAGCACTCTCTACCTACAACAGTAGATGTACCGGTAGTATATTCCATGATAATAATAATAATACTATGAAATATGTCTTTGTAACTCATATTTTTACTTCGAAGTAGTATAATTTTATTGATGATAGATCACCACCAGTTGCCGGACCATGAAAAGGGGATGGCTGATGACATTTTTAATCCAAGAATCACGCTAAAATTTAGTAGGCCATACGTTCCTTGACACTGGCTGGGTCCACCTTGCCTTCCTTGAAACGGTTGGGATCCACCTTAGGTGGCTTGGGAGTTTCAAACAAACTCGTCTTGCCGAGGGGTCCTTCGCAGCTGACTTGACCGTTCATGGGGAGGGATCCCCATTTACCGACTGGTGGCAGCTTGTCTTTCTTCATCGATTCCATCAGTTCAATCATGGTCTCCTTGCTCAAGCACTCGTAATAATCATCGTTGATTTGTACCATGGGGGCGTTGGCACAGGCACCCAAACATTCAACTTCCAACAAGGTGAACATGCCATCCTTAGTGGTTTGTCCGTTCTTAATGCCCAAATGATTTTCAATAGTTTGCATAATTTCTTCGCTGCCACAAATCATGCAGGGGGTGGTGCCGCACACTTGCAAAAAATACTTGCCGACCGGCGTTCGGTTGAACATGGTGTAAAAGGAGGCCACTTCGTAGACACGGACGGGAGCAACGTGACAAATTTGTGCCACCTTATCCATGGCAGCCAATGGTAACCAACCGCCATTTTGACGCTGAGCCAGATCCAACAGGGGGATCATCGCGGCTTGGCGGTAATTGTCGGGATATTTCCGTAGGATGCGATTGGCGCGTTCGTAATTCTCTTCGGTAAAATCAAAATAGGTCGTTTCGTTATTGTCGGGGCTATCCAAATGCTGTGGTTAAAAAAAAAAGTAAAAAAAAGAGAGAAATTCAAAGTGATGTGAGTCAAAGAAAGCAAAAACAAAAGGAACAAATAATAAACGCCCATAATTTTAGACTTACAAACGACTTGGCGGTACCCAAGGATCGAACGGCTTGGTGGTTGAGGCTTTTGTTCAGCAGCCGAACCGCCGATGTCTTGGCCACTTTTGATGGTAATGAAGACAACATCTTCACAGCCGGAGACGATGCAGAAGAAGGATAAAAATAAACAAGTTCTTGGCAACAAGATGCCGATGATGCAATTTGTACGTCCCCAAGAGATCATCATGATGAAAGAGAGAAACAAGACAACGCAGCAAAAACGTCGAACTTACAGTTAGGAATATACGATAACAACATACTATCGTAATGCCAACATGACTCAATGAGTCCGGTCTGGTCTTCGATCCACTCTGTAAAAAGTACCGTACTCGGAGTACCGGTAAAAGATACCTACCGTAGTAGGTAACCTACCGGTACTACCGTACTACCCCTCGTACCGTATCGTCCATCTGCTACTACTGTACTCGGACTACCGGTACGGTACTACCGTAGTGGACGTACGTACCGTACTACCGGTACTATCCGTGTATGATACAAGTACGTACCTACGTATCATACGAGTATCGATTGTACTCCGTCGCAATTCGAAATTTTCGTTCCAGTGATGATGTTCGAGAACCCTTCATCAGCAGCATCTTCCCGAGCATTATGCGATGCTCGTGTGTCATGTGGGGAGGTCTGCTTGATGGGTCTGTTTAATGTATGATCGCTCTGACAGGGTATCTTTTCCTTTGACTTCCGACTTCGACTGTCATCGCTAACAACAAAAAAGCTGGTGCCGGCTGCTGCTGCGGCCAACACACGCAACATTCATTAGTCAACGACGAAGTGCTCACCCCATCACAGAGGACACAAAAGAAAGAACAACGAAGCCCTATTTCTCTTCTTCTATGGTTGTGAGAGCTAACGACAGAAGAAGCATCTCAATAAGAAACAACTGTAAGGCCTCAGAAGGAAAAGTAACGGCAACAAGCATACGAGGTATTCAATCAATAAGCGATCCTTTTCATCGCCACGATTGAGTTCACTCGAGAAACAGAAATTCCGACCGTCAAAGACGATATCTGAAGCGACCCCTCATGACGACCGTAAACGGTGGCTCCTACATGCATGTGACCTCGAGGCTGTCCTCACAGTTCTCCTCGAATGAAGACGATGTCCTCGACGTCTCTTCAGCCACCAATTCGATTCACGAAGCTATCTCACAGGAGTCCTGGTATCAAGTATGTGTCGTTCACAATGAATTCGCATCGTAATCCTCACCATGGATATAACATATATAACATGTCTAACTTTCCATTTGTGTTATGTCTTTTTTCATTTCTTCTTCGCAGCAAACCCTCTCCGTTGTCGTGGTCGGTAAGTAGGCAAAAGAATGTCGCGTTAACATGGGATGACCGTATCAGCTCACGCAAACCTCTATCCTGCTTGGTAGGCGCCAGCGGAGATTTGGCCAAGAAGAAAACGTATCCAAGTCTCCTGAAGCTATTTGAAGAAAATCTTCTCCCTGCTGATGGCATCATTTACGGATACGCTCGCAGTCGCAAGTCCCACGAGGAATTTCGCAGACATTTGTTGCCACACTTGAAGAAGACAGGCACTAACGAAATCATTGTCAAGGATTTTTTGAGCAAGTGTTATTATCATTCCGGGAAGACCTATGGCGACAAATCGGCCTATGCCGACATGATTGGTGATGGTCTGGTACCATTTGAAGAGTCAACCAAGAATACCGTATCCAATAGATTGTTTTATCTCGCCGTTCCTCCCGATGTATTTGGTGAATCAGGAGTCGTTATCAAAACGCATGGCATGTCGACCACGGGTTGGACCCGAGTGGTTATAGAAAAGCCCTTTGGGCAGGATTTGGAATCGTGCGACGCGCTGTTACAGACCCTGTCCGAGAACTTCGAGGAGCATCATTTGTACCGCATTGACCATTACCTCGGAAAGGAGATAGTGCAGAACATGCTCATGTTTCGATTCTCCAACTCATTTTGGGAGCCAATTTGGAATAGTGATACTATTGAATCCGTGGTAATCACCTTCAAAGAAGTATGTAGACTGGCTGAAGATTTCACAATGGATAACACAAAATATGTTACACTAACGTCCCCTTTCGCAATTCAGCCTTTTGGAACAGACGGGCGCGGGGGGTATTTTGACAAATATGGAATCATAAGAGATATTCTGCAAAATCACTTGCTACAGGTTGCGACACTGTTTGCCATGGAGCCTCCCAAAAACGAAGATGCTGATGCAATCCGTGACGCTAAGGTGGAGGTATTGAAGAGCATGGAAATTCTTTCACTTCAAGATTGTTTGCTCGGACAATACGACGGGTATTCTGATGACCCTACGATCACCAACAAGGACACCAATTGCCCAACGTATGCAGCAATTCGATGCAAGATCAACAATCCGCGCTGGAAGGGAGTTCCTTTCATCCTTCAGGCTGGCAAAGCCATGGATGAAAAAGTTTGTGACATACAAGTCCGTTTTAAGCCAGCAAAGAGCTTCCCTTCCATGCGAAGATCCTCAAAGAATTTCCTCGAAAATGCGCCTGCAGAAATGGTAATGCGATTGCAGCCTGATCCTTGTATTTCCCTGAATTTAAATATCAAGAGTCCGGGCTTTTCGACAATGCCAACCCGTGGTAACATGGTGATGAGATATGAAGACATGCCGAACCTATCAAATCCCGATGCATATACCAGGCTGCTTCTTGATGTGATCCGCGGAAAACAGGGTTCCTTCGTGAGAGATGACGAGCTGCGCTTCTCCTGGCAAATTTTCACGCCGCTTCTCCATGCTATCGATGATACAAAGGTGCGCCCTTTGCCCTATCGATTCGGTTCATCCGGTCCAGCAAATCGCGAAGCTTGGATGGCAGAAACGACAAAGTCCGTCTTGCCTCTTCAAGCCTCTCTATGAATTAGAGAGCCCAAGTAGTCGTTCACACACTTTAAACCTATCATCGAGTAACCAAGAAGTACTGCGACCGCTGGTAGGGCATATTTTTCACAGCTTTCACTTCATGCCGTTTCCAACTTAAAGATATATCTTCCAATATTCTAAAAAAATCTTCGCTACTTACCAAAATCTAGCTTTTCCATCAGTGCCAATGAAACTTGATTAAGGCGCTTCTTTTCAAGTGTTTGGTTGAGGGTCTTCACTGTCTCTGGATGTTCGGGGCCAAGCGATAACTCGTAAATCTCCAGAGCCGAGCGATTCTCTTCTAGCGCCTTTTCAAATTCTCCTTTCCGACGCAAAATCATTGCAATCTTGCAGTGCAAATCCGCAGAATCTGCAACGATGAACAAGTGAAGGTGAGTTGACGTAGTTGTCGATCATTTAGCGCCCGAGCACCTTATCAATCTTACCAGGATGGCATTCTTCAATGTTGCTGATAGCAGCTCGGTACTCAGATATGGCTGGAACGGTTGAATTTGTACAGAATTATGTGATGAAGCAAGTTACATGAAAAATATCGATTTCTGCAGGTAAACCCTACTTACCGTCATCGAAACGTCCCATTTTTCGATGAGCATCCCCTGCCCGCTCATGGGCGATACTATTATCTAGATTCTTCTGATAGGACTCAGAAAAACGTCCGCTGTCGTTCATTTCTTGGAAGACACCCATAATCGCAGTTTTGGCCCATTTGTTGTATTTGTGGTTCTTGGTCAAGACACGATCAAAGATGCGGTACGATCTGGAGAACGCAACGAGAGCCTCGTCGTATTCTTTCAACTTAACGAGCGACCGCCCTATCCAGTAGTACGTCCGGCCGGTGTCGTCATGATACTTTCCCAACAACGATTCTCGAATAAATAGGGCTTTTCTGTAACCACCCAAAGCCTGCGAGAAGAAATGAGAATCGCAAATCAGATGCAAAGATATCCATGCCTATCCCTTGGGGGAGTAACTTATCATGTAACGGCGCACAACTTACTCCTGCCGAGTCCTGCATTTTCCAGCACAAATCATGGCCTTCTTGGAAATATCTTTTAGCTTCATCCAGCTTCTTTTTCTGAGCGTCAGCTTTCTGCTTTTCTTCATTCCATTTTGCTATCGCCACCTCTTTAACAGGGCTGATATAGGCTGAGGTACTGCTGCATCGGATTGGAGCAGAAGATGTTGGTTCTGAAATGTTGATTGTGGATGATTTTCTTGACGAAGAGGGACCAAAACCAGAGTTTGGTAGAACTCCAGAGCTTGTGACATGCACGGTACTGGCGCTCATTCCCCGATTCTCGTCCAATTTCTCGGATTTTACTACTTGATCAGTCAGGTGGCTCCCAGTAACCGGTGAATGAGTCGACATTGGCAGTAACGTCGATGATGGCGTGTGCAAGTGCGCGTCATCAAAGAACAAATCATGATTACTCGCCCTACGACGCATCTCCGGCACCAGATTTGATGGTCGTCTCTGATTACGAGCCCCACTGACAGTACATCGCATTATCAATGGTGGTGGGATTTTCTCCTCGGCATTCTCTTGTGTCTGATTGGAGTCGCGTTGGTTACTGCTTCTCGATAGCCCCGAAGCGGTCACCCTATGCTGTGCGAACGACGCTTCCATTTCTTTCATGAGCTTTTGCCCCATGCCTTGAAGTTTCGAATAGGATATTTCCTCTTTCTCTATCGGCACCAAGATATCCTCAGTACTTGAAGGCTCAAGCGCCAGCACAGCTGTTCCCGCTGCTCCAACAGTGATCGGCGCACTTTTGCGCTCTGCGGCGTTTTCTATGATTGTCAAATTTCGACAGCTTTCCATGATTTTGATGGCATCGATTTCTGCTCGAATCTTGTCCATTTTCATTTGAGCTTCTTGTTGCGATTGCAGCATACGCTGTCGTCGTTCTCGTTCCGGCTTCGAGGCGATTCTTTCTGCCTTGACTGCCGCCCGAATTTCGGACGGCTTTGCATGCATCATGACCTTGGAAATTTCGTTGGCCGATTCGGCGGAAGAATGTGGAAGATTTTTCTTCGTGGATAACTTTTCGGCGTTTGAGGAGGCATGATTTGAAAACGGTTGCGACATCCGGACTGGCAAGGATTTTGACTTTGTCGGGAAGGACACCTTTTCATTCCTTTGGTTTTGTGGCGATTTCGGTGATTTTCCCAGGCTGCCACTGCCAACGACGCTTCCTATCTGTCGCACCATTGTCTCAAGGTACTGTATAGATAGATTGCTGCTGAAACAGAAAGGATGCACGCTCCCAAGAAAGTCCCATCGTCGGTCGCTCTTTTGTCTTTTTTCAATCAATTCGTGCCTTCATTCAGCATGTCTTGTTTTTCAGGCCCTCGTCTCATCATGAGTGTATCATATCAAAGAGAGGGCAAGGGCATATGAGTGGGAGACATCGCGTCCAAAAACAGTCATTCACAGTCAACTGACTGTGACAGTCAATTTTCATGACTCCTAACAGTAACCTGTAAATAAAAAGCCTACCTCTTCGAGGGTGCAAGAGAAGCGTTTCCTCCAGAAAGCTACTACGGAGTACAATGGGGAGACTCACAGTCACAATTTCTTTACAGTTACGACTTAGTAATTAACAAAAAAATCATAATAATATACATACATTAACATCCTCCAAAATTGCTGAACAATATTTGTTGCCATTACAACAAAAGATTCATTCGCGCCGAGGATGCAGACAATTGGGCATCGTCCACCGCAACTGCCACCACTTCTTCCGTCTGGGCCATGGCCACGTTCTGCCGTCGTTCCTGTCGCTCATGGAAACGCTGTAATAGGGAAGGGCTTGACAGAAAGGAGGAGGACATGCTGTGCAGGGAAGTTCGCGCGTCTGGCGTGTTTACTTGCGAGTACGATGCCTGGCCTAGTAGGATACTGGCTCCTGGAGCACAGAGTTGGTGTTCTCCCGTTACTGCTTGACAAGTTGCTTCTGGAACAATTGTGTCGTCAGGAAGATTATCAGGCATCGCAGCGACCTCGACAACTTGGGGAGGAGGAGGTCGACTAGCCAGAGCCTTCAGATAAGCCTGGCATTCATCGTCCAACTGGGTCGATGTGGGGAAATCTTTCACTTCTTGAACAGCTCGTCGTAATAGGTCTGCCTTATCACATGGAGAGCCGTCGCGGATAGACTTGAGAGTAGATTGAACAGCATTTGCCTCTAGGACCAGTACCGCGGCTGAAAGTGCCCCTCCAGCGAATCGAGCGAAACGGACCGTTCGGGCAGCGGCTGTACTGGCCCTGGAAATTGCGGTTGCGCCTCTGGCCGAGGCGGCTCCAGCTCCAGCCACAGCACTTGCGGCTCCCATTTCGGTGGCAGCACCAGCAGCAACAGCGCCAGCACCAGCTGCTTCCGCTCCAGCCACACCACCAAGAGCCACGCTTCTTCCAACATTGGAGCCTGCCAAAACAACGACTCGATTCTTTTCAAGCTTCTCTTGAACCTGCTCCTTTAGTGGCGCTGGTTCTGCCGCATAGACATCCGTTCGGATATGATCCCGTAACAAGGCATCACGCAAAGTACTTGTAACTCTCAACAGAGATAATGCCATACCATGAAGTGCAATTATCCTGTCAGCCAACTTTCGAGGTTCTGAAAAGTAATTAATTACCTCGGATCCTGTTTGAACCGTGGTAGCACCGCCACCGAAAAATAAACTCGCAATGAGTAAGGGGGGTCCCACAGGAGTTAAAATAGAAGCCGCTGCTGCAAGTCCCAATACACCAGAAAGTACCCCAACGCTGCTGCTTGCTAATCCGACCTTGTTTTGACGTTTTTTTTGCTCTTCCAAAGAACTAGCGATGTGTTCAACAAACTGAGAAGAGTACTCAAGCAAGAGCATGCATCGATCGTAACAATCTACCATGTGGTCGATGTTCTTGGCCCTTTCAGCTGGATCGGGAGTTGAAATGCAATCGACGATGAAATCAAGCTCAAACAACTTCTCGCATTGCAAACAGAGTGTAATTCCCTCCTTTCGAAAACTGGCAGAAGAATGGGAACTGCAGCTCGGTGATGCACAAATAAGGCACGGCGAAGTGTTTGCTATATGGCGCTGATCGATCAGCCTTTGAATGCGAGGAAGCGCTTTTGGCTTTTCTGATGTTGCTGCCTTTGTGGGCGAAGGCTTTGATGGGTGTTTCGAAATGGTCATTGAACCAAAAATGGTTGATGCCGCCGATGTTTCAAATACACCACCACGTCTTGTCAGATCCGTCGATGAGGTTTTTGTTGTTTTGGTTTCTGCTTTAGAAGATGCGACAAGAGTCGTGTTGCTTATAGAGTTGAAAATATCGGAGGCGCCCGAGCTCTCGAGAAGCCCTCGAATTCTTGGAAAGTTGGACGGTTTTGATTTGCCGTCAATCTGTTGTTGTGAGGACGAAGAAACGGGCAGCACAGGAGCCGGATTACTTGGAGTATACTGTACGACAGGCTGTGGGATACTTTTAATGGCACCCCAAACGTTTCGCAGTCTCGGAAAGCTGGTCTTGCCTCCATTGGGTGAGGTCTTTGTAGTCATCGTCTGCTGAAGAAGTTGCTCCTGCGTAGCTGACGGTGAGTCAGCTTCTGGCTCTTGGTCAGTACTCGACGCCTGTTGTCGGATGGGTTGCGATAATGCAGGCACTTCCTCGGCAACTGTTGTGCTTTTACCTCCCACACTTTCTTGCTCAGCTGATCGTTTTTCGTTTGTACTATCTGTTGTTGATAATGGTCGTTGTGCGTCTCCGTTCGTGTTGATGGGCGTTGTGTCGTCTTTACTATCGTTGGAGCTGGAATGAAACAGGCGACTCAATCTTGGAAATTTTTCTAGGTCACTCGCCACCGCTTGATCGACCAACTTTTGTAATCTTGGAAAGTGAGATTTTCCCGACCCATTGTTGATAAGTAGACAAGTGGTACAATACTCGTGATCAATGTCTTCGTGAATGCCAATTTCGTGACACATGACCTCCAAGTTCATGCGTCTCATCTTCTCTAGCGCTTCGTAAGCGACATTCAAGGCATCTGCCTTCTCCGATGGAGTCTCGTAACGTTCTGGTACCGTTTTAGTGTACAACATGGCAAGTGTCGAAAACGTGTGTTCACTGGTCAACTTAATGACGAATGTCTCATTCTCCGCCCGGTATTCAAGGACAATCCCTTGTCCGAACGGCGTCTTAACGTTCTTTCCCATCATGGAAGCTGCCGCTCTGGAGGACGATACGACCGAAGTGCCAGATTCGTCGGTCGGAGCTTTCCCGACGAAGGCGTCCGACTCCTCTACCATACAGGGTTGTGCGGAAAAGACTTGCCCATCCTCTCCGAATTCTTGTTTCATGTTCAATATTCTTACGACTTTATTCTATTGTGAGATGGAACTATCAATACAACGAGCTTGGGAATCAACTTGTTATTATTACTGTGCCGTACCAAATCCAAGACCAAGACCTTTTGACGATCAAAATTGGAAGAAGACTTCCAGGTCTCGTTTGTGTCACTTTTCCAATTCCTACCGTACTACCGGTACTTCGTGTACGTAAGCACGGTGGTTGTTCGTTCCACGTGCTCGACACTCTACTACCTTTTACATAGAGTACCGTAGTAAAACCCGACACGACTAGAAAGTCCATCGACCTATGATGATACGACGTATTTTTTGATTGACTTTAACACTTTATGATACGAATTCGGTCGACTACCGATAGTACCGTATGATAGAAATTAGAAATACAGTTTGAGCAGTCGGTAGTACGGTAGTCTACCGGTAAAGGTACCCTCGTATCTGATATCATAGATGTAGAAGCGTTTATAAGTCGAAGTAGAGGCGTCTATTCATCGACAGACCGGCAAATACCAACGCAAATAAAGAAAACTAGCTAGAGGTAGTAGAATCCTCTCCTCTCCTACTAGAGATATTTTTTAGGCCACCGCATTTCCGATTCTTAGATAACAAGAAAAATATTGCGTGGTTGAGCTGAAAAAGCTAATAAGAAAGTATCAAATAGGCTTCGGGGTGACATATTGACGAGCAAAACCGCAAAACTCTGTCCAAAGCCCATTCTGTGATGACTTTTTGCTAATGCATTTCAATTGAAAAAATTCCGTATAGAATTCTTTGGTATCGCGGTTTTCTTTGAGTTCCCATTATTTTTGAGTGGCTTTCTATCATTGATTGAAGTGGCGAAATTGGTACTGCTTGATGCCATTGCAGAAGCAGTCAGTTTGGTGGCAACGTTGCTTGATTCACACACATTACTCTTCGCTCCTGCTTCGCCCTTGATTGCAGGTTTCGCTAAAAAATCATGCATAGTCCTCTTTTTCTTGGCCGGAGGAGGCTTTGACGACGCAGTGACACTGTTTCCTGTGATCTTTTTCACACCTCCTTCGAGACACGTCGTCGCTGACGCTGCACCAAAGAATGAACTAATCGTTCTCAGCTTCTTATGTGGTTGTGCAGCTCTTGTCGTCTTGTCATTTTCCTGGAGCGTCAGGCCAAAGGAGCAACACGTATCGTCCAAAAGCAAAGATGTAGCAATGTGGTCACTGAAAGATGGTGGGGTGTATATCATGCCAGTGTGCTTCTCTCCAAACTGAGAATCCAACGCTTCCTGAGTAGCCTCGACGATACCCCCTCCATTGAAGGGAACTGCTTGGAATCTTCCGTTCGCCGTCGTCGCACAAAGAGCCGCCTCTTCACTGTTAGGATCATGCTTTCCAAAACATGAGCATCGCAACCCTGTGACGTTTCCTTTTTGGACATATTTCAACAATGACTCATCAACAATGGTGTAATCAATCCTCGCACCTTCGTTTTCATAACGACGGTTCCGGAACTGATCCCAGCACGTGAATCGTCCTTCCGCATCAGGATAGAAATGACGAAATGTGTCAACCATTCCATCCCTGTGGAGTATCTCGTTCAACCACTTCCTGGGCGGTGCCACCTCGCTTCGTTTTCCATAGGAGGCTGCGATTTTTCGTTGATGTTCAACTTCCCATGTGATTCCTGCCACTTTTTCCATGAGTTCGGCCACCGTCTGAACATCAATCATATTTTTCTTTTCGGCCAAGATACGCTCCTTGCTATCGTCACACTCGTAATACGAAGGACCAAAGTCGAAGTAATGCTCGCAGTGCCTTGGAGATTCCTCGTATCCTCCCAGAAATACTTGTTTTCCATCGACTTCAACCGTCATGCGGTACTTTTCAAACTGTTGATTTGTACGTGGGTTGGTTGTCTGCACAGGAACCACTTTTTTGGTTTGAAGCGTTGCTTCTATTTTGGGCCATGCTTTTGCCAGCTGTAATTTCCATTCCGGCAAGTCTTTTACTAGTTGACCCGGTGACAATAGCTCGACTTCTTGACACAACTGGTCGATGTCAAGACATAAAGAAGCCCAATGGACATCTTTCTTACCATGAGAGATATTCAAATCGCCCGCCAAGATAACTTTTTTGTGGTACTGGTCTCGTTGCCTCTTCATGGCGCGACGGAGTGCATTCAAAAACTTCATCTTGTAGCTCAGTGGTTGTCCTCCTCCCGCTGGAACATAAACATTAAATATGACAAATTCCCCATGATCCGTCATGACACAACGTCCCTGATTGTCCAAATCGGGACTCCCCAGAGGCCTAGAGTCTGCCGACGCTACCATTCCCTTTTCGACATACGTCGTCACACCGTTGAAACCTCGTTTGGAAGTATCTACACAGCAGCTCCAAAAGCTCTCGTATCCCTCCACATGAGCGCACTGCAGGGGTTCACTGCGACTCTCCAGTTGTGATAGTGGAATTTTGGACTCTTGGACACAAAAAATATCCGCTTGATGGCGTCGAAGAAACTCTCCAATGACCGCCGACGGGGCTTTTCGTCGCATCGCGTCGTTGCCATAATTTTGGTCGATCCTCTGGACGGTTTTGGATAGACCAGCGACATTCCAGGACATAATCAGCATTTTTCAATCATCATCTCCCGCAACTGTTTCTTCCCTGGACATATAACGTGTTTCAACTACCGTGATTGTTTTGTTGCTCTTCTTTCTCTCTTTGTTTTACCACGTACTACTCCGTACGAAATATTGTTTTTATACTTGAGTACGGTAGTCTAGAGTACGGAGTATCATCATACGTCGTAATACTCTCCACAACGTCGTATCATAAGAGGGTACCGGCAGCTAGCTACCAGCTATACCGTAGGTACTGTCGTAGAGCGACAACATCAATTCACATGATAATACGTGTATGTAGTAGCTGGGTACCTAGTAGCTAGCAGTAGGACCCAAAAAGCTACCGTAGTAGACTACGGTAGGTACAGCTATCATAGGTACACTGTTCACTACGACAGTTCATGCACAGTAAGGAGTACCGTTTTGATGATGTTGTCATTACAGTTAGCGAAGACACGATTGAAATCCATCGTCATCCACGACCCTCGATCATACGTGTAATAATACGACAGTATAATAATGACTGTAAACCGATGCGAATAGCATGAGAAGAAGATACGGAGTTGAATTACGTCTTCCTCATCCCTCCATCATCATTATACACCCCGCCTACAAAGTTGAGAGACAGCAGTTCAGAAATATCCATCCACCATTCTACTGCTGGCTGTTACCTTTGCTGCAGACCTGCTAGTAGACGGATGATCTCAACTCCCTTGCTTCCAACCACCATGTTTGGATGCGTTTCTACAAACGATTGTGTCCCAGGTTTTGGGTCGTCGTTATTGTTGAACAAGAACAACAAGAAGCGACCCCATCATCCGTATCCACTATCTCCAACAGTGACCGTGAACTTTGACTATCTCACACAACCCCTGTCATTGCAACTAGAACTAGTAGCAGATAAACGCGCCACTACAACAGTTTCCTTTCATCACCGGGTGTCTATCACCAAGTGCTTGCACGTTGCCGATTATACGGCCGAAGAGCGATACCAGACCTGGTACAGCAGGTTGGAGCTCAAAGCCATGAAACGTCAGTATAAAAAGCTTCTCAGTGGTGAAGCTATAACAGATGTTATTAGTATGACCGATTGCAAATCGTTGATTGTCAATCCTCGTCCTCCTCCGTCGCCTCAACCCAAGACCGACCGGCGAGACGACAAGGAAAATGCGAACGGCAACAAGCAGCAACAGTCGCCGACCCATCAGTCGCAATACAAAGTCTTTATCGAGACCATAGACTGTTTCCGTGGACTGGAAGGCAAAACGCATGAGGGACAAATCAAAAGACGCTTGATGAAGGAAAACGCTCGCAAAGTGGTCTTTGAAGAACAGCAACGTCAAGCTAGCTTGGGATTTTACGATCCATATGCTATTTCCCACGAGTATCACAAGGCCACTCAATTCTCCCGAACATCTGCATTGAGACTAGGATGTCGTGACGAAGAGGAGGCGCTAGAGTGGCTCTGTACTAAAGATGAGTCCAACGACTGTAGGTCGAAGGGTGGTGAAAAAACATCAAGGTTGAATAATTAGATTATAACCTTGAATAACTCCTTCTGAGATTTTGTTGGTTGGCAGAAAGAGATTGTAGACTCATAAGATTAGGAACTAAATAAACTAATGCTACAACTAGGTAGAGAGCCCAGTCTCCCCGCTTTTCTTGACATCATCAATACGACGTACTAAATCATCATGTCATCTTGGGCTTCACGATGATCTTTTGGTATTGGCCGGGAATGCTTTGGAGGCGGCGGCGCGGGCTGTACGGCCAGCAATGGTTGAAGTAGACAAGAACCAACGAGACAACAACCCTACTGTCCGTCTGAAACCACAACCCAGATGGGCAAACATCTAGGTAGGGTGGCACATGTCACGAATGCTATTGTGCCAATATCGGAAGGTACCCGCTCCGTTTTCGCTCGAATACTCGCCTCACCCGAGAATCTATTGGATAAACTACTGGCATCTCCTCCAAGACAGTCAAAACCTTCGAAAACAAAGTAATAAGCAACCATACTGTAAGACTAATCAAATTAATATTTTTTCGTGAAAACAAACTATCCTAAACACTAAGCAAATCATTGTTAGTTTTGAATCACAAGTTCGAACACTTTCTTTGATTTATGCGGCATCCAGCTTTCTGGCAGCCTCCTTCATTTCCTCACTGATTTCGACCGAATCAGCGCTCTTGACAAATTCGGGCAACTCGTCAAAATTCAAGTATCGGTAAGTATCGGCAGCTGTGGCGTTAACTTTGTCCATATACTTCATATACTCTTCGACAGTTGGGAGCTTTCCTTCGATGGAAGCGACGGCGGCCAACTCTGCGCTGGCAAGGAATACATCAGCACCTTGTCCCAATCGGTTGGGGAAGTTACGGGTACTGGTAGAGACTGTGGTGCATCCAGGAGCAACGCGAGCTTGGTTACCCATGCACAAGCTGCATCCCGGCATTTCTGTTCGAGCACCTGCGACTCCAAAAGTGCTGTAGTATCCTTCCTCGATCAACTGTGCTTCGTCCATTTTTGTAGGAGGGGCAATCCATAAACGAGTAGGGATTGGTTTGGTTTCCTTCGCAAGCAACTTCCCAGCTGCTCGGAAATGTCCAATGTTGGTCATGCAGGAACCGATGAAAACCTCGTCGACGGGTGTTCCGGCAACTTCGCTCAACAATGCACTGGCATCAGGATCGTTGGGGAGAGCCAAAACTGGTTCCTTGAGTTCATTCAAGTTGATGTCAATGACCGCAGCGTAATCGGCCTTTTCATCTGCCTCCATCAACACAGGATTAGCCAACCAGTCCTCCATGCGAGCAATGCGTCTCTCCAAAGTGCGGACATCACCATATCCCTCGGATATCATCCATTTAAGCATTACAACATTGGATTGCAAATATTCGATAATCGGTTCCTTGTTCAACTTAATGGTGCATCCAGCAGCGGATCTTTCAGCACTGGCATCACTCAATTCGAATGCTTGTTCGCACTTCAAATCGGGAAGACCTTCAATCTCCAAGATGCGACCAGAGAAGATGTTCTTTTTCCCCTTCTTTTCCGTGGTCAAAAGCCCCATTTGAAGAGCCTGGTAAGGAATGGCTTGGACCAGATCACGCAAGGTGATACCAGGCTGCATTTCTCCCGAGAAACGAACCAAGACACTTTCTGGCATGTCCAAAGGCATAATTCCAGTGGCGGCACCAAAGGCGACCAAACCAGATCCTGCAGGAAAAGAAATTCCGATAGGGAAACGAGTGTGCGAATCTCCACCTGTTCCAACGGTGTCGGGCAGCAACATTCGGTTCAACCAAGAGTGGATGATTCCATCACCAGGTCGCAAGGAAACACCACCACGGTTCATGATGAAATCAGGCAACGTGTGGTGTGTGACAACATCGACTGGCTTGGGGTATGCGGCGGTGTGACAGAAAGATTGCATGACGAGATCCGCCGAGAACCCTAGACAAGCAAGAGTCTTCAACTCATCACGAGTCATTGGACCCGTGGTGTCTTGCGATCCGACGGTAGTCATCTTGGGTTCGCAGTATTGACCAGGAACTACACCCTCTCCTTCCTTCATTCCGCAAGCCTTTCCAACCATCTTCTGAGCCAAAGTGAAGCCTTCCGGCTTGGCTCCTGATGGAGGAGCAGGCATGTTGAAGATATCATCGACAGCTTCGCCTTTTCCTAGTGAGACTCGAGCTTTGGAAGTCAATCCTCGTCCAATGATCAAAGGAATACGTCCACCGGCGCGAACTTCGTCCAACAATACGTTGGTCTTCAGTTCAAACTCGGTAATGACTGATCCGTCCTCTCCTGTAACCTTTCCAGCATGTGGGTGGACAGTGATGATGTCTCCCATGTTCATGTCTCCTACTTCCAGTTCAATTGGCAACGCACCGGAATCTTCCATGGTATTGAAAAAGATAGGAGCAATCTTTCCTCCCAAGCAAAGACCGCCGGCACGAACATTTGGTACGTAAGGGATATCATCGGCAAAATGCCAAAGAACAGAGTTCGTTGCAGATTTTCGAGACGATCCGGTTCCAACTACATCTCCTACGTACGCCAATGGATGCCCCTTCTTCTTGAGCTCTTGAATTTGTCCCAGAGGCCCAATTTCACCATCCACCTCAGGAATGATCCCATCACGAGCATTTTTCAACATGGCGACAGCGTGTAGAGGTATGTCAGGACGCGACCAGGCATCTTGAGCTGGACTCAAATCATCCGTATTCGTTTCTCCAGTAACCTTAAAGACGGTCGCGGTCATCGTCTGAGGAACCTCAGGCTTCTTCAAATACCATTCGGCAGAAGCCCAGCTCTCCAACACCTTTTGTGCTGCATCACTTCCTCCCTTAGCAGCGGCCTCGATGTCATAAAAGGCATCAAATACCAACAGAGTAGTGGAGAGTTGCTTGGCTGCCAAATCGGCAATTTCGGCATCAGAATCCTTCAAAAGGTTCACCAAGGTGGAAACATTGTATCCACCTTGCATCGTACCAAGAAGTTCCACAGCGTAGGAACGAGAGATGGAGGCACTCGACTCCTTCCCGGTAGCCAAGGCGGACAACCAAGTGGCCTTGACATACGCGGCTTCATCGACCCCTGGTGGAACTCGGTGCACCAACAGCTCCAAAAGTCGTTCGTTGGGATCTTGCTTCAATTCGTCAATGACCTTGCTACATTGGGCAGCATCCAAAGGCTTGGGGGCCACACCAAATCCATTGGCCATTCCCGCACGTTCCGCGACGTGTTGATCGTACTCGTCCAAAAAAGAGGACATGCTGCGGGCCAATGCCCGTCTGGACGCGATGGCGGCCGCCGTCTTGCGCAAACCCGACTGCGTCAAGCGAGACGACAGCATGGTGATTACTAGTTATAAAGGAAGGTAAATGAAGGAGATACAGTGCCACTATGTTTAGCTAGCGAAGATACACCACTTAACTTACTTCGAAGTAGTAGGATAGAATTGCTGCTCAAACATACGGTATTGTCGTCAAGCAGACACCTCTCTATTCTACCTCAAACTTCCGTCCATTGATGGCGTCCCAAGAGCTTCGCCTTCGCCGTTCTGATAGTATTTTGATTGGCTCAGAAAGGGTTCTCTGCGACACAAAGAAGGTCGCGTCATGATCGGAGTATTAACTGTTGTAACATCATACACCGTAATACCACTTCTACGCACAATGTACGAGTGGCCTCCGGTCACTACCAGTACTCCCTACCGCACTCTACGCACAATGTACGAGTGGCCTCCGGTCACTACCGGTACTCCCTACCGTACTCTGGTACTACCAGGTACCTACGGTAGGTACACTACTGCCTCGCGCTTGCGGTAGCTTCAAGCTACCGGTACCTGTAGATAGGTACTACCGGTAGCTAGCGAGCTATGATGATAAACCGGAAGTGCGGTCAACCAACGTCTTATTAGAGATGGAACTGCGGTACTACCTTAAGGAGACGTAATAGGCGGTAGCTAGCAGTTGGCAGCTATGGATAGTAACTGTAAATAGAATTTATTTCTCTCCATGGTGATTACATTAATTTCTTAAAGTCAATCGGTAAACGGTCTCACGTTTTGTTTCCTTGGGGCGATGAAAGCATAAAGGCAACTGAGACGGGAAGTGGGTACAAGGAGGAGAAAGAGTAGCCAGCATGGGATGGTTAAACAAAGTGCTTCGCACCAAGTTATTACTACGGGGAGTTACGACTACCGTAATGGTACTTGCGTTTGTAAGAATGAAGTAAGAAACCAACCTGCAGCTGCTGTCGCCTATCTACCTACCACCGACAGACGAGTTGTCTCTCACAGCAGGTACTACTAATGTGACGTTTAGTGAACTGTAAAGAATGAATTACACTCACGCAATCGTATCGCATCAAGAATACATAATACTGAGTATTATGATACGACTACCGGTAGCTAGTTAGTGTTTTGCTTACAGTTATTAGGAGGGAGCTTAAAGGACTGACTGTGATTAACTGTAAGTTCACTTCTTGTGGTTTCTGTAGTGTCTACGTTAGTACCTACCAGTGGCTGGCCACTACAGGTTGCTGGGTAGAGACTCCCCACCACTAGTTTGCCGTAAGGGATACGTCAGACTTTAGGGTTGACTCTCCCTCTCTCGTACATAGATCTCTTCAGAAAGGTACGACTACTACCGCTAGAGTATGATAGCCAGCAATCTTTTTGTGCCCTTCTCCAACATCCGACTGTAGTCCGGTAGTGCATCTTTGTAGGTACCGTACCGTAGAAAAGATTGACTGTGAAGTAGGAGGGAGAGCCATGCGGACTACTCGGAGTTGGACCTCTGAAATTATTCCTGGGCATTCGTACTGTAGTACTAATTTGAGAAGGTGACGATGCCGCGTCGAAAACCAACCATTCCTCTCTACTCTCTGCCTCTAACGTAGCTAGCTACCTAGAGGTAGTAGAGTACACTACTACCAGTACTTACAGTTGGTACATCGTGCTTCGTACTACTAACTAATGCGACGTGCTTCGTATGCTCCCCACAAGTTTTGCGGCTTACTGTTAATTATGGTTTCTCCCTCTCTAATTTTTTCGAATCGCCCCACCAGCGAAGTTGCTGCCGACGTTGTTCTCCGCAAAAGAGATTGCGGTGAAAATTGTGAATTTAACGGTTGCTGGCTCTTGTATGCCATCCGTTCGTGCTTAAATTCTTAAGACTGGCATGAACGCATTTCGAGTTCAGCAAATGTTTGTTCCGACCAACGAACAAGTCGGTCTTTTGAGAGCCAGCCAACGATGACATCTAAATCTTTCACATCCATTCGAGGCGCGCTTGTGACCGATTTTCGCGCCAATTAATCGTTGGGTCCCTTTGCCGCCGTAAGCAAATATCGTCCGGCTCAAAAAACTATTGGTCATGTGTCCGTTAATCTTCCAATTACCTCGGATCTGGCGCGGGAATGAATCTTTTGGAGTCATACGTTTAAAATCCAATCTTCTCACACATTTTTGACCATCTTTAAACCGAACGAAGACAAGCCAACCCACATACTTTCGCAAATTTTGTAACCACAACAAACGCAAGTCGATACCGACCTCGATCCTACAGCTAAGGACGGCGATCATAACTTACAACTTGCTTGTTCATTCGACTGCATTCTCTTACTTTAGAAGCGGTGACTAGCAGACAAACGACAAAAGATGATGTCGAAGGCGTTTTTGAATGTGGCCCTTGTAGCGGTGTTGATGGCGGCAACATCGCTGTGCGCAGCGACGGAAGTCGTGCCAACAGAAGACCGACAACTTGGAAAGACTGAACCGTCTTACGGTTACCCCGATGCACCGGAATATGGATGCGACTATATCTGCTACGGCAGCTCCTCCGGAAAAAAAGGGGAAAGTGGCAAGAAGGGGGACGATACAGACTGCATGTGGGTCTGTCCCAAAAGAGACGATGACTACGAATCTGGCAAGAAGAGTGGAAGCTCCGGAGGCAAGAAAGGCGACGATGACGATGCTGTAGACACCCCGTCTTATGGGTACCCACAACACCCATCCTATGGATACCCACAACACCCATCCTATGGATACCCACAACACCCATCTTATGGAGACTACCCGTCCTATGGAGATGACGATGATGATAGTGGCAAGAAGGGAGGTAGCTCTGGCAAGAAGGGAGATGATGATGATGAAGGCAAAGGATCCTCTGGCAAGAAGGGAGGTGATGATGATGATGATGATGGAGGCAAGAAAGGAGGTAGCTCTGGCAAGAAGGGAGATGATGATGATGGTGACTCCAAAGACTACCCCTCCTATGGTCACCCACATTACCCATCTTACGGAGACTACCCAACCTATGGAGACTACCCGTCCTATGGAGATGACGATGATGATGATAGTGGCAAGAAGGGAGGCAGCTCTGGCAAGAAGGGAGATGATGACGATGAAGGCAAAGGATCCTCTGGCAAGAAGGGAGGTGATGATGATGATGATGATAGTGGAAAGAAGGGAGGAAGTACTGGCAAGAAGGGAGATGATGATGACTCCCCAACCTATGATTACCCAACATACGGATACCCACACTACCCATCTTACGGTGATGATGATCACAGCAGTGGTTCCAAGGGTTCCAAAGGTTCCAAGGGCGGCAGTGCCACCAAGGGCTCCAAGGGAGGTAAGAAGGGTGACTACAGTGAAGACTACCCATCCTATGGAGATTACCCATCCTATGGAGATTACCCATCCTATGGAGATTATCCATCCTATGGAGATTATCCATCCTATGGAGATTATCCATCCTATGGAGATTATCCATCCTATGGAGATGACGATGATAGTGGCAAGAAGGGAGGTGGCTCTGGCAAGAAGGGAGGAGACGATGATGATGACAGTGGCAAGAAGGGAGGTGACTCTGGCAAGAAGGGAGGAGATGATGATGATGATGATGATAGTGGCAAGAAGGGAGGCAGCTCTGGCAAGAAGGGAGATGATGACGATGAAGGCAAAGGATCCTCTGGCAAGAAGGGAGATGATGATGATGATGATGATAGTGGCAAGAAGGGAGGTAGCTCTGGCAAGAAGGGAGATGATGATGATGATGACTCCAAAGACTACC
Organism: Nitzschia inconspicua; assembly: GCA_019154785.2. Taxonomy (NCBI): domain Eukaryota; phylum Bacillariophyta; class Bacillariophyceae; order Bacillariales; family Bacillariaceae; genus Nitzschia; species Nitzschia inconspicua. The sequence goes on from JAGRRH010000017.1 coordinate 1,182,483, forward strand.
CATCCTATGAATATCCACAATACCCAACTTATGGAGGTGGAGACGGCTGCCCATATGGCTACTACGGAGACTGTGAATGCTATGGGGAAGACTGCCACTGTATCTGCAAACCTGAAGGAGATGATGATGACAGTGGCAAGAAGGGAGGCTCTGGCAAGAAGGGAGATGATGATGATGATGATGATAGTGGCAAGAAGGGAGGCAGCTCTGGCAAGAAGGGAGATGATGACGATGAAGGCAAAGGATCCTCTGGCAAGAAGGGAGGTGATGATGATGATGATAGTGGAAAGAAGGGAGGAAGTACTGGCAAGAAGGGAGATGATGATGATGATGACTCCCCAACCTATGATTACCCAACATACGGATACCCACACTACCCATCTTACGGTGATGATGATCACAGCAGTGGTTCCAAGGGTTCCAAAGGTTCCAAGGGCGGCAGTGCCACCAAGGGCTCCAAGGGAGGTAAGAAGGGTGACTACAGTGAAGACTACACATCCTATGGAGATTACCCATCCTATGGAGATTACCCATCCTATGGAGATTACCCATCCTATGGAGATTACCCATCCTATGGAGATTATCCATCCTATGGAGATGACGATGATAGTGGCAAGAAGGGTGGCTCTGGCAAGAAGGGAGGAGACGATGATGATGATAGTGGCAAGAAGGGAGGTGACTCTGGCAAGAAAGGAGGAGATGATGATGATGATGATAGTGGCAAGAAGGGAGGCAGCTCTGGCAAGAAGGGAGATGACGACGACGAAGGCAAAGGATCCTCTGGCAAGAAGGGAGGTGATGATGGTTCTGCTTCCTATGGAAGTGACTACCCGAGCTATGGAGATTACACATCATACGGAGATGATTATAGCTCTGGCAAAAAGGCTGGGTATTCATCAGACTCAAAATACCATCCTGAATACAGGCTGTAAGTTTGCCTTATTCCAACTTGCATCCTATGTTTCCATGAAACGGTATCTCTTGGCTTCTTCCAGTGTCTGGTGTCCCAAGAGGTGTGCAATGAATAGAACCACACTATAGACAGAAATCTGGGGAGACCCTCGATTTCCACACTGCATGTGTGCAGCAGATGTTAACCACTGTGTTAACTGTACTTATTATGTTCAAGTTTTTTGCTCAGTATAAATCGCTTATGATAAACCTAACAGGCTGGCTGTCTTTTTGTATAGCGAACTTGTCCAAATAATGGACACACATGAACACTTTTTTCCCGCAATGAACAGTAGGGGAAATTGCTATCTCGACATGGGCATGAATATTGAAACCGCACCACGTAATCTGGATACCATAATTCCCCTTTGTTATTTCGACACCGTTAAAAAAACCTTCTTTATTTCGACACCAGCTAAGCCCCCAATTTTTTATTTCGACACGTTGGCCACTGTTATCTCGACACCATCCTTTTTCCTTTTTACTACATCGACACCACAGCACTACTACTGTTACTGCCACAGAGTTAGTTACCATAACTGTTACTGCCACTACAACTGCCACTACTAATGTTCCTGCTACTACCACCAATCCTGCTACTATTATTGAACACAGTAATACTGAAATCTTATTATAGTAGTGAGAGTTATGTATTGTTCAAGAAAGGTCAAGCTCTGCTGGATGTTGTTTCTCAATTTGCTCTGTTGCAACACATGATTTAACGTTGAGGCCTCTCTTCTTGCATCTGCTACAAAGAATGAGTGATTTGTCTGGATCATGGGCAAAATGAGATCGTTTCCTGATCCTTTTTTTACTTGGTCGTCCACTTGACATTTTTGTGTGATTTGGTGGCAATGTAACTCCATCCTGGTCCAATATATCCAAAGAAACAGGAACAACAATGTTTCCTTCAAGAGTTTGTTCACTGTGTCGTATTTGTGATGTTCGCTGGCACTATTGTCCAAGATGTATTGCATTGTTTTCATCTCAAACAGCCTGTAGTGGGCAACCGCATCAATGCAGGGAACTCCATGCTCCTGCTACTTTCCACATTCACATGTCTGCTCCCTCACATCCAACAATCGATTTGACTCGGGCTGAGACGCTCCCCTTGATGGACAGAAAACATTGAGCTTGCTACCACCCTTCACAACCTCCCTCGCTTGGAAACCAGAACAACTTTTCCATCTTCGTTCAAGAATTCCTGCAACCTTGACCACAACACCCTCCCTTCCATAGTTCTCCTCCCGAAGGCTGCAGATCCTCTTCATCATTGTTCTGACAATAGCGTTGGTACACTCCAGCCAGCTCCCATTTCTTGCCCCTCCAAACAGTGAGTTTTCAGATTCTGACATGTTTGTTGTCACAATGCCGAACCTGGGTGGGAGGGTTGGGTCATTCACCCAAACGGTGCTCCTTCACTGATTGGCGGTAATGCGCTCCAAATAGTAGTATTTCTTTCAGGGAAAGGAAATTGCATTATTTTTTGCCATCAATTCGTCACACTCACGTTTGGAGAATGTGGCAGACAGAGCATAGACATGCTTTGATACCATTTTTCCAACCTCCTTTTCAACATTCCTTGCTGTATGGACAGCGCAAAAGCAATGATGATTGTCTGGATATACCTGCTGCAATGCCTGGATGAGTCCCTTTTGCCTGTCAGAAATGAAAGTGAAGTAGCAGAACTTGCAACTATTGTCTGGGTGCTGCATTTTCAGCAAAGGAACTGCCATGCCGCAAAGAGTGCTTCATGATTCCAGGTTAGATGCCTAGGCGCCACAAACGCTGATCAGAATCACTCTCAGCTTTGACAGAGGAGTCTTCGTTTCGCAACTGGAAGTGATGCAAGTACAACGTGAGTAGTCCAAAACTGGCCTGTTGTTCCTCTCTTGGGGCTTTCCCCCCTGCAGGGCCAATGGCACGGTATGCCTGGTTGTATGAGGCTCTCACACCTTGGACGTTGGCAGCTGCCTTCATCACATTCTTTGATACTGGCGTGCCGTCCTTCACCTCAATGACGTGGTCCACACTCTCTTCCAATTTGTCCCTCACTCTTTTTTTGTGTGCACGGCCTTTTTGTTTTCAGTGGAACAGGTTGGCCGCAGTGAAATGGATTGGGCAATTCCTGTTTGTAGATAATTGGCAACGTATCCCTTTCCTGGCCAAATTTGGCCCGGAAGCAACAGCCCACATGGGAAGTACAAAAATAAAGCCTCGATTGCCAGGTCAACTTTGGACATGTCTTCAAATTCCTTGGGTATTTTATGGATTGGGATGTGAAATAGTTGTCCCTATGTCTTGTTGGTTCGGGTTGTGGATCAGCCCCAAGTCGTGGATCGAGTGGCACATGGTCTAGTTTGGGGAGGAGAGCCTTGTTGGGATCATCTGGTGCAACATCGATGTCATTACCATAATTTGGCAGATCTTCAAGCAGCTGAAGGAAACCATCATCATGGCAGTCGTTTTCAGACTGGAGGGGGGAAAAGAGCACAGGAAGGAAGAGGAAAGAAGTTCCCGTGGGTTGGGAACATCTGATCCAATGTCAGTGATGGTGAACACTGTATGGAGAGACTCCCTGAGCTTGAAAACGTGCTGCTGGTTGAAAATGTCAGCTGACACATCTAACCCCTTGAGCAGGTGGAGGACACATCCAAATGCAAACAAGCCACAGTCGAATCCATTCTGTTGCGAGGGACACGATCCGTAGACAGTCTTCTCCACAATGTGGTCAGGGTTGGCGAGCAGCAATTCACACTTGGGGTTCTCAAACAAACAAAAGTTGGCAATGAATTGCTGAGGTACTTGGCGGGAGGAGAATTATGGTGTACCGAATTGTTGCGGCGGCCACCTTTGATCAAGGGGTCGTATACAGAAACTTCGTGAAAGATGTCAGGTGATCGAAGATCGAAGACAATCTTCACGGCAACAAAATGGTGGTCAATGCAGAAGGGAGAGAGGAACTCAAATTTGTTGTCCTTGTAATGAGAACACCCCTGCCAAATATTCTCTACACTCTTTGCAACGTTGGGATCAGAAGGAGCAAAAGCTATCTTCGCGTTGACTTGATCAAAGAAATGTATGGAGTTGGCAGAACCAACAAGTGTGGTATCTTGCAAGTCACTTGGCTGTAGTGACCGTTGTAGGAGATAATCCACCAAAGCAGTGGACAGGTGGTTGACACCTGATGAGGATGGAACTGCGTTATCATCCACAAGAAGAGCCCGATCACCACGAAAAAGATCTTCTGCAATTCAAAGCGGGCCATTGGGCTTAGCACCAACCAAAGGTTTTGTACGGCGTCTCAACATTGTCAACAAATAGCTGGCAGCGGCGATGGAGTATTACAGTGCCTGTAGTCTGGAGTAGTGGATGAAATCCTCCTGTAATCACCAGCGGTAACTGCAACACGACAGGAGAGTAGTTGCAACACGATAGAAGCAGTGTTTTGGTGTCGAAATAGTTAAGAGGTAAGAGGTTTTTACGGTGTCGGAAACAAAAAATTGGTTTTTTTTTCGGTGTGGAAGTAACAAAAAAGGTTTTTTTTCAGTGTCGAAATAAGAAGATGTTTCTTTTGGTGTCGAAATAAGATGATGTTTTTTTTCGGTGTCGAAAGAATAGTGGCTCAGTGTCGAGATAACATATTTTTGCACTGTTGTTGATAAAACCCACATGTAAGGAAAATTGCCCGTGTCGCGATAAGGCTTTGCTGTCGATATTAGTATAGCAATTTCCCCTATAGTACCACGTCACTGATACGACCGGTTTCAAAATTATTACTGGAGGATGCGCGAGAATGCGCTTTGAAACTACCTCAACGGTTATCCGGCATTCGCAAACCGTTACGCCTGTCATAAACAGATCGCCCCGTCAACTACGGTAGGTACTACGTAGTAGTATGATACAAATTCCCAGGAGTCATAATACCGGTAATATAATAATATATTATTACAATCGACCACCGGAGTCCAAATGTACGACATCGTACAATTTATTTTACAATATTTATATTACAATTTATCGTACACGCTACAAGGTGTAGTAACTGTAAGGTGTATTCCGAGTATTACCTACATACATCAATACGTAAAATCCGACAAGACACAACGAAACAACATCATCATTACATTACATCTATCACCTCGTCTTTCGCCGTCCGCTAGCTAGATCATTAGACTTGAATTTTCAACTATAAGTACATAGTACTACGTAGGAGGGAGTTGTTTATAACATTATCTGTTTGTCTGGAACATCTGGTGCGAAGATTAATCCAAGGGGTAGAGAGATGCAGACTTTAAGAAAAACAGCGGCAGGAAAACAGCAACACCTACTACGAGAGTATCACAATCGGAAAAACGCAGTCACTGCAGCGGAAAGGTTGCAGCTTGGACTCGCATCCGCTGGATTCGTGCATGGAATACGAACTACCTAATCTGTATCACTAATAGGGCCTAAAGAACCACACCCACGTTTTCTACATTATTTATGAATACGCGCACTTCTTACATTTTTTGTCTGATACATGTGCCGCTCGTATGGCAGCATGACGTCTTGTGCTTTGTTCGCCAGGTATTCCTTCCTTGCTCATGTTACATGAAATCTTGGATTACAATATGTTTAATACACAATGTGTGCATTCGTGGTGCCTGTTTGGATCAGTAGACTGTTTTTTCTCCAAATGTTTTACAAATATGACTTCATTTATGGCCATCCTATCCACATTCGTCTTCCTTGCACTGCATCTGAGGGAACATTTATTTCCAATGGACCATTAGCTGCACCATCTACACTTGTATTTATTGTCGCAACTTCATCAGTGGTTGGACCATGATCACAAAACCTTCCCAGCAGTTCCCCCAAGCCTGGTCTTTACCAAACCTGTTTACCATACCTGTGATTAGTTTTCAGCTTCATAAAAATATTGTTCGATTGCTTCCATTCAGCACCTTCATCTAGTACGTAGAGAGGAATCCCCCCTCACTGGCAATAACTGACTTTGAGTGAAGTCACCAGAGAAGACGACTGATACAACTTGAAAAGGTGCCATTGTATTGTCCACTATTTGCTTCATTTGTTGGTTTAGTATGTCAACATCCTCCAATGATGCAAAGGAAATTTCAACAATAACCAAGTAAGCATGTTTGAAATCTTCAAGTTCATTTCTTACTTCTCTATTGAACACAAAAGCCTTTGCAGCTGTCTCTCCGTTGATTGAGACTGCAGCTGCTGAAATGTTGAGATCTTCTTGGATGGCTTTGTAGAAACTACCAAAGTCAATAAAAGAAAAATCGTGCGAAAAATGGATTCTGGACCCATTTCTGATAAGATATGATGCCATAGGTGCCGCCACTTTATGAACCGTGGTTGCCATGAGAGCTGCACCAATCATACCTTTTAAACCAACTGAGCCTCTTCTTCTATTCTACATCCAACCATCTCTTCTGTTCAATTATCTGCTGTTGCATGTTCTTCACCATGTGCTTTGCTGCATCTGAAAAATGTTTGCTATCCTCTTTTCCTGTATTTTTGGAGATTGGAGATATAACACGTGCATGCAGTACAGCACACTGCCATCATCTACGCCTCTGATGACATTGGTATTACATCCAAAAAGAACACTAGCAAACTCACTGTGAACAGTGACATATGCATCTGCATGTTGCCATTTTTGGGACACAAATTGACAGTGATCAAGAAATATCGTTTCCTCTCCAATCAAACCAACTGGTGACTTTCTCATCAAACATCACCAATGTCTCAGTTGAAAGACAGCCCAGAAGTTTCATTCTACACACAGATCCCTTTTTGAAACATGATGGAGAATGATCAGTTTTATGTAGGTTTCTCAATGCTGCCAAAATAAACTTCAAAGCCATGGATCTCTCCATATTAATCTGTGACTCATTTTGGAGGAGCATTGTATGGAAAACTTCCATTTCCATCAGGACACGACACTTTGTTAAATATCTTGATGAAGACAAGAAGTTTTCATCTTCACCGCATATCCATAGTACAACTCTGTTGGTTCGGTTTCCTTCCCATTCATTCGTAAGCTGTTGACTGGAACGTGGCACGACGTGTGGTTTCCCATCCATTCCATTTCCCTCGAGATAAATGTTGAACAATTGGCGATTGAACTTCTCATGTGGAATTAGAGTGGAGCCAGTTGCCATGGGGCTGTAAGGGGATGGGATCGGTAGAAAGACGAACAATGTAAAGTTGAAATAAAAGTTCACAGAGTTGGGAGACATGCTATCTTTCTCATGCGTTTTTTTTCGATGACGTTGAAATTCCTTTCGTGACATGCAGATTATCTTTGCCAACGAAAATTTGCGTTATGAGGACTCCTGCGAATGTAACGGAAAATGAGGGTTGGAAGCAAAGAAATGAGGGGTTGAGTGAACCAAAATGAGAGATTCCTCTTCGGACGGTTGGACGGACCGTTCGCAGTATGAAATATACGTGAAGAATGAAAATCCACCAGTCTTAGCTACCTTTGAAGCTAACTACTGTAGCCAGAACAAGACTTCAAATTTGGAGACATGCACTAGAGTGGATCTATTAAGTATTAAGAGGAATGGCATTCAGCCATATGCTCAGCAAAACAGTTCCGGAATGAAAACGGATCACGCGAGCTAAGCTACTCTAGTAGTAGAAACCTCCCCTGTATTCACTGAATCTCGCATTGTGCTAGCTAGCTAGCAGTATACCTTTTCAACTGTTGAAACTTCTTCACTCAACAAGTTTGCCTTTTGATCAGAACAGAATAAAATATATATTTCCCTCCTAATGATGTTTCCCCTTGGTTTGTTCGCAATTGTCGTAGATCTTGTGTTGTACATTTTGGATACCCTGGTGTGTGCACAGGTAGTCTCTTCAGAGTAATAGAGCACTTACTACGTAATGTCACGGACGATTGCAGAATGCAGAATAGTCGAGGCGTCGGGGAATACTTCGTCGGATAGTATGAGAGAGCCTCCGAATTTGGAGGAACCCCCTCGCCCCCTGTCCTCCCTTTCATGGTGACGTAGTACTCCGGAGTCCGGAGTAGTACCCGTCTCAATGAATTACAGGAGTTCGTTACAATGTCTTTCAGTGTCCAACTTTGCGCATGATGTCGAATTACTAACTCTTCAGAAAAGGAGGTACGAAGTGAGAAAAGAAGGGTCGCCTCTGGTAAAGTGTATTTTTTTCATTGATTTCTTTAGTTGCGTGAGAGCAAGGAGGAAGTGCACGGCAAGATGTTCATATACAGGATCATGTACACACCACAGTTGAAGAATATGTCATTGTGAGATAAAGATAAAACGTTTTCAATTGACGTGATTCGATCATAAAAAGTACTACGTACAAGTTACGACTATCTTATTTACCTTCTTGGAATGCGAAAGTGTAACTGAGGCCTGAGACAGTGAGAAAAGTTGATTTTTTTTTGTACGTTATCAGTGTTCCCTGTACTAACGTACGACATATCAGCAATAAAACTATGCAACGCTTGATACTTAAGTTGAAGAATCGTTGAACGGAAATTACTTAGCGCCGAATTCCCTATACTCTCTTCTTGGCTTCACGTTGCATCGTTAGCTAGTAGCTAACTTCATTGATTTCTAGCTATCTCAACCTTTGACGAGTTACTATCTCGTTACTGTAGTAGAAGAACAATATCAACACAAGTATGCACAGGCCTCCAAGCTATTGCTATTTCTTACGACTGCATCATCAACGAAAACCGAGACAATTTTTGTTAGAAAACATTTTATTTGCATCAACGATATTTGAGAAGAGAATTGGTCCAGATGTCAACGGAATCCTTCAATGGTGGACCGGAGGTCCTGTACCAAGAGGCGGCTACCGCCCTCTTCTTGGCCATTGAAGAAATGGAATGGCGAGAGGCGTTTGACATTCTTCAAAAAGATCCTGGCCAAGCTCGAACATGGATTCGAAGCAAAGGCACGGAGAGCACGACATTCGACTGGAGTGTATGGAGACGCTTGCCAATTCATGAGGTAGGTGGCCGACAAGGAGTCAAACTTACAATTTGGCACGTCCATAATGATGGCTCTTCTTTCTCACACTCTTTTCATCACAGGCATGTCGACGCCAAGCTCCAGCTTGGTTGGTTTCCGAGTTGCTGTCGAAATTTCCACAGTCAGCCTACATGGAGACCAATCTTGGTGAATTGCCACTTCATCTTGCTGTTGACAAAGCCTGTGCTCCAGAGGTTGTGAATTTGATCATGGTTTCAAATTGGGGAGGAATCGTTGCCCAAGATCAGGCTGGAAGAACTCCTCTTGATATCATCGATCGGAGCGAGCTGATGCAATTCGAAGATTATCGTATTGTATATGATAGTTTATCGCGCTGTCACAAGGCCTACATGCAGGTTCAAAAAGCAGCACAAGAGGAACAGGCAGCATTGAAACGCAAACAGAAAGCCACTTTCAATGCCGTATCAAAACGTCACCAGGAAGAAATTCGAATTGAGCAGGAGAAGCACTCAAAACTGCTTGATGCAATGGAGGAACTGAAACAGCAAATGGAAAGCATGAAAGAGGTCAGTACAGCCAAGGATCACCAAATCAAAAAGCATCAAAAGGAGAGACAACGATGGTTGGAAACCACCAGGGACCTTGAAATGAAGGTAGCCGGCCTCAATCGCGAGCTAGAATCCGAGAAAGGGCAGATCAAAGTTCTGGTGCGTAAGATTGAGCAGAAGGAGCAGGAAATAAATGACAAGGAAAGAAAAATTGAAGTTCTTTCTGAGGATTTGAGGAACATTGCCGTGTCAAACAACACTGACATAATGGAATGTCTTGCAGAGACAGAAAAAAGAATGCGAACCATGGTCAGCAGCCAAATCGCACTCCAACAGCTCTTGGCTAAAAAGTCAAAAGATTTGAGAAGTCTGTTGAAGCAAAGAGGCATTTCTTCGCCAGATGCAAAAGGCCCAGATGAAATTCAAGACGAAAAGAAGACAGAATCAGACCTTGAAGTTGAGAATGAGCAGGCAAACGCAGCAATGATGGCAGCGGCTATTGCAGCCCTTCAAACCTAACTTGTCAATGTATTTATTTATGAAAGCAAGCAAGGGGATTGTTCTCTGACAACATGTGGCCGAAAAGGTTACAATGGGGAAGACAGATCAATAATGAGAATTTCAGTGAATCGTTGTTCAGTTTACATTTAAATATATGTTAGAATCCAATAAAATCAGGTGCGATTCGTGCAAACAGCAACCCAATCGACGATGCAAAGATTGACCAAGTAATAGGGTAGTGAAATGACGTGAAACGAATGGGTCGTGGTCACGGTCGCTTCTTATTTCTTTACCCTGTTCTTGCGTCCAAATGGACCTCTTGATCTAGACTCGGAGTCCTTCATCTTGACTGGACTCACTTCGATCGATCCGTCCAAGTTGGCCAAACGATCAGCCATTCTGTCAATCAAGACATAAGGATCCTTAGCCTTCTTAACACTTCCCTTCATTTCCACTCCTAGATCCATGACTTGTCCTAACAGCTTCTCCAAATGAACGACACGTTTGTTCATAGCATCAAGTTTGGCCTCAAAGATGGCATTCTCGCCAGCATCTACCTTGATCTTGTCTTGTTCCACTTTGAACTTCTCCAACACGTGGATAATAGGGTCCATCTTGGGATTTTCCAACGCTCTTGCCTCGGCAAGTGGAGTGTACCCAAAACCATTCTTGACATTGATACTTTCTGGGTAAGTAGTCAACAACACATTGATGACACTTGGGCTGGCTCCATTTTGACAAGCATAGTGGATAGGGAGTTTGTCTTGATCGTCCTTTATTTGGGCTGCTCGAGGGTACACTCGTAGGAGGGTTCGAATGATGCGTTCTGACGATGACTTTCGGCAAGCATGGTGCAAGGGGAGACGACCTTGGTCATCTTTAGACTGGGCTCCCTTTGGTGAAGCCTTAAGTAGGGCATCAATGACACCCTCTGGGGCTCCCTTTGAACAGGCATGGTGTATAGGAAGACGGCCTTCGTCGTCCTTGCTCATTGCACCCTTGGGGAAATTTTCCAAAAGAACATCAACCACTGATTGAGAGGCACCTTTAAGACAAGCGTAGTGAAGAGGAAGTCGCCCTTCATCGTCCTTGGATTGGGTTCCCTTGGGGTTGGCACCCAAGAGGGCGGTGACGATGATGTCGTTCGCGCCATAAAAGCAAGCACAATGAACTGGAAGCCATCCATCTTGATCGCGGCATTTAGACCCATCTGGGTAGGCTGCCAATAGCTTTTCAATGACATCTTCTGGTGGCTGCAAGACGCATGCTTTGTGCAATGGGAGAAAGCGAAGGTTGCCGTTGAATCCTTTGGTTACAATCCAGGTGGCAGCCTCTTCGGGATTTGTTTCCGCCCGAGCACAAGCGGCCTTCCAATCCTTTTTCAACAGGAGCTTGAACAGAAGAGTGCGGTGCTCGTAGTCCACCTCATTAACGGGTGGGGGAGCCCCACCCATGGTGCTATCGGGAGTCATGTTGACCATACGGACACTACTGGCCTGGGTTTCGCGCTCGAATGCACGAATGGCAGCCGTGACAGCCTCGACATTTTGCGACCCGCTGGCTTCGACAATTTGGAGAGGAGTGCGACCCTTGCGGTCCTTGACCTTACAGGACTCAGGGAATGCGTTCAGTAATGTCAAAATGACGCCCTTGGATCCACCGTTGCGACAGGCAAGGTGAACGGGCAACATGCCTTGATCATCCTTCATTTGGGGACCATCGCGATAAACATCGATTAAGGCCTCGATCAAGGCCAAGGGAGAGCGAAAAATACAAGTTGCATGAAGAGGCAACAAGCGCCAACGGGTCTTTTCGGAATTGTGTTCCTTGCGTGACACCCATGTCTTGGCTTCAAAGGGGTGGGATTCGAGGCGGGCCATGGCACCGTCCCAATCTCGTCCTTCGATGCGACGGTACAATTCAGTTGCACCTTCATCGTAGTCCACTTCGGGTTCATCATGGTATCGCGTCACAGTGACCGTAGATCCAGTGGAACGAACAACACTATAGGCATCTCCAATCCCCGAATGTTGCCGGGTGAGAGTTGCCGGTTCCAGCTCTTCACGAGGCGTCGAGCAAAAGAAGTTGGACGCCATGGATGCAGTGTTCTGTTTGGATTTTGCTGCTTCGACGCTGCTACCGCTAATGTGATAATTTATTTCTACTGCAACTATAACGATGCTTTTCTTGCTATTACCGCGGGATGTACTGTTGCTACAAGTCAGTCCTTGTTATTGTATCGTTGCTGTTTTGAGCGACGACGGAGGGATTGTGTTGTGTATCATACCCTTTGGCGATAATTTTCAATCTCGTCCGGCTCGCCGAAAAGGCGTCCATCCTCTTTTCGATGATAATATCTCAAACCCCTTTGTTGAAGTCCTTCTGTCCATCCGTCGACGGACAATTCCACAGAAATAATCACGCGGATAAATCTTTTAGCAGCTCTGACCGTCACAATGGACTGATTAGGGGGTGCAGATGTTGGGTGTCATGGGTAGCAGGGCTGGCTAGGATGAACCAAGTTCTTTTTGAATTGTTGTCATTCTCCAATCTTTCAGCGGTTTAAGAAATACTTCGTAATAATGATTACCGTGCCGTATTGCTGTGTGTGGAATACGAAAACTTTGAGATGTAATAATTAGTTTGGACCTAACTCCAGAACCTCCTTCTCGATATTCGCGACCACGTACAACAATACTTGAGACCCAAGGTACCCAAAGCTGCGAAAAATTGCACGTAGTGTCGACCATTTCAACTACCAGAAGGGCAAGTACGCATTAGTGATTGCGAAATTAGTCGTTAATTACAATCAAAAGCATGATGTTATCTTGTGCTGCGACCTTCGACGGTGATGGCAGTATTAACAAAACTTCCACACTCTACGCCCTTCATGCGGGAAGCAATGGTTGTGATTGTTGACACGAAATATTGTACTACGTGTAGTAATTCCCCTTGACAACGACGACGCCTTTTATTTGTATCTACGTTAATTAATTACCGTATCAGCAGTCAGAAAGAGTGACTTCATACTCTTCATCCGCACAACATTGCGGAGAGCTAACCCGAAAGCGAGCTCATGAATCATGACACCGCAATATCAAACAATAAACAGAACAATAGATGAGGATATTTCGGAACATATCCGAGAGAAGGATGTATCATCGTTCGTAGACGTAAACAACATTAGGGCGTTTGAACCAATAGACTTCAAGATGGCCTCCACGGGCTCTCAAACTGGAATTCCCAGAATCAACAAGATTGTACAAACAAAACTTGGAGAAACCGTTGTCGATGACTCAAATGTTCCAGTTTTAAAACCCGTTGCCATGAAAGTCTTGCGTCCTATTCCAAAACGCGCGAGCGAACAATACTATACCCAAGCCCACGAATGTGGACTAAACCTCCAAGAGACCAATCAAGCGGTTGTAATGGCTCACGAATGGCACCGAAGATGGACTCAACAGGAGGAAGCTAATCACACTACGCCCCATCAGGACTTTTATCATGATGAGACCGATGGGTCAATGGTGTTTCCTGTTCACTATGCGGCTGCACTTGATTTTGACCGTCAGGGGGCGAAAAATCCCTCTTTGGGTGGTTTCACACCATGTTCGGCAGCTAGTAGTAGTGGTAGTAGTACAGCCACATACGGACAAGATCGCAACGATGCGGCTTCGTTCGAAGAGCGGTTGAAGCGAACACGTCAATTGGTAGATTCAGCAGCCAGAGCTCTCGATTCACAGCTGGAGGACATCGTTTTCGATCCGAAAGATCGATTAGCCGGTTCTCTCACCAGCGGAGAAGGGAATAGCATTTCTAGTTCCTTGACCTCTTACATGCCTCCCCAAGCGAAGCGACGGTTCAACGGTGCCGTATTGGATTCAGAGGATGATGATGAAGAGTCTGACGTACGCCATGCTCCAGTAACAGTCAGGCCTGTTGCCTTGCGTCCAGTTGCTATTCGTCCTTTGATATACTCGCAGATGACGCATCCTCAAGACGTTGTTCCTCAAGACATTATGGCTCTGTATGAAGACCGGTCTGTTTCCCCCATGAGCTGCTCTCCGGTATCGTCCTCTTTCTCTAGCAGCAGTGACGGAGTTAGATCTCACGTCCCTCACGAGGGACTCGCCACAGCGATGCTTCAAGATCAAGTTCATGTTGTGGAAGACGACGAAGAGCCTCAACTGGATGCTCTTCTCGCTCGCTCTTCCGAAGTTGAAAAGGCCAGAGATGACATCCTTCAAACCCTTGCAGTTACCAAGGGGGACGTGGACTCAGATCAATTCAAAATCTCTGTCGATCCCCTGGAGAAATACTTCTCCAAGGAGGAACTCGATACACGACCTCATGTGGTTGGCACTAACTCCGTCGATGGAATGTGGCTGACGCTTTCTAAGCCCACATTTTTTGGTTGCCTTGGAGAGAATGACAACGGTGATCCTATGTACACACTTGGCCGTATGTCTTTTGACATGTTTTCTCCCACAAATCTTGTTTGCAGCCTGCAAGGCAACTTCAACCCAGTGGAGGTGGTGAATGAGGAAGACCGACAAAGCATGTTGGGTGCTGTCCCAAAAAGTCTTCGGGATGAAGTTGAAAGTGGCAAGACAATCCTTCGCACATACCACATTGTAACTGCCTTTACCATTGAGCCCTCTTTAGCCTCTTTCCCTGACGCTCCCAACAAGGATGTTGTTCGTCCTATCAAGGGAATTATGACCACCTATGGATACAGCCTTCCAGATCCCAATACTCCCAACCGTCATTCCATCTGGTTCACTGGAGGTCGAATTGAGCCAAACAATGAAGCATCTGATACTGCTGCATGGAAGCGGCTGTTCTCCCTTCACCCTCCAAAACACAGTTTTGGTGAGAAGGCCAAATTATTGGCTGTTAAGCTTCTAATGGGCGCCACTGTCCCAGAAGAAATCGCAGAAGATGGAAGCATGGAGTATACCTTCACTAGACCTCTTGGAGGACACGGCATGGCCTACATTGACGTCATCTACTTGGATGACAGCATGAGAATTGTCCGAGGTCACCGTGGAACAACATTTGTCTTTTCTCGGATCCCTGATCAATCTTGAAGACCTTTTCATTTCACATTGACTGATGCTCCTGTACATACCAACATCGGCAGACCATACCATGCATATATTCTGTCACATACTTTTTTGCATTCATCTTGATGGTTCAATTCTGTGAAGTCAGTATTGACTGAACAATTGGTCCATTGATTGGGGTCTTTCTGCTCTCCAGCCTGCATATACTTTAGATTCTGGGAAACAAACGAAAGACCTCTTTCTGATCTGCTGGCGCTTCCAAGACAACCTGATTATATTTTTTTGGAAGCAAAGTCAACAACAATAAACCAGCATGACTGTTTCATATTAAAATTGGATTCCATAGCTACTTCTGTTTGACTGATGTCTATCACTGATTTCTAGGGCCCCAAATCGCGTTAGCTCTACGTATTTACCTATAAGAGCAAATTGGAAATGCTAATAAATGTTTGCACATTTACACCAACCCTCCCTAACTGCTGACCCGTCATTATAGCGCCCCTAATCCAAACCGTGCGTATGGGAACATCCAATTCCAGCAACAGCCCGCTCCTCATCGATGGGATGGACTTGGTCCTTTGTTATGGCACTGTTTGGCAACTAAGGATGCATGTATAAAAGTTCAGGATGATGGGCGTCCTGTGCCAGAATTGCTGCAAAGTTGGAAACGGAATCCCACCATGGATCTGGTGGCTGAATGTTTTTTCTGGTATTCCTTATTACTGATGCACAGTGACACCTCGTCATTATGGGAAGTGCAAATACCTCACTGCATCATTGGAAAGACAAATTATATGGTTTGGACGGGGATATTATTATGTTTAGCGAATTGCCAAAGGAAATTATAGGGTTTTGACAGGAATATTATTACGTTTAGCGGTAGTAATGTTTAACCCGGTTGTAGTAAGTGGTGGTTACTCACTATAATGTCCTTTTGATTTTATTGCAAAGGGTCATTGGGGGCTATTATAGTACATGATAACACACTCACCATGTACAAATGTAGTGTGAACCAGTACTCACTTTCACCTGTCAAATGAGCGTGAATCAATTATTCATAAAGAAGCTCTCGTTGCTTCTACTGGTGGAAAAAGCAGTTCCTTGCTGGGCGTGTTACCAATGGGATTGAAGGCGTAGTATTTTTGGTGTCTAATAATTCCTTTCAAGTGGCGGAAAAAATAATTCGGGTCCATGAAAGCTTGGCCCTTTTCTCATATTGATTGTACTACAGTGCCACTAAGTACTACGTGCCAGTGTAATTCTGTTTTTGAATCTGCTCCTGCTGATGGAGCAGTGACAGCATTAACTGTAGCAAGGAAAGCATGAAGCTTGTTGAAAGTGACAGTCCGGTGGAGAATTTCTTAGAATCATCGGGTGAGATTTTCCAAAAAGGACTTACAACTCCAATCACCAATTCTACAGCTGAGTCCTGCTGTAAGCCTGGATGCGTCTACATTGCTTTGAGACGAGAGTGTGCCCATCCTGGACAAGATAGCAGTAGGTGATTGTGGGGCCAGAGTATGTCAGTGGGAACAGTTTTGTTGTTTAGTATCAGCCTGGATACTATTCGGTTCGACTCCACGGGATAGCTGTCTAGTCACTAAGGGAGAGAAGAAGGAATTCCTTTGCATTATCCCTGATGGAGTTGGGATAGGCACTGACCTCCTGAAATGTAGAGTTAGTGGTAGCTACCGGTAGTTGTACTTGGTATAGCCATAGAATTAGCTTCCATTCTGACTGTGAATTCTTTGCCTGTGCGATGGATGAAAAAGAAGCTTCCACGTGTAAGTTTTTCGGTATGAAATTCACAATCAAGGGGTTTGTGACCGAACGAAAATACAACAGTAATCATGATGTTGACTGTTGACCGACCAAGCAAACTTCCTTGTCGAGTCCACATACTCTATGATAGAAGCCACCGTACCAGATACATTCACACCAGCAAATGAGTTTATTGACTCTCACTTCCTCAGCAGCATCATGACCATCGAAACGGACGAAGGTATTTCAGTCCTTGGGCATTTGAAAAATGTAAACATTTCCGAAAAGATCGAGGAAAAACATGAGACCTCCGCGTCGCCATCAAATGGCGGGATTGAATTCATAATGATTCCTTACGACACCAACAAGCCTATGAGAACAATGGTCCTTCCTCTGTCTCGTGATATTGCCGGTACTGGGGATCGACTTCCACCCTTTGTCAAGCCTTTCTTTGCGGACAGTCGAAACGTCGATGTCAGTCTGATGCAAACACAAGCTCAAAAGACCATTGCTTCCTCATCCCCACAAATTCAAAACCTGGACACCAAGGATAACATCTCCGCTGTCCATTTGAATGCTGTTGCGGCCCAAGGTTCCGTCGAGATATTTCCATTGGTGCGACCGGCACCCACCAACTCGTATCAGGGTGTGTACCTGTACATGGACGAGCTAGGCATGCTGAAGAAACTCCCTCTCAATCCTC